>JAWNKW010000136.1:2400000-3000000 GCA_035041775.1 Chymomyza caudatula | reverse complement strand
GTACACCCTACTTCTCTCTCTCTCTCTCTGTCTCTGTCTCTCACTCGCGCTCTCACGCTCTCGGCCGACGTAATCGTCTTTACTTTTGACGTCGCTGTCGTCGAGTGCATTTGATAAGCTTTTGCCTTTGGCGTTTCCCTCTCGCACATTGCGCATACGCCATGTGGTACGGCTTTTCAACATACATCGTATGACTATTCGTCTATCGTTAGTTGACCGCAATATTTGTTTTATTTATAATGTTCATTATGAAGCGCTTATCGTTATAATTTTTCTGTTATTCTAGCTTTGGGGCCAACCAAACTTCCGTAGTGCATAGTTCTTCTTGATCTTTATCAAATTGCAATAGGGAAGCCGATTGCAGTTAGTACATATTTCATTTCAAGGACAAGTGCGCGATAGTGTACGATAGTATACGATGTATAGATAGTACGCACACACACACACACACACACACACACACTTGCAAATGCACAAATATAGAGATAGTTGCACATCGTATAGCTGATAACTGCTGCATTTTAACAGCTCATTTACGTTGCGGCCATAAAAACTGTATACTAGCTGCCTGTCTCGCTTGCACGCTAAGCAGCGAGTTTAGGTTAGGGAATTGTATACTCTATCTCTCTTCTAAGAATAAACGAAATTTTAACGATGTATTTTTAAGCGCATAGTAAATATTTATGTAGTTATAGCAAATGCATTTAATCGCAAAGTTTGATTAAAAAATTCTAAAGAATCAATAAGCAAAATCTTATGCCAATGGGGAAATGTAATTGGAGGACCCTGTGCAAGCATTATATAGGCTTTGGCATACAAAATAATAACAAAGAAACGAAGATTTCAGATAAAGTCTGCAAAGGGTAACGAGAATTTTCAAAAAATGTATTTGTTTCTTAGAAGTTTAAGTAGTTCTTAAAAAGAAGTTGACAATCTTCACAAAAGTACCAAAAATACACGCGCGTTTACCCCAAAATATGGTTTTTTTAAGCATAACTTCAAAAAATGTTAATTCTCTACAAAAATATGTCTCCATGCACCGAATTCGAATCCGCCATCAGAATACGGCAAACGTGTCTTGGTTCAACTTTCACCCCAAAAACCAACTAAAAATTTGGCGATATATAGAAAAGAGTGGCTCGGTATGTATTTTGGCGCGCTGAATTCGAATCTACCTTCACGACGCGTCTTGAACCAACCTTAACCTAAAAATCACAGTTTCGACCAACGTGTCTTGGCTCAACCCTAACCTCAAAAAAACAACTGAAAATCAATATTTGCTAAATATGATATACAGTGATACACACAAAAAAGTGTTTTGAGATGTTTTCCTATGTATTCTGACGCGCTAAATTCGAATCCGCCATCGGAATCGCCGTACAACCCTAACGTCAAAAAACATTTAAAAATTTCAGAGATTTGCGAATAAGTGTGATAGGCCTACAAAAGTGTCTTGATCTAAGGGCGGGACACATGAATGCCTATGTTAAAACTAGTAGTTTAACTGTCATAAAACATAACGTTTGGCAGACGTTTTTCTTCAAATATTTTCAAAAACAAACTTGCACAAAAAGACTTTAAAAAACTAACTTTCTTATGTAATCCTTCTGAAAACAACTTTTTTTATATGCATAAGCTATAGAATTCCATTAAATCAAGCTATGCAGTCTTTTTACGCGCATGTCGTTTGGCGACAGGCCAAGTTAAGTACCGAAAATATCTTTTTCATCAAGACTTCATGTTGAAAGAACGCCAATTAAAGAGATTTATGGCCAAACCATGCACAAACTTCAGTCGAACTGACAAAACTTAGTTTACCAACAAGCTGCTTTTGTCGGCATTACAAATTATTAGAACATAAATTATACTGTTTATTTGATGGTTTTTGTGCAGTTCTAAAAAAGCAAAAACTAAATGTATCTATTCTATGTTCAGACACTTGTATTACGATGAAAAACCAAACAAAAGCGACGCAAAATTTGCAGGCGTGCACAACCCGGAAATGTTCTAACGCTACACTGGGAAAAAATAAAATTAAATAAACGACAAAAAAAAAACCAAATAGAATTGTTGTTAGAGCTCGTATTAATTTTATATGCATGCAAAGCGAAACGATGCGAACTAAACGAAATAGTGAGGAGTGCAGCAGCGGGTGAGTCTGTGTGCGTGTGTGGGTATGTGTGTGTGTATTTGTAATAATTGTTGAGAGCTTTTTAGCGGCCGGAGCGGCAGCGGCAGTGTTCGGCAGCAACAGCATCATCATAACCTTGAGTCACAAGTTGAGAATGTGCAAGTGAATTGAATGCAAAACAAATATGTGTGTGTGTGTGTGCGTGTGTGTGTGTGTGTATGCGCGTGTGCCGGCTACAATGTGTAAATATAACTCATCCGCATAGTTGGTTCATTTTCTAAATTACAAAATGGAATGCTAGCTAGCTCATTATCTAATAAACAAAAACAATAACGAGTGAAATAAAAGCAAACAAAACAATTTGCAATAAAATAAAAATGAAATTAATATCACGATTTCAAGGGCAGAAACCAAGAAAAACAAAAAAAAAACTCGACAAACACAATAGCAGTGCATATGCTAATTAAAGTTGCACGTCGTCGGACAACAACCACAACAACAACAAACCCAACCCTTGCCACATGACATTTGTCTCTACACTAGCTAAGAGACAGTTAACTGCTGCAAGAGTTAGGGTGCAACACCTATGCATGCACCTTAGCCGTGTGAAAAATTGTATTGTAGCGGTTTCGTTGCACTTTAACCTTGAATTTCTGTGCCCTGTTTGTTGTTGTTGCAGCTGTCGTTACTACATGGCGCATGTGCAATAACTGCATTAAGGGGTACAGTTGGGGCTGCACAGTCAGAGAGCAACAACTGAGAGCAGACTAACTCCCACTCTAGCCCCAGCTTGCCGCCCACTGCCTTGCACAATTCCTATATAATGACCAGTCAAAGTGAGCTTTGTTTTAAACAAATTTCGTTTTTATTTGACTTGCAACAAAAACAGCAACAAAAATCGAAAGTATATTTTTTGCAAAAATAGCAAATTCAACTTCAACGAAACAACTGGAAATCAATTTGCATATACAAATTGAATGTGCAATGTCTAATTTTCTTGGTTTTTTTTTTTTTTTTTGCTTGTAAATCAAGTTATCGTTACAATATATTATTTGCCATATGGCTTATAATAAATTACAGCTTTTGTTTTCAATGCTGGGCGTTGTTTTCTAAGGGTTGCCCTTGAGCCCCAGCTCAAAAACTAATAAACTTTTGCATTTGACGTAGGTCAATTAATGACCATAAATTCAATGCATTTTGCGCACTTTTTTCGCTCTTATCAGCTGCAATACTCTATGGACTCTAACGAGTGTATTGCTTCTTTTTACTACTTATAAGCACTTTACAGCTTGTTATCAGCATGCGATTCTGTAGCGCAATTGAGTCTTATTGCGCAGTGAAAGTTTTATACGTTGTGTTTTTATAATTCTAAGTTTTTACAGCTGCTATTTCACAATTGTTATTTTAGTTAACTTTTTAGCTAAGATTTTATTGTGCTGACTTTTGACAGGCTTGTCAGGGAATCAGCTGCAATCGATGGGTGTGGCAGGGTCAAACTTCTGTATTAATGCTTGTGAGGCGCCTAGAAGTATGCAATGAAGTCTAGTTTTGAAGCGCAAGACATCAGTGCGGCAGATGACATTTTTAGCCGAATCTGCAATCAAAAGCATTACGCCATTTTGGCAGAAATGTCTTTGAGGCTGGAAATCGACAATGAAATCTTCTTGATATCAATAGACATAGAGCGCAAGCCGTTTAGAGGTTGAAGCATGCAAATACACTTTTAACAGAAAGTAAGTCAGCTTAATTTAGTTACTACGATAAGAAAGATGACTTCCAAATTGACATTATGTCTTTGTCCCTCTTTAAGTAGCATTTTCTCTTTAAGTTTAACTTCTGTAAGAGAGCAGTTTCTCATATGTCACACAAAATAATTATCTAAAGAAAATTTTAAACAAAATTTTCCACTATAACTTTTATTAGAATTTATACACAATCAATCAAAATTTGAGTTGGTTGTACATTTAATGAAAAGTAAAAAAAAAAATTGTCACGTAACATATGTCACGTAACGTGTGTCCCGTAACCTATGATACGTTAAGTTTGTTATGTTACGTATGTCACGTAACCCATGTAATGTAACGAATGTCACGTAACGTATGTCACGTTACGTATGCACGTAAGAGAGGCTTCACATATGTCACGTAACGTAGGTAAAGTCATGAATGACATATTGCGTTTGTCACGTAACGTATGGCACGGAACGTGTGTCACCTCACGTATGTCACGTAACTTTTGGGATGTACCGTATGTCACGTAGCGTATTGCACGTAACGTATGTCAATTATAGCATGTCACGTTACTTATGTCACGTAACGCATAATATTATTCATGAATAAAAAATAACAATTTTTAACAAGAAAACTATATGGATGAAAAACACATGCGTTGTTCGCAGACTTTTGCACAAAAACCACAAACAAGAAAAACATTTTTTTAGTTTTCTTCATATTGAAGACTATTGGACTGTCACGTGCGTGACCAGGGAAATGCTCATATCTTTTATTTACCCTAAATCAGATAAGTAACTAGAAATCTTTTAAGCGAAATTAAACGCAACAACAATCCGTCGCTATGAAAGATGTCTGTTTCCTCGAAACTTTAAACAAACAACAATATATCGATGTGCCAGAAATACCTTTCAGAGCGTCGAAAACGCATCAGTAGAACTTTTGACCAGTTAAGGAGTACAAGCTGCAAATTATTAGACACCCTGTTAGGATTTCTTTCACACTAAGGATTATATTTTGCTTCAGACTAAGCGAATTTTGATGATTCTATTGTTGTCATATAAATACGATATCAAAATCACCCCGATTAAGTGAAAATCCACTTCTATGCGAATTTCGTACCAAAACTGCATTTTAAATATCGTGTAAAGAAATTCAAACAAAAAGAGTGTATTTACTTCAGGAACAAGAGTGCCTGCATTCGAAAACATAGTTTTGTGAGAATGTGGAATAGAATTTCAAGAGCTACAGCTGATTAAGTCTTACATACAGATATTATTTAACAGTTTTGTTGTTTTTTTTTGAAAATGGGAATCTGCAGATTTTTTAATATCGTTTGATGTTTTATTTAAATTTATTTAAATTTTTGTCGAATTCTGTCATCAGCTGAATGACAGCATGATCCCCAAATCCTTGTGCCAACTGGCCAAAGCCGAGTTCAACGCCCTGCCTTCAGTCCAATCGATAAAAGCCGAAAGCTGTCTGCAATAGTCAAAGTTAAACCACAGCTCAATGCGCTTTTCAATTTGCGCGTATTTTCAGGAATAAATGAAAACCAATTAAAAACCGAAACCAACTAACTAAAAATTCATAAAGCAGGTCCAAAAAAAGCCAATACACAATCCAATACATAGTGTTGCACTATGTTCTATGGATAGCTAGTCAGATAGTGAAGCGGATTAAACGCTGCGAGTGTAATCCTGTGGGCGACATTACCTTGACGACAACAACAAACACGACCTACGACAAAGCGATTGAAAATGCGCATAAATTCAGCGTCTGGTTGCGAAATTGAGAGCCGGCCCCGTATGGGGCGCCAAAGGGACGACAGTGGGGGGCGCTGCGCTTGCCAGACCATGACAGCGCCAAAGGCAGTAGAGAATAAAAAACACACACAAACACAAAAAAAAAGTCAAAGTAAAAGGCCAGACAACAGAAAAGGCGAACGACCCTTTTCAGCATTTACCAAAAGGCAACGGCCTAAGGGCGGGCAGCGGGCGCCATGAAGAGAATCTTGGCAGACAGACGACGACGGCGGCGGACTACGGGGCGTCCACCAAAGCAACGTAGTAGTTGTGTAGTATGGCTGGGCAGCAGCATATGCCGTTATGTGGCAGCATACGCCCGTTTATGTTGACTCCGCAGTCGGAGTAGTCGTCGTTGCAGTGTACGTCGTCATCGTCGTCGTCGTCGTCGCCTCTGCTCATTATCCTTTTCGCTTTTCATACATAAATTGCAAACGCGTTCAATGAACTCTGACACGTACGGTCGTCGGCTTTTGCCAATGCGCCAGGCAATACGGGTATACACACCCAATACGGAAAGCGAAACACACACAGGACAACGACAGCAAAAGCTGCGCTGCTGCAGTCGAGGCGTCCAAGCAGTGACGCCAACCGCAGCAGCGCCAGCAGCAAATGCAACAACAATGGCAGCAGCAGACAGACGACATAACGAGGCAGGACCTTGCCTCAGACACACACATGCACACTCAGTCTCGGGCTTGGGTTTGGTCTTGACAGTGTACAGCCAGGGCAGCGCCAGCAGCAGCAGCACACAGTCAGCCGCGCTGCAACTGCGGCCAAGGACCTTGCAACGTCTGGCTGCAACAAGGCGAGTGCGCTGAACGTCTGCTGGCTCTCGTTGTTGGGTTGGCCCAGGCGCAAAGTTTCACTTTTAATTTTTTCCACCCATTCAGAAAACGCACTCGGCCCCAAACCAGCAGACAAACCAAACCAGAACAGTGCAAGGACCGGTCATGCGTGCTGCAGGCTAACGCTGAGCGCACAAGTGCAAGCGAGACAACAGCAGCGTTCAGAGCTTTGTTGTTGTTTGTGTTTGTCTGGCTGGATCCTGGCTAGGACAACGTTGGAGCGCGTTGAGGTTGGTACTGAGCCTGCTGCTGGGACTGCTGCTGCTGCTGCAGCTACCGCCGCTGCCACTGCTGCTTTCGTTACTGCTGCGCTTATGGCTGCAATTTCGAAGGTTGTTGAACTTTACAGTCAGAGTTGCCGACGCCAACTTTCACAATACTCGCAAAAACACACACACAACACACACCAAACACACGCTCAAGGGGTAGTCGCGTCATAGGGCTTAGCAATTTGTGGTGCGTAGGACATGGTTTGCACTTTTTCGATACTTCTGATGCCATTTGCACAAAACTTGTGAAAACAAAAGTAAAATTTATGCAAAATCTTAACAACTAGTTTAGCTAGTTACCTTGAGTTGCTGCTTCCTTTATAAATAAGTCTGTGCAAACTGCAGTTTCAGTCTCATTTTCTCATTAGTTGCGTAAAACGAAAAAAATTAAAAAAATGTCAAAACTTTTTCAAGTATTAGCCAAGACACATTTTAAACGCGATTTGAAAAAACTGATTATCGCAAAAATATCACGAAAATAGATAAGATAAAAGTATAACAGTTTACGGCCGTATGAACACATTGTTTGTGGTATCTCTGAATATCTCAGGCTATATACATATAACTTATAGTATGTATATAAAGTGCTTGCACTATGACGCTGCACTTTTAGCACACTTAACACTAAATACTATTTGCATAATTTCTTTATAATAATTTCAACTTTTTGACTATATATATTTTGATGTTATAAACAATCGAACACATTTGTGGTATATTTCAATAATTGTTGAAAAAATGTCCGCGACGTTTGCTACGCCAGCGAGACATGACCTGCCTTACGCGCTAACATCCCGAGTTAGGACTAAAGTTCGTGCCACCAATGCAGCGCAGCTTAGCCAGACGCCGATGACGATAACGAAAGAGACGACGACGATGTCGAACGAGCCCAGAGCAGTGCAGACAGTAAACAAGCAAAGGGAAGTGCATTGGGGTCGTTTTAAGGGTTCTACGGGTTTGGCTGTGTGGGCCTCTGCCACTTGCACTTGGCATGTAGCGCACGGCTTGTAGGTCTACCGAGAACAATAACAAAATGCGCTACAAGGGCGGCGTCTGCACAGCTCTGCAATCTCTGCACATAGTACATGACAGGGGCAATTGTTTTGGCCATATGTAACCCCAGCTAACAGCACATTACAAATTGCAATATGTAAAGATCTCAATTGGTTGGATGCTTTGAACTTTATGCAATACATAATTATACAAATTAAGAACTTAAAGCAATAATAATGAAAGACAGCCAAAAAGCAAAGCACTCTTCGCTGTAAAAAACGTGTGACGCTAGTGTGTGTACTTGTTTGCAAATCATAAGTTATTTTATGTAAATAGTGTGACTATTCTACAGTGCATAAATACTTTGCGGAATTTACGCTTTAATACCTTCGAATACTACCTCTACTAACTCTACCTCTACCTCAATTCAAAAGAATTCTTTACCTAGAGTCAAATTTAGTGCTTGGCTACTATATAATTAAAAACACATTTAGTATGTTTTGGCGTCATCTATTGGAATTCGTCCAAACTCCACAAAAACCTTCTTCATAATACTGTCTATAATATGTGCAAATTTTATTGAAATCGGTCCATGCGTTTTCGAGTTTAGCGAGCACATCACTTTTTGAGGCTTAATTTTTATATATATAGATATGAAAATTGGGTGAAAAATTGCAATTTTTCGCAGTTCTGAAAACAAATTTCGCGCCAATACCAAGCTAATTTCTGTGCAAACAGCTGTGAAATTTCAAATTTCTATTTTTCTACCCGAAGCTACAATATATAGAGGTCATTGTCCTGATGCTCGCATTTCCACAAATGATTTTCTTTCAGTGCATTACCCAACATCAAGCTGAAGCTCTCGCTCCGCAGCTTATACGCTTGCGCTCTCTTTCTGTCTGTCTGCAAAAGGCAGCCCCCTGACCTGAGTACCGCTCAAGCTTGCAGCTTGAGCTTGCGGCAAACGAAAGGGTTGTTTTGCGATTGACAGTTGACAATGAACTAGAGCGAAACCGGAAATCTGTTCGGTTATGCAAACTGCAAGCATTTGAAGAGCAAATGTTTGCTACAAATGATGAATATTTGAGGCACGTTTTGGCGGTGCAACTGTAACAAGCAAAAAAAACCAAATAATTAAACGTGCAACAAACAGGGAAAAATAATGCTTAAAAAAATTACAAGTACCGTTAGCATGTACAAATGTACTAATAAAAAAAAGGTATTTAAATTTGTTTTTTTTTTAAAAAAGGCGCGCCATGGGGTCAGGGCGCTGGACACGAACAACAATAACTTTAGACGATTATGTATGCACGGCGCGTAAATGGCCATAATTTGATTTGGGCAACAACAGCAACAATAGCAACAATAACATTAAGGCAAAACTAAAAGCCCGCGCACGCTCTCTTTAGTTGGCTGCCAGCGGCGCACAGTGGATCCAACTGACTTCTTTTTCGGAGAAAATCATAACTTTTGAGAAAGTAAAGAAATTTTCAAAATTTCAAATGTATAGAACAGAGAAGTCCTTAAGCTACCGCGATACACTACGTAAAGCAGCAGTTCTAAATTGTGCTTATCTTTCAACAAATCGTCCTCGTCGAAAGTTTGTCTATCTGGCGAACGTGTGTACACTAAATAGATTGCAAACATATTGCCAACAGATTTGTAAAATTTTAACGCTTTATTAAGCAATAAGCGCATTTTATAGGTGCAAGGATAATACTTTTGGTGTTATAATATCGATCCTTACTACCGTTTTTGAAGCTCCTTCTACTTAAGTACTTTTCTGTTATATGCATTTTACATTGTGAAAATATCTTAACTTTCTCAAAAGTTATGATTTTTGACTAAAAAGAACTCAGTTGGAGCCACTGTGCAGCGGCGGCGTGTGATCAACACCAAACGAGGTCTTTTATCAGCGAGCGCTTCAATGTCACAGTCAATGCACAGGGGCCACGCAGCAACAACAAAGCATTTACAGCTAGTTGTTGCAGCAACAACAACAACAGTAAACGATAGTGTCAAACAAACACAACAACGGCAACAACATTGGCATAGAACCTGTCGCAGTCAGCGTCATCGGCGTCTGCAAAGTTCAACGTCGACTCCCGACACGACTCCGAAAGAGTCGGCGCATGCGCATGCGCTCTCGGCTCCACAACGTTCGGGCCGAAGCCTTCGCTCGCTTGCATCTTGCGCTCGCTCTCCAACTGGCTTCGGGCGCATGTGTTTCAGTGTGTGTGTGTCTGCGTGCGAGAGTGTGTCGCTTTGGTTATAACGCGCTTGAGTAGGTCGGTCATTGAACTAGCGAACTTGTTTTTTTTTTCTTTTGCATGCCTCTTTTTTTCCCCCAACATTGTATGTCGTCGTCAATGCTGCGCCGTCGCACACTTTCTTCCTGGTTCAGCTGTGGCTCTCTTAGCTGCCGTCGACGTCGACGTCGGCGTCTGTGTCAGGTGTTGCTGTGCGTTGGCGTTGGCGTCTTGTGCACTTTTAAGAGCGATTTTAAGAGCAGCTTAGCCTTGCATTGATGACTTGTTTGTTGTTTTGTGGCAAGTGCGAACTGGCTTATAAACATTTCTTGGCAATCAAGCAACAATTCTAATTGCAACAAAAGCAAAAGCCACAACTCAAAACAGACATACACATATAACAAAAAAAACACAGGACGGCGGCAAGTGTCAATAACCTCGGAGCACATGCATGGACCGGCATCAAGCCACTGCTGCTGGCAAAGAGTAAGAGTGATTTGATTCCCTTTTCATGACGTGACGCTGACGCGGACGCTGACAACAACTCGTTGCTGACATTGCAAAGGCAATGGCCTTAGAAAAAAGTAAGCACAATTCAAGAACTCGTTGGCCAGAACCAAGTGTGGCGGCTGCTCCTGTGCTTGCTATTGTTGTTGCTGTTCGGTTGCAGTGTTCTTGCTGGCACGCCATGGGCTTGGGCATGGACCTGAGCATGCCAACATTTGCCAGTTGAACGCCCTTTTCACGGCAAATGATTCCAATGTCGATGCCAATGCTGCTGCTGCTTGATCTTGCTGCATAGCCGACGCTGGCAGCGGTCAACAACACCACACACAACCTGCCCCAACAGCCGCCGCTCCCCAGCGTGCCACCCTTTTGCTTGCAATTGGCTATTGAATTAGCGGCGCTGAACTGGTTCTTGGCTTATGCTGCGCCTGCTACTCAAGCGGCAGATTCACTTTTTGTTGGCGCGCCCTTGCAGACGCTCTTCTAATATGCTGACCAGGCTAGCTGCCTTTGGCTTTTATGCGTCTCTGCTCTGGCTCTGCTCAAATGAAAATGAAAACCGAATAGAAGCGTGCGCGCTAACTCTCTTGCGCGCAGCAAGTTCGTTGCCTAAGTCTTTTGTTTTGCAGCCAAAGCAGTCATTGAACTCGCTGACATAACAGCCAAATATGCAAACCAGAGCGAGATGGCAACAATAACAAGCAAAACAGCATTCATTTAATATGCAAATATTTGATTTAGCTACAAATTTAATGTATGCATATTTAAGCCCATATTAGATCAGTTCCATAACAGCACACAGATCATCGTTGAGCAGGTGCTGGCAGCTACTGCGACTTGGCCAGCTGCTTGACTAATGCGACCTTGATATTGAAATTGAATTTTTACATTTCATTTCGTTTTTTAATTTATTTTATAGCATTTAGCAGCGGAAATCGCTGACGTTGCAGCTTTAACAGCAATTTCATTTTAAATTGTTTGTACAATATTTTATTGCATTCAGCTAATGTTATGTAGAGACAGCGAGTCACTTAAAGTCAAAGTCAAGGTTTTTCTGCCTTACGTCGCCAATTATTTGCGAGATTGCCGGAGACTGCCCCCCTTTGGACGAAGCACCCTGCATACGGTCTAAGTCGTGTTTACCTTTTTGTTGTTGTTGTTGTTGCTTTGTATTTGCTTAAGCCCAAACTGGTTTAGCTAATTATTTTTTGCTTTTTTTTGTGCAACAATTTATTTGCAGCTTTTATACAACTTTTTTATTCTTAAATTTCATTTATTGTTTAAAATTTGTATAATCTTTCTAATAAAACTGCTCAACTTTAGTGTTGCGGAAAAAGTGGCAATGTTCTTGCTTTTGTTTTGTCAAACTTAACTATTATTTCATCTTCTTAAGCTATACCATTTTTCTAGCTGACAGTAATTAATCACCTGCGGCCCGGCAGTTGGGCTTTTTATAATGGGGAACGGGTTTCTCAGCTTGGCGTTCTGTGCCGTTCCGTCTGTCCCTGCTGGATTATTATATAACAATTTATATTAACATAACGCACAGCTTGGCGTTGGCTCGTAGCGTAGGTCGTTAGCTCGATGGCGAAAGTCTTCGGCATATGTGCTGTCATCATGGTTAAAATTAAACGCACTTATAGAGTGTCTATGGGCGCATCAGACAGTCAGTCAGCCAGTCAGTCTGTCGGTCTGTCAGTTTATCATTTATAGATACCCATAGCCATAATTTATTGCTGTACGCTGCTCAAAGCAGTTGTCAAAATAATGAAAAATGGCATATTAAAAATGGCACATCGTAAGTCAAGTGTACAAGTGTGAGAATTAGTAGGAACTCTCAATTAAGCCATAGAACGCACAACTATTGTGCCGCAACGCTTAAAGTAATTAAGCTTTCAAAGAGCAATAATAAATAAAGAGCCAAATTTTGTGAAATATTGCAATATTGACTGTTCTAGTCAATATGATTCATATGAATTATAGCTATTTCTATACTTTTTCTTAGAAAGTCTATTGAAAAGCAAGTAAACAAACAAGATATTGCTTGTCATTAAGACAGGCCAATAACTTATGTTATAAAAGACAAAGAAGCCTAATAAATATGCTTTCACATATATCTTGTAGAGCCACAAAGTATAAATAATACTTGTCAATATTTTGCATAATCTTGAGCCTTTTGATTGAGCTATAGTATATAAGCACTTAATTTCTTGCTTGGCTTTCCAAAGATTTATTTATGGATAATGTTGTAATATATGGCCAATGTTTATTAGAACCCAGCTAAAGACATATACTAGAATTTGAATAACAGATTTGCAGATTTAGTTGCCCTTAAAGGTGAAAAGCACAAAATATTGCCTTAGATACTTTGTTCGCTTTGAAAGAGTTACACAAAGAGTATGTTAACGGTCTAGAATATAGGATACTTACAATCTATTTGTTGTATAAGTACAAACGCGAAACTATATGAAACATTGGCATGCATTTTAAGACGAATCATTGTTCTATGATTTGCATTCTGTTTGTACTTTTCTAATGCATTGATTCGGATGATTGTAAAACTATTGTCATATAACCTCCATATTAAAAAAAAACATTGGCGAAGAATCGAGAAGTATCTTCGTTCTACGGTTTCCATGCAATTACTTCTTTTCAAATTCTTTCGAAAAATTACAAAAAAGCAGAAAATCTAGAGTTGTCTTGAACGCGTACAAACTTTCGTTTATACGAAGTTTTTCAAACTTTCATTCTCTAGAAATTTCTGGCTCGCGTCAAAGTTTGGTTTAAAGGTAATACGGTCTAGAATAACCTATAAATAAAAAAGAGCACAAATCCAAATCCAAGCTTTTAGCATTACATTATATAAGAATTTGGAACTTTTGTAGACGACTTTGCTGCTAAAACTTGTTGTAGAATTGAGTCTTTAAGCTGCAATTGTCAGTTACAACTGCATAGTTACTCAAGTTAGTGATAAATTTTGTTGGCCATAAAGTTGTAATAGCAAGATAATAGCTAGTAAACTATAAAATGTCCATAGCTACTGCTGTTTTTATGATCAATACAACTGGCACATGCAGGATTTTGCTAAATAATAAAATAAAAAATGATGATTATAGTAATATAAAGCTTACCATTTTCATTATCTAAATGCTTATCCATAGCGCGGCAGGTGTTGTTGTTGTTGTTTTGGCTGCTGCTAATTTTAAATCCATTACGTAAGAAATCCAAAGCTTAAATGATGTTTGTTTTGCTTTTTTCTAAACAATTATATGTATATAATTTTTTTTTGGTAAGTTTTGATTTAAACACTCAATAGATTGGGCGCGTCTTTCAAGGCAGACAAGACACTTGACGTTTGTTTTCAGCGTATAATGATTAATTTTTTTTTATGGATTTTGGCGTAAAAACTTGCACAACTTTAGCTTGAAAAATGCACTTTGTGGAATTGAACTAATTGCTTGATTATTATTAATTATTTGCTTATTGAGGCATGTGAGAATTAAGCTAAGATATCATTTAAGGCAGTCTTATCGATGGATGTCACTTGTTTACTAACTAATAAAAACACACTTCAGGGACTTTTGCACCGTAAATGAATTGCGTTTTGGGTTTTTGTGGTTCAGAATTACTGTATTTCTTCAACTGACACAACGCACAATAAACAATTTTGTTTTGTTAGATGTATTTAGTTTTAGAACGTTTCTTGTTTCTGGCTGTTGTCTTTGCGGTTGGCGCGTTCAATCAGTCGTCTGCACTTCTAAAACGATAAAACGTAACGCGTATTGCTTACGAAATCATGTCTCGATCGTTTTGTTGCTTACGGGAAACTGAACTACGGATGAGTCGCGGCGCGACTTCAATGTCGAACGACGACGACGACGTTAGAGGCTTCTGAAAGCAGCAGCGGCAGCAGACAGATAGACTTTTCAGCATTTCATTACACGCACACGTACACACACACACACACACACACACACATATGCGCAGAGCAGCAGCGCAGCGGCTTTCTACAGGCCTCGAAATGGCTCTTCTTTCTCTTTAGAAACACAAAACGCCGCTCAGGTGTCTCAGGTTCTTGATCGCTCACCAACACACGCTTACATACGCAAAGTCATTGCCAGCGCTGCCGCTGACGCTGCCGCTGCCTCTGTCGCTGTCGCTGCCTTTTACATTGAGCGCTGTATCTCTTTGGATTTGTGTGTGAGCGCAACAGGCCAGAACTTTCATTCAAGGTGAGTGTAAGTGTGAGTGTGTTCGTGTGCGTGTGTGTGTGTGTGTGCAGCTCAGGTATCTCTCTCTGCCTCTCCAGGGCCTCAGCGAGCTGCCACCAACACGCTGCTTGCCCAGAACCTCAGCACATTCAGTGGCCGTACGCTGAGCCGTTCGCTCTTCAGCCACTTTACTGGGGGCTGCCGCGCTCCAACAAATATATACACACATTTTTTTATATATTTTTTTTTTTTTTGCAATCTATAGTTCTAAACGCTTCTAACACATTTAAACAAATGGGCGGCAAATGCTGCGCTCGCTTGCTAGCAAATTGAGCGTGCGAGCGTAAAATTACAACATTTTCAAGGCTTTCGCAGCAGCATTGATCTTGACAATTTGCACTCATTTATTCTGCTAGGCAGCCTCTGCCGCGCTGCTGCCACATTCAATTCTAACAAGTTTAGAATCTGCGCAAACCAAGCGCGACCGACCGACCAACACTGACACTTGTTCTCATTCTCTTAACCCGTTTGCTGCCATGGCTAAATCGGCGCACACTCACACACACACACACGCGCAACACTCAATTGTGTATTTGCTGCAATTGCTGCAGCGGCTCTCTGGCACAACTCACTCTCTTGGGGTGTAAAGAGCGACAGTTCGTACACTTACTAGTTGCATGCATGTAATTGGTTGTTGTTTCTATTTTATTGTTGAGTGGTATTAAATTTCATGATGTTATAATTGTAATGGGCAACAACTGCGACAAATTTTCCACTGTTCACTGGCGAAATGCTTTGAAATATGTTACCAAATATTCATTTTACAGGGTTGTTATATTTTTTTTGTTTTAATTTCAATGTCAATTGATATGTAGTTTGGAATTGGCTAATTAAACAGTTAAATTACCATAACATATTATGGTATAAGAAACATTAGGCACTATTCCCTATTTGCTGGATTTATATACGAGTTCACCCCCGTGTGGTGAGCGGTTTAGAGAGTACCATTTCAGCAGGTCAAAGCTTGTCGTATGAGGCGACATATAATGACACTGGATTCTTTCGAGACCAGTAGGTCTTAAAAGGGTTGTGCGCAGGGTTTGGCACCCACCAATCCCAATAAAAGAAATACATTAGGCCGTAACACGGTAACGGGTTGTTATGGCCAATTAAGAAGAGAAGATATGATAATACATTACTACTACTTTGGCGAAATTCCGACCATAAATACTCTGTATGTTATTGTATATTGCAGCCACTTTGCCAAATTGTTTCATACTCCAACTTGTCATCAAATTTGGATGAAACATAGTTTGTGTATCATATTTCAAAATTTTGATTGGACTAAGGACAGTATTTCGAATTTAAACCCTTGAAATCAAACACGCTACCAAATATTTGGGAAAGGTTTTTTTATTTTGAACCATTGCTTAGCTTATCAGATTTGATGTTGACCCCACGGAACTTACGATCATCCTTCACACTGAATGTAAATACATATGTGGAAAATTTAAAATTTTTTAATTTTGAACCATTGGTTATGCGGCAGTGGGGTTACATACCAAGGACATTCTCCGTGCAAGTACGCAAGGAGCGCGAGATTTGCTTCCGAAAGATTCGAAGACGGTTTGAGTGGGATGCCCATAGTGTTGAGTTTATTACAGCTTTCGCTAAGAACTGGATCCTATGCTTTTCAAAATGCTTAGTCGCATGAGCACCTTGTCTAGAACCAGTTGGTGGTCAGAGTTGATGTTGAACCCAAGGAACGTATACATCACCCAGCCTTTCATCGAACACAAAGTGATCAATCTGGTTAGCTAGCTGTAGTAAATGTTATAGTCTGCTAACTTACCGCAGCCTTGACCTCTCTATCGTATTTGGTAGATGCCAATGACATCTTTTCTTCTTTAACCAACTTGAGAGCAACCACCAGTTGGGTAGCGGCACAATTCAAAAGTAAAGGAACCACGTGGAAGACGCTCTATCGACCTTAATATCATCTCTGAAGTTCGTACTACAGAGAAGTACCTGAAGTTGTTGGTGTGACTATCAACAACCTACTACCGTTTGCAAAGGGGGTTGTTAACGAAATTGTGATAGAAATGAAGTTCTTATTAGTCAGTAGTACCTGGGTGGAGCATAAGGAGACTGTAGCTCCGACCTATAAAGCAATTAGTCGCCATTTCCTTAACTAAACTACACCTGTTTGGTCTCCTGTACTTTGGCGAAACGCTTTGGAGGAACCTCCAAACAGTGCAGAATGCTGCCTTTAGAGCGGCCACTGATTGCCATGCGACTACGCATCGGTCAGAATGCTTCCTGTTGGGGAGGAAAACTGCCTCCTTACTTGCCAGTTTCTTCTGGGCTCCACTAAAGACTCTCACCCGAATCATGTAGCGTT
Source organism: Chymomyza caudatula (assembly GCA_035041775.1). Classification (NCBI taxonomy): domain Eukaryota; kingdom Metazoa; phylum Arthropoda; class Insecta; order Diptera; family Drosophilidae; genus Chymomyza; species Chymomyza caudatula. The sequence goes on along the minus strand of JAWNKW010000136.1, from coordinate 2,982,856 downwards.
TAATATCCCAATGGCTAATAGTTCACGGTCCTACAGCAACGATTTCTGCAGTGACCTCATCGCTATTGCCTATACGGGCTCACCCTCTTCCGATGGGTCATAAACTAATAACCTTTTAAAACCGCAGAGAATCTGTTGTTGCTTTGATACAGCACTCTCGGCCGGAGGCAGTCTTAGGTGGTAGACTATCCGACTCCCAAGACATACGAGCTCATCTCAGGCCTAGATATGTTCAGAATATTCCATGATCCTGAATAGCGGACGCTTGACCACTCTGCGAAAGTTGTCACGATAAGGCGGTTTAAATTTTCGAAAGCTCACTGAGCAGTCTCAGCCAGTCGAGATTGACCACTTTCTCGATTTGGACCAGAGTACTCCCTATCTCTAGTGCTCGTCCACCATCCCCTTTACCTTTTATCTTTTCAGTTTGTGATTGTCCTTATATGTGAATGTCCCCGGCACCCACAACAAAATGGATCGTATGACATTGACAGTGCTACCCATAGTAATAGTTGTCTAACAAAACTAATCCCCAATTTTGTCAAGCAGGTCTGAAATTTTTTTTGTTTTTTTTTTTTCTGTTGTTGTCATCCGATATCGGGGCCATTTCTGGATATCGCTGTAAAGTTCGAAGGCACTAGGAGAATGGGGAAACTTGATCTTTCCCTTCTAAGAGAAAGGATTTGCCAGAACATAATTGAAAGCGAATTGGCTCATTGTGTTAGACACGTAGGTTTCCTACTTGATAGAATGGCTTATGACTAAAGTGACATAAACATAAAAACTGACGCCCAAGGCGGTTACAACTTTTATAGAAGTAAAGTTCTTTAGTGTTTTTTCCAGCTAGCTTTGAAGCGCTGAACGTCCATTACGTCAGACTGATTACTAAATTATAACTTCAATAACTCGTTATTCAAAAATAGTGATGTACCAAAACAGTTTCTAAGACATTACGTCAGAAACAAAGAGTTACTTACCAGCACATATCTTCGCCCCAATCAGCCATTACCTTAACGAAAAGCGTGTGCGGGTTGCTATTAACAGTAACAAAAAAAACCAAATCATTATAAGTATACAAGTTTTTTCACCACAAAACTAATTGAAGTTGCCATTTACATAACTGAGTTTTAATTAACTAAGATATAGCAATGTATAGAAACCCACGGGCTGTGGAAAATCCAATCCACCAATTGTAATCAATAGTTTTTAGCATGAGCTTCAAAGTTTAACCTTGAACTTTGGGCTTGACATGAAGCGTAACCATAAGCCAGAGACGAAGCGTAGTTCCTGAAAAGCTGAAACGAAACGAAACAAAGCTGAGGATTAAACAAAAATCAAAAGTCAAATAAATCAGTTGGGATTCTAAGAGGCATAAAAGTCAAAGACGGCCGTTAACAGCAAAAAAAAAAAAAAAAAAATTGAAGAAAAAAGCGTCACACACACTAAGACAAAAAGTCATTAGCTTTGCAACACTTACTATCAGTTTCTATAAATAACAATTAAAGCATTAAAACTACAGGCGTTTTTACAGAGCTCTGAAAGAACCCTTACAAAGCTACACATAAAAGCAGAATGTTCTAATGAATGTGGGCAAGCAACAAAGGAACAAATCTAAGAAGCAGACAAACTTACAAAAGTAGTGAACAAAATTTGATGCAGACAATCGGGACGGAGCCCAACAGTGGAATACCCTGTACACTTTTTCGTTATAAACACTTAATAGTATCTTCTGTCATAAGATCGTAAACCTTTTAGTATTTGGAAGTTCCAATTGACAAGTTTTCCTACTTGGAAGATGCCTATTATTACTTTTATACCCAAAACTTCAGTATTCTTATGCCAATGTCGTTGAATTTTGTAACATAGATCAAAAATACATTTAAAAATGTCTGTGGAAATTTTCATATCAATATATTGGGGGTGTGTGGCAGTAACTACGGTAAATCGATTACGGGGAAGGGTGGGTTTAGTATTGGATACAGTTTTAATGATTGAGATCACACGAGTCTTCACACCAAATTTTGTAACTCTAGCTCACATGTATCCACATCTACATGTAATGGAATTTTGAAGCAGCTTATATTGAAATTAGCATATTTTTCACTATAACTTTTGATGTATTTCGATAATTTTTGCAACATAGATGCACATAAACACGACGCACATTTATGAGGTGTTAGATTCAACGGAGCGGTTGTAAACAGCGAAAGTCTGCTGTGGGGAAACGGAGGCATATATCAGCTCAATTCGATAAACTTCATCTTACATGCGCATCTTTTGGTAAAATTTTGTGTCTCTAGCTCTTATGGTCTAGGAGATCTATCCCCTCATACGGACAGACGGACATGGTCCAATCGCTACCAGAGTCAATGATAAGACTCCTTGTGCCTGTTACATACATTGCACAAATCTATAATACCCTTTTACACTATGTGTACAGGGTATAAAAACACGGCATAGAAGAATAGAAACATAGAGAAAAAAACGTTTAGGCACTTAGAAGCGGCTGAGTGCCCCGCTCCCCCCAAAGGCCCCAACTGCTTCATTAGAACCTTTGGCGTGGCGAGCTTGGCATAGAAAGCAAAAACATTTGACGAGACGTCAGTCAGAACAGCCGAGCGCGGGGTCAATAAATTCTTCAACAAATAATAAGAAGAAGAAGCAGTAACTCACACACACACTCGTAACTATAATAGCGTATTTAGTATATGAGCATATAAATCATCATTATTTTTGGTAGCTCATTTTGAAGGCACAATGATGGAACGCATTTGGACATGATGTACGTATACGCTATAAGAACCATGTCCATAACTAGCAATTTTTTTTTTTTTTTGCCTTGGTCTCTTTGTGCGCAGAACTTTCGGCTAGAACTTTTTATTATTCGCTGCTTCTAAATGATTATTAATTATAATAAATGGTAATAAAAGTGTTTTGATGCCATTTCGGTATTCCCATTTTAATTTTTGTTTAGCTAGTTTCAGCTTGATTTGTTAGATCCTCCGCGCAAGTTCGTGTTCTAAGTCTTTTGATTTGCATGTAGTATAACTGAAAGTAAAATATTATAAAAATAAAAGGCACTTTTTATGAAAGCTCAAGACAGTCGAGGTGCTATTTGTATTATTTAACACCTATATCCACACACACACACACACACATATATATATATATATATATGTAAAGAAGTGCGCAGCAAGTTGGCCAACTCATCAACATGTTGTGTTTGCCCGCTTTTTTTGGCTCTTTCATTCTGACTCTTTACTTTATTTTTGGGGCTTCGACAATCATTTCTTTTCATTTCACTTCGTTGCTTACTTTGTCTTGCTCTCGCTTATTTTTCGGCGGTTTTAGCCAAGTTTATTTCCAGCTCACGCACTCACACACACACACACACAATCTCACGTTTTTTGGTAACAAGTTCAATGACTTCTTAAAACATTTTTATTTTTTCTGTTTCTGTTTTGTGTTGGACAGTGTGCGTGTGTGTGTGTGTGTGTGTGTGTGTGTGTGTGTGTGTGTGTGTGTGTGTGTGTGCTGCTCATTTCTTTGGCTTAGCGTTCTTCTTCGCTTTGTTCTTGTTGTTTTCGTTTTTTATACGTTCGTTTTCATTGCTGGAGTTCATTGGCCAGCAGCTAAAGCCGCGCCGGCAACAGCTACACTACAAAAAATAAGTGTTGGTTGAAATAAAGCCAACAACTTTAAGAACAACAACAACAAAGTATGCATAATGGCCAAAACAAAAGATGTAAGCCAATGTCCACTTCGTTTAGGCCATAAATATGCTTTATATTTATTACATTATTCAGCTTTGTTAAATTTCGTACATTTGGTTAAACTTTGGATATTTCAATTTCGAGTTACCCAACTCAGTTCCAGCGGGAACTGTGATTGATTGCATGATTTAAGCAATAATTCGTAAATTATTTTGCATGACAAAATTTTGTATTTTTAAGTTTTAATGATGTTTGTCTATGCATAAGAAGTATTATATACATATGTTCTTGCTAATTTCTACGCAACTATAAAAAGAAATGAAAAAGTAATTAAGTATAATTGGATAAATTTGAAATCAGCAAAAGTTCGTTACTTAAGTCTTTTGATTTGCATACACAACATTTATATAATAGTATAGCTCATTAGTTGCTTAATTACTGTCATTTATGCTTTGTCTGTGCATGTTTCCCTATTATCAGAATCATGTGTACCTTATTCTTGGATCTTAGATGGTAAAAATATAAATTATAGTTGTTGGGCGGATACCAATTGTGACAGATACAAATGTCGTTAAGTAGTTTTGGCACAAGAACATATGTAACTGTTGTATATTAGAGATACTATAAGCTGCACGTGTCTCAAGCCGACTCCTGTCTTCAATTTTCTCCACAACGCATTGGAGTTCCATGTCTATCTATAGAATAGAATGGTAAAAAACGAAATGCAATATTGAATATTATATATTATAGAATAATCTCGAGCTCAGTTTCAGCCAAATTAAAGGTTTTGAAGATGACTTCGTACTTGTTACGATCATGAATTTCGGCAAGCCGAGGCAGTGGACCACCTCGCTTATAGAAGAGCCCTGCAGTCGGCTGCTAGGCAATCCGCAATAGATCGCTATAGGGAGATGAATAAGGTAGAGAGACGTATTTTCATGCGTAAAAAACGTGAGCAAGATAAGTGCTCGATCGAGATGAGTAAGGTAGAGAGACGTTATTTTAGTCGTAAAAAGATTGAGAGAAGATCGACATATGCTGACTTCCAAAAAATCATGCGCCTGATTAAAGATTTAGTATCGTCGCGTGATGCAGAGGGAATTCGGTTAGTCGGTGCACAGGGTGAACTGATGTTGTGGAGGAAACACGTCTCCGGCTTATGGCCGAGCGATTACACCTAAAATGCCGCTTCCGGAGTTAACTTTACGATGTACCCAATGAAAAATGTAGGCGTGTATATGTCGGTGCCTGGCCATAACAGAGTTTGGGTTGCACCCAAGCGGGTTAAGAACAAGAAAGCTGCTGATTTATTTCTGCCTGTAGAGTTGTTGCAATCTGTTGATCGGGTGCATGCACCAACATTTCTATAGAATATGTCTAGATAAAAGCATACCCGATGACTGGAACGTTAGCGTCCTCTGCCCTGTCCTCAAGAAGGGTGAACCCACGATATGCACAAACAGCCGTGGTATCAATTTTCTTTTCATCGTGACCTTATCGATCGTGTTGTGTGAGAAACCAAAGCCATCGAGAAAGCACTGCTCGGAGCTTATCAATGTGGCTTTAGGCCAGTAGCCAGACATTCATATACCTAGAAAAGAACCACGAAAACCTAATCGACCACCCACTATATATTTGTCGATTGCAAGGCAGCAGGGATTGGAATGGAATCACTTTGTATACAAGTGTCCAATTCCTTACAGATGATATTGACATCATTGGTCGTACCAGGGTAGATGTTTTTCGTAGCGCTTGCGCATATTAAAAGAGACTCTGCCAGGCTGAGCAAGACAAAGTATATGTTTCTCAGAAGTAGAGAGAAAGGGCAGTTGATTGCTGGTAAAAACTTTTGTAGTTGTTAAGTCTACTTTAGCAGCACTGTTACAACATAGTTGTGGTTTGGGTTCTGGTGGAATAGGGTGAAAGCTTCTGATCGCCATTCACCAGGGTGATACCTGTCTGTACCTTATCCAAGTTGACGGAAATCCTCCTCGTGGACAGCTGCTCTAATCGCCACCCGGTGTTAGAGACTAGACTTTTGTAGTTGTTAAGTCTACTTTAGCAGCACTGTTACAACATAGTTGTGGTTTGGGTTCTGGTGGAATAGGGTGAAAGCTTCTGATCGCCATTCACCAGGGTGGTACCTGTCTGTACCTTATCCAAGTTGACGGAAATCCTCCTCGTGGACAGCTGCTCTAATCGCCACCCGGTGTTAGAGTAGTGAGCTAATGTGCGCAGCGAAGCCGTCCCTGGGCTCAGAATGGGTTATGCGTTGGGTTTGGGAACCGCCGCGTAGTGAAAGATAATAAATCTGCATCGGATAGGAACGCCCCGAAAGTTAACGGCCCATGCAAATGAACAAAGGACTACGATTTAAGGGTATGCGCCTGGAATGTCCGGACCCTTAATTGGGATGGTGCCTCTACCCAACTGGCGGATGCTCTCAGGATGTGCAGAGCTGATATTACCGCCATCCAGGAGATGCGATGGACAGGACAGGGCATCTACTACAGCTGCCATGCGAAGCGCCACGAATTTGGGTGCGGATTTGTTATTGGCCGGAGATTACGCAACCGTGTCTGCCGGTTCACACCAGGCAACGAAAGGCTGGCAACAATCCGCATCAAGGCTAAATTCTTCAACACCAGCCTAATTAGTGCGCACGCGCCGACGGAGGACAAGGACGATGCGACCAAAGATGCGTTCAATGGTAGACTGGAGTCTGTCTACGACCGCTGTCCAGCCCATGATGTTAAACTTGTGGTAGTCGATTTTAATGGAAAGGTTGGAAGAGAGCGCATCTTTGGTACTTACGTCGGATAGAGTGATTCTCCGCTTGATCTCCATGCTGACGTCGTTCTTCATTGTGACGGTGGTGCCAAGGTAGATGAAATCCTTGATAACATAAAAAGTATAGTTTTTACTCGAGGAAAAAATTATGTTTTAGCATGACGAAAAACCCATTTGAAGAAAGGGTGTGTGTTTCTTCTACATAGATGGTCAAGTTTGATCGGGGTTTGCCAAACCAATTTCAAATTTATTCTTGTTTCTGCAATTTGTCATACAACCTTTTTATTTAGTTCCAAAGTAGATTTATTGACATGGAAAGCCTTTCGACAAAGCTTTGAAGATTGATACTACAGACTAAATTATATTAAAAGACTACAATTTAGAAGACATTAGCATTATTATTATATAAGTATTGCTCTAATGTGTGTCCAATCATTTATATTGAGGCAGTAGTAAAAGAGGAAGGAAAGGGGAAGGTAAAGAGTAGGGTAAGGTAAGTTTTTCGCTGCTATTGGCGTCGCTCGAAAACCTAGATTTCATCAAATGAGGTAGGGATCAACAAAAGTTTTGGCTATTAGAGATAAAAATCTGTGTGATATAAACTATCTTTCCAACTGCTTTATTTGTGCAATTCAAAGTCGTCGTTCTGTTCAAAACAAACTCAAGTTTGTTTGCATGTTCAGGATTTATAAATTCTTGGGAATCCACATTTATATACCGTTGTCTTGAACATTTGCAGCGTTCCTGATTCGAGCGGATAACTGTTGGAAAGATCTTTAACGTTGAACTGATCAGCGAGGTTTGCTGTGCCACTAAAAATTCTCATGTACTGAGCACCATAACTTATAAGTAGTCAGTGTTGCCTAAATGATTGCCAACACTAAACAATGGTTTGAGTCTTTTTCTCTCATAGTGTTAATGATGGCTCTTGTTGAATGCAACCTTGTGTTAGTTGCAACAACAAAAGCAGTTACTGCAACAACACCGTTGTTTTGTGCCATCAATTACGCCTGCATATCACTGCAGTGGTTGTTGTTATTGTTGCTGTTGCAGTTGTTGTTTATGTGTGCTTTTTGGCTGCAACGGAAAAAACTGCAGCACTAGGTAACTAGTTCAAAAACCACAAGTAACCGAGACAGACAACAACAACAACAGCAAGAGGAAGAGCGTCAATGATAATGCAGCGCAGTTGCAAGTGGCAATTCAATGGTTTTTATTGCTGTTGTTGCAAAATCGTCAGGCAGCGACGGAGGCAGCGACGGAGACAGCGACGGCGGCAGCGACAGCGACAGCAGCCCACACCAAATCAAAGCGAATCTAAGCTTGGGAGCTAGGGCGAGGGACGTGCGGGGCGGCCACTGCAAGGTGTTAAGCGCGAATTTTGCGGTAAAAGCTCTCGCCAGCTCTCTCACACACACACACACACACACACGCACACAGAGAGTCTTTGTGGCGCTTGCTCAACGAACGGCACTTTGCTGCTAAGCTCAGTTGGTTGTTGTTGTTGTTGTTGTTATTGTTGTTGCTGTTGTTATCTATGTGCCAAACCTGATTTACTTCATGATTATGTTTGAAAAATTAGGTTAGGAGCAATGAACTTGCCATTCGTCAGTCTCAGCTGCCAGATGGAGGAGCTGGAGCTAAAGTGAATGTTTATTGTACTATTTGCCAGAGTAATAGACACCTGTGCGCAGGTCAGCACCGAATCTGGCCAAGAACTATGCTAGGGACTTTGGCCTATAACAATTTTGAAAGTTGCAATTCTGGGGAATTTTCCACCCACTGTTGAAAAACCGCAACCACAACCACAAGAATCTATATGGCAAAATCGGCACGCATGTTTCGCAGTGACGTGTACAACTTGGCAGTGGCTCAAAGTGGCAACAACGACAACAACAACAACGACGGCTGCAACAAAAACGATGTCAGCGCAGAAATACTTTCAAGTGCATTCAACAATAAATGTTAACTGTATGTGCAGCAAAGACTGTGGCTCAGACGCTGCGACTGAGACAGAGCCATCTTTGACGTCTCTTGAGGCGGCCAATTCGCGCTCTTGGCCAACTCAACAGCTACTGTTGGCATGTATGTGTGTGTGTGTATCTGTGTGTGCGTGTGTGTGTTTGCGCGCCAAGGAATTCACTCTTTTCCGCAACGAAATGAAAAATGTGTGCTAAGCCAATGACCGACAGAAGCAGCGGCAGCAACAGTTTGTTGTGCCGCACGGGCCACGCACACCAAGGCAAGTTAACTGTTTTTCTGCCGCATATATGCGCAGAAGTAAGCAAAACAACTTACGTTTATGGAGCCAAACATGACAACTGAGGCGAAGAGCGTGCAAGATTGGCAACCACTTTGCTCCACTCCATTCAATTGTTGTTTTAAACATACTACAAGAAATCTCTTCAAGCGTTTGCTTTTTTTTTTTTTTTTGCTTTTATCAATCCCAGACAGCAAACGGCCTACACAATTATTAGTTGTTGGCATTGTTGTTATTGTTGTGACAACTGCGCTACACAAATTCTAAATGTTCTAAATTTACCTACAACAGTTATAAAGACAGGTTGTTATGGAATAACCAAGAGAACACATTTTTGAGATCTATCTACTGTGATTTTATCATATGGTTGAGAATTATTTTGCTCCCAAAACTAATGTTATATTTAATCTGTGATAAATACATATCTGAAAATCTTGGCAAACAGCAGCGGAGCCCTGCTGGCAGACCAATCTGCAAAGTTCATATTAAACGATATTGAAATAAACATAAAAGCTGAAAATGAATACATCTTTGAAATTGATGGCGAATTTATAGTTACAAAAACTTTTTAAGTCTATAGACTGTAGAGCAAATATATCTCAGTTTTACTAGTCTACACTTTTTTCATCAAATCTAGCGCAATTGCTAGCGCCATCTAACATGCATCTATGATAGCGTCATGACGAGCTATAATCACGGCATGTACGCGACTGACGAGTCGCTTTACCCCCACGGCCCGCCATTAGTTGTTTCGCATAAAAATTGGTGATGCCAAACTGCAATGAATAATGAAAAGCTCTGAACTAGTTCAATCGAACTTTTCACTGAACTATTGAACTATATCTTCAATTTTGGTTCGTTTAGTATAATTATAGTTCGTGTAGTTGATACCTTTTTGCTCTACTCTTGTCCATACGCTAACGCCATCTCAATCTCATTAATGCAAAGCAATGCGTGCATGATAATATTCGAGCGTCACAGCATATGAACGTCACGTCATACGAGTCGGTTTTACCCCGCTGCGCGCCATTACATGTTCCACCGCCTCAATCTCATTAACGTCCATCATAACAACCATCAAGCGTCACGTCATACAAGTCGGTTTTACGCCAACTGCGCGTTATTAAATATTTCACACACAAATTTCTGGTACCAAAGTAATACCAAGTTCTACGAATTAAACAAGTAAAGTTAGCTGCATCATACATGCATCCCGCCATACGAGTTAGTTTTATTCTCACACACAAATACTTTTACAGAAATTACTACAAATTTTATAATTTATTGAATATCGAAACGCCTAAAATACAAACTATTATCCAAAAGCCCTACTGCTAGTAAATGGTTGGGTTTACGCTTTGTGTCCCAAAACCTATGCACAACCCTTTTAAAGACCTGGGGTTCTGCCACTCTACTTATTTCATCTCTAACGAACGGTATTTTTCAATCTTTGTGCATTTTTAAGTTGCTCACATACCAAGGTAATCGAATGGCATCTTTGTGATAGCGTATGTCCACACCTACTTTACAGCTGCTTTTAAAATTCGAGCCACATTCCCAAGGCTGAGTTGTTTCTCTTGTCTTGAGCTGCATTGCTTTGATTCCATACATAAGCCAAATATATCAGGAGAATATTTACACTATAGCTTTAGGGTATTGTAAGGGTATTCAGAGTATCATACACAAATCTTTTTATTTTTCCTTAATAATCAATATATATAAACAAAGACTGGCATACTTAAGACGCCAACTAACTCGAGAACGGATCGTCCAATCCACCAAAATTGTACAATGGAACAAGATTGGTCACGAAGCAACTAAAGAATAATATCATTCAAGCATTCATTTCGAAAATTCCTCTGATTTCAGCTGACTTATCTTTGGAGTTCAAGCGCACTCAATTTTCATGCCTTAGCGTGTTGGAAAGGCTTTATCTTTGTTTTGAGAACAGTAAATTCGGAAAATCCACGAAAAAGTGCAATGTGGAGGTAAAAGCAAAGCAAGGAAAGGAGATAAAGTCATGAATAATAAGTAGGAGAAGCCTGCCTCTTAAGAACACAGGGGTAGGCGAGCGAAGCAAACAGGGGTTGAAGCCCCCTTGCCTAAAATTTCCAAAAGTAACATTTTTCTTCACGATTAAATGGAAAATAAACATTTTGTGACTCGTGTCTGCAAAAAAATCTCGAAAGACTTGGCGTTAAATAGACTATTCTGGGTATGTAAGTTCATCATTCATTATGGATTAGAGTACCTAAGCCGTCACTAAACACTTTTTGGAACTTTTCATAGAGTATTACCTATTTCACTAGTACATTCCACACATCGCTCTCATTGCTATAATATATGCGTAAACAAACAAATTGTCAGCAGTATGAGTACCTACTCAAACTCATACCCATACATACATGCTACTCATATCGTTCTAGAAGCACTCGATAGCTTGGCGTGTTCCGCTGCTGCTGCCGGCGGCGTTCGTCGCTATAAGACTTAATAATTGTAACAATGAACTCTTAAGCTGTTGTCGCTCTTGTTTTCAGTTGTTTGCTTGTCGCCATTTTGTGGCCCAAAGAACGGGACTAATGCTGATTGATGATTGAGCAAAACAAATACCACCTAAAAATAAAAATAACTGCAAAAATTTCTCAATGACAAAGCGGAGTTCGTACTCAAAATGGGGCACACGTAGGAGGCACACGCACTTTCGAGTGACAGCTACTTGCATAATGTGTCATGTGAGTCTGTATAAACACCGTTAGGTGGCTGCCAAATGATATCCTGTAAGAGAACGCTCCCACGCGTCTGGCTTGACGGCTGCTCGGATTGCTCAAGCTGCTGCCGCAATTACTTACAGCCGCTAACAGTAAACGCGCAACATAAAGGATTTCCTACCACCGCCGCCAAGGGGCACACCTGACGAAATCAAAAGCGTAGCATACACAGTTATGCGGCAACATGAGGTTCCTTCAATTAGTCCTGCTGCATCCTTCGCGCTATCACGTTGATAATCAGTCGTCGCATCTGTCGCTATAGTTCTTCTCATTCATTGGGGTTGCTATTGATTGAAAGGAAAAATTCCCATTCGGCGCGAAAATGCTCAAGTTTTTTATGCGTTTTTTATGTGCTCAGTTTTTCCTTCTTTTTTTTCCTTGTTTTGTTCGCTTCAAGAGTTTTTTATTTTGACGAGGGAAGCACCTTATAATTATGTAATTTTAGCCACTGCAGTGTTGAAACAGAAAGGAAGTGTCAGCATTGCGGGTAGATGTTTGTATTTTTGTCTGTTTGTAATTGTTATTACGACTTGATTGCCTTTTCGCTAGGAACGAGTTCTAGTTTTTTGTTGCATAAACGGAAATGACCTGGAAATGATCAAAAACTTTTAATGCAACTAGTAAAAAGTTGTTTAGTTGTTAAAGGAAGCGGAAAATGTGACCTAATTCGAAACTTTAAGGATCTAACAAAGACTGCGTTTCTTCATCTCATCTTATCATAGAACTTTGAATGCAACTTAGCGAAGCCGAATAGGAAACGGAAAAGTTACCTGCTTACCAGGAGCTCAAAGGAAGTGGAAAATTTGACCTAATTTTACCGGAAATGATCAAACAATGATTAGAATATTTTATTTTTATCTCTTTTGATAGAACTTGAAGTGCAATTAAGCAAAGTGGAGAAGATTTTAAAGGCTTTTGCGATTCAACAAAGAAAAAGTTTCTGAATTTCATTTATCTTTAATGATTAGAAATGTTTTTAATAGAAGAGGAAAATGATAAAGAACTATTCTAAAGACCAAGGGAAAACTTTTCAGGCCCCATAAATCCTTTTAAACTTTGAATGCCAATTGGCCAAAGAGAGAAGATTGGCTTTTTAATGGTTAGTTAAAATTTTTATCAAAGAAATTTGACGTATCCTTTCAACTGAGTAGCCGATGGAGCAAATGAAGAGTGCGCGAGAACTTTTGAAAGAAGAAAAAGAATAAGAAAGTTGAGTTGACTGATGTGGCGGTCAGCCTTGAACACAATCTTCGCGACTTCCGTAAGAACTCGTGAAGAGCTCACTTCTCACACCTTCCAAGACTCATAACTTTGCCAATTCCCTGCAGTGACAAATGAATCGTCTTCTTTAAAACAACGCTGCGCAAGTGGGGTCGTCAATAAGATCAATAGTTAGCACATGCTGGCCAAATGTTTTATAACCCGTCATCAACCCAACTAGCTCGCAGACCTCTGCTATTCTGACGACTATCTAGTGTAGATAAGTTTTCTTCACAAAGAGTTTATTCCAGCGACAGATTTTGCCTGTAAGGACCGCAGGCCAATCGGTCTGTGTGACTTGGGTGTTGAAATTGAAATCCAGTATATATAGACTACGCTCACTGACTACAATCGACGTTGTGCGAGGAATCTTCAGAGCCCTAAGCGCAACGTGATTGTCACATCACATTCCTGCAGTTAGCTTACACAGAATTGCGAAGATTTTCTTTTGGAAAACCATTGGCAAACTTCCAGTCCACCAACACCAGTCCCATTCTTCGTTTTGGAATTGTCTGTATATAAGACATGGGTGTTCTACCTAATCATGAGTCCTAAATCGCTCCAGCTCTCTCGTGGGAAAATAACACATTTTGCTTGCGACCGAGCCTCACATTTGCCACAACGCTGGCAACAGTAATTGAGAACAGCTCGCACTGCCAGTCTTTCCACAGCTGGTTGGGTCTTACTGTGTGACCAAAACGTAAAATCTGGAAAGTAAAAGTATCGAAAAGAACAAAATTTGGATTAAGTTTGCCTTATACTAAATTTTGATCTAGAAGAAAACGGATAAGAGTCCATAAGATAAACAAAAATGAACAGCTCGACATAAGAATCTATTTGGGCCCAGACATTAGTCAGTCTGTCCCTCTATTTGTCTGCCAGTCATAGGCGTCTACAAGCTTGAAATGCTGTTAGGAAATGCATCATGTGCACTAAAAGTTTAGTTGAATTCAGTTTTTTAAATTGGTAAATTTTTAACTACAGTGCAATTGCATCAGTGCATCAATTCGAAGCAAAATCTGTATTAAAGCGCGAAAGATATGCTAAGTTCTGACTCTCATAGTAGATCCGACTCTTAAGGAGAAGGACCCAGTTTTAAGTTCAAATAAATGTGCAAGTAACCAGCGAAGGAAAGGTTTTGAATTTCCATTTATCTTATCATAGTACTTATGCTTACTTAATGTGTTTTTTTCAATTTGAAGGTTGCTCATATACACTGAGAAAAAATTAAGTTCTTAAAAATTCTTGAGCTAAGAATAAATCAATTCTGATTTTAAGCCGTAAAGTTATTGGTCTAATCCCAGCTCGATTCACTCACTAACCCGCGAGCAGGGGCGGACCCCTAAATTTCCTCTATACTTTTAAATTTTGCATCGGTGCTTCAATTGCTCTGGAAACAAACATTAACTCAACTTCAATCTGAAAGATACAATTTCATTCATGGTTTTCTAGTTTTACCGTAGTTTAGACACCACATTTTCTTAGCTTAATATGTATGCTTTGCAAAGCTTGATTGCTTCGCTCAGTGTACTTTAAACGTTAAACAAGTTTGAACTTATTTATTATCAAAATTTTATTAGCACCGTAAACAAGATCAGCATGCCGCACAGTCCGAACAAATTCCCAGCATTTTTTTGTAGTTTCACTTTTCGCACTTCCTAAACGTCCTTTTTTAGCTGACATCATAAATTTTATGATTTACAATGACAATTTTCCACGGATCACTGCGCTGTGACGCAACATTTCGACACACCGAGACCGAGTCAATCTGTGTTCGCTCAGGTCAAATCGTTCGAGATCGAATGACCCATTGTTATGTTTTTTCACTGCCTTTTTTTTGTGTGTTCCACAAAATGCATGCCAAAAGGACAGAGACACGCGCAATTTGCTGGTACAACACATAAAACCATTCAAGGACTTGCCACGCAAGACATTCATCGTTTTTTAAGGAGATTGCGGTCGTATCTGGCAGGTAGATGATATTTGCATGTTTTTTTTAAAGGAAATTCAAGGCTACTAACGTAAGAGTGGCATATTTTGTCGGATTGTGTGTAAAAGAAATGAAGTGATATGCACTTCCTGAAAGGCGAGGCCTGGCATTTAACACTCTTCAATCACATAATGCATTTAAATCATTCAATTGTCATACTCGGTTTATAATTATGCAAAGAAATTAGCATTGTGGATGAGTAACAAAGCGAATTAAGTCACAGTCCAGCCTTTTCGTCATTCAGTCATAAGTCTGACGTGCACATGAGTTCCGCATACAAAATCCCCTCCAAGCAGAAGTTGATACACAAAAAAAAGCAACAGCTCATAAACACCCTCAAATATTATATGTATCTATAGTATCTGCTACCTTACACAGACACACCTACTGCTCAGGCCCAAAACCCAAAGCCAATGGCAACGGAAATCTCCATATTTATAACCAACAATTTGTTGTTGTTACTGTTTGCCCAACTCATTCGACATAATTTAATAATTCGGGTATAAGTAATTTGTAGCCTCAGTGCCCATGCCCCACCTGCTACAAGCTGGCCAGTTTTCGGCTACCGTGCAACAGCTCATCAGCTCAAATATGGAACTCGTCTCAGAGTTTTGAGTCGATGGCGCAGTTCGCATGAATCAAAGTGAATCACTTCACTTTTCAGTGAACGCACGAGAGTAAAACGCGTAAGCGCCGGTGAGAGTGTTTCAATATGGATGTAAAGCTATGGCCTCGCTCTTTTCCATTTCATTTTCGTCTCTTGGCCAAAATACTCGAAACAGAACCCAACAACAAAACGCGCGTAGCTCCAAAAAACAAAAACAGTTTATATGGGGGGTCAACAAACCCAGAGCCACGTTGAGCTTTTTGGGCAGTTTCTGAGTGAGTGTGTGTGTGTGTGTGAGGTGTATAGAGGAGTTCTGACTGACTGACTTGTATACTGCCTCCCAACTGCGGGCCAAGTATGTGTATGTGTGTGTGTGTGTGTGTGTTACCAACTGGGCATGCTTTTGTTGTTGTTTTTGTTGTTTCATTATTATATTTTAATTTCATGCGTTCGTTGAACTCCACTAGCCCGAATTGAGCAACACTTTGGCAGTTGGGTGCGTGCGGGCGCTTCTTCTTTAACTGCTACTTACTTCATTTTTCTTATACCCTCTAGCAGCGGGCATATTCAGCTGTGTCTCAAGCTGGCAGTACCCATTTTAAAACGATATGTGGCATGAAAAGAGTTCGTTCCGGAACACATTTCAGACACGAATTAAGAGCGCTTACTAACTCAGTTTACACTCTGCAAAGCTAAATAAGGATCGATCTTCTATTTGACTAACTTCTTCTTCTTAACTGGCCATGACAACCCGTTCCTTTTATTGAAATTGGAATTTAACATGGTGAGTGCCAAGCCCTAGGCACAACCCTTTTATGGCCTCTTGTATCTCTACTGGTCTCGAAAGAATCCACTGTCATTATAAGTCGCCTCATACGACAAGCTTTGTCCTGCTGATCTGGTATTCCTTAAACCGCTCACCACACGGGACTCACAGTGCCACTGAATGCCCTAAATTGATTTTCTGATAGTAGATAGTTTATATTATGAATTCGCTCAAAGCTTTGTTCATTGATAACGCATTGGTCTTTGTTCAATGCTAACCTCAAAAAACACCTCAAAATCACACAAATATACGAGCAAATCGAATTGAATTTAAATCCGAAATTAGGACTGCCACAACTAACGTTATCCTGTTTCGGTTTCTCAATTCTGATGTCAGAAATAAACAAATACATAAAAAACAGTCGTTTTCACGTTTTTGGTTTTCGAAACTTTTTTAATTCAAAAAAATTTTTTAAAAAACATATTTCTATCTTTTAAAAAGCTTCACCTTATTAACAATGTACTTTTACTAGTGCCATTAGAAAAATAAATTATTTCTGTACAAATTTTTAGAAATATTTTCTGAAAACACCGTTTTTTGTCGTTGGCTCGATTATTACAGCAATAAATTTTTATTGCAGGCATACCTTCAACAGCTTCCTAAAAACTTTCTATGCAAAAGTCAAGCGCTAGTGACTTTCCGTCTGGAACTACTCCATCTTCTGGACGAATTATTAACATCTGACAAGTAATGAAACATCTTTATGATGAAAACTAATAGTATTTCTTTGTCTTAAAACAAAGTTTGACACTGTGTATTAGCACTCAATCTAAAAGTTTCAAATGCTTCGTAGTTCCGAGCACATCGTCTTAGTCAGAGGTCTTAAAAAAAACTGGAATTGATGATTCTTAATAATAACATTTATGCGGCGACCGGAATGGAATCCGAGTTAGAGTGAAGATCGATTAACATAAGGCTCTCATATGATGGAAGGTTAAGGTTTCTTCCAGTTTGGGCTTCTTAGCGCTAAGAGTAGGAATAGTTTTTGAACCGATTCGATTTTGTCGCCGTACACAGCTGAATATGCTGTTCCAAATAAGTGACAATCTACAATCGGGCGAACAAGAGAGATAAATAGCTTTTTGGTAACAAAAGGATCCAAGAATTATATTAGTCAACTCTTATAAATCCAAGGTGGTCGCTTTACATGACGTGGACTCATGACGTTTACTTAACATCAAGAAGTAATCCCATGCCTTAAAAGAAATCTAAACCTTCTAAATGGGGAGTTAGCTAGGTTATAATGGTAGTGAGTGATAATTCTTAGTGCAAAAACACATCATTTTGCACTTAACGCAGTTCAGATTGGAAAACTTCCATTCTATAAACCCAAAAACTTCTGTACTGTACCAAAAGTTTACTTAAGTCCCCAGGAATAAGGCAACTTTACCTTATAAAACGTAACCTTAACATACAAAGCGTATTTAAGCTTCGGCGCAACTTTCAGATATGCACGAAACGAAAGACTTAAGCAACAAACTTGACAGGTCGATGTAATAAGTTTTGCCCTTGCGCAGCCTTCTTTCAAGGAAACTAACGCTAACTGTGTCACATTTGCCTACCGTGCAAGGACAATGGACATGCTGCTTCCTGGAAGACGAGTGCTCTAATTGCATATTGCATGGGCCCTAAGAGCCCTGTAACCCTTTGACCAAGTGCCATTTTATGGCTTTATGACTGTGTGTCCTTGCTTTAATTAAACTATTGTGCCGGCATGCTGCTGTTTCCGCTCACTGCACAGACAGACGAAAAACTAGCTACTCTAGCGGATTTCACTAAATCCTTTTTTCCCATTTTCACAAAAGAACAACAATTTTCCCGCTGCATTTCCTGTGCAGCAACATATGCGCTGAGGCTGAGGCTCGAGCACTTGTAGCGGCGTCACGGCTCATGAAAATTGTGTAAACATTTTAGTTTTTCTTTTGATAGAGTGGAAATATTATTTTCATTTGGTCGCGCAACGGTTTCACGCAATCAAAATGTAGTAAGGGCTCCCATATGCCGCTAGGATCTCACGTTCCTTGAATTAAACCCTTGCCAGCACCTGACGCCGCGCCAGATTCCAATGCTGCCCATTTGAGAAGTATTACTTACCTGACATCTAGATAGGCATCGCTACAGAAGTAGCAGTAACAGCAGCCGCCTTGATGATATTCAAATAAAGCAACTCATGTCCTGTCTTGTGCTACCTGCGCAATCCGCCAACCCTTCGCTGCGAGCAACTTAATCCTTGCGTGCGCGCTGTTTGCTCAATCAGTCATTTGGTCCCTGGCTTGAGAGCCGAGAGCGTTGAGAAATCTAATTTTCGGCAGAATGAAAATATTTTTCTCAAGCGGATCAAAACGAAAGGATTACGGTAAAAATGTTGTTTTCTCTATTCTTTGGCTGTTTATTGTTGCTCTACCCGCTATTGTTCGACTGTCGGCAGTGGTTGTTGTTGTAGTGGCTGATGTTGTCGTGGTTGTTGTTGTTTTGGCAGCATATGACAAAGTGTAGGCGTTGTCCGTAGGTGGAGCCGGAGGGCGAAACTGCACATCGACGTTGCTACGATTGCTTCATTTATTTGCCGGTTTTTCCTAACCTGGTGAGAATTACAAGAAATTGAAAGGAGCAACAACAGCCGCCGCCGCAGCAGCAACAACCTAGCGGTATTTCTTACTTTTTTATACTATTTCTTTTTATTTAAATTTTTATTTCTTGTGTGGCAAGCGCAAAACAGGAAACTTGTTTCTGTGGAACGAGCTAGTAGAGCGAGAGAGAGGGTGAGCTCCGAAGCGAGCGGACCGGCGGAATGGAGTGAAGTGTTGGGTATTATATCAAAGGATGCATTGTCGTACGAGTATTGTATTGCATAACTGTAAATGCAAAAAACATAACTGTTTGTAGGAGCCTGTATGAGAGTGTGAGTGAATGGCAATTCATTTGATAACAGTTGGCATTACTTCATACATCTATTATTATTATTATTATTATGCATATATTTTGTAGGTTGGAGCGGAAGCCAATTCTGACACATGCTGAATGACATGGAGGTGGCAGCTGACAGAAAAGTGTTTCTGGGCTTTTGTCTCGTTTATGGTTATGCTCTACCTTGGAACACCGTTAGGTCGCGCCTTGAACTTGCAGCTGAAGCTGAGCATGTGGCGTTTAAGTGAGCATGTGTTTGGAGAGGATACACGCATTATGTGTGCTAATAGTAGGTAGCATACAGTAAATGGATCTCCTGGTGAGAACCAAAGGGTTGCGTGTGCAGATGTCTTAAACTTAACATATGATTGAAGTGATGCAACACTGAAGGTTTATCATTAATAAGCCGAGTATTTCTCTAGTTTAAGGAAGTAAGCTTCCATCTATCTAAATTTGCTTACAGATACATGAAAGAATTCCTAGCAGCACTTCTGATATGCCTTTTTTTGTTTGGCTGTGAACTCTTCCAGCGATACAGTGCTTATGTCCTCGTCGCATAGCCGCCCTTTTATGTGTCTTTTCAGTTTTGGGAACACGAAAAAGGCTAAATACAAGCAATGTGGGGCTAGGAAAATCTTCGCATTTGACTGAGCTTAGCGTCCTTTTTTGGGCTTCGACGTCCATGTTTCGTCGTCAGCTATGATGGTATTGAGCAAAAAAAATTCTCGATTGTTGCATTTTTTCGATATTTCCTAATAACTTCGCCATTTCGGTACCGAATTTACTGAAATTGGTGTTGAAATGTTCGCAAAGAATCCAAAAATAGGCTATTACAATTTTTTTTCTGTCCTTTTCTTCGTTCCTGCTTCTCTCCTTTTCCACTTCTATCCTTCTCTCCTTATGTCTTCGCCAGAAAAAGACAAACTTTCAATATTCAAAAGTTGAAGTATTCAAAGCAGGAATTGACTTCAAGGACGTTGGCAGAATTTGATCGTGGCACCAGTATTTGTGTGCCAGCAGAGAAATAATGGTAATATGTTGAGTTCAATTATTGGCTGCTGCCGCTGCTGATCACTGATTTAAGGGAAAGTATGAGCATTCTTTGGGTAATCAATAATCCAGAACCTTTTAAATTTGCGAAAGAAGCGTCTTATCTTAAGTTTATGTGTTATATAAAATATGAATGTGTATTGAAACGATGATTTTAGCTTTCATTTTGAAACAACAGCAATAATTCCACTCAGTTTTATGCAATCGTATGCCACCTAAAAGTACTAAACATAAATGTCACTGATTCAATGACAGCTGCCACATCTAACCCAAATCTGTGCCAAGTTCTTGAATCATAAAACTTAATATAAAAAAAAAAAAACCAATAAATTTAATTTGCTTTGCGCATAATTAGCATAAGTGGTACACAAAATACGCCATTTTATGATCGGCGATCAAGTCGGTTAATTTAAATCAATTCAAATCGAGTCTAATAGAACTGGCTAAAATCTGTAGCTGTATTTGTGGTGTTAGCCATGATCTTGGCCAGCAGTCAAGTTTGATTAATGGTATTGGCAATTTCTTGACTGGATTATGATATTCGTATGTGTATGTTGTATTTCCATAAATCTTAAAGTTGGCCGCACGTTTGATAATGCGTATTATTAAATAGTTTTTATAGTTTTAATTTATGCACGATATTCTCACAATGGTGACGGGAATGAGTTCTTTGAACTTCAGTTCAGCTGTGGACTCATGGGTAGCCCGCTTATCCACGGCTATAGCTTCATTTTGGCGGTGCGCTTGAGCTGTCTATTTGGATGGCTGAGCTCACTGTGTTCTGTTCTGTTGCCAAAGAAAACGAAAAACTAAAAACAAATATAGAAGCAACAAAAAACATATAACATGAAAGCAAAGACGACAAAAGTTCATTCGCCTCGTGGCAAACTGACAAATTAGAAAAATTAATACGCTGCTATACGAAAGTCGACAGAGTGCGTCAAGTTTTTATGTAAGAATCCGGAGTTATAGTTGGTATTGTAACAAAATGATGCGACGTTGAACTTTTTTAAAATTGTTGTTCTCTTTGTTGTTGTTGGGTTTTTTGGGTCTAGTGTTGCAGGCAGCGAAGAACTTAGCTAAGCAGCAGAGCAGCCCATATACAGGTTCAACGACCATAGAACAAAAGACAACAACTTGAACTTTAACACAAAGTTGTTGTTTTTGTTGTTGTCGAAGAACTTTTCAAGTTGAAAAAGCAGGCAATCAACGGCCCCAACAAAAGTCACAACGCAGTCACATTACCAAATTTGAAAAGCCACAAAGCCTCAGAGCCTCCAGAATCAGTTACAGCCAAAAGAAGTCAAAAGAACGTTGGCCATAATAAAATTACTCAATTGTGGTCGGGTCTGTCGCAGAAAATGATGATGGTCGACGAGCGTCTTGGCTTTTAATGTTAATGGAGTCGCAGCACTCGGTCGTACTTTCAAATTGCTGTTGTTGCAGTTGTTGTTGTTGTTGCAGTTGCAGTTGCTGGCCGGGCCAACTGCAATTGCAATGGCTGCAGAATGCGGCAATGCAGCGAGTTGTTGGCAAGAAAGAAAGCCTTTCTTTTTGCTGGCCAACAAACTGGTTGCCGCTTGGCAGCCTGCAAAGAGAAAGATTCGCAATGAAAGTATCCGTAGGCCCCAACATGTCGCCTGCTCTACACTCTCTTGTCTTAGTTGCTGTTGTTGGCTGTTGTAGCTTCGGGCCGCTCGTGACTTCGTCTTTGACTTTGGCAAAAGAATGTTTCTACTTAGATTTTTCGTTGTTGCTCTTGCGGAAATGTTTATCTACATCTTTTGCCTCAGTCTTTTCTGCAGTTCAAGCGAGTGCGTTGAACTTGCTATGGAAAGGCATACTTACACACACACACACACACACACACACACACACACACACACACACACACACAATAACAACAAAGTGGAGTAGCAATCGAGGCAACAACAACGCCACTGACACCATCATACATATAGTGCAAAGCAATGAAAATAATTACAATCATGCTCGCAAGTCTTTAGTCGAGTTCGTTACTTACATTGGAACTCGGCACATGAATCCGATATGTCGAGCACATTAGGCCAGAAACACAAGATCCAAGAACAAATACAGCTGGAGCTGTATTGCTATGGCCTCTGCACAGATTTCGGCATAGTGATAAAAAACAATAATCAAATTCTACTTTTTTTTCTTAGCAGGCTGATTGCCATTAATAATAAAAAAAAAAATAAAAAAAATGTTTTCCCTTAAGTTTTTAAGTCGCTAAAATTACATTATGCTAAAATTACAGCGCAGTTTATTGTAGCTATTAATATGGAAAATTGGTATAACCTCCGGAAGAATGAAAATTTGAGTTTCAAGATGGGAACAGCTTTTAATCTCTGGAATGGCACCACAATGCATATGTGAATTCAAAGATGATTTTCACTTGCTACTTTAAGAGTGATTTTCTAAAAAGAAAAACAGCGCTGATCATCAAATGGTTTTGAAAATTTACTTATGTAAAACCTAAAAGGTCTAATATTTCGGTTTTGTCACCACCGATCTTGTAAGGATCATTTGACTTTTCTGACATGCATTTTCTTGTCATCGTTATCAAGCAAATCTGTAGGAAAAACGCAAAGCTAGCGGTGTATTTCTTGCTCACAAGTTCTGAAAACTTGCAGTTTGACTTTAAAAAATCATGAAACTTCACTAATATGTCGTTGAATATTTTCAGCACATGTTTTTGTAACCTTTTTGCCAACTACTTAAAGTACAGTCAAATAAGGGTTTAACCTCGAAATGAAAGATAGTAAGCAAAATTTTTGCACATGTCTTCGTTTTCGACACTTTACGAGTTAAAAATGGCTCATATGAGCTGCCCTCCAAATGGGCTCCTCCCAAAATAAGTAGCCGTTAACGGAACCGCTCATCACGCACATTTTGAACAGAGCTCATGGGCTCGACCATGCGAAATGAGCCCGAGCACGGGGGTGTTCCGAAAACGTGACGTCCAAATCAAAATGTTAATAAAATATGAAACAAAAATTTATAGTTTCGGGCAATATTTACATATCCTTAAAAGAGCTTGCATCACATTTTTATTCTTTATATTCCAAGTTTCTAGAAATGGTCACAGTTGTTTTTTGATTGCACCGTTTGTGACGTCATATTAGGAAGGTTTCCAAATGTTTCTGATTGTGCCTCCTTGTGGGCACATATCCGACAAAACCATTGATCCGGCTGTTGGCATGCCTCGCCAGTATCATTATGACGCAAAGCAGAATCCACAATTTTATTAGAGACCTCTGCAAATTGTCAATCAGTATGCAACGCTGTAGTCCTCATGTATCAGGAATCCCCAGTAATAAAGCACGGTTACTTTTGCTGGCCACACCCTAGATCAGCTTCCCATATCGCCAAACGGTCGCCAAGATCTACAGATAAACCAAGCGTCTGTGTCCGATACTAAGCTTAGACCTGCAAGAAAGGAGCCAGCCTAACTGGTTCATTCTGGCTTACACAGTGCGCAAAATGAATCCTCTCATCACTTACCAAGCCCAGATATCTAGACTTGACGTCCACAGCAATAACAGAGTTATAGTCTCCTCCAGTCTCGGAGGAACGTCACGCTTTAAAGTGTAGCAAACATTTAAACACTTTACGACATTAGTCTTAATGCTCAAGACGCCAAAAGGATATCTGAAGCTCCGCAGCAAAAGTCGCTTCAACTAGAAAGGAATAATAAAAAAGCCATATCATCTGGATACTTACAAATGATAGTATTAGTGCCGCCACTTAAGCGAGTAAACGGCCAAAGGTCTTACGGGGTGCTTTCCGGTCAAACACTCCATCTGCAACAGGATGAGCGTCTTATAGAGTATTAGTTTCCTCTGGCGGGTGTAGTCTCTACTACTATTGCCTATTGAGTCCAAAGTAGCATCGATTGGCAAAACTGATTCTCCGCTTGAACATCTTTCTTCGCTATGACAGTAATGCCAATGTAGACGAAATCCTTAAACATTTACCACTTAAGTCAACCTGGCAGATTCTCTTTCAAATGTCGCAAAGGCTGACCTTACAAATTCAATAAATTATAATGGTAAAATGAGAAAGAATATATACAACTGAAGTACTTTGTCATGGTGAACCGAATTTTCTTT
The DNA here is from genome assembly GCA_035041775.1 of Chymomyza caudatula. Classification (NCBI taxonomy): domain Eukaryota; kingdom Metazoa; phylum Arthropoda; class Insecta; order Diptera; family Drosophilidae; genus Chymomyza; species Chymomyza caudatula. The sequence goes on along the minus strand of JAWNKW010000136.1, from coordinate 2,958,555 downwards.
CAGCCTTTCTTATACTCTTGTTCCAAATAGTAGGAATCCAAATTTTCTAACGGGACACTATTTTGGGTTAAATTGCATGTGAATTGATTGTTTTGGAAATGGGTGCAGCTGAATGGGCTATTTAAAATCCCATTAGATTTATAGTATTGCAATTTGGATGCTCTTAGTAAAGTTTTAGCTTGTTGCTTGCTAATCAAACAGGTAAACAGAACAAAGTTCACATTGGGTTAATGTAAAGATACCAAATCTTATAAAGTTCACTACCTACCTACGAAAAAGCAATCAGAATCAGTTCATCGATTCCCAGCAAACATAGCCATATATTATAAGCTAATTTTTTGATCTGGAATGGAACGTATCACGAATATGTTAAATATAAAGACAACTGCACCACCTATTGGGATTAACTCTTCGCTAAACCTTGATACAGACTAAATTAAAACTTCAAGTTTGGTGTCAACTGGTCTTCCAGCGGTTTTCTCACAAACATTTTTGTATAATGGACGAGTGCACTTAAGTTCGTAGACTTCACATCTGTTTAAATCCATTCAAATTTCAAATACAAAAAGGTCACTATTGACCAATGTACTACTTCAACTATGCTACAAGCTACATAATCATGACTGATAGCCACCACTTATTTCAAGAGTTGTTTCAAAAATCCACCGAAGTTTTCAGAGCAACAAAACCAGTGTTCTGCCTTGTATACTACATGCTAACTACATAATAGATTCTGCAAACTAGGTTCGAGCCTATGATAATTTGTTGGATTGAAACCGAAAAACGCACCGAACTTCAATATATCTTTGCTTCTTAGATTGGATTAGATTCGTGGTAAGTGATGAGTCATCAAAGAAGATCGATCCATCACCAGCTCTCAGGTTTGAGCCATGCTTAATAGAAGAAGTTAAGAGAAAGAAAGGACAATTGAAATGAGAAAAAGAATACAAAAACAGGGTAGGCTAATATAGATATCTCCTATAAACATGAAGCAATGAAAAGAAATAGGCGCATTGCGAATGTCCGTTATTCGAAAACGAAGAAGAAAAGGCATTTGAACTTCGCATTGTTCTTGTGACGCCGAGAGAGCCAAAAGTTGCACACGGGAAGGCGCCTGTACACAAAGTGTAAAAGGGTATAATTAGTCGTAGCAAAAATGTTTCTAATAAGGCGCTTCTGTAAAAGTTCGTTACATTCACAGGAAAATAGCGAAAAGTCACATGCTACAAAAAAACCCTAAGTGTAAACTGTCTAGTTTTTGATGCTACTTATTTCATTTAAAGCTGTTTAAAGTTCAGTTACATTTGACACTATTAATTCTAATCAAAATCCAAGCAGCTGACTCATCTGGCAATATTCTGCAAAGTAAGTCGACAACAACTTTATGTCATAGTCAAAATTTCCATAACTTGAATGGGTATTTTTTTCAAAAAATTTGTTGTTGTTGTTACTTTTAGCCAAGTTGTTTGTTTGTTTAGCGATTACTTTCGTCACTGCTGCAGCGGTTAGCCTAATTATACAATTCTCTCGATTCCAATGAAAAGAAATTTCTGTCAAAAATGTTGCCGTTTTTCGTAAACACGATGACTCAGTCGCTGGAGTTTCAGAAATTTTCAGAGTGGGCCATTTCTTATCGCTTACATGGGCAAGAAGTGCTGAAAAAGAAGTTTCTGGCAGCCGAACCGCTCCAAACGCTCCAACACCCGCTGCGCTGCCCACTTACACAGAAGTCGTTGACTTTTGCTTGTTTACACGCAAAATTATTACAGATGAAAAACGAAATGTTTAAGAAACCAATGAATACCAAACGAAGCGGCAGAAACCGCGCTTCGGACCACAGGTTCAACGACCGTTTTTGTAACATGAAGAATGGCCACAATGGAGAGTATATGTATATGCCGGTGTGTGGGCATGGCATCTGTCCAGATATCCAAGCCGGCTCTGCGTCGACATGTGTTAATAACGCTTGGCGCGCGCACAAAGCGCTCCACTGTATATGTGCATGGATTGCGAGTGATAAAGAAAAGAACCTTTATTTTTTATGCGAATAAGAACGGCAACGAAAACGCAAAAAAAAAAAACAAAATATACACTCAGAAAAACAAAAAAAATAAGCGACGACGGCCAAGACTTTGAGCAACAACTTTCACCAATTTGTTTTGCTTTCGCAGTTCTGACGGTTTAAGATTCGACGACAACCACTACAACAACAGCAACAATAGCGAGAACGTCGCCGACTATGAGACGACAACAATTGACAGACAATTCAATGTGCAAAATATGAGCTAAGAGGTATGAAAAGACCGAAGTTTACATGCACTTGCAGAAAAAGCACTCAATATGACAATGGCAAATGTCGCATTCACTAAACGTTGCGGCAAAATCATTTCCACTGGGCCAACAGCCGCAGCCGCAGAGCTCTTATTTTAACGCAACCAATAGTAAAGTATTGCCACATTGAGAAAAACCAACGATAACCGCAGAGCTACCCACAACATAAATCAAAAATTTTTAAGAGAACTTTCATGCTTCTCGCAGTTCTGCATCCCAATTCAATAAATTTCATTTCAATTTCATCATTCCATATCAATTCGTTCATTCCACATTATTTAAAGTTTAGAGTATTTAAAATCACAAATGAAAGCTCTTTTCGCTTAGTGTCGTGCGAAAAAGTAGGAAAATTTTTGGATTAGCGAAAATACAGAATTGAGCATGTGGACAGACAGGTTGTTCGTAAGACGGATTCTTTCAGTTTTTGCAGAGGAGCTAAGCTAATAAACAGGAATGCAAAACCATTTTGGACAATTCTTCGTTAGAATTACCCGAAAATGTTCTTAACTGAACAGAACACACATCTTATTTGCTACCATTAATTGTGTCAATATAAAGGCCAATAAACAACTCAAAATTATGCATCCCGTGAATCTCTCTTACTTTAAAGACTTTTTCGTCCAATATCACGCATTAAGTACTGAAGATTCCACCATTAGAAGAAGCTAAGAATCGTACGTGTGTCACCCATATTCATGTTATCCGAATTATTCCGAAGTGGTTGCCAAATATCGTCACCAACGATTTGCAGCAGCCGATTCACTGTTTAGAAAAAACATTAGGTGGTCATATTTCCTTTTATAATTTAAACTTTCGATTGACATTCAAAACTTATCGAATTAAGAAACCCTGGTATTTACGCTGAAAAACTTTACATGAAGGAGTTATCGATAAGGAAACGATATGATTAAGATAGTTTGATGTTCTGTACCAATTGACGGATACACGCATGATCAAAGCAAAAAGATGAAGATGGATAGGAGTTTGGTATGATTCGGCGAAACTTCGTCATTATTTGGTTTATAAGCCATATTTACAGCACACATGCATAGCCATAGTAAACCATGGTAGAAAACCGCGATATTCACATACCGGGAAAAGTGATATCAAAGTATAGAGATATGATATATGACAAACTTCATTTCCCATCTTTTGCTAAGATTTGGTGTGTCCTTATGGTCCTCGGAAACTAAGTGTGTTTACAGACAAACCGATATGGATATATCAAAAACCAAGAGATCCAGCGCAGAAATACTCTTGCTAATAGGTGTTACTTTGGTCTCCGTAGTAGTAAAGACTACTCTCGCTAGACGAAACTAACACTCTATATGACGCTCATCCTTCCCGTTTTGCTTTATGGCGCTGAAGCATGGGCGATTATGCAGTCTGAAGGAAACGCCTTTGGATTGTTTGAGCGGAAAGTACTCCGTAAGATCTTTGGCCTATTGGCAGCGACTATTGCATTCGATGGAACGACGAATTCTACGAACTCTAGGATGACACTGAGACAGTCAAGCGATTTAAAATCCAGGATGAAGCAGCTACTACGATAAAGGTCTTTAATGCAGGCAGGCCTTCTCTCCGTTAAAAGGACTAGGTAGAAAGAACGCTAACTACCTTTGGTATCACCGATTGGAGAAGGGTTGGGGTTGCCTGAAAAATTTCTCTACATCAGGCCGTAACTCGGTAACGAGTTGTTATGGCCAGTTACGAAGAAGACGTCGGCGGAAATAGCCAAAAATCGTATTCCTGTTCACTATTTGAATTCAATGCAAATGTGTTTAAAATATTATCATTGCACAATATCTTGAAGTCTACCACTGGTCTGAAGAATGGGCCTACCAAGGGGTTGCCTAAAATGGCTAGCGTCTTACCAGTCGTTATACAAGTATATTGTTAAGAGAATAATTTATTTAAAGTTTCAGGAGTTCCAAAACTAAATTAGTTGATTTTCCAAAACTTAGAACTTAGAGTTAGAACTCTTTTGGCTGGCCCAAAATGGCTTGCTTTTTGTTGTAATACACATAAATATGGGAAAAAGACAGCGAGGGCGTACAATTAATAACTTTCCCATTAAAATCAAATAAAGTCGCTGAACTTCCGCTGCGCTGGAAAAGTCTTGCATTCGATTAGCGGCAAACTAACTAGTCGCTGTTTATTGTCTATTGGCTCTTGGTAATATGTATGATGGCACAATGTGGCACAGTGCCGAGCAAGCAACATCAACGTACGTCACGTTCTTAGGCCATGCCTTAAACGCCTCTCGCTTCTTGCCGCTTACCCTTTTTTCCATACACTAATCAAATACTTGGCCGACTGTATTGGCCAATGTTCTGGGCTGCTCATCATTGTTGTTTTACTTGTTGTTGTTGGCTTGTTCGAGAAGCAGACGCGCAGCCGTTGCCAGCTTTGCCGCGGCATAGCGGTAAACTTACGGTACTTTTCGTTTTCATTGCACGTCAGCGCGAGAATGTTTAGCCTAGATTCGAGCGCAAGTTCGTTGAACTGACTTTGGCTCAAGCCGAAGCCGAAGCTGTTGCCGTGGCTCTGTCTCTGGCCAAAAGCAGAGCCGAAGCCCCACTGTGGGCACAAAGCAGAGAGCAACATGTTCTTTTTTTCAGCGTCTGCTTCTTTTCGCTTCGCGTTTGCTAACGGCGGGCAATTGCATGCAAGTCTTTCGTTCTTCCAAGTTTGTCGCTTAAGTCTTTTGTTCTAGAGCTGCTTTTGGGTGGAGTCGCAGTCGAAGTCACGGCCTTTGTATGTGAGTTTGATTTGGCCAAAAGATTGCAATAGACTGCACATAATGTCAGCACACAGCAAAGACTAGAGTTCTCGATGACCGGCCAGAGATAAGCTGCTAGCCAAAAATGAAAAATCGCCCACCCAGCGCACATTATAGGAAATACATATAATAAAGCGGAGTAAGTAAATGGCGCAGCATTAGGAGAACGCTCCAAGTAGAATTGCTGGCAGTTGGAGCAGCATTAAATAGAATCTAATGGCATGGAAATCAGTACAATGGCCGCAAGTCACCTTCGTCTTGGCTGCACTGCAGCGCAACTAAAGTGCAAGAACACGACGTGGCTCAAACCGAAGACTTGCGAAAAAAATAAGAAATAAAAAGAAAAAAATATAAATAAAGTTGAAAGCAATCAGTGAGAAGGCAGCGGCCAACAATCAAGCCAGTCTCAGTCTTGGTCTTAACGGCAGCGCTGTTGCCAATGCAATCGCAGTCGCTGCAGCGGCAGAAAAAAGCAGTTAAAGCCAATGACCGCAAGTAACTTACATTTGAAAAATGTGTGCAAAAGCACAGCGAAAGGAGCTTGCACACACACACACACACACACACACACACACACGAACGAGCAGATGCATTTTGCAGAATATAACAGTACTCGACAGTAGCTGCTTCGCGGTTCTTGAAGTTTGCAACCACAACAACAACGACGAACGATTCTGCAACGCTTTTGTTGTGCCATAGCTGACTGCTTTTTTTTCTTTTTGCTTAGCAATTCAATGATGAAACCGGTCTAAGAAATTTTTCCAAGAAAATTATTGAGGGAAAGGCGTAATAAAAGTATGATGAAAAAAAATGTGTGATTTTTTACGGGGGTAAAGTTCTCATTCATCTGGGAAATATTTCTATGGCAACGGAATGTCAAGCAAATACGCAGAGCTGTTTAAAGTCTTCCATAAGTTGCGTTTTTTCTCGTCTGGATTTGGTAAACGATTTTCTTATCAAATTGAAACTTAAAATTCTAGTATTACCTATTAAACTAATATAATTTGGTATAAGTTTTTATATAAGAGAATGCAAAAAAGTTACAATTAATGAGTTACATCAAAGCAACGATAAAACAGTACATGTTATTAGCTTTCAATCTTAACTAGCATCAACTATCGATAACTTGTATCATGGATCAATAGCTTGTAATGGCTTTAAAAACTTTAATAGTTACAGCATTGGAGCACTTTATAATATATTCTTGACAGGAAATAAATCAAGAAATTAACTATGGTAAAAAGCTCACAAATAAACGAAGTCTTTCAAAAACTTGCTGTGCACTTGCAAGTTACGATGCTAAACCACTACCTCATAAAGATTTTTTACTACAAACACAAATACAGGTCACAAACATTATTTTTAATTAATTTAAACCTTCGGAACACTTTTGCCACTCCGGTACCTTCAAAACAAGTGTCTTGATTGCATCAGCCGCTTCTCTAGACGTCTAAAAACGTTTACTTCACAATATTTTCTTGATGTGCGAAAATAAACAGAAATCATTGGATGCCGAATCGGAACTATAAGCTGAACAATTCAAAGATTCGACGTTTTTGGTGCTCTAAAAGCCTCTTGTGTAAGCCAATGTGTGAAAGATGATCCATTTTTGGGAATAGGATTTCTTCAATACTCCGAAAACTTCAAGCAAGCAAATGGTTTTATACTATTGAAAATTTACCCTTCTACGTTTATGAGAAGGTTTTTAAGAAGAAACAAGCGACAATTTGCTTTAAAAGGCTTCGTCCGTGAACAAGATTTGTTGGATTTACTTGTCCCAATGTTATAAACATGTTTTTAACCAACGCGGCTGACTTTTGGCACAGGGATACCTCAATCTCAACCCATGTCACATGACGATCGTTCATAATCAGCTCACGAACAGCATCGATGGTATCTGGCATAACGACGTTTTTCGGCAAGCAAACGGCGGCCACCATTGAGTTCTTGAAGTATTTTTACTTTAAAACATACCAAAATTCACCATGCATATTTAAGATTTGATCTAGCAATCCTTGGTCCCTGAAATACATAAGAAATATCTCGAGTAAGTCAGCGTATTTAGACATTAAAAATTTACTTTTATACTACTATATAGTTAGGACTATAGTTCGATTGAGCATTTCGACCACTGTGCAAAGACTTGAAAGAGCACAACCGCAGACGTAGCTAAATATACATAAATAATCTTATCTTAGCACCAGATTAGAATATGGCTAGGGCACAGCATGTCCGATAATAGGAGCCTCGGTGTCATATGCACTGTCCTCAAAAACGGTAAACCCACGATATGCGACAGCTACCGTGGCATCGATCTTTCTTCTATGGTATAAGTTCGAAAGACAAAGCCATTCGCGAAAGAACTAATTAGATCTTATCAGTGTGGCTTTAGGAATCGTAAGTCCAGCATTAACCAGATATTCACACTACGCCAAATCCTTGAAAAGACCCAGAAATACCAAATCGACCCTCACCATCACTTTGTCAATAATAAAGCAGCATTTGATGGCTCATTCATACGTGATCCTTGCATATGCCTCATTGTCTGAATTCGGCACCTGTGTAGACTCTGTAGAGTTGGTGCAATTTTACAGAATGACGTTGAGCAATACATGAAACTCCTTCACGGTAGGAAAGTAACTCTCTGAAGCTTTTGATATGCCCGTATTACCCTACTGTGACCTAACCAATTTTGTGATGGAGCGAGTGTTGTAAAGAACGGAACGGATCCATTTTCTGTAAAAGTGTTCAGTTGCTTAGCTATGCAGATGAGATTGGCATCGTACCAAGTGAAACGTTACCGGAGTTATTGCAGCGGTTCGAAGAGAATCTGTCAGGGTGGCTCTGATAATAAAAGAGAGCAAAATGAAGGGCAAGTTATCTTCGAGTAGAAAAACCGAGCGGTAAGACTATTAGATTGCTGTTGAAAACTGTACTCTTGATGTTGTCAAGGATTTCGTCTGCCGTGGTACCACCGTCACAATGAAGAAAGACGTCAGCATGGACATTAAGTAGAAAATCATTCTTGACAATGAATTGTACTTTGGTCTCACTTTATGCAAATGAGTAGAAGACTGCTGCCGATGCCCTTGGAATGTAAGAGCGGAAAGTACTTTACGACTAACACATTCGATGGAACCCAGAACTCTAAGAGTTCTAGTCAAGCGTATTAACATGCAGCGGCTCCACTGGCTCGGTCAAGTTGTACATATGGACGAAGAAGCTCCAGGGGGAATCTCTTAGCTACGGCTTATGAAGAAAGGCGACGAAGGGCTAGGCCGTATGTCTAACAGTCTGGAACAGATAGAAAACAGGTAACGGAGTATCCAAGATTGAAGAAGGCGTGCGCAACATATAGGAGCCTGGAGGAGCGCCATACATCAGGACGCAAACGGCTTTTATGGTCGGTCAAGAAGATAAGAAGAAGAACTATCTCAGAGAAAGAATAAAAGAAGAATGGCGGCAAACCTTTTTTTTGGCCTCGACTATGATTACATTATACTTTAACACTGAATTAGAATCTTTTTACCACCAGAGAACTAGAACAGCTCTCAAACGTTAGAAAACGATTGGCAAATATAATTGATTACACTTAAAAACAATTATGCATTTCATTCAGCTTAAACTTTGTAGCTGCAACAACCGCAAGTTGGTCAAACTAACACCCCAAGGAGATTCCAAAACCATGATAACATACTAAGACAATTGATACTCATCGATCGATGCCGCAATCAGACATTGTGAACTTAAATTTTTGTTTTGGCTATAATGCCTCAGAGTTAGGTCATGTCCATGCCAATCAGAAATTCCACGTTGAAACTAATTGAAAATTACCGACAAATATTTTCATAGCAACTCAGTAAACCACAGTGACTGGGATTGCTTTGAATATGATGACGGCTATGAGCATTCCAAAAAAAAAAAATGTGTAATGCGCCATTATGGACAAAAACAACAACATTCTAGCCATAAAAGAACAACATGAAACGCCAACAGGCAACGGCCAATAGCTATAAGAGCCGTCAAAGGAGAAGACAGACGGCGGAGCTGGAAGAGAGTAGCCTAACACGTTGCACAAAACGTTGCACAAACAAAAAAGGCAAAAGAACAAAAAGAATTCCCAGTGACCCAATTCTGCAGTTAGTTGCACTCACTTATTGTTGTTGTTGTTGCTAGCGCTGTCGTCGCCAACGTCGTCATCATCATCATCATCATCATCAACTACATCATCATCATCATCCTCAGCGTAGCTGTTGTTAGAGTTAGTTGGCCTTTTTTTTGTCCCGGAAGTTCTATGCGCATGCGCAGCCGCAGTTAAAACCGCAGCGCTCAGCCAAATAGTAGGAAAAACTAGCAGAGCAGCGGCTAGAAGGCAGCGGAAAAGCTGCGCTGCGCTGCGCTTGCAAATAACTAAAATTATATTTTTATAAGAAAAGTAGCAACGAAAATTGCACATTGCATTTGGTCGATTGCTGGGTCGATGGTTGTTTTTGCTGCTTTTGTTGTAGTTGTAGTTGTAGTTGTTGGCTTTGGCATAGCCACAAGTAAAAAGGGGCAACAAATTGAACCGTTCGCCCAGCGGCATTGAGGCTGGCGTCGACGTCGACGTCAACGCCAACGTCGCTGTCACCGTCAACATTTGACCGAGTGAGCAGTACACTTTTCTTTTGTGCAAAAACTAATTTCTTTTGTCAGATACGAAAATTGCATATGACTGTCCAAATGTGTCCCAGCTCGTTGAACGCGCTCCAAGATTGTCTCTGTGTCTCTAGCTTTGTATGCTGTAACAGGAGCGTAATAAACACTCTTCTAACGGTGCTTTTTGCCATGCCACAGAGAGTGCAGTATGTGCAGCGGCGAATACGGCCAGAACCAGAACGACAGCGAGCACTATAAAAAAAAAGCCAAAGAATTGCACCAAGTGAAATGGCGAAGTGAAGTGCATTATAACAGTAAATAGACGCTCACACAGAGTTGCATACAAATACTCCAACTAATACAAGCGCAACTTTGCTTTTCTTATTGCAATTTTACACTTTTTGATTTTCCTTTGGATTGAATTATGTTAGTTATGAAAAAATCAAATCACATTCGCGGAATTCGTTTCTCCTAAATGTGACTGGGATTCAAAGGCCGATATAAGCTTGTTCGCGTTTCCGATTACAATTTCGATGCGTTTAATAACGGGCATAACAAGAACAGGCTTGATTACGTGTCGAAGTTGTAAGATATCGTAAATAAGTTGAGCCCACGGAAATTTTTAAGTTACATTTTTTCATTACCACTTATCGGACTTTTCCAAACCTGAATAATGTTTTATAAGTTAAAACCAATAAACCCTTTAAGGGTAATCCTTTTGGGTATTTTTATTTAAAACATCTATAGATGCGCCTTAGTGATAAAATTGGCACTTAGCAAGTCGTCACGCGCGGTTGGTGCGATTCGAGTGGCGTGATACTAGTGCTTTGACTTGGATGCTGTGCTAGCAGCGTCTACAGTATATGGCGGCTCGACGAGAAGGTTGCGTATTACTGAGAGCGAAAAATATTACATTCAGCCAGCGCTTCGGGATTCAATTAGCTGCTACTTAATCTCTGGTCCCATGCAGAAGTGCACGAGTTAATGCTATGAAGTAGAGCCGCAAAACTATCAATTGTGGCGCCATATCGAAAATACTATCGATAGTACTATCGTTTTTATCCCCTTCTACCTTCCTATCCTTAGCCGATTAGCGTGTGTTTAAACTATCGATAGTGAAAAAGAACATTGATAGTGCGACACAAAGAAAAAAATTCGATAGCTCGATCAATAGTTTTGCAGATCTCCTATGCAGCTATGATGCACCGTAAAGATGCATCTTCATACGATCAAATGTTCATAAATGACGTCGGAGTTTACCAAATTATGACGATTTGAGTATACTTAAAGTGACGTCACCATAAGAAAGTCAAAAATTGCAATAGAATATAGTTATTTATTTTTTTGACTTAGCGCTTTGTGTTGACGCATTGGGTGGAGTTAATCAAATTGTGACGGTTTGTGTCTGTGGGCGATGATTAAAATTTCAAAAACTAATGTGACGTCATTTATGAACAGCACTTAATAATAATTTTTCGACTCCTTAGAACTTTTTCATTAAGGTTTCCAATCACACTGATCAACACTAGCTCCGATGGGTGATCATTTTTAAACTACCTTCCCTCAATATACAACTTATGAGCACTCTCAGGTCTTGAAAATTGAAAATATCGTTATTTTTGAGAAGATATCACTCAAAATGCTATATCTCCAATGCTAATCGAATAATGAACATGCTTTTTTTCTTGATTGAAGGTCACAATTACAATTCTTTCACAGACCATTTTTTGAATCGACCTATAAGTTTTTGGTCACAGTTCTTATTACGTAAAAGAGTGAAAAATTGATGACTTTACCTGAGCCAGGAGAAAGTCGAGGGGTGATTTACCTAACCATCCAAGGCGCCCGCCTTGAATTATAGAGCATAGATGGTTCAATTTGGGTCAGACCAGCCTTCCAGACATGTCAGAGGTCAAAAGCATTTCAAGGACGAAATTATTAAACTTGAGCTGTGATGTTTTGGTAGTGAACGCACTGCTCTTTTTGGCCAAATGACACAAGAAGGCTTTAAAGTAGTGTGCTCCTTCCTTTTTATCATCTCTTTTATTTAGCATATATGCCGGAGCTCATAAACAACTTAATTCCGACAATTTCTTTCGACAAAGAACATTGATTTCGTGCTTAACTATAAAGTTTGTCCCAAAGAAGTCAATTTGGATTCTGCTCGATTGCCCCGAACGTTTTGGTAACCTTTTGAAGTTTTTGAAGTTTTAAATGTGGTTGATAAAATTTATGAATTCGTTTGCCGTAGTACTTCTTTGGCATCACATTTCCTAGTAAACATTAACTTTATAGGTTCGGATATGTTTTGGATCATCATTTCGTTGATACTCTCAAAGCAAGTAATATTAAAGTTCTCGGCCGAAAATGGGACTAACTGCAGAGCAAAAAGCGCACATTATGTTTAACACTCAATAACTTTTTTTTATGTTAAAACGAATGAGAGTTTTCGAATTAAATGCGAATTCTATCCGCTGATAGTTAAAGTAGTTGCTAAGCAACAAAATTTTTGTTTAATAGGTACTTAAAATGGCTTAAAGGCTTGAACTATATGGGGGTACAAACACAGCAACATAAATTTTCCTTTGAAGAGTTAAAAGTGTTGTAAATATATTTTTAGGTTTATTGCTAGTTTACCTCTAAAATACCTCTAAAAGTTCAAGTTTTGCACAATCATCTATATACATATATAAAATAAAAAAAATACTTTTCTAAAATAGTCAAAAAACCGTTTAAGAAATATAATTTTGCCATTATTTTTCCTGTCTTGCTTTGTTGTTGCATCGCCCACAGGCTCTATAGGCCCAACTAGCCAGTTTTGGCCATTCTAAGCTCGTTCACTCTTCCATTCTATCGCATTCGTGTCTTCCGTCTTTCACATCTGATGCTCCCTCTCTCTCTTGACTATTCTGTCTCTATCTTCCTCTTTCAGCCAGCTTAAACATCACGAATTTGCCACGTTTGCTTGCATTGCTAGCTGTTTGGCAGTGCATTCAACAAACATTACTGTACATTCACCCACTTTTCAAAGTTCAAACACACTCATACACACTCATACACTGTGCACCGCAAACGTGAATGCACGGCTAGAAAAAACTTCGAGTATAGAGAAACAGAAATTGCATTCTAGCTGCGCTGCTGCTGCGAAAAAAAAAACAAAGTTGCGCATGCGTGTTGCGCTGCTCAGCGAAGTTGCAAGCTGCTTCCGCGGTCGCTGCTGCAGTTGCAGTCGGCGTCACTGCTGTTGGCCATAGAAAAACTGCTTTCTCTTGATGCCAAAATAAATTCGCCCAGTCTATTGGCAATAATGTGGCGGCAAGTAATGTCTAGTGGAGTCGAAAATTGCATAGAATAATCTGTCTACTTGTATTATTAGTTTTTTTTTTTTGGTCACTAACATGTTGAAATACTAATTTTGAATAATTTGGGGGGTTTTCATGGAGTTATTAAATAAGGAAATATTTTTCTAGAAATCTGGGATTCAAACCGAAACTTAATGCGTATATGGTTGCGATTACGATAGGAACGGTACTCCTGATCCGGTAATAGGCTTTATGTCGGTTTTCTTTTTTCAATAATATCAGTTTCGATTCAATTCACCGATATTTGTTTTGGTCTACCGGTTATACCGCTTCCTACACAAAAACCAAAGAGCACGAAAGTAATCGATTGGAATCCTGGACCGTATAAAAATTCAAAATCTTTGCTGAAAAGCGACCATTTTCAAGACAGTGTGCATGTGATGCTGCTTGTGTTGCTGTGTCTGTTAGATCGACCCGCTCGTAGCCAAAATTAAGAAAGGAAAAGAGCAAAAACTAGGCACATGTATGCACTATCTTGGCAATGGTCGCTTTTCCGCAAGTTAACTCAATGAAACGGCCAGCAGGAGTACATGCATTTTAAAAACCAGTTTTAACTCGGTTACTTTAGATAACGGCTACGGTTACGATTACGGTTTGAATCCCTGGTAGAAATGCATTTCATGGGAGGTATTTTCATATAAAACTATACGACAAATCTTAGAAATTTGTTATCTTCGCTTGAAATTTGGTATCTTCGTTTGAAATTATGATTTTTTACTATTCGATTTCCAAAAATATTCATAAATTAAGTTTTGAATCTGTTAAAAGTCGCATGCAGCCCTGGTCTGAACATTCTTTGTCAAGTTACTCAACAAGACTTTGGCATCTCCTTTGTGAGCTAATATACATCGTAGAAGCAGGATCTTCGAGAGAAAAGCTGAGCCTGAAAATTATACAAACCCAACTATTATCCCGTTGAGTTATTTCCTTCTTACTGTCACTGTTAAAGTCTCTGTTGTTGTTGTTCCTATGAAAAAGTTCCGGCCCGGGTGAAGGCTAACCAATGCACTGACATTGCCAAATTTTTAAAGCTCTAAAAATAACACTCATCTCTCTTAAATGAGCGGTTCCGTTACCGGACTACGGCCTCGTGTAGAGCACTCCTCTACTTTGCACGCGCCTCCTCCAATCGGTAATACGAAAGGTAGTTAGTGTTCTCTCTACGGAGACATGGTCTGCCTCTTCGTCACCTTCTTTAGGTGCTGCATATATGCGATCTCTCAACGGGCTATCAAATGCTGTTATAATAGACAAATAAATGGTAATTATCGATTTGGTATTCGTGGCTCTTTTCCAGGATTTGGCGTAGTATGACTATCTGGTCGATGGTAGACTTACCAAACCTAAAGCCAATCCAATCAGTGCTTCCGCGAATGTCGTTCAATTGACTTGCACAAAATACGCTCGATAGGGTCTTATAGGTATGCAATAGAAAGAAGACTGATACCACGGTAGTTAGCGCACACCGTAGGGTCACCCTTTTTGAGGAGAGGGCAGAGAAAGCCAAGATTCCAATAAACGAGCATGCTCCCATCTATCTATTTGCTGGTGCAGTCGCCCTACCAACACGTTGCCGTCAGTCTTCAGCAACTCTGAAGGCAAGTCATCTGCGCCAGCAGCGTTGATGTTCTTGAGCCGCTTGATTGCGTCATGGTTAGGCGGTGGTATATCCACGCCGTCATCTATGATTGTAGACATACGACAATAAACAGGAGAAGCATTCCCTTCACAACCTTAGTGTACACTGTGCACTCATCCACTACCAAGTTTTCCTCAAGAACACCCTCCGGAAATCTAATCTAAGCATTCTGAAAGTCGCAAGCTTTCTTAACTTGAGGTTTCGAAAAATAGACCTAGAATCTCTATGAGAATCTAAAAAGGTTCTGAATAGCAGCATCAGATTTGGTTAGTTCTGATTGAAGAGCCCATGAATGAATCATAGTATGACCAAAAGTTCCTTTAGGAGCAGAATAGATTCCAAGGCACAAAAGGACAGAACTGCTCAGTCCATTATCCTATTATTATTAGCATAAAATTACCGAGAAGAACTGAGTTTCTGTCATTATAAAATATTTTGTTTTAATAAACCAATTTATTACTGAGCTCAGCTGTAATGCATTGAAGGCCATTTTACATTGGCACACTTATACACACACAAACACACATACAACAACGCCACTTAGTAATATGCGTCAATGCAACGAAACGAAGTTGAAAAGAAAAGAAATAACAGTTAACTTGTTCGCTCATTGGCCGAAAGCAAAGCCGCGCTCAGCTATCTCAGCTTGTATGTGTGTGTGTGTGCGTGTGTGTGTGTGTGTGTGTGTGTGTGTGTGTGTGTGTGTGTGTGTGTGTGTGTGTGTGTGTGTGTGTGTGTGTGTGTGTGTGTGTGTGTGTACGTGTTGCATTGCATAACTTTCATGTTAGCGCGCAGACGCAGCCAACAATAGCAACAACAACGACGGCTTCGAGCGCCACAAAGTTCATTCGCCTCGTGCACTCCATTCGCTTTGAGTTCCTCTCTCTCTCTCTCTTGCTCTTTATTCATCTTTCTTCTGCCTTTTCATTTTGGCTTTAATTTCTTGCCTTGCCTGTTGCTTTTCTCTTTTTCTTTTCTTTTCTTTTCTTTTGTTTTCTTTTTCGAAGCTCGGCTTTCGTTGCTGTCAGTGCGATTTGGTTTGGTTTTCTTTGCTCCCCAAACTTGAACAGCTCGAAAACTTTGTTGTGTTTGTTGTGTGTTTGTCTCTTTAAAAGGAATGTAGTTGTTGTTTCTGCTGCGGCTGCGTTTGTTGGCAATGACAGTCGGCGCTTTAAGGTGAATGTGCCGTATCAGAGCGATGCTGTCCGATCTGTGCAGCATTGTTAAAGGTCAGTTATTTATTTTTCACTTATTACCTAACTTTTGTCGATTGCATTTTGTTAGCTTCAAGCACAACAAATTTTAAATGGGATTCAAAGCTTCAAATTTTTGATAAAAGATGAAATTCCATAGTTTTATTCATCTGCAAATAAAATTTAGGCTATGTCGTTTTAGCTTATCATACAAAAACCATGTTTCAGCGTTGAAAATGTTTCGGTAAGTTTTAGTTTTCTAGTATAATTGGATCTCCATCTGAATCTTCTACGACAACCTTTAAAAAAAAATACTACACTGATCCCTGTCACTTGTTTCCATCGACCTGAGCATCAACCCCACAGCTGAACTACTTGGTTCAAACCTAATGTTCTGAATTTGGTGGGACCTAAAGAGTTTTGACACTATGAGCTGCTAAAATTAGATGGTTCCATTATGAGTGCTCGGTATTCATTGGCTATTGACTCACTTGAGACGATGATCTAATTTCTTGGAAATGTGAAAATTATGCAGAATCAGCTAATTTTGCTTAGTCAGAATTAACCCATCACGTCAGGGCTTTGAGATATTGTACTCAAAAACGTCGGGTTTATCTCCCTTTCCATGTGACTTCTCGTACTGCTTTTACTCTTCAATTTACGAATTAAATAGAGAGTGTGAGACTAATTTTTCCACTAGAATTCCAAAACTAGCACAAAACCCGAATTATCCTGGCGTGTAAAAATTTAAGAAAATTGCCTTTAACTTTCCAACAAGTGAAACATGTTAACCTGTTTTATTAAGTATTCAAAAGGAACCGCACGTCATCGCGGTTCGCTTCTGTTGAAGAAACCATTTTCGCAAGCATAAGACTAAATATTTTCTACAAGTATAAGCTTAAAAAGCATACATACATATTTAAATTTTTATAGACATCAATTAAGTACTTCAAGTATTCAAAATAATGTAAAGTTTTTATGATACTAAAACTAATCTTAATAATCAGCGCAAAATATATAAAAATAATTGTTAGTTCTTATGTTCTATGAGCTGTGCCAACAAAAATTTGAATCGTTAGTATATAGCAGTAATGTAGATGTGATAAAAGAGGCCTATAAGTTATCTTTTATATGGTATACTAAAAAAGCAAAATTAGTTACAGCTATATTTATTCATTTATATCTGTTTGGCTTTCACAATACAGTTCATACATTCGATCAGTCGGCAACGGAATCGATAACTACAAAATGCCGGATTGATAGAAAAGTCTAGTTTTCCAGTTTGACAGGCAAAATCTGTAAGGAACGCTGAAAACCATCCACTGGTTGCGTTTAACTAAACAGTTTGTAAAATAACCCAATCCAAAAGCGTTCAGAGATAGTCTTTGTCAGAAAAGAAAAGTTCAACAAGCTCCGGTTAGGTTTGGGCAATATGGGTCTTATTGACTACCCAACTTGCGCTGCTCTTCCGCCTATTCCAATTAAAATAAAAAAATATTAGTATGTACACATAAAAAGTGCTATTAAAAGATTCAATTAGAAATTGAAAAGAATTTCAACAATTTGCATAAGGGAGAAATGATAAAATTAAAGCCCTCGCATAGTACAAAGTGCCACTCAAAAAGCACTCAAGTCACATCAAAGGAAGAATCACTCAAAAATGCAAACGGCAACAAGCTGCAAAAAAAGCTCAAGCTAGAACAATATGCACTTGTGCGCACAGCAACAACAAAAGCCAACAGCAGAGAGTGCAAATTGTGACGTCGCACACAGACACAAACACACACACACACACATACAGCGCGCGACGACATTCAACTTGAACTCGGCTATGCGCTTCGTATACGTTCGTTTGGTCGCTCGTTCGCGTGTCCGCATAACCGCATAGAAAATAATCAAGATCAAGTTTCTTCCGGCATTTGCGCAAAAACAAAGTGTGCAGAGAGCTTTTGTTTGCCTATTGGCGGTTAAGAGAGCGTTACAGCAGCTTTGGCGTTGCATGTAAGAGCGACTGAGTGAGCACTTTGTGTGTGTGTGTGTGTGTGTGTGTGTGTGTATGTGTGTGTGTGAGTGCATTGCCGCTGAGCTTGTGATGTCACCGCTGATTAGCCTATTTTTATTGGGTTAAGAAGCTTTTGCAAGTGTTTTCATTTGCATAGCTCAACGAATGAGTGCATTATGTGTATTTGAGTATGTGCAGTTATCAGTGCTGTTAGTTTTTTCCTTGAGGGCAATTCGGCCTGAATTCATTTTCACTCGCATTGGAAAGCGCTAACAAACTATCAATATATAGTCTGTGAAATTCTTGGAAAACTCGAAAACAACAACGAGATTAACACAATGTTGCTGTTGTTAATGATCATGATGATGATGGTGATGATGATGATGGTTATGAGCGTCGCAAGCATTGAACTCGATTTTGTTTTCATTGCCGTCGAACTGCTGAATTTCTAAAACGCAACTAATTAGTCGAGAGTGTTTGTGCTAAAGTAGTAGTACTTGTTGTTGCTGTTATTATTGACTACTTGGCGTCCATGAAGTCGTCGCTTCTTTAGGCGTTCCACTTTTCTAACAGTTTTCCACTTTTTCCACAGCTAGACTTGGTCTTGGACTTGCAACGCGTTGCAGATTTCACACGCGGCCAAGCAATTCATCATAAGATTTATTGTAAACTGCAGCTTAAAACCAAATGAAAATAAGTTTTCCGCAGCGTGCACGCCTTCTGTTTTGTGTTTGTTTAAATAAAATGAAAGTTTTTTGCCCGCCAATGTTTTGACATACAAAAAAGGCGCTGCCAGTCAGTCAGTCAGTCAGTCAGTCAAGCAGTCAATCAGTCAGTTAGTTAATCGGTCAGCAGACTTTGTTTAGCTGCAACGGTCGTTGCCTTTGTGATTTCATTTTCTAAAGTCGTCAAATGCATCTTATTTTATTTATTCACTGTCTTTGCCTTAAATGTCTGCAAAAAGCGTCCAAATACTGCAGCTCCAAACGGCATCACGCATACGCCGCATATGCCGAGCGCGCGCTCTATATTAAAAGTGAAACAAACTCACAAGACTCCAATTGTGGGTTCGAGTGCGTTAGAAGAAAGCACGGAGCGAAAGGGAGCCCAATCTTAAGCTGTGGTAGTGGCGAGTGGAGTGTGAGCGAGAGCAGCGCTTCACTTTTTGTTTTTCGGCAGTTCAACAAACTTGTGTTAGCCCAGCGCTTAGATATATCTTTGGGTCAATAAACTATGCAAGAGCTCAAGCTGTAGACGGTGATAATAATGATGATGAGCATCATCATGATGACGTTTCAGTTGCCGGCGCTTTGTCTTGTATACAATAAATAAACATAAATGCGTTAAGAGGTCAATGGCAGCAGTGTTTGGGTCGCCGCCCGAAATGTCTATTAAATGGCGTTCCATTCAAATTGTGGGTAATTTTTAGATGGAAGAACCAAAAGAAGAAGACACTTAAGAATTTATAAAGTGGCATTTCTAGAAGACTCTTAGACCGATTGATTTTTATTTCAATTTTTTGATAAACTTAATGGAAAGTTGTAAATATACAAACATATAAATAGATCTCATAGTTTTGTTATTTTCTTGAAGAGTTATTAAACATATCTAGCCAATTAGTCTTATATTTCTTATAACCAAGTAAGATGTCCAATAGTTAGAAAAGTTCCTGTTGCTTTTCTCTGAAAAACAACACTTGAAAATAGTATGCAAAAGCACAGTAGGGTGAGTCCTTAACCTTTCTTCTTCTTAACCGGCCATAACCCGTTACCGGGTTACGGCCTGATGTATTTCTTTCATTGGGATTGGGGTTTTACATGGTGGGTCCCAAACCCTACGCACAACCCTTTTAAGGCCTGGGGTAGCAGTGTCATTATAAGTCGCCTCATACGACAAGCTTTGGCCTGCTGAGGTGGTATTCTCTAACCCGCTCACCACACGGGTGAGAGTCCTTAACCCTACACTTACATTGTTTGAAAAAGTGTTCTGAAAACCTTAAAAAAAATTAATTAATTTTTTTATTGTGCCTGTAGCCTACCAATACGAGCGAGAATTGAGTGAGTTTGCGCACTTGTTAAATTTTCGCAGTATTGAAATAAATGAAAGGCAAATCTGAAGACATTTTGAGTTGAAAAAATGTTGTGCATACCAAAATGACATCAAAAATTTAAGCTGGAACGCATTTTCATTGCCGTTGGCACTTAAGACGTTTGTAATATCCTAACAGGCGATTAAACTTGCATATAGCAATTAAAACTATAGGAATTTTTCTAAATATATTTTATTAATATTATTTTTAGAAAAGCGAAATCCGAAACAATGTAATGCACCTTTTATTTTAACTTTTCAATGGCAAACAACGGATACGCAGTTGTGTCGCCATCTATCGACATACGGCAAAATATGTCTAGGCGTTATCAATCGATTTCGTTTTATATAAGTGCGCCATCTATTGGCTTTCGCTTTTACAAATAAGGCCATCTATTGGACATATCAAGTTAAACATTTAGAAGTATATGTATATTTGTATGTTTTTGGCGCCCATTGAAAATATAAAGTTAAACATTCTTAAAAATGTAGCATATATTATTATTTAATATATGTAAGCACATTTTTTTGGCGGTAGTTGCAAGCATCATAAATTAATCGCACAAAATTCCCTTTAAATATCCCATTCAAAAACCCATAAGGACTGAAAAAAAATGTGTTTTCCATTTGCTTTTGCCACTGTTTTTCTGCATTTATACAAAGCCACAACCTCAGTATCAATATAGTAGTTATTTCTCAAACTTGCTTTAGTTACTGAAAAATTTACATAAACTGATTTGAACACAAAAGTTGATTTAAAACTAAACTTTTTTATTACACAATGGAAAATGGGCCAGAGTATGTACCAAAGAACGATAAAAAGATTTTGTTTCCAATCACGATTTGTCGTGATTCTTAGCACCTAAATCATCGATGCCGTATTTTCTTATTTATATGTCCGCTTTTCTTTGCCGTCGCACTTGAACTAGAGGTAAGTTTACTCTTTGTAGTGGTTGTAGGCGTGCCCAGAACATCCTTATTTACACTGTTGGCGCTTTCGTTTCGATGCGATGGTGAATCTGCAAATGCGAAGCAAAGGTTAATAATCTTATTAGAAGTTTTGCTCCATTTTTGAAGCAACCTTGTAAACAGGGTTCACAAGTTTTGCGTGAATATGAAATGGAATGGACGGGAAATGCGTGAGCAGTTTACATACAAGCAAGCAAATGCAACTAAAACTAGCTTTACAGCCAATAGCAAGGCACAACTGCCTTGCAACATAAAAAATTTGAGTAAAACAACAAAAAACGTGATCACAGCTTTTCTTATATTATAACAGCCAAATGCGAAGCAACTATATGAATGCTCATCAATCTACCACATTGATAAAGCCCAAAAATGGTGGCTCTTCAGTGGCCTTACCCTTCTCATCTTTCGGCGTGCTCTTGATGGTTGTTGCACCATCGTGAGCTGTGGTTACGTTATGATTAACTGAGATCTGGTTGTCGCTGGAGTCTTCGTTAGTTATAGAATCAGATTCGCTGGCGCGCTCGGCTAGAAAATGAAAGCGCACTTATGAAAAGCCTACAAAGTGTACACTCACTACTACTCACGATTACATATAGCCATGGAGGTAATGCTGGACTTGGAGAATAGTCGCTCGGCTTCTTTGAATTTGCGATTGCGTTTGTCTGCCTTCGAGTTGGTCGCCTTGTTCGAGGTGAGGTAGCGTTCCCAGCCGCGTATAATATTGCCGCAGAGCTGTGTGTCCTCTAGATATGAGCCTTCAAATGCATAGATCTGGCGTTCCAAGTTCGCTAGCTGTTCCTGTTAGTTATTAATTATTAATAATAAAGTTATACTTGTTTATTTACAGCGCGCGCTTTGTTGTTACCGAGGTCTCGGCCTTCTTCTTGATCAAGTCCGCCAATTCAGCACGCGTGTCCATGCTGCCGCCTTTGGCATTTGAATTTGTCTTTGCTGACTTTTTGGGCTTGTTGCCATTGGTCTCGCTGGTCGTTTTAGTTGTGGGCGAACTCATTTTATTATATTATTATTTATTTTAAGGCAATTTTAGCAAAAATTTATGTAAACAAACAAATTGCGCTGTATTTAGAGCTGCGTAAAAGTACGATAGCACTCATGCGATAAGCGATACCTGTACCAAAATGAATTTCCCACAAATTTCCTCTAAGTTATCGTACTCGATTGTGGATACTCGAGAAACTATTCGATATAACGAATGTTCGTTTCAATGTCGGGCTAAGTTTTTTCAGTCGGCAAAATTTTCTTAAATAATTCTCAGAATTTGGCTAAAACTACACAAACAGGCAACTGACAGGCCATACACTGAACACTCGACAAGTGCGGCCACAAACACACACAATATGGGCTCGCTTACACAGTTCTATCTGGTTTGTTTATGTCTGCTCGGCAGTAGCTACGTGTCGCTGGCCGATGAGCACAACCACAAGGTATATTATTTGCACTGGTGTTGTTGGCACTTGTATAAATACGACTAGTGTGATTACCTTAATTACATGCTTGTAGTACAATGACCGTGATGAGGTGGTGCTGTGGATGAACACCGTCGGTCCATATCACAACCGCCAGGAGACTTATGCCTACTTTTCATTGCCCTTCTGCAGCGGCTCCAAGTCGGGCATTTCGCACTACCACGAAACGCTGAGCGAGGCATTACAGGGCGTAGAGCTGGAGTTTAGTGGCTATGAAATGGAGTTCAAAAGCGATGTACAGCGCACGGTGATTTGTATGGTCAAACTGACTGAGGAAAATGCCAAAGCCTTTATTTATGCTGTGTTGAACGAGTACTGGTATCAAATGTATATAGATGGTTTGCCAATTTGGGGCAAGGTTGGCGAGCGTGATGAGCACACCAACAAGTTCTATATATTCACACACAAGAAGTTCGACATTGGCTACAATGGACAGCAAATTGTGGACATAACATTAACGAATGATGTGCGTGAGGAATTAAAAGCTGATGCCAAGATAAACTTTTCCTATGAAGTCAATTGGAGGCCCAGCAAGGTGGAGTTTAAGAATCGTTTTGATAAGTATTTAGATCCCAACTTTTTCCAACACAGGGTGAGCCAAAACCACTATGTAGTGTAAGAAAGCAACTAATAGACAAAAATCCTTTGCAGATACACTGGTTTAGCATATTCAACAGTTTCATGATGGTCATATTCTTAGTGGGCCTGGTGTCCATGATTTTAATGCGCACGCTACGTAAGGACTATGCGCGTTACAGCAAAGACGAGGAAATTGATGATATGGTAAATATTCGTGCGTACAACTTTTCCTACTATACCTAAACAATTGTTTTATAGGAACGAGATTTGGGTGACGAGTATGGTTGGAAACAGGTACATGGAGATGTCTTTCGCTCACCACCCAATACGCTGCTGTTTTCGGCTCTTATTGGTGCCGGCTATCAGCTTATTTCTGTCGTGTTTTGCGTCATCATGTTTGCTATTGTTGGCGAACTTTATACGGAGTAAGTCTGCAGTACAAAATTTAAATCGAACCGAAAATGGTAACCTAGATCACCTAAATAGAAATGTGAGGCACTCCGGGAATGAAAAAATTACTTCTTAAAGAGTACACAATCTAATACCCTCATATACCTCGACAATTAAGTTTATTAGCGAGATAGTGTGGACAAGCGAAATCTCTATAGCGTCTTAAAGGGTGCAAAAGTATACCTATCTAATAGTGTTAATGCTATTAATTAAGTCCCGGTTGCGGTTTGTTTTGATACACATATTTCATGCGCTTTTAAAGACATAATTTAGATAAGATTCTTGTTTTGTTATAACAAGCATCTTTTTGTAAGTTGCTTAGTTCCTATATTGAATTTTGTTATGATTTTAGGCAAGTCCTTTCATACTGACTCAGCAGTAAGATGTGGTTGCCCAAAACACACTCATAATTTACTATCTTATCAGCTTGAAAATGTTCTGTACACACTATTTGCAATTTCGTTTTGATTCTTAGTGAATCTACTAAATATCAATTTCTTCCCACAGGCGAGGTTCAATGCTGTCCACAGCCATCTTTGTTTATGCTGCCACATCGCCAGTCAATGGTTACTTTGGTGGCTCCTTATATGCACGCCTTGGTGGCCGCTTATGGATACGCCAAATGCTTGTATCAGCCTTTACAGTGCCCGTTGCGGTATGCGGCACAGCATTCTTCATTAACTTTATTGCTATTGGCTATCATGCATCGCGTGCCATACCATTTGGCACCATGGTGGCCGTCACCTGCATTTGCCTATTTGTTATTTTGCCGCTTACACTTGTGGGCACTGTAGTGGGTCGTAATCTAGACGGACAGCCGGATTCTCCTTGCCGTGTGAATGCTGTGCCGCGTCCCATACCGGAGAAGAAATGGTACATGGAGCCGCTGATTATTGTGTTGTTAGGCGGTGTATTGCCATTTGGCTCCATATTCATTGAAATGTAAGTTGCTGCTAAGTCGAAAATTAGTATTAGTAACAATAATTTGGATGCATGTGTGTTGCCTAGGTACTTCATCTTTACCTCCTTCTGGGCGTACAAAATCTACTATGTCTATGGATTTATGTTGCTCGTGTTTTCTATACTGACTGTGGTTACCGTCTGCGTCACAATTGTGTGCACATACTTTTTGCTTAATGCCGAGGACTACCGATGGCAATGGACGAGCTTTATGGCTGCAGGCTCCACGTCCATTTACGTATACGCGTATTCATTTTACTATTTCTTCTTTAAAACCAAGTGAGTATTCTCTAGTTGAAAGCTAAAATAGCATCAGCGTTTAAATTATATACGTGTGACGTTGTTTTGGGTAAAGGATTATTTCAATATTTTCTGACAATTTTTTTTGCTTTTGCAGAATGTTTGGTCTGTTTCAAACGGCCTTTTACTTTGGCTACATGGCGTTGTTTAGCGGCGCTTTGGGCATCATCTGTGGAACAGTCGGCTATGTAGGCACGAATCTTTTTGTACGCAAAATTTATTCCAATGTAAAGATAGACTAAGCATCTGTACATCCAAAAATTGTCTGCATAAGCACATTGTATTTATTGTGTAGTGTTTTAGTTGCCACTTTTGTGTTTCTCAGTTTTGCTCTTGTATTCTTAAATGAATATCCAAATAACAGTGTCATTTATTTTGGATTTATGTATATAAATAAAACGCTTGCAACACCACGTTCTGTGTGCGTGTGGGTGTGCAAGATAATAGATGCTTTGAAACTGATCAATTTATGCTGAATACAAATATGATTTAATTATGCCAATTAAGTTTATGTACGATGCAGAAATAATATGTGCTGATAAGCATTCGTGGATAATATTAATAAAGTCAATATACATATGAAAACCACATTAAACTGGCGATAAAGGCACTTAACTTTTTAAGCGATGTCGCGTGTAGACAGACTTCACAATGAATTCGTAACCTCAACCACCGTGCCCGTTTGAATATAGAGTCTGATAGAAAAACAACAAATCATGGTCGCATTATTGCCTTTAAGGCACTTGTAATTTATTAACTTAGTTTTAACTGTGAGTATAGAATTCTTAATCTATGTATTTGCCAAGTCTAATCGATCAAAACGTGTCCATCACGTGTTTATAGCTTTGTTTTTGTTGTTATTTCAGTTTTGAGGCCACTGAATAGCAATAAAATTGTAGCAATTAATGGCAAATTAGTACTTGAAATATGTTTCTTGATTATCAAAGGGTTTATTACTCTTAAATTTGTTACCAAATTGATAATCATCAACAGCCGAATATATTTGGTCAAGACTTTCGGTTTCTAAGTGAACTAATTATTTGAATCTTCTTGAAAGTTGGTAGACGCACCTTTTAGCTATCATAGAAAAAAATGGCTTGAAAACAATGTTACTTTCTGGAAGTGTCAAAAAAAGTTTACAATATTAAATCACTATACATACATTGTATTTGCATTTAGGTTTACTAAGCTTTACGCAGTTTCTATTGAAAGATAAATAAAAACATTGGGGTAAACTATTTATCAACTAACTCGTGAAGTATGAGCAAAAATTTCAGGCAAACCGTGTCATAGCTCACTTTAGGCTTTCACGTCAATCAACTGCGGTTGTAAATTTAAATAAAAAATCGATTTCCAAGAACAATTTTTGTTTTATCAGCAGGCTCTGTGTTCTTTATAAGCATAGTATACATATATACACGGGGCGTACTTTTACTTTCGGGTCCGGATTTGATAAGGAGGCCCCCCATAGAGCCTTTGACGTTGACACTACCATTACAAAACACAGTGAAATTTCCAAAAGGGATAATAGGATGGTACTCATAATATTTACCTCGGGACTTGGATTTCTCTCTACGACATTCCGAATACATATTGCCAAAAGATCTTGTATATACTTAGAAATGGGAATTATTTTTGCCACTCCGAATGAGGTACATCTGAATCATATGGTTTTAACGCAACCACAGCTTCTTCCTTTTTCTGAGAAGTGCTTCGTCTGTGGAAACATTTTGTTGGAGCCAAGATTCGTCCCTTTTATGATCTTATAGATAGACACAAGCCTTCGTCTCCCTTTTTTTAGCAACTTTTCAAAATACTTCTAGGAAAACATGAAGAGCTCGTATGTTAACACATTCTAAGGTATTGGGAAGAGTGTCGATCCCTTAGAAAAGAATACCAAATTTCTGCGGGGAGACACGCTTTAAGACGCTTAAAAAAATTTTATTGAATACGACAACGACTATTTAAAGCTTGAAAGTTCAATTTTTGTTTGAAAAGGAATGCCCCATTTAGCCATGTTTATTAATTTTGTCTTTTTTAATCGGAATTAAACAACTACGTCATACATTACTACCAAAGAAAAATCAATTAGCAAATCTTTTCAAATACTTAAGATATATTAGCGTACCCTTGCATCCAATTTTCTTCGTTCTTCATTCTAAAAAAAAAAGTACTTTTATTAAAGTGTGACCTTATACCATTAGCTGGGCAGCGAACGTTGCTCGATTCGGGCTAATAAGTCGGCTAATCTTTGAACTTTGAGGTTCTAAGAAGACATGGTGTCAGGGTACAAGGCTTTTAAGAAAGCATTTAAGTCGAAGAGCATGAATGGAATCCTTGGCCGTTACATTGCGCCGACTTGCCGAAATGCGGCCATTCCCAATTGTGCCTACAAACGAGTCGATTTAAGAAAGAGCGCAACACAAGCAGCCTCACACATTCACTGTCTTGGGAATTTTCATTTCAGCAAAAATTTTGAATTTTCAAACGGTCCAGGATTCCACTTTATTACTTTCATTCTCTTTGCATTTAAATATAGCTACTTTTAAGAAAATTTGAAAGAAAGAAAAATCAGGATCCTCGTCGTAATAACACAAACCAAATTTTTCGTTTATGGTTTTTTTTCCATAATATATGATGCGGCTTTTAGCCTACTCTCTCATTGAAGAGCCGATTCCGACAACGTGTTGACCTGTGGAATTCGTGCTTAAAATAGCACCCACCGTAGTATGCCTAACGATTTGCATATACCACTTATAAATACGTATATCCCTTATCTATGAAAAAAATGGGAATGAAGTTGTTGCTCTGCGAATGTGTTGGTGTATGTATTGAACTCTGTTTTGTGTTAGAGTAAGCCGACCACGGCCACAAATTGTTTGGGTTTTCCTAGTAACTCATCGCGCTCCACTGGATTTCATTTCAGTACAGTATCTTCACTTTGAAAAGTTGATTTCACATAAACAGATTTCGCTTGTACTACGACAGCTATTTGATATACAATTCAGTGCCAATTCTGTTCCAAATCGGCGACTAGTGGCCATATCGAGTATATACTTAATATGCACTCTACTAGAGTACAAAAATATCCTTGTTTGCTAAATTGGCGTTCAATCATTACAAGAGATAATGCGAATGCAATGTATCAGATAAACGAAAACACATGATTATGGCTACCTTGTTTGTTTGTAGATAGATAGTTGTTTTGCCAAATTTGATAACACACAATTTTTATGATAGTCACTTTAAGAAAATAAAAAAAAAAACCCTGAACCACACCCGAAAATTCAAAGTTCAATAATGCAAAAAAATTTGTGAAGGCACGACTCCACATTAAGTATTTGGGAACGTCTAAAGACCACTTCATTATAGTCTCTAAATCACGAAAAAGATAACTACTCTTCAGTAAGCACTTGGCAACTTTTGAAGACCACTTTATTATAGACTCTAAGTCATGAAAAAGATAGCGAAAAATTAAAAATGTATTAGGGTGCTCCACAAGACGATCATAACAAAATAGTTTGAAAATAGACTTCGTACTAGCATAAAGAAAATCAGACTTGAACATCTAGTTCTTTTTAGTTTAGGAACAGATTTAGTTTGCTAGCTCAGTTTCGACAATAAAATTGGATATAATTATCATAAGTTGAGGGTCTTATATAATGGTGGTATCAAAGTTATCAAGTTTTATCGGGAGAAATAATAAATATAATGATCCACTTTGTCCAATAACACATCACATTTGACTTCAATGAAAAATACCGGATTTCAAATTTCAACATCGATTTGAATTGAAGTTTTTAGGGATGATCGGAAATACACCATGGTCGAAATTGTCATTTAATATCAAGGTGGAATTCAATGCAATTTTCCCTAATAACTTTCCCGATTTTGTCCCAGATCATTGTTAAAATGTTCGCAAAACCAACAAAATTTTTGTACGTTAGGCTTTAGAAATGAAAAATAATTGCGATTTTTGTAAACAAAAACGTATTCAAGAACTCTAATGAGTGATCATGTATATACTACCTTCCCTCAATATCGCTCTGTACTGAATTTTTTCCGGTCACCCTACGGTTTTAAGAATTTCGCGAATATCGGTATTTTTAGGAGGTTCCACGCAAACCACTATATGTCTATTGTCAAATGAAGTATTTAATTGATTCTCCACTCCATTCAATTCATAGACCATTTTTCGATTTGACCTATGAGTTCTGAGACACAGTTCTCGATAGGCGCTCGTGCCTGAAATTTAGGCAAAAAATGGCAAAATTTATGTCTTTACCTAAGCACGTTGACCTGTTGTTAGAATATTTTTTAATAAGACTTTTATTGCATGAGTAGTCCTATTTGAGAAGTATAAAATGAGTCAAGTTTCGAGTAAATGGGATCGAAAATTAAGAAGTTATAATGGTATCTCTATATTTAAGTACGCTAAGCTGAAATTCACTGTAGTACCGATTACTTCGCAATAACGAAACGTGTTCAGCTGAAACCTATGCCATTCGAAAGATAAAATGCTTGCGGTTTGCAGAATATAAGTTTCACCTGAATTTGTTGCATTTTAGGCAGATAAAAATTGATTTTAAGTAAAAAAAAAAAACAACAACAAACTACATTACACACACAAACGTTGTTATTTCGTGTTTTTTTTTCTTCTTCGCAATCAGATGTTATGAGAGTGTGCATTAAGTCGTCGAATGTTGAATGGTAAACACTAGTAAAAGGAAATGCAAAAAAGTAAGAACCTAATCGATTACTCTTATATGTACAAATGGCGTAGTGATGAAAATGTAAAAAAATTTATAATTCAAGGAATCGTATTAACTTTAAATTCACTAAAGCGCCGCCATTTTGCTGATGCGTCACTACTCACAGAAACTTCTCTTGGAACGCTGTCACAAGTCACGTAGACCTTATTCAAAGGTAGTGCCTGTCGATTGACCTTAGAGAATAGACAACTCCCAAAGTGATAAGCGGCCAGCGTTTCACTTTCAAAACCAAAGCCAAAGAGTGTTTAATATAGGTTAATGCTAGCAGGTTGGCGCCTGAAGTGCCACTCGCGTTGCTACAATGAGTGCGTTGGACTTGTCCATCAGACATTTCTAAGCTGATAAGAAATTATTTGTAAATTATTGCAATAACAGGCATTGGTGCTCTTTCGTTTCTAAATCGATAATGTTTTTCTTAATTAATGCAAATTAAAACGTTTTTAAAATTAGAAAAACACGACTATTTCATTTTCATCAATTCTAAATTAGTATAACGGTAAAGTACTGAAGAACCCTTTTCTGTTATTCAAATTTCAGTCCGAATTGCGTGTGTCGAGTGAAGCCAATGAAAACTGACTGGTTCAGTTGGTCTATAACAGCCCCTGTAATCACTCAAACCCAATAAACACAATATATGCAAGTTATCGGGTCTCACTTGACTTGATCACTTGAGCTTGATGATGAGTCTTGATATTGTTCGAACTGCTATAAACATAAATTCGAGCTTTACTTTTTTCTACTAATTCGATTGACAGGCTATGGCATTTTGATATCATGAGCTCAAGTGACCCATATTTAAACACCTTCTAACTAGCTTTAATTTTGTCTGGCTCATAAACAATCCCTTACATAATAATAACTGTCTAGATAAGTATTTTATTTCCGTACAGAACATCTATTTGATTTCCTTTCGCCTAAGCTCTTCTTTATACGCTTCGGTTCTATTGTGTCCCATCCATGTGGGCTGCTCAATCTGTGTTGTAATTATTGTCACCAAGCACAGTTACCGGCGAGAGCCCTTTCACTAATTTTATGCATCTATTCTCAATGCGTGCGATAAAATCTAGCATGAAAATGTTTGGAAAACAGAATCAACTGGTTTTCAGAACCATTAAGATGTTGTCACGGGTTTCCCCGTCCAGAAAAGTGTGCTATAAAAGACCCGAGTGTCACAAAGCTTTAGATTCAGTCTTTCTTCAGTTGCTGCATAATGCATACATTCAGCCTTTTGGCTGTGCTGTTGTTGGGTAAGTTCATCGAGCTCTAATTGGAGATATTCGAGCTCTAAGCTATTAAACTCTCTCACAGGCACAAGCCGTTTAGTAGAGATCGAGACCTCACTTGTAAAGTGCACCTGCGATGCGGGACCGGAGGGACCACGCGGTGCGCCTGGTCCACGTGGTTTGCCTGGACATATGGGTTTTCCGGGCAGAGATGGTCAACGCGGCTTACCTGGTCTACCGGGCAATGGCTGGTTTGGTGCAACAAACTTTCGTCCCGTGCCTGGACCACGTGGCTTACCGGGACCCCCCGGACCGCCTGGATTTTGTTTTCCATGCCCAGGACCTTTTACAGGTATTGGTCCTGGTCCTGGCCCTGGACCGTTTCCCTTCCCCTTTCCCCTACCGCCCGATGGCAACAATGCGGCATTCGCAACCGCCATTGGTAATGTCATTATAATACCCAGTGGCACTGATGCAACAACTGGTACAACACGCGCTCAGCTTTTCCGCATCACAAAGGATGGACAAATGCAGCCGCTTGGAAGCGTGAACGACATAACGGCACTGCAGCAACCAGTGCAATCTGTGCAACCAGTGCAGGCGTTGCAAACCATGCAACCAATGCAAGCGGTGCAACCAATGCAATCAGTGCAACCAATGCAAACAGTGCAACAAATGCAAACGGTGCAGCCTATGAGCACTTTCCACAAGCGCTCAGAACTGGCATTGGCAGCGCCCACCACCACAACAGCTACACAACAGTCCATAACACCGCCAGCAACAATGCCAACACAATTGCAGCCCGTCACGCCCACCGAGATCATGCAATCAGCTGACGTTTCAGAGGAAGAAGGATTTAATTTCAACAATGATGGAGGGCGTGGCACATCCGATAACAATGATTGGCAACGCCGTGTGCTGCTAGGCGAACGCGCCAGCTTGCGTCCCGGCTTTGCCGTCTATGAGGATCAGATGAGCAGCAACGTCGAGGATTTTCAGCGTGCTCTGGCCGAACTACGCAGCAAGTACGCCACGCTTATACAACAACGCAATGGTGAGGACGAGCAATTCACGTTAATACTTTAATAAGACGGTTTTTCCAAAATTCTCGCCATCCCCTCACTGCTGCTGTGCCTATCCTATAACAAACGACTGTTATTATATTAAAAAGTACTGATAATTTCTAAAGAAGATTTACGTCAATCAGTTTGAGGGACTGTCAGGCCCAGACAGTTTTGAGTATTCCTTTATTGATAAGCACAAAAACTTGAGAATCGTTTGAATAAGTGCAGAATTTTAATAGATTAAGCACAAGAACTTGTGAATCGGTTTAAGAGCTGTGTAAGTCCAATAGATTAAGTTGTCAATCATTGGCCTATCAATCACAGGCCTTTTGGCCATCGCCAACACATGCGGCATACGCCATCATATGTGGTATAGCGTTCTGATCGTAAACACCCGTAAAGAGGTGTGCCCAGGGTCCGAAAGCAAATACGCCCACATCTTCACCGCCATGCGTCTCTGATTCTAGCGGTGCCATTGAAGGGAACATGTCCCAGAAGTCACCAGTCTGCACGCTTGTCGGATCCAAACGATCATGATTGTCTACATCGTAATAGCTGTCATAGCTAGGGCCGTTGGCATAGCTCAATGGCAGATAGGGTTTACCATCGGAACCCTTGGACTTGGCCTTGCCAAATATGTCACTGCCACGTGTTTGATAGCCAGCCAAGCTAAATGTGTGCGAGTGATCGGAGGTGACCACAATCAAAGTGTCCTCCTCGCTGGTCATCTTAAGTGCCATTTCCACAGCTTTGGATAACTCCGCCGTCTCATCTAGAGCAATGCGCGCCAAGGTGTCATGATGTGCAATATCAATCTTGCCACCTTCAACAAACAAAAAGTAGCCATTCTTTTCGGTCTGCAGCACTTCCAGCGCCTTTTGTGTCATTTCCTCCAGCGTGGGCTGCGTATTTTCGGGATCTGCCAAGGCCTCCAAGTGGTAATCCATATGACTGCTGCTGAACAGACCCAACAGACGGTCTGTTTCCTTTGCTTTCACTTTAAGCAGCTTCGATTGCTTCTTAACATAGACATTACGATCGGATTGCTGCTCGAATTCTTCCACCAAATTGCGTCCATCTTCACGTCGTCCCTTCTTGTAGGAATCGGGATCGTGGAAGTTGCGTCTGCCGCCGCCCAGCATGACCTTTAGCTTGCTGCCCACCTCACCGTGTATTAGCTGTTGTGCAATATCGGGCAAACCAGAATCCTTGCCACAAGCCTCATTCAGCAGTGCATCGTTCTCCCACTCGCGATCCGCCGTATGCGCGTAGACGCCCGACGGGGAGGCATGTGTAACACGTGTTGTGGTGACCAGACCAGCCGCTTTACCCGCATCCATGGCCCATTTGCCCAGCGAGAAGACATGATTTTTCTCATTAGCCATGGCGGCGCAATCACCGCGCTTAATATGCGCATTTACGCCAATGGTGCCGTAGTTGGCCTTAACACCGCACAGATAACCCGTTGAAGTGGACGCCGAGTCGGGCACAATTTTGTCCACGGCGTAGGTCTTTGAGAGTCCAGTGTAGGGAAAATTCTCAAAGGATAGCTTCTCAGCCTCGCCGCCTATGTAATTTCGTGCAGCAGCTAAAGTTGCCAAACCCATGCCATCGCCTAGAAAAAGTATAATATTCTTGGCCTTTTTGGTATTGCGCACATGACTCAGCTTTTCCAGTATGTGCTGTCTGCTGCCCTCCAGCCAATATGCCTGTGTGTCCTCGCCGTCAAACTGACGTGCTTTAGCCGAAGCATCACGTTCCAAATCGGGATGCATCTCGCACGCGTCCATATCTGCTGGTAATTTTCCAGCTTGTGCTACACATAGCACAGCTGCTACAATTAGTACTTTGAGACCCAACATTATAAGGTCGTTGCCGAGTGGTTACTGAACTTCTAACGGCCGATCTACGTCTTTATAACAGCTGGACTTCTTGCTACAGTTTTGCTTCGCAATCATTTTGTGTTTGTGTGTGTGCGAGTGGGCACATTTGGAGGAGAGTGGCGTATGAAGTATTTATTGACTCTTTGTGCAGATCTGGTACTTGTATTTATGGTATTTACCAAAAAGTACTTGAGATATTTGAAGAGCGATTCTAAAAATCGACACTTGCTATATTTCCTAAAATGGCACAAACATTGCATTAGGAAGATAACCCGTAATGGGAAAAGCTATATAAGCAAGTAAGCTGGAAACCAAACGACAGTTCCACGACTACTGTTGTACAAAAAACGTCCAGCTGCCATGAAGTCCGTACTTATATGCTGCCTTTTGGCCGTAACAATAACCAACACGACTGCTCGCCTTATACGAAGTTCCCAAACCGAAGAGCAGCACGAGCAAGGTGAGTTCAAGTTCGGCAGTACAAAAGCCGAACGCACTGCATCGGCAAACCCTCGACGAAGATAACTTATGCGATTGAAAACATTGTTGTTTGTAGCTCAACACCCTCGGCTGAGGGTCTCACGTGAATACTTGCCACTTGATGAGGAGCTGGACACACGTTTCTGGCACGATAAGGCACAGTCCATTATAAGCGATAAGCTGTCCCATCATAAAAAGCTCAATGAAAACCGTGCTAAGAATATTATCATGTTTCTCGGTGACGGCATGTCCGTGCATACGATAACAGCCACACGTGCTTTCATGGGTGACACTACCGAAAAGGTCTCTTTCGAGAAGTTCCCCTATGTGGGCTTATCCAAGACCTATGCCGTAGATGAGCGCACACCCGACTCGGCCAACACAGCCACGGCTTATCTAAGTGGCGTAAAAGCCAACTATGGCACAATTGGCGTCAACGCGCAGGTGAAGCGCAAGGATTGCCTGGCTGCTACCGATGCTAGCACGCATACCGAGAGCATTGCCAAGTGGGCGCAGGATGCAGGCAAGTGGGCGGGTTTGGTCACCACAGCACGTGTTACCCATGCCAGTCCAGCTGGCGTCTATGCTCACACTGCCAATCGCGATTGGGAACATGATGGCAAGATTACCGGCAATGGCTGCAGCGCCGAGCTAAACACAGACATTGCGCGTCAGCTAGTTGAGTGGCCTGTGGGCCAGGACTTGCGTGTCGTACTGGGTGGTGGACGTGCCTACTTCCGTGATGTAAACACTCATGATGAAGAGGGTGAGCCGGGTCTACGCACAGATGGACGCAATTTGATTGATGACTGGCTGCAGCACAAGAGCAAGCGTAATGCTGAGGCTCACTATGTCTGGTCACGCACAGGTCTGAACGATCTGGATCTAAGCAAGACGGACTATTTGCTGGGCTTGTTTGAAGTTGATCACTGTCCCTATCATGGAGATCGCTCGCGTTCTCGCTTGGAGTACGCGGATCCTTCGCTATCCGAAATGACTGAGGCTGCCATCAAAGTGCTGAGCCGCAGTGACGAGGGCTACTTTTTGTTTGTGGAAGGCGCACGCATTGACATGGCGCATCATAGCACCAAGGCGCAAAAGGCACTTGAAGAGACCCAGGAGTTTGCCAGAGCTGTGCAGCTGGCACGCGATATGACCAATGAAGACGATACGCTGATTGTGGTTACATCTGATCACTCGCACACCATGAGCATCAATGGTTATCCTGTAAGTTCTGCAGCAATGTAGCTTTTCCGTTAGACTTTATCTCTAAAAGTATATTATCGTTGCAGTATCGCAGACAAAACATTGCCTCTTTGGCGCCCAATCTAGCCGATGATGAGCTGCCTTTTACCATACTCTCCTATGCCAATGGACCCGGTTATGCACAGACCTTTAGCGATACAGCTGGACGCGTTGATCTGACAAATGTTGATACTACACAGCCTGAGTTCAAATTCCAAGCAACTGTTCCGCTTTCCACGGAAACCCATGGTGGCGAAGATGTTGCAGTGTTTGCTTCTGGTCCATTTGAGCATTACTTTTCCGGTAACTATGAGCAAAGCACTATACCGGCGCTTATGGCATTCGCCGCAGATATTGGACCCTTTGCGCAGAACAAGCTCAAGAACACCTTCAACTAAATCTAAGCTTTTTAAACAGTTATTGACCTTTGAAAACAAAACTTTTGAAATAAAGCAATTTCTATGTACATATCAAAATAGTTCCCGAAAAAAATAAAAATAATTTTTTTTTTAAAAAGTGCTTATGCAACGGCTACAAAGTCAAGGAAACGCTCCAATTATTCTTACCCACTCCTAAACTGCTCTCCGAAGCTCTCCAATAAAAACAGTTCTCTAAATTAATGAACTCCCAAATTGTATTATAATATAACAGTAGGTACATTAGCATTTCGCAGCTGCCTTAGAACGCTTAGCTATGCGTTCCTCTATAAGTGGACGAAAGTGACGTATAAGGCCTTGTGGGGGCCATGAGGCTCCATCACCCAGTGCACATATTGTATGACCCTCAATTTGCTTGGTTATTTCCCAGAGCATGTCAATTTCAGATACCTGAGCATCTCCCGTGACAAAGCGCTGCATTATGAGATTCACCCAGTGAAGACCCTCACGACATGGCGTACACTGACCGCAGCTTTCATGCTTATAAAAGGCAGCCAGACGAGCAATGGCCTTAATAATATCCGTTTCCTTGCTCATTACGATAATGGCGCCAGTGCCAAGAGATGAGCGCACCGCCATCAAACCATCAAAGTCATGTATGGCTTTGGCAGCATCGTCTTTGGTTATACAAGGTGTAGATGAACCGCCGGGTATAATAGCCAGCAGATTGTCCCAGCCACCGCAGACACCACCAGCATGACGTTCGATAATCTCACGCGTAGGCATGGATAGCTCTTCTTCCACGGTACAAGGTCGATTTACATGACCGGAGATATTAAATAGTTTTGTGCCGGAATTGCGCGTACGCCCAAAGCTGGCAAACCAATTGCCACCGCGTCGACAAATAGTCGGGGCGACGGCCACAGTCTCTATATTGGTCACAGTGGAGGGGCAACCAAAAGCGCCTATATCGGCCGGAAAAGGTGGCTTACAACGCGGCTTGCCTGCCTTGCCTTCGAGTGACTCTATTAGGGAAGTCTCCTCGCCGCAAACATAAGCGCCTGCACCACGAACCACATACAAATCAAAGTCAAACCCGGAGCCGCAAGCATTCTTCCCCAGAAATCCCGCTTTGTAGGCTTCGACAACGGCATATTGTAGATTGCAGGCTTCATTATAGAACTCACCGCGCACATAGATGAAACCGGTGTGTGCGCTCATGGCGCAGCCCGCTATAAGACAGCCTTCTATCAGCTTATGTGGATCGTGACGCAGGATTTCACGGTCCTTGCATGTGCCCGGCTCACCCTCGTCACCATTGACGACCAAAAACTTTGGCCTACCATCTGGTGGCTTGTGCATGAAGGACCACTTGAGGCCAGAGGGAAAACCAGCACCACCGCGTCCGCGTAGACCCGAAGTCTTGATCTCATTAACTATCCATTTGTCGCCTTTTTGGAGGATCTCCTTAGTTTTGTACCAGTCACCACGTTTCATAGCGCCCTTCAAACGCCAGTCGTGGCGGCCATATAGGTTGGTGAAAATGCGATCGGCGTCTGCTAAGGGACCGAATTTTGTCTTTGTTTGTGTTGGTGGAGTTCCAGGTGGTGGCGGCGGAGGCTTTCCAGGTGGTGGTCCGGGCGGCTTGCCACCGGTTGGTGGCGGTGGTGGACCTTTTTGTGGTGGTCCTGACGGCTTGTCGCCACTTGGTGGGCACTTTGGTGGTGGTTCTGAAGGCTTGGTGGCACTTGGTGACGCTAGGCTGGCTGTAGTCGAAGCAGGTAACTTGTATTTATTTTCCTCCAATTTTTTAAACAAAACTTTAAGCTCTTTTTCTTCCAAAAATGTCTTTTTAACAGGAAAATGAAGATCTGACTTTAGAATCATGTTCTCCGGAAACTTGCTGGTTGCTTTACTCTCAACGAAAGGTTTTTTTTCTTTGCTGATTGGTTCATCAACTATAAGATCCACCACATATTTCTTTTTTATATTTAAGCTAAGTTCTATTCTCTCCTCTACGAAAGGTACCAGTTTAGTCTCTGTCGGTTCATTAGCGGCTTCACGTTCATATTTTCGTTCTGCTGTTAGCTCTTTTTCATTCAACAGACTTTCGTCCGTGGGAAAACGATTCGTGGGTGTTACAGTTTTAGCAGGAAACTTACTAACTATTTGTCTGGTAACGAAAGGAGGTAGCTCTTTGCTGATTGGTTCGTCAACGATAAAATCCAGATCTAATTTTTTTCTTACAATTGAGGTAAGTTCTTCCTTTCCTTCAAGATAAAATTCAAATGTTTTCAAATTTTTTTCGACTGTATGGCCAGCCTGAGTTGGGGACGCACTAGGTGGTACTTTCTGGTTCATTGTTATTAAATCGCCTTTAACCTCGCCAACTTGAGTGCTTTGTTGAATTTCCAAGCATGAAGTGAATTTGTCGTTTTCATCTGTCATCTGTATAGTTTCAAATTCTGTTGGCTTCTTACTTGGTGTTGCACACTCTTTGGTAATTAAAATGCCCATATTTTCGGTAATTGGCGCGTTTTCACAAAACGGTTTTGTTATCTCCGTCGATACATTAGAACTTTCATTGGTGCTTAATATGCTTGAGCCTGTTTTTGCAAGTCCTTTATTAATATCAGTGTTTTCGTTTTTAAGAAATTTAGTCAATTGCTTGTCTTGAGAGTCATTAGCTGTAGAGGTTTCGATCTTCTGATCCGGTAGCGGTGGTGGCGGGTCATCCGTTAGTCGTGACGGCTTGGCACCGATTTGTGGCCGTTGCAAGTCAGGTGGAGCTTTTAGAGTTGCTCCTGGCTTGGCGTCATTTGGTGGCGGACCCTTCGAAGATCCATGGTACTCTCCAACTAAAGTGCTATGTTGAATTTCCGAGCATGGGTCTAAAAGGTCATTTTCATTGGAACCTTGCTTTGTCATCAGTTCAGTTGCATATTCTGTTAGCTGCTTACTTCGAGCTGCACCCTGTTTGGCAGTTAAAATACCCATGCCTTCGGTAAAAGACGTGTTTCCCTTCATTTCACTGAAGGGTTTGATTATCTCCTTTAGTACATTTGGCCTTTTTTTAGAGCTTGATATGTCTGCGACTGTTTCCACAAGTCCCTCTTTTGCTGCACTTTCTTCATTTGGAAATTTAGTGAATTGTTTGCCTAGAGCGACATTAGCAGCAGTGGTTTCGCTATTTTGGTCCTTGCACTCTTTTTCTATATTGGTTGACTTTTTTTCACACCCAAATGTACGCCTTGGATGCAAGAAACCAAGTGTTTTAAAACGAAAACGTTGGCGCAACAGAAACGAAAACATTATATCTAGCCGAATTCGATTTAATAAATTCGTACTTTTACTCAAATGAACTTAATTTGTAATTTGATGTTTTCGTCAACGAGCTCTTTGGTGATTTATTTTGGATTCAAAAATTCAAATCAAGGCAAAAAAGGAACGATTGTTGATTTTCACAAACCAGGGCTGCAGCTTATCGATAACAGCAAATCGCATTGTGAATGCCATCAATATCTAACCAGTGATGTGCAGTGCCTATAAGCAAGTTACTTTACAGCACTTAAGATTTTGGCGCTGTTTGTATTTGTTGTACCGCATTTTATTTGCTTAAATTTGTATCCGCAAATATATTATGTCTATTAAACTTGATTTCAATGCCAAACAGTTGGCTAAAGCTAAACAATTGCAGTTGCACTATTTGCCTGCAAAAATCAATGGCGACGGCGAAGCAAATGTTGACACGTATTTCAATAATTACACACGCAAAGATCCCGAATTGGGAGATGCGTTCTCGAACGCGCTGCGTGGATTTCCTTTGCTGGGCGAAAAATCTCTTGTCCCCGAGGGCTACAAGGCGCTTGTAGTGCAGGAAACACATCAGCCTTTAAGTGAAACTACAGATCGCCAGCTGCGCTTGACGGGAACATTTGACGATTTCACATATTGGAACTATGACAAAGTGCCTTCAAATGGTGATGGCTATCGTCAGGCCTTACAAAACTTGGATGTGTCAAAGGCGGTAAGCAATATCATGCAAATCAAATAAAGTCTGTATTGAAATTAGTTTGTTGCAGCTTGCAGCGCCCATAGATGAACATGAATTTGAGAAAGAGCTCAAACGTCACCAGGAGCAGCTTGTAGCCAAAAAGGAAAACACATAAAAGCTTTGTTTTTGCGCTTACAGCGTAAATGGTAATCCAAAAGCTAATAAAATACGTTTACAATGCAATTTAGTCTTACAATTTGTATAAAGTAATTCAAATAAAAATAAATAGAATGTTTAATGTAGACCAGCCTCATTCGTCGGCATCCTCAAAGCGTTCATCCTCATCATCATCATTCAAATTGAGATTCTGCATGCCATGCACTTCGGCTCCATTACGTCCTAGTGCCACAACTTCCTCTGCCATATCCTGATCATCAAAAGCCATGCCCACACCATCAGCATCATGAACCTCGATTTCATCACTTTCATCCGAGTTGCTGTCTGCCGAATCGGGATGCAAAGCCTGGCAAGTGGTCATTGCTCGATACATGGTATCCACGCTGTGTATGTCATCGGGCAACAACCAGCATTCAGTTACTTCACACAAGTGTTCGTTTACACAATCCTCGAAGCTGTCGTCACTATCGTCATCTACCTCATCATGTTCGTCACTGCCGTTGCCCTCATCGACATCATTGTTGCCAGCATCTCCAGCACCAACGTGCTCAGCCATGCCACCATTTTGGCCGTTCACCGCCGGCTGCTCGGCACTACGACCCGTGTATACCCCTTCCCACATGACCACATGGTCCAGCATAAAGTAAATGCATTTACTGGGATTCGACGATATGCCATGCAGACTCACTTGCTTCCATTCAATAGAGATGCCATCAGCCCTATCAACCGGTTGCCAAGAGAGAGTACTGCAAAAAATAGACACAATGCATAAATACAAACTACAAGCAAATTTTATGTGTGTACCTACTTTTGTGCTATGTATATTGTGCCTCGGCCCACAATCTTATCGCCCAGTTTTAATTGTATATTATTGGCTGTATAAAGCAGGCCCTGCTCGGGTGGTGTAATTGGCATTATAAG
The DNA here is from genome assembly GCA_035041775.1 of Chymomyza caudatula. NCBI lineage: Eukaryota > Metazoa > Arthropoda > Insecta > Diptera > Drosophilidae > Chymomyza > Chymomyza caudatula. The sequence continues at coordinate 2,917,639 of JAWNKW010000136.1, read as the reverse complement.
GACCATTTTAAAACACAATTTATTAAAAAACACGCGCTTTAAACAACCGTATTTTCTATCGTCTGGTTGTGCTAAATTGCAATAGTGTTGTTAAACATGCGAAAATGCAGCCTCTTGGCAGAGGTAACCCAGTTGACCAAAAAATCGACATTTCTATCTCTGGCATAAGCATATGCCAATGAGAAACTAGTATAGTCAACAAGTACACATTGTCACACAGTTTTTCCGAATGAACAGAATGGATTGTACGAAACTTTTACATCCGTGTCGCACTCGTAGATTTTGGCAAACAAATTAGTTGCTTCACATTATTCGAAATAAAACTCCCCGATCAGGCAGTCATTAGTTTCTTATGTTTTCAATAAGCTGTACAAATTTCATTCATTTACTACCAGCTGAGCACGCGTGCTCTGCTGCGCATTGGTAAAGCCATCAATAAATTCATTCCTCCCGTTCCTCTTTCTCACTCTCTTCCTTATACTAAGTCAAGTTGCGGATATTGGTACCAATATCTTCCTAGCCTACATTTTTTGGAAATAATAATAGTTGTCTTTGAGATTTTTTGCAGTTTTACGCTCTTTCATAATGGTTAATTATGTACATTTCAACCTATAGCATTCCTTGAACTTTAACGAATTGGTCGTACATACTTGATGCCAAGAAATGCAGCTATTTTCAAGAAAACTTAAGACGATTGGATATCTCGAAAACAATTTATTGAATTTGGACAAATTTGGCCTCAATTTAATGCCCTTACATATTAACCGGTTAATTTAAAGTCGCAGAATCGGAGTCCAAAAATGTTTCTTTTTTTTGAGAACAGTTTTGCAAGTCCTTCAATTCGGACCTAGCTATTAATACAGCTTTGCTGATTTTTTTCTTTCACAGAATTATATTTTATAAAAAAAATTTCGTAATGTTAAATACAATCGCAAATAGGACTAAAGCTCTATGACCTAATATTTGATATAGTTTTGTATATAGAGTATGTACAACTTTTATTTTCTTTTAGAAATCAATGGACTACATAATCGATTCTACGCTTACAACTAAAATATGTGTAATCAAGATGACTAAATAGCTTTACGTGCACACCTTCTAAAGAAAGAATTACAATAAATGCAACTTGTTAAAATATTATAAAAATGTATATACTCATAGTAAATAATTAAATTATAAAAGTATAATAGTTTAAAAAACTAAATGAAAACTAATTTAAATTATATTGTATCAAATTTACACACAATAATCAAACTATAATAATGGTAAGCCACGATCTATCAATGTTTCCTTTTTCATAAAAATTAATCTACATGCTTAGTTTCTATTGAGTCTCCACTAGCTGTTGCTGACACCCGCTGTCCACGGTGGGCATGACAATAGCCTCCGTAACAGGACTAACATCATTTGTAGTGGGTATAGCTAGGACCAGCGCATCTGTCTCATTTCCCATAAGATCAGCATGGGCTTCTTCTTTTGGGCTAGGATTCCCGTCTAAATCTAGTGTTTTGGGCAGCGGTCCAATTTTTTGTAATATATCCACAGGCATAATTTCCTTAATAGTTGGTATGGCGTTTGCGGTAAATTTGGGTTGTAACGGCGACAGCGGCGGTGGTGTGAAGTGCAGTGGTTGTATAGTCAGTTCTTGTGACAGACGTAACAGTGAGTCTGTCGGCGTTGCGCTGGGCATGGCCACTACTGGACTTGGCCTTATAAGGCGAGGATAATTATTGTAGCTCTGACCCACCACTGGTATGGGCTGCGCGGCTGGCTGAAGCTGCATAATTGGCATACCGTGCACATAAGGCGCCGGCGGTCGGAAGCGCATGTATCCAAAGTAGGGCGGTGCTGCTGTGCCTGGCATGACTTGACCTAGCGGCGGCGGTGGATGCGTTGGTATGCGCATGATATTCTCATTCAGCAAGCCGGGTTTAAGTGGCACACCGGATTTTGGTGGTCTATGTCTCAGGCCTTGGAAAGGGAAGGGTGGCAATGGCAAGCGACCTGATTTCATTAACATGGCCATGTATTTTGGATCGAAGCGCGGCAGGCGTAATTTACGAGAATTGTTACGCAAAATGCGCGTCCTGAATGGATCGAAATGGTAATAATGAACTTTTGGTTTCTTGCGCACATATATGGCCTTCTCCAAGTGCGCCGGCTTGGGTACAGACGGAGGTGGTGGTGCTGGCAGCGCTAGCAGATCTTCACGCATGCGTTGGCGTTTCAAGCGACGTTCTCGGGCCCGCTTAAGTACACGTTCTACAGCTTTAGTTACGATCTTACGATCCTCACTTTCGCTATCATAGTTGGGCATTACCTTGTCGACAAAATTTACACGTTTTCGCCTGGGTTTGCTGTAACAAAGACATTTTAAATTATGAGTTTATGCAGAAGTTTAAATTGGTTGAATACGTGTCGTAAAAACGAGGAAGGTGTGCTACTTAGTTTATACAACTCACCTTTCTTCTACAGGCTGTTCCACCGGAGCAATTGAAGTCTGCTGTGCTACTTCCTTGTTTGCTGGTTGTTCATCAGTTGTTGTCACTATTGTTGGCTCATTGGAGGGTACAATCTCTAAGACGTTTCCTTTTTGCACGGCTACAGGGGCCTTGCATAGTACTTCAGACGTTGCTGCCATTGCCTCAGTTGCAGGATCTATTGCTGAGCCATACATATTGTAGTAGACAGATGGATATTCTAACGACTGATTTTCGCCCATAGTTGGCATATTCGAGTATTCCATATATTGTGCATAGACATCCTCCGAGCTTAGAGGCATATTGTAGCCAGACCCCACATACGCCGCATAAGCTGCACAATTATCATAGTGCTCACCATTCGAAACTTCCACGCCGCCACGCCACATATTGTAATAGTAACTTAAATTTTCTTCATAGTAATCACCATAAGGCGGCGATCTAGATCTGGCATGCGGTGATGGGGACCGACTACGTCTTCGTCCTGGTGGCGAACGTGAGCGAGACGAAGACCAACTACGACGCATGGGCGGCGACGGCGGCTTAAAAGGCAGCGGTGAACGTGAATATCGCTCGCGACTATAGGAACGTCTGCGTTGCGGTGGTGGAGGAGAACGTGGACCCAACGACTTGGGTGGCAATGGCGACAAGGAGTTGCGTCGTCGTCCAGCGCCGAATTTTAGGCGTCGTCTACGATAAGGACTTCTACTGCGACTTTTGCTGCGGCTTATGCTGCGACTGCGCGGCAAACGTTTGCCAAAACGTGTGCGTGTTGTATAGCGTGGCGAAGCAGCTCGCCAGCGACGTGGACTGGTTGAGCGCGAGTCCGTCTTGTTACGACTTAATCGCGATCGCGTGGCAGAGCTACGCCGTGCTCGAACCCTCGAATGAGAACGTTCATGCGTGCGGCGTCGACTAAGTGAGTTGGAGCGTTTGGACTTTGTATCTAATATTGTTGGTTTGACAATTGCTATTTCTTTCGCAGGTTTGGCTAGTTTATCCGTAAAATCTTTTTCTTCCGATTCAGCTTCAGGCGCAGTCTGCGTTGGAGCGGGTTCATCTATGTCTTTTACAAAAATGGCAGGTTTACGCGTAAGTTTTAAGGGTGATATAGTCAGCTTAATGGCAGCTCGATTCGCATCGAAGATTTTGTTTACCGGCGATTGTAGCCTCTCTGGGGTATTGGGCTCCGTCTGTTCATTATCAGGCTTCTTTTGCTCCGACAACTTGAGATCGTGCTTCCGATACTTGGCCACAATGGCATTCTTTTGCATTAGGAATAGTGATTCCATTTTGAGGAGCTCCTCGCAAAGGTCATCACCCGAGTCATAGTTTTCGCGCATCATTTGTATACGTGCTAAATTATCCTCGAGGTTTTTAAGCTTGCGCAAATCTCTACTGACATTGTTCTTTTTGTGATTTTCGTGTTTGCTGACATTTACTTTACTGTTGCTCGATTCCTCTTTTAGTATTGCAGTAGCTGCTATTGGAGTGGAGCTGTTCATTAGAGCAATTGTTGCGTACTCATCTGTGCTGGCCTGCGCATCTGTGCTTGAGTCAGACTCTGCCCCTTCTTCTTCATCATCGTTCTCATCATCGGAAGAGCTACTGCTACTCGTTGTATCCGTTGAGGAAGACTCCTCGGCAGTGGAATTACTTAAGGAACTATTTTTCGAGACTTCGCTGCTGCTGTTTGATGTTTTAATCGTTTTATCTTTGACAGGCGTGTGGTCTTCATCGGCTATTGGAGCGTCATCTGGATTTATACTCTTCATAAACTTGTCATAGAGCTCTTGTATATTTATAAGGGCTTTGGCTGGCGGTGTATTCGGCATTACCGGCAAAGATGCCGCAGACATTGTCTCTACCTTGAGTCTTGCCTTAGGTGGCGGTGTACTGTTAGCATTCCAGAGCTTATTTTCATAGCTTACTTCGTCTTCATTGTCAGCGTCATCATTGTCATCATCGTCGTCGTCATCATTGTCATCATCGGCGTCGTCATCATTGTCATCTTCGTCGTCGTCATCATTGTCATCATCGTCGTCATCATCATCATCATCATCGTCCTCGCCATCATCATCACTACTCTCCTGAGAGTTGCTCACAGTTGTGGGTCTAACTGCATTCTTGGGGGTGGAATCTTCGCCTACCAATGAATCATCGTTTTCCCAATTATCTATGTAATCATCAGTATCAGGACTTTGCTCCTGCTTCGGCACTACTAAAGTCTCTTCAGGCTCTGTTGGAACACTGACGCGATTTGTCTTCTCGGTGGGAGATATAACACGTTGAACCACTTCGGGCAATGGAGGCGTCAAATCACGTTCAATTTTTATATGCACTTCCTTGAAGGGCTTATGCTCCAGTGTCCTAATTGGCGTCATTGATCTGTTTTTTTCTACTTTAATTTTTTTGTGAGCTAATTCATCGCTGCGTTTGGCTTTTTCTGAAGTTTTTCGTCCATCACTGGCCAACGATCCGTTACGATAGCTACTGTGTCCTCTCTCCCTGGAACGACTCCGGACATGCCAATCATTCGAATCTTGTTCCTCACGAGCATGCGAATTATTTTTTTGAGCAGAGTGACGTTCTTTCGAAATGGATCTGTCGGGATGGTGAGTAGATTGAGACCTTTCCCTGGATTTTGGATCTCGTTTTTTTTCATGACTGCTTGTACGACGTGGTTTTATTAAAGGTGGAGTTTGATAGCGCTCTCTCTGTTGGTTTAATACTGCTTCGCGTTTGAAGGGATTACTTATACGAGATGCTTGTGGCTCTGGTGAGTGAGTTTGCAATAGATCTGGTTTGCGGTCTCTAATTCTATCCAATTTCGTTACGAAACGCTTAGAGATACTCTCACTATCTGCTTGTCTGTCGCTTCGATCAGCGGTTTTGCTTGGTGTTATCGGTTCCTGTTTAATTTGCACATTTTCAAAGTTTAATTTTTCAAATTCTTTGCTTTCTTTTTCATGCTGCTTATTTTCGTTTGCCTTTTCCATACCTATTATCGGTTTTGCTATATCTTTGCTGTTTTTGTCCTTGTGCTCATTTGTTTTACGCAGTAGGTGCTCTTTTGTGGCCAGTAAAGCTTCCAAATGCAAGTCTTGGTCTTGCAGCAATGCATCAATTCTGCTGTGTATCTCAATGGTTTTACGCAGGGTCTTGGGCTCCACAGTTTTGCTTGCCGTCTCAATAAGTAAGTCCTTCAGAGGTGGAGTTGTGCTACGCTCTACTGACCTTTTATTGCTTGGCTCCATTGAAGTTGTCTTTGGCACGGTCCTAAGATCGGGCGTGCAGGAACGTTTTGTAGTGGCAATTTGCTTCAACTGTTGCTTGAGTGGTGGCTTTTTGGGCGTGGTTGTTTTTGTTGGTGCAGTCAGTCTTGGTGGCGATTCAGCAAAAATATCAATAGTCTTGCGATTATCATTTGTTGGGTCTATGGGAGGGGTCAGCCGTAACTCTTCCGCGGCAGTAACGGTTGGCGACGCATCGACTTTGCTTTCATCTTGGCTTTTACACTCTAGTTTTCGTGTTTTGGTTTTGTCCTTAAACTTGCGACTGGATTTGTGGCTAGATTTATCGTTGTCATGCGATGACCGCCGACGACGCTCTTTGGAGCGTTCCTGCTGTGACTCATTCTGAATTTCTTTGGATTTTCGGGGTTTCTTGGTGGAAGCAGATTCTTCAGGCACCTCCGTTTTTCGGCAGCCTTTGTGTTTTGTATTGGTGCACTGCGATACAAACTTGAATATAAAAGACATCGGTGGCTGCGATTTGGTCCACCTGTTTGCAAATAAATAAGCGGTTTTAAAAATTAAACATTAGGATCCACAAAAGTGTCGATTCATCGAATTGCAATAGCTATTGGGGTTTATATATATATATATATATGCACTATATTATAGAGTTGTATACATACATTAAATCCGATAGCGGATTTTTCGAGCTGTTTCCCCCTGGGCTTGATATCTGATTGCTGGCCGGTGGCGTGGCTTTTACAACAGCAGGTGGCAAAGCCGGACCATACGCACAGGAGGCTGCTCCATTTTGTGGCATTATTGCAACTGGATTTGGAGCTCGGTTCCCTTGCATAGAAGGAATTGTTGCAGGTGGTCTGTTGAAGAACATGTTTCTAGAAGGACGCATAACGCCACGTGGCATGCGCGGCATGAAACCTCTGCGTGGAAAGTCATGGCCATAGCACGGCGCTCGCATGCGAAAACGTAGAGGATTCATAGTGAGAAATGGATGCGGTGCTAATGGCTGTCCAGGCGTTAGCGCTGCTGCTGCCTCAGCTTGCTTCTCCTTGCGCGCCTTTTGAACGTCCTCAACATTTTTGTGCTCTGGAGAGGAATCCGTGTCGGAGTACAAGCCCTCGCTGTCCTCATTCTCTTTGCTCTGGGTCAATGTAGCGTTGCCGTTTTCAATAGCTCGCCTGGGCGTGTTTACTTCGGTTCTATCTACTGATTTGGTCTCTTTGCGTCGTATGGCTTCCAACTCTAAAATAGCAAGCACTTTCTCCTCACAAGTATCGGTATCGATTTGTGATAGCTTGCGCAATGTCTTGCTGATGGCGTCCTTGGCGAGCGATTTCTTTAGATTTATATCCTGTGCGCCGCGCATCAGTGCTGGACTTGCATTACCTTGATGGGGTGGCGTCACCAACTCGCCTGGCTCCAAGCTGTTGTCACCATCTTGCAAATCGTCGGCCACCTTGCATGTAACTTCGGCGACGGCTGGATCGCCTTTTCCACGGTTACCTGACATATTCGCATTAATTAAAGTTGTTACAGTGACACGTTCCGAAAGCAGCAACGGCGTTTAATTTTAATTTTCCTTCTTTGCTCTAAATGGCGCTGAGCTGCACACAGCTATTCGCGGCGAAAATATATAATAATCAATGTGGGTGCGGGTCATTGGCAGCATGCCTCACTTCCCCTGGCCCAAAAGTATTCCAGTTTTTTCCATGTGTGTTTCAATAAATAAGACTTTTTGGGGTTTAGTGTGGCACGAACACTGGATTAAACTTGAAGTCCGTGCGCGCGTGCACATTATATTAATTCGCTTTTGTTTGCATTTTTGTTTTTTTTTTTCTATTTTCCAAATCGCTTTATTCCTCGTAGAGATGATAAAGACAAGCATCGATGCTATCGATAACTGATAAAAGGCAACGCAGTGCAACCTGTTATAATTCGCAAATTTAACAGATATAAAAAATACTAATAAAATTATGCAGTTGCAAAATTTATTTTTAGAAACAAGGCTATATTGTTTTTCAAATGTTATTGATCAAATAACTTTTTTGTGTCTATAGTTATCGATAGCTGCGTGCACATAGTGCTCATCGATATATCAGTATTTCTTTTTTACTAACTAAAATTTTGAGTGTCAAGAACGTATTTAAACAATATGTAATAACATAAAACTAAATAGAACGAAAATAGAAGAGCTTTGTTTATCAACAAGCACGGCTCCACGTAAGACTGGCCAGGTAATTGTGCACTTTTCAAATTGTCTTGGCCTTGGCTGAAAACACTGCAACGCGATATGCATTTTCTGCTGACGTCTCGTTTACCATGGCCCAGGACACTATTTATAATTATAGAACACCCACAAATGTATATGCAACCCTCTAATCGTTCGCAGCTACAAACCCAAGAATTGAACAAGTCCACGTCAACGCCAGCCGTTCATCATGTACTGTTTACAATGTTTACTGCCCGTGCTGCTGATACCAAAGCCAACGAATCCGGCGCTTATGGAAACACACGTCATGTTCATAGTACTCTATTTAATAGGATTCTTTCTGGAGCGCAAACCCTGCACTATCTGCAGCCTGGTGTTTCTCACAGCGGTGTCGCTAATCTGTTACAGTGGCGTCGGCAACTGCATCTTCTGGGGCAACTGTGAGGGACATGTGTGCGAGAATGGTTAAATGTATGCTGCATATATATTCAACGTAATGGTGCATCAAACTGTGGAGTGCTAAATATACATAATTCGCGTCATACAACATTTTTCATGAGAATAACAATTGGTGATAAAAGTGAGTGAGTCATAGGCGAGAGAAAGAAATTGGATCTAACACATTTATTTTTTTCTTGCTAACAATATATCTAAAAGACAAACGTATTTGCTGATAAACGTTTCCTAATCCATTTCACGCCAAAACATACGCAGTCCCTTACTACAAACAGACCGAACCCGTGCAATTAATTGTAAACAAAATGTGGATTTTATACAAACTTTGTTTGTGTCTTGTGTTGTATTTAAATTGTAAAAAAAAACCTGGTAAAGAGGCGCCCTGTCAATGCAACTTATAATTAGTCATACATTAAAATAAATTAAACATATATATAAACTAATAATATAATGTATATTGTGCGTCCTTGCTGCGCCAAGGCACGTTGATATTGGTTGTTTCCCGTCTTTTACGTGCAAATTGTATATATATTATTAAAAATACAAATATATTAAAAAAGACGGAGAAATTGTAATAAAAACAGTTTTAGTTTTACGTATTGCAGTTCGTAAATTTTACTTTAGGCGACTTCAAATGTACATTTCTTAAAACGTGAGATTACAAGAACTTAAGCCATAACGAAAATAAACGAAATGTTAAGCAACACAATTATGTATATATCTACGAATTTAAATAATAAAAGGTTTATGTATGCTAACTTTCCATTTCATTTCGAATCGCAGCTTGCAACTTTTAAAATGAATCTATAAGCAAATATGAAGATGCAAATTATGTTTTCAAATGTAAATTTTTAATTTTTTTTATGAATTTCAGTAATTTTACCTTAAGCTACGTCAAATCTAAACTTCTAATACACTTGAAGACCGCAAATGGAGGCTCAACCAAAAGAGAAACTAAAGAATAAAGATACAATTATGTATATTTTTATGAATGTAAACTAAGAACAGCTTACGGACGTTTACCCACGATTTTTTTTTAAAATTGCAATTCGTAACATTTAAACACACGATTACCGATCACAATTATGCATATTTTAACGAATGTAAAAAATAAACAGTATGGATGCTATAACTTTATTGTAAGAAGACACTCCGGATGTGGATTAAAGCAAATATTTACATTGTAGCTACCGATCTATGTGTAGGGGAAACGCTGTTCCAAAAATGTATTATTTCTGCTAAGAGTAAAACCTCAAGAAGGACGCGATTTGCAACTAGGTATTTAATTTGGCATTGACTGTCGTTAGCTGATTCTTCTTTCCAGCATCCTGATGATAAAAGGGAGTGGATTGTTGCTGCTTCAAGTCTAAGGGATACTTTGTTTCTGCTAAAGTCGAATCATTTTGATCATTTCTTGGTAAATACTGATGCTCGTAATAATGCGCAGTTTCGCTTTTGGCGATGCACAAAATGGATTAAGAGGCAGCAAAGTTCACAGATGAAGGATGATAATGTGCGGCACACAGATGTAGGGCAAGCGGAGACACTGGCGACAGGATAGTTTTAAGCCTTTCAATTTTGCTTCTCGTTCTGATATGCTGGATACATGTGGCATAATTAATCAGTCCCCTAGGATTCTTATGACCTTTTACTTTTCAGAGCTAGAAGGTCCCATTATGGAACTAGTACAAACGTCTCGGATGCTGACTGGATTTGCAATGGAACGTTAAAACCATCTCCCGATAATGCGTTGCAGTTAATTCTTAATGATGTACTGTTGTTCTCCTATTTCCGAAGTACCCGGACGTATGCTGCTGTATCTGAGATCCTTGAACGTGCCAATTCAGCTATTTAGCTTTTGAAGAAGCACATGGAATACTTGAGTTAAGGCTCACGTCCTTAATAGACCAAGTCTTGAAGATGCTTGAAGATACGCTTTTAAAGTTTTACCTTCAAGGAAGGACTTTTAGTGTTAAGGTCAAGAATTCTGTTTCTGATTTAAGTGCTCTGATTGCCAACAAAGGCACACCTGCTTAGGGATCACAAGTACTATGAGTACTACCTGGATCTATGAAAGAGATCTGTGTGGGATAACTGCAAGGATCTGTAATGACAGTTAGGCTGCGCGAACGGCTGTGTAGAAGGGATGCTAGAATCCGCCGTTGAATGCCGCCTACTTGGCTTGCTTACATGCCATTTGGCCAGCATCTTGGTAATATGGATCTCACTGACTGAACGACTTGTGTCTGAAAGAGGAACACACAGAATACTTTTTGTTTTACTGGAAGGACGCGAATGCGGATTTTCTAAAGTGTCTTTACTCTATCTATGCGCGTTCTCCACAACCTCTAACGGGAGTCGGGAAGACTGTGCTTCAACTGTTAAATTGCTATCTTACATTCCTCTATCGGTGTACTTTCAGTGAGAGCCAGGGATGTGTCAACTTTTTTCTATGAGCCAATTCATCCACCACTAATCTAATCTTATCTACCTTCGATCATTTTTCATATCATATCATAGTTCTGGCTATGCCCCAATAAAGTGTGTTCACCTTTTCTATTTAATTTTGACTTCCAATTATCCACAATTTTATTCGCTTCAAATACTTTTTATAAAATTTACATTTTTCGTTTTTGATTGTATTCATTTTCTTCACTTAATTTACTAAAACTACAAAAATTACAAATAAAATACAATAATTTATGTACAAATTTAATCGGATTTATTGGTTTAAAGGACAACGTTCCAAAAATCTATTAAAAAACTGTAGATAATACAATAAACATGCAAATATAATTTTCTTCTTTTTTTTTAGAAATATTTTTCACGTTCATAACTAGGACCGATTGGAATGTTATACACATAGATATATTGTACAATATTTATATGAAGGTATATAAGTATATATAAGTATGCAGAGGGAGAGAGAGATTTAAAGGGCCAAAACTCAAACAATTTCAATTTATGTTATATATAGAGATATACATATGTGATAAAAAGCTTCCAATCGGAAGTACAACTGATTGTGTTTTTGGCGTTTTGGGCTGCTACACATACAGGAATTTTGAGATGTCTCGAATCGACTGGGTTTAAACGACACAGATAAAGTTGATTAATAACGACGAGATTCGATTCGTAGAGCAGCAATCACAGGCGCGGTGTTGTTGTTACTTAAACGGAACGAGGCTGGACGACTGTAAAGAGAAGGGTTCTTTATTACGGATTGTTGCTAGAGAGCGCTAATTTGCCGTTAACTTACAGTGTGGTCGCTCCGACTCCTCTTGCGAAGGCGCAGCAGCACCTTCAGGCTGCATCATGGGCACCGGAATGCGCACGGGCTGAGCGAGACTGCGTCCGAAGGCCATACGGCCGAACTGCATTTGTGGTGGCTGATCGGGCATGGGTGGGCTCATGGTGTCACGTGGCTGCTCGGGCAAAGGCTGCAGAATGAGACGCTGTACCTGCAAGTGTGGCACCTGAGGTTCCTGACGCTGTTGCTCCACGCTTTCGCGTTGCTCCTGCTGTTCCTGTTGTTGCTGCTGCTGTGTAGACTGAGAGACAGTTGTGCGCTGCTCGCCGGCATTGGTTTGCTGTTGAGGCATGGGTGAGTCGGAGTTGGCATGATCATGATCCTCCTCTTCAGAGCTTGAGCTGGTATTTTCCGCAGAGTCGGAAACTTCCTCAGCGGTCAGACGGCGCAATTCATCGGTGAAACGATCCTCGGCCATGCGCTGAATATTGCGCAGATCATCGGCGGTAATGCCAACTCGCTGCAAGGCCATGCCCAAAGGCATATGCTGAATATGGATTTGTGGCATCTCGCGCTGCTGAGGAGCAGACTGTTGAGCGGGCATTCGCAAGGGCACTTCATCGCCCAACTCCATTTGTCTGAAGGGAATCTGCTGCACATGAATGCGCACAGTCTGTGGCTGCATATGCTCCTGGGACTCCATGCGTGGTGCTTGCATTACCTGTGGTGGCATGGGTGGACGCATGGGCAGATGCTGGAATGGAGGAGGTAGTTGGCGAATGATAATGGGACCTTGCTGTGGCAACTGTTGTTGCTGAAGTGCTGGTGGCATCATGCGCTGTGGCATATGGGTAAGAGGCATCTGATCGGGCATGCGACCAAATGGAATTGGCACACGCTGGAAGGGAATGAACATGGGGCGCAGAGGCTCAACATCTTCATCAGAGTCATCATCCTCATCGCGTTGACGTTTGGAATCCTTGGAGTCGCTATCGCCGCCATCGCAGAAAATAGAAATGCGTTCGCCTGTGATGCGTGCCTTCTTGGGATCGGTGTTCAGATTCAAACCAAATGGCAGAGACACGGTCTTTGCGGGTGTATCGACAATTTCTTCGGCATGTTTGCGCTCCACGACGCAGTTCATGCGGGATCTGTAAGGTAATAAAATTGTTGTAAGATCGTTTTTGATGTAAGGTAATTAACAGAAAGATGACTAAAATCAATCATCAATCATCCTAACTATCTTATTATAAAAAAAGATAACAATCAATTTTAGTTTATCTTTTTCTTAGATAATACTTTCTACGATGTATAATACATATATGAGTTAGAGAGGCAAAGTTTAAAATCGTTTTCAACTAATAATTACATCTTTAGCCGTGTAACTGCGTACTAATGAAAGGTAGTTATCTCAAATTGGAATATCAGATAGCTCGTTTTGAAAGCATCAAACCCGTTCATCTGATATGAAACTATGTCAAATTAATTCATCATCTGGTATTTGAATGTCTTATATTATGAGATGAAAAGTTTTGATCAGTTTTATCGTGTTATTTCTACCAAAAACGAAAGGAGAATATTAAAAGAAGCTGTCAATGCCTGATGAGATTTCATCTTTGTTATAAAACGTATATAAGTTTTATAAATTTGAACCTATTTAGGCTTTTTCCTTTATCAAAAAGCCTTAAATGTTACAATTTTCGATTTGATTGCCCATACCTGCTGCTTCTAAGGAATTATTTAAATAATAACGTTTATTTAGGCCAAATATCAACTCAGTTGAAATTAGTTTCTCTATTTTTGCTGCAGAGTTCTAAGCCCGTAGCCCTACTCACTTCTTGTTGTTGCGCAAGATTGCCGCAGCCAAATCGCTCAAGTCCAGCTCGAGCGGCAATTTGCCTGGATATTTCGACAGCTCTTCGGCCTCATCGCTTTCAGAGTAGGAATTGTCATGCTCACTGCGCTCTTCCTCCTCAGCATTGGTCTTCAATTCCTTTTCCTTCTTAACCACAGGCTCTTCCAGATTTTGCAAGTCCGCCTCATCATTACTCTCTTTGCCCAGCAATGCCTCAGCGCGTGGTAGTTCCTGTAAGCGTTCCAGTAAGGTAAAAAGTTAGTTATGTGAGTACTTATAACTTGTCGATTTCTATGCAGAAAACTGCTTAAAATTCGTCATCAAATATGAGTTAACAAAAGACAGTGTAAATAAGCAAAAACTTGTTTGGCTAGGAAGTAATGTGCCTCAAGGTCAGCGCTTAACATTTTCGTTTCTAGTTTCCAATTATGTGATTACCAAAAACCGTAGCAAAACAAAACAAATATTTTTAAATTGTCTGTGAGATCTTAACTCATTGCGCTCAAATGTCGCGCAAATTTTTTAATGTCTGTTTTTCGTTCGACTTGTGAAACATCGTTAAAACAATGATATGTTTCTATGAGTGCCCCTCTTACGCCCACTAACGACGTCGCTGCCATTTAATGAGCAAGTGTAGAGATTTGACCCCAACCTACATACAAAACGACGTCGGACGTCGCAACAGTGACTGAAACTGAAACTAAAAGTTAAATTCCGTAAAATAAACCTTTTGTTTGTAGTTGCAAAATGCCAAACAGAATTGAGCTACAGCTACAACGCCATATAAATCATGTCCGTATGTGTGTGTGTCCATGTTAGCCGTGCTTTGGAGCCATGGCTAAGCATACATCACGCCCAGCCACAACGGTCACAAAAATTTAAATATTATGGGCATATGTATGTATGAGTGTACATAATTTGTAGTACACACTTATATAAAAAAATTTGATGCAGACAGTCCCGAGAGTGGGATACCCTGTACACTTTTCTTGTACCGTTTCTTTATTTGTACCCGTGTCTTTATAAACACTAAATACGGCAAAATGGGAACAGAAGTTTTCACTTTTATATCTCTTTTCATAAGATCGATATGCCTGTAAACATTTTCCTCTTGGGAAGTTCCAATTGATAAGTTTTCCTATTGGGAAGTGGGGGCAAAAATTACTTTTATGCCCGTAACTTCAGTATTCTTGGGTCAATGTCGTTGAATTTTGTAACATAGATCAAAAATAAAATTATAAATGTCTGTGACAATTTTGAAATCAATATATGAGGGGTGTGGCAGTAATTAAGGTAAATCGATTGTGTCCACACCAAATTTTGTAACTCTAGCTCACATGTATCCATTTCCACATGCAGTGCAATTTTGGCACAGTTTATAGGCGAGGGGGGGGGGGGGGGGGGGGTGAAATTATCATATTTTCGACTATAACTTTTGACGTATTTATCCGATTTCGATCATTTTTGAAATATAGATGCTCATAAACACGACGCACACCTCTGTCGAACAAACTTCATATTTTCGGTGTAAATGCGCATCTTTTGGTTAATTTTTGTGCCTCTAACTCTTATGGTGTCTGATATCTTTACGTTCATACGGAATGACGGACATGTCTATATCGACTCGACTATTGTTCCTGATCATTTTGGAACTTATGATCTGCCACGCCTCCTTCTGCCTGTTACATACATTGCACAAATCTATAATACCCTTTTACACTTTGTGTACAGGGTATAAAAAAACAAATGCAAAGCTCATTAATTCAATGCGGCGACTTTGTCATTCTGTTTTTTAAGTGATCTACCTGCCCATGGGGCACTGTTGTTCATAATGATGTGGCCGATGATGACGCCCGCACATCAGCTTGTGATTGCCACTGAAGTGTAGCACAGTAAGCATTCGCATAATTTATGATCATCGTAGTTTCTCGTAATGATGCCATGACGGTGCAGATAGACATGCACTTGATAAAGTTGTTATTTATTGTTGACTTTGGTTCGAAATACAATGGCAGCCACTTGACATTGGTGGAAGTGATTTGGCAGATGCGCTGAAACGTTGAATTCTTTGTTATGTAATGAGCAACAGGACGTATGCGCAATTTTGCAACTAATGCACTCGTTAAACTAATAATTTATGTCATTAATAATATAACTTGTTACATAAAATAATGCAGAAATCTTTTCTATGGCAAACACATGAGAATATACCGCTTAAACCAAATTGGCGTTAACAAATTTTCATAGCATCATCTTTTGTCGAAAGAAGAAAGATGAATATAAAACGAAATTTCATTTAATCAAAGAAAAACTTTAAAGAAATCCAACTGATGCTGTTTGGAAAAAGTTTCTTTTTTTGACAATAGAACTTCTTGTTTCAAGAAAGAAATGTACTCAAATCAAATTTTGCTCAAGAAAAGGAAAAAATATTGTTAATCTTGTAATTGTTTTCTTTTTAAAGTCGTTTTTCTTGAATCAAAAACTTCACATTTTTTGAGCGTATTATATATAGCAGGCCCTTACGCGTTGCCAAATACTACCGAATTCGATGGAACGACGAACTCTATGAGCTCTACGGCGACATTAGCATAGTGAAGCGAATTAACATCCAGTGGTTCTGCTGGTTGAAAAAGCTACTGCTAGAAAGATTTTCAATGCGGCTGCTGTAGGAAGGCAACAAAGGGACAGGCCTAGTCTCCGTTGAAAGGACCAGGAGTAACTATCTTTGGTATGACCGATTGGAGAAGGCACGTGCAAAGCAAAGGCGCCTGGAGTATGGCTCTCGAGCCAGTTAAGAAGAAGATATATAGCATTTGAAATATTCAAAACTATCGTGGCAATTCCCATTTTTTCCATTTCTTAATGGAAATGATGTAAGTAGTACATCAACCTGAATACTGTGGTTCTGGAATTTCAGAACCCTTTGGAGTCATTATCTTGCGTCAGCAATGGCATCTTTGCAGCTTTTTGATTATCGGCGTAATTTATATACATTGGGAAGAAAGTCAAGATTATGCGTATGGCACTGTCAGCGGTATGTTCGGAAATATGTCCAAACGATAATTATCGCTTTCGATTATAATCAATGACAAAATTTTATAGTTCATCTGATGTCGTTTTGAGAATGTTTCCCGCTATAAGCTAAAACTAAAAAAACGCAATTAAAAATTTATAATTTTCGAGCTTTAATGTTTAACCTAACAGCAATCGGTAGGTGTGCCAGATATATTTTTCATTCGAATTTCATCCCCAAAGCTGAACGTTGATTTGGTAGAAATATCTTTGAGAGCATTTGGAATCTATCATGAAAGATTTTGACGCATGCACTTTTTTAGAGCTTTCAGATGAAAGTTAAAGCAAAACTGTATAGTGTATACATATTTACCAGCACGAAAGATATAAGATAAAGTTTTTGGTGTAATTTTTGTGTATTCTGGAAATCTATTCATGGTCTATTCAAACCATTTTCGCGTGCGTCAATCGTTTTTGGAACATCTTTCGATATTGCAACTTCTTTTTTTTTTTTTATTAATTAGTGCGAAATATAAACACTGTCAGCATATTTCGCACATCTGGCAGCTATGGTAATTTCAAAGTTTTTTTCAAGAAAATATGTTTTAGTATAATGCACATTGTTTCTGTGAACTTCGTGCGCTCTTTATTAAGTTACATTTCATTTCACAGCAAACTTTGTCGTTTGGGTTTTCCCAGAAAAAAAAAAACACAAACAAACAAACAGACTTTTTAGCGGAGAGTTGAGATAAATTAGGCTGCACTGAAACGGAGATGCTGGAGTCATGTGAGCAGTTGCGTATGACACATAATTGCTTTTCGGCTGAAACAAAATTTCTCCAAAACCGCACACATAAAGCAACAACTTGAACAACAAGCCAACAAACCAAGCTAACTCGTTTAGCAACAAAAAGTGTTTGGTTCGTCAGTCAGTCAGTCAGTCCGTCCGTCCGTCGGCTTGTCAATTAGTTAGTCAGTCGGTCAGGTTTTAAGTTAAGCTTTTTTGTGTGCTGTTAAATTTCAAGGCCAGTCTAAAGATAACATCAATTAAAAACGTAGAGAACACGAAGCACATATATCGGGGCTTCTCTAGAGTTTGTTGTGAAAAATGGAGGAATAGAAACACGAGAACTACAGCAACAAAAAAAGTAGGCAGTGCACGTAAGCGAGACTGTGGCACACATTAAGATTCCAATTAAACGATTAAAATCGAGTCTAAATGAAACGTAGCGCGCTCTTAATGTGCAATTAAGTCGACATTAAAGTCAATTCGCCGGGAAGCTGCCGACACTTGAAACCCCTCCACGCCCCCCATTTGTTACTTACAGAACAAAAAAAAGCTACTGAAGTGTATACAAACATGCAATATGAGTTGAATATTTTGATTGGGTTTATTGTATTTTTAGAATTGACGTAAAGTTTTTCGAATTGAAATTCTACGGCGCAGGCCAGACCAAAAAAAAAAATTAAACAAAATACATTGAATTTCTTTAAGACAATCAATGAAAACAAAAGGCAAAAAATGTAAAACTAATTTACATAAAAAAACATTATAATAATGAAGCAGTTCGGAAAAGATCGACTATAGCTTACTCTGCATCCTCGGCACTTTATTTGTCAAAGAGCCTGAAAGTAATAGAGTGGAATTCTGGACCGGTAAAAAATTCAAAATTTTCTTTAAAAAGCGACCACTTTCGGCACAACGTACGTGAATCACTAAAAATATCCTCGTCACTCGTAGACACAATTGAGAAAGAGCAAAAAAAAACCCATATATACGCGCTGTTCTGAAAGTGGTCGATTTTCAGCAAGTCAACTCAATGTAACGGCCAAGGATTCCACTCTATTAAATTTCATGCTCTTTGTTCATTTTTGTTTATATTTTAGTTGTGTTTTGAAAAATAGTTTGAAAATGAACATTAAGTCGCTTGTGCCCAAATTCAACTGTGTGTAAGCAGTAAAATTAATTGATATATTTAAGTCCATATTAATCTACATACCGATTTATAGAATGTAGCTTCTTCAGAAATAGTTTTACAAACAGTTGGGCTTTTTGGCACATAACTTCCAAGATTCCCATTGCAATTTTACCCATAGATGGGTAGTAACTCGAGAAAAGTCTGTGTTGAGTTTGTTATTTGAAAAACAAGGACATAAGCCGCAAAACTCTGTGGCAACTTCAGCGCCTTCTGCCGCATCGTAATCGACGGAAGCAGCCTGCAAGGCTTTTTCAACACTGCTGCCTTTCTACTTCGATAATTTCCTTCTAATATGCAGGTAAAAGCTTATCTTATACCTCTCTCCCACTGGAAGTTGCACGACAATTGCTAGCCGAAAATGCCTTGAAAACAAAAGCAACAATGATAACACTCGATTATTGTTGTTTTTGTTTCAAAGGCATTTTTGGCTGGCAATTGTCGTGCAACTTCCAGTGGGACACGTTATAAATTGTATTTTGGAGACTTTCCCTGCAAGGCTTTCCCAACGCTTGTATAATTTAATACAATGTTTCTTCAATAGGACTTCACCGCTACCTATCGACATCGATAACTTTCCTATGAAATCCTCGCTATTGGCATAAAGACAAAGGTAAAGCTTGTATTGTTTCAAATATAAAAATAAAAGGGGAGAATTAGCCGTTGTCAAATAATTAAATGCCAGTAAAAGAATTAGAGAAAAAGCAGCTTCTGCCAAAGTTGATGCTAATAACTCCTTTAGTTTTCACGCAAGAGACATCGATAACTTTTGTCTTATGTTTCATTTTGGTACCATAAACATTGTGGCATCTTACTCGTTTATTTCTAGATGTTACGCATAATACACTTTTTTTTGCACCAACTTAATACACTCTCTATCCTTTGGGGTATAGTGTATCAAAGGCTGGCGCAGTGAAGTAGCGAGCGTCAAGTGCTTACAAATTCATGAGGCGTAAGGCACGATAAGTGGCAACAAATTTGCACAAGCGGCCCAAAAGTTATGAGCGCAACAAAGCGCAGCTTTGAAAATAAATTAAATTTATACATATTTATTTATTTCTTAGCTCATATTTGGCTTATATATGTACATATATGTATGCATGTGTACATAATTACATAATCGCAGCCCAGCTAAAAGCAGCAGCTGCGTTTTTTGTTATTGTTGTTGCGGTCGCAAACGAAAGACTTAAGCAAGAAACTTGCCAGCGTCAAACAAAGTCGTCTCTTAAAATGGCAAACAGTCAACTCGTCTTCGCTTTATGCAGTGCCCGCCGCCGCACAGTGGATCCGACTGTCTTCTTTTTCGGCAAAAATCATAACTTTTGAGGGAGTAGATATTTTCAAAATTTAAAATGCATAGAACAGGCAATTCCTTAAGCTTCTGCGATAGACTGCGTTAAATAAGCTGTGTATAGAGTGAAACGGTAGTAAAGTTCGATATTAATGCTGCAAATGTCTTATCTTTGCATGTCATGAAAAAATTCCATTTTCTTAATTGTGAAAAAGTTTGTCTATCTGGCGAAAGTGTGTGTACGCTAGTATCAAAATAGACTCCAAAAATCTTGCCAACATTTTATAAGTGCAAGGATAAGACGATTAGTGTATATAATATCGAACTTTACCACCGTTTTTTGAAGCTCCCTCTCTGCACAGCATGTTTATCGCAGTGCATTGCAGAAGGTAAAGGTGCCCTTTACACGAAGCGAGACTATCAAAAAATTTCACGCGCGACTGTCAAATTATTACAAACAATATTACAATTCGTTCACACGAAGCGAGTAAGATTTTCGACAGCTCACTGATAAACGTGTTTTACAATAATTCTAATTCGCATTCAAAACACTGGCTTAAAAAAAGTGCTATGAAAAATAAATAAGTGCAAATCTCAAATTCTGTATGTGTCCGCCAAACGCTAACTCAAAATAAAAAGAGCGCTGGAGCGAAGGAGACGCCAACGAAATATTTGGGGCCGGGAGTGGCTAAAGCTACGTGAACAAGGGCGCGACAACTCTCACTTGATAATGTAGGAGTTGCAATGTGAAGACGTTCAGACATTCAAATCATTCAACAGGTAGCCTTCAGCTACGTTTTATAAGCTCCTGGATCTTGTTTGGCCTCACATACAAAAAATTTCTGTAAATTACAACATTGATTATAAAACTACCTATGATATCATTCGGCGCCAAAAATCTTGTTTGTGTTCGTCACACTTGCAGCATTAAACTGTGAGGTACAACACAACACTGACTTTACAACACTTTGCACAAAAGCTCGCTTGACATTAGAATGCATTCAAATATGAAGTAAGTCGCATAGGGTTGCAGGCGAGATAACTTACGGGCGATATTACAGTGCCACCACACAGTGCGAGATGCAACTCACACGGCCTCGCTTGTATGCATTTTAAATTTTGAAAACATCTTAGCTCTCTCAAAAATTATGATTTTTGCCGAAAAAGAAGTCAGTTGGATCCACTGTGCGCCGCTGCTACGTCTTTGTAGTCTATCGTCTGTAATCTCTGTGTGCTGCACTGAAGACATTTGTCTTGTATGTCTCTCTGTCTATTTATCTGTTTTGCTTCTCTCTGCGTCTCTTCTCTTCTTCTGCGGTTTGAACGGTGCCAAGCGGCGCCTTGCACCGCAAACGAATGCCGGCAAAAGCAAATACAGAAAATAAACCGCTTTGGCTTGTAAACATTTTTGTTGCAATTGCTGTTGTTGTTTGTTGTTTGAAAAAGTGACAGCAAAATGTGCATTTTTGCATTACGATGTGCATTTTGTTTGCATTGTGCTGCTGCAGCTGATCTCTGGCATTTGGCACACGGCAGGCAGCAACGGGAGAAACGGCAGAAAGACGCCCGCTCCGCCTCCCATTCACGCCCACTTTCAGCTGTGGCTGCGCTTCACTGACTGACTGACTGGCTGCTGCTGCTGCTGTTGCTGTTCAAGCATTGCAACATGTTTGCTTATTGCTTTTGTTGATGTTTTTCCGTTTGCTGCTTTCACTTTGTGTGCTGACTGAGTTTTGAGCGCCCGTTTGATGTGCAATTGTTGTTGTTGTTGTCTGCCGATGTTGTGATTATGTCGCAAGCTGCGACGCCAGCTGCGACGCCGGCTGCGACTGCAACTACTATACCATTTTGGTGTCCACTTAAGCGTCAAATTATGGGAATTTCGCTTGATTGAATTTTTTTTCTATTACTGCTTTTGTTGCTGCTGCTTTTACAGCAAGCAAGCAACAATTGTCGCTCTGCGGCATTTGCTGTCTTTGTCGCTTTACATAAGCCTCTATGTACAAGGCAGCAGCAGCAGCAGCAGCCGCAAGTTGAATAACCTTTGCTAAGTCGGCCAAACCATTGAATTGCAGCTGTAATTTGTAATTTAAAGCCATAACTTGCCACAGCGCGCAGCATCATTAACAACACAATCATCGTCATCAACATCATCATCATCATGATTGTCTCAAGAGCGCATTGTAATTGCCAAATGCAGTCAGTCGTCCGTCAAGTCGTCAAACCGTCAAACGATTCGAA
The DNA here is from genome assembly GCA_035041775.1 of Chymomyza caudatula. Lineage (NCBI taxonomy): Eukaryota > Metazoa > Arthropoda > Insecta > Diptera > Drosophilidae > Chymomyza > Chymomyza caudatula. Next base: position 2,895,612 of record JAWNKW010000136.1, on the reverse strand, counting down.
CGTATACAATTTGTTGCCTGCATTTACATCATTAAAATTAATTGTTATTATGACTATTAATTTGATTGTATTGAAATTGAAATTTACTTTCATTGCACGTTTATTTACATATTTATCGAGCTTTTATTTGCCTAGCTCTTAATTGAATACATACAAAATAATGATTCAGCAAAAATTGCTATGCAAATGTTAAAAAAATAATACAATTATAATAAGCTGCTTTGAAGTTTACTTTTATTTATTAAGTATCTCTTGTTTCACAGCTTAAATTCGAATTATTACATGAATATGCATTATACACAGCTATAAAAAAAAATTAATTCGCCCATTTTTCAAAAAACACAACTCATATATCAGTTGGCGAATACCTCACGCCATATATAGCTTTTTATGGATACATTTCGTTACATGAAATTAACAAACTTAAAGTGAAATTTTATTTTCTCAAGGAAGCACGCAAACTTACATTCGATTGTTATTGCATCAAATTATTGCTATTCATATTCATTTCGAAATCTTTTACGTGGCATGTAAATAATAATTACATATATATAAGACTTTATATACATATAAGGCAAGCCGTGCTGAAGAGACGTCTGCCTTTTGTTCATCTTCACCAATTAAAATACTCTTCAAGCAATCTGTTTTTTTTTTTTTGTGAAAAACCTCAGTTTGATGAGTCATTCATATAACTCAAATATGTATACCAAATTCTTAAAGCTGCATGTCTGCTCATCTTCTCTCTTTTCGAAAATGCGGTTCTTTGAATGAACATTTGAATAGTGTTTAAGCAAAATAATAAAAGTGCTAACACGAATATTCAAATCTGTAAATCTGTTTTTCAAGCTGGCGAACACAAAATATCTTCTATACGGTTCCCTATTGGATTCGTACTTAAAAGGAAATTCAATGTTTAAAGTAATGTATCTCAGTCACGTAATAAACGTAATAACTTGAACCCGTAACTTTTTGGTAACGGCGTTCTATGAAAATATGTAGTTATATTGTATAAGATTACAAGAAAATAAGACAAACCTTGACAACGTTCTAACTTTCGAGCTGTACTTATATTCGATTTAATTTATTTGGTTTTCTCGGGCCCCGCTGGAGCTAAGTTACATGTAATTTTAAACCCCTATATATTCCGAACCAATAGCCAAATCATAAATTAAAAACTTGTTTGTACGCTTTAATACCTTTACTTAGACGGTATTCGACTTTTAAGGAGTGTTGCAGCGCTGCTGCCCTGAGTGTTAGAACTGGAAGATTTGCTGTGCGACTGAACTACTCTACATACGTCTTTCGTTTCGTTAAAACGTCAAAATTGTTTAGCCTAGTAGTTTGGTAGCTCTAGCTCATGTAACATGTCTATCAGAAGTAAAATTTTGTTGCAGTTTATAGAAGTAGGGTTAGACCTTTCCTTAATAAAATATTACCTATACCTATGCCTTAGCCCATCCCAAGGCATATCTGCCAGCGACTGCTCATTTTTAAGGTTCTATATTTCCTTCTGTTTCCAACTTCAATGATGTTTTTGGTGCCTTAGCCGGCAGACGGCTCATACCTTGTAGTTCGTATGTCTTGGACCATCCGATTTCACACCACACATGCAACCCTAACCAACAGTGTACATAACTGTTTGTGTGGGTATGAAGTTCTCTCACGCTCGTGAAACTAAACTAAACGTTTAGTTCTAATTACACGTTTTCGGTTATTTCTTTTTATTTTTAGCTTGCGTATTAATTTTCTCGTCAACCATTTTTTTTTAGATCTTTTCAATTGAAATAATTTATTTTCGTTCTTGTTTAGCTCAGACATGAGAAACCCAGAAGAAACTTTCTTTCGTCTTTCTGCCGAAGCAGAGCAAAAACTTTCGCGTTACAAATACAAAATAATAGGAAATCCATGCGTAAGAAGCAATAATAATATGGAAAATAATAATCATTGCTTTAAAGTAAGAATGTATCATTTTGTATGGTTGTAGTTAGTTTCGACGATTTTGTTACAAGCGATTCGAGATTTGGTTCATCAAAATGAATGACGCTGCATATTGCGGGAACCATATGGAATGGAACAGTATGTAAATGCAAAACAAAAAACTCGCTAATCACTTTGGCAAAGCAGTGCTAAAAATTTGAATTATTTTGATTTATTGCAGTCATTGTCAGAGAGCGAACTTTCACTCAAATCGACACTATTGATTCGCAGCGGTTGAATCCCTGTTTAAGGCTTCTAAAGTATCAAAGCCGTTCGGGCTTAAGACCGTTAATTTGAAACGATTAGTGTGCAAACCGCTTGTTAGACTCACGCGGATTGGCAAATGGTGCAATCTAAGTTTATGCCGCTACAGTAGTTGGCGCTAATTGGTCTCACTCTTTCTTCCAATTAACTAGCTAACTCTTGCCCAACTAAAATACTAAAATACCCAACTGATAAACTTTTTATACACTTAGAGACATAAAATTCAACAAGAAATGAACAACGTCAGTCATGAAAAGCGTATATGGTTAGCTGCATGGGCATGTTAGGTACATTTTCCGGTAATTATCTATAAATTGCTTTAATATTCGACTGTTGTGGCTAATCGAGAAACAACAACACTGTGGCGTGTGTAACGATCGATGAAAAAACCCAAACGACCATCATTATCTAACAATATACTGGTAATTTTATATAAATTTCAAGTATGAAATATCAGATGCTGTCGTACATGACAGCAATAATTTGTAGCTTAATTTTTTTTTAGTTTTTAGGGCGTGTTTGGGTCATAATATATGATGGCGTGCACTTACCTTGTTCACCTGCTGCAGAGTTTCGAGCATAAGTTCCTTCTCTAGCACCGAGTCCAGAGCCTGCACCTGATCACAAGAGGCCTTGGCTTGCAAATAGGATGAGGCCAAAATGAAAGCGCCCAAAATGAACGACGATACAATGATGGTAAAAGCGGTGATCTTGGCTATTTTCACCGAATTCGCCTGACGCTTGTAGGCCTGCAAAATTAGAGAGTTTAGGAGTGATAACAAATCAAAGTAGTCGATAGGTAATTAGTGCTGGCATTTAGCTGTGCCTAATGATGATGATTGCCAAATAACTACTGATATGTAATTGCTACGTGCTTTTTACACAACGACCTTCAGCCAGTAAAAGCATTGACCTTGCAGCAGTAGCGGCCATTTTTGGGGTCACGTTTACTTTTGGCTAATTACGTTGTCAATGCAACGCTGCAAGGTGCCCAAAGGTCAGCTTAAAGGTGAACTCAAAAGTAAAAGCAATACAATAAAAAAAAAACAAAAAGCAAAAAAAAGACAGCTTGGCTCAGCTGTAAATTAATACGTTGACGCTGTTTCAGTCATTAGCCACAAATTGGAGTTGCATAATGCAAACAGCTGTTTCTACAGTTGCAGCTGAGCACAGCTGATTAAGCGGAAAGCATATCAAAGAAGTGCATTAGTATTGTATTGGATTAGGCAAGTTCAGTTTTGGTAGCACTCAAGTATTGGCCAAGATACAACTACTAAGCCATCAGTTGTTGACGCTTTAGCGATGAGTAAGCTATATATTGTGTGTGGTTTATTGTACATATTTGTTTGGCAAATGTTGAAAACCAATAAGTGCAATCACAAAAACCGCTAAAATTGTAGCTACAATAGAAAAGATGTGCGAAAATTTACAGTTTTATGTCAAAATTACGTCTTGTTAGGAGCGAATTTCAAAGCTACATGAGTGTGTGTGTTAACTAAGTGGATAGTTTGAGAAGAGTGCAAAAAACTCTACGACTAATACAAAATGGCGCTTGTTACATAACAGGAAACACATAAAGGCAAAATGAGAAAATGAGCCATAATCGCATAACGTCATAAAACGACGCCAAATCGAGGAAATGCCAGACAGCTATCTGGCCAACCCACATATGTCTGGTGAAACCGGCAGAAGACTATATTATTTTTTTTTTTTGGGTGTGTAAGTGTGCAACTTGTGGGTGCAGCCAGCTGCGTGTGTGTGTGTGTGTGTGTGTGTGTGCAGTGAAATGTGCAGTTTTTACACCTTGTTTCTTGCATTGTCTTTGAATGCGTTTTATGCTCATTTTCTCATTTCTCATTTGAAATGCAATTGCGAAAGTGATCCGTCATCTTCAACGCCAACAACATCATCTTTGTGAGTTTCGTGAAGTAGACTGAAGTGATTTCAAGTTGGAATTCAAATTATAGTTGTAGCTAAAGTGAATGTTAGGCACTTGCATAGATATATCTTTTGTTGATGAGTTTGCTTTTTACTTATTACAATATTTGTGTGGTTGATTATTTTTGGTTTTTAGTGCAAAAGAAACAAAAGACTTGAACGACAAACCTGATGATTAAAGCTAAACAATCCAAGCTGTGGGTTGTGTTTGTGTGTGTGTGTGTGTGTGTATGTGTGTGCAAGGGGAGAAATTTTCAGTTTTGGATGATTGTCAATCATTAAGGCGCACGTTTCACATTCACATTTTAATGGTTTTTTTTTTGCAGTGTAAACACATTAAATTATTTTCATTTTTAGTGGTTTGTAAGTATTTGTTTTTTGTGGTTTGAAGGTTTTGTTTTTGTTGGAGTTTTTGGTGGTTTTTGGACAACACACACATTGGACACAATGGAACACATAAAATAAGAAAAGACAAGAAACAAAGGTTAATGAATGTTGGCAGTTATCTTAGTTTAAGGACTTAGGTGCTTATACAAAATGCATCATAATTGATGCTGACTTGCTTTAGTGCTTAGTGCTAAAGACTAGAATTACGTAGTCTTAAGTCTGGCATTTTCGAATATATAGCTTGTTGGTTGTTAGATATCCCTAAGCTGCGCGTTTGCTGCAAGTTTTTTTTATAAATCAGTTATTTTTTGAAGTATTTTGATAGAGTCCTTTAAAATCGTTATAGAACCTATAAACATGTTTTTGTAGCATGACAGGCGTTAAAATTTATCTGGTAAATTGTGTACCAACAGTTTTTCTTCCAAGTCGGGCAAAACTTGACCGATTTCCAAAAGTAAATTCTCATTTTACTCGGAAATGACGACTCACATAATTGAGTTGAATGTTTTAAACTCCCTAAACTTTTTGAATAAAATGTACAATACCCTTTGAATAGGGTTCCTTGACCCTTTTACGATATCGATATCAAGGAGGCAGTTTATGCTCGCCCGACCTTGCAATCTTTGCTACAATGAGACAAAAGCTGGCAGACATTCCTACTTATTCTTGTATGTATCTGACTTCTTGGATAGTGAATTTAAGGATTAAACACTATGGCTTCAGATGTCTCATGGAAATCTTTTACACATTATAGTTTGAAGCGAGCCTGCAAAACATCTATAAACCATGTATCGTCAACTTTTTATGGCATATCCTGAACTTCATATGTGTTTGGCTTAAAAAATACTGTATGAGAATACTTTACGTACAGTTTTTACAAAACACTTGCTTGTCAACGTTAAGCTGCCTTTAAATCATCTCAGACGGAAGCAAAAAACGCTTGCCTGCAAATCATTTTTAATAATGTAGCAAATCGTATTATAGAAATCTTTGCGCCCCAAGCTTGAAAAAAACACAGTTCTTAATGATATAATGGCCTCTTAAAGCTAGTTAGCAAGCTATACTAAAGAGCAATTTCAAGTGCACAGGCTTCAATCAAGAGAAGACAACGCTCAGACTTATAACGCAAAAGTACTAGCTATTAAACCCACAGATTGACTGACTGACTGGAACTGCTAAACAAATCATTTGTGACAAAATGGCACTAAATAGTTATGCAAATTGTATGCAAATTTTTAAATCATTTGTAGAAAAAATCAACCTACATGCAAGCGGACATACACTTTGACTTGATTGTATAGTACTTCCCAGTTACTTTTGCCAAGCCATAAATTTTCCAACACGAACTAGTTTTCATATTGCTTTTGGATTTGTTCTGTTATTGTTTGACTTTTTCATTAGAAAAGGTACCGCAAAGCAATCGTGACTTTTGCATTAGATGCTAAATGTATTTCTAACTGGTTTTGTGCCTGAAATGCGGTTAAGCCTAATGGAGCCAGCCAAATGGGCACAAATCTATTCACACTTGGCTGACAATTGCTGGCTGAACTTTTCAAGCTGCCAAATTGGCCAGCAGGAAGCAGAAGCAGCGCCCATAAACTTTAACGTGATATTTGGGAAATGTCACAGTCTGTTGGTGCAATCCCAAATGGTTTATGGGTCTCGGTAATTGCGAAAGCTATGCACGTTGCTCAATCAGCAGCAGCAGGCATACAATATTGCATTTTATTAAGCGAACAAGGGTTAACTGATGGACGGACGGACGGACTGATTGACTGAGTTAAGCAAATTGCTTATGCAGGCAGCTGTATCAGAGCAAAATGCGTTGACAAATTAATTTAATGAAAATGATCACGTTTTTGGGCTGCGTGCAGCGTTGCTCAAAAGACAAGACAATTGCATAGCGTATACGCAACGTTGTCGGCCCACATCCGCTGCGCGCAAGTGAGTGACCCTGGCATTTTACTATACAGATGTAAGTATATGTGCATAAACTATAATGTTGAAATCTGGCTTGAGTTTAAGACTTTGTGAGCCAAGTCAAGCGCTGTAACCTACATAGTGCGCAATTGACCAAGTCGCAACTAGAGTTAGCAGTACGCTTTGGACAGTGGTCACATTAGCTCTTTATATAAGCTGCACAGTTGGCAGAGCGCTAGCTGTGGCGCAAATAATTGCCGCACCAAGTTAAATCTTTTCAGTGCCAGGCAAAATGTAATTAGTTGCGCCAAAAATTTACAAAAAAACAAAACCAAATTGGCGCATTAAAGTTAATTTTCAGGCATGCTTATGAAAATTTTCGGTTAGCTACGTTTAAGTGTAATTATGCGACTAGTTAGTAACTAGTGTGCTTAGCACTTGGCAGGACTAACTAACTACTTACCGGTGGCGGTTCGCTGGCGGTGCTATAGACCTCGCTAGCCGCATATTCGGGCTTCATTTGTACGGTAGCCATGGATACAGTATCCTTATCGCTCATCTAAGCACTATAAAAACAGTTTAAAATGAAGCTAGTTAAAAAAACACACCAAACATAAGCAAAACTTTGTTCTTTTTACTAGTGTCTTGGCGCAATTATGACACAGTTTTTATTTTTTGGTTTTTGTAGCACTTTCGCAAAACGTCACTGTTTTTCTTAGTATTCATTTTGGTATTTTTCTGTTGCGCCTTGAATTTTGCATAATTTCACTTTTGCTTTGTACACTTACGTTTTATTGACTTTAAATATATATATTTTTGTTTGTAAAAAAGTAAAAGGAGCGCCCTCTATACTCGCTTTAGGTGAATTGATTTTTTAAGGTTTTTCAAAAACTTCTTGTATTTTAAAGCTTGTTGCTGCTTGATTGATTGTGGTTGGAAAAAGTTGGTCAGACAACTTTTCAGATGTCCGTAGTGCTACGAAATACGTCTTTATTGTACGACTGCCACTCGCCGTCTGAGGCCACAAACGCGTTTCGTTTCAGATTTTTCTACCAGATTTAAAACTTTTTTTTCGTTTGTTGCGCTGCAAAAAGCACACACACACACACACACACACATGCGCACTTGCTTATATATACGCGATCAGCAAAACAAAAACCAAAACAACAATAAAAGTAAAACTACACACACACACACACACACACACACACACACGCACACGCACACACTCATATAGCAAGCCATTAACAATCGCTCACTTCTGTTGTATGTGCTTTGTAGTTGGTCGGTTCGTAAGCGCTTTGTAGAGCTTAAAACGCAATGCCAAAAACTTTGGGGTCTTATGGACCTGTTGTAGCAGCTACGCGCCGGGTGTATCATATGAATCACAGTGGAAATGGCTTTTAAAAGCTGGTATTAACAATTGATTAGCATATTATTTGTTTACTTACTCTTAAACTTCTTCACTTGTTTATTTGGCGAACTTAATTTATTTATTAAAGAACCAGTTCGTGAGCTATATAAATCACACAGATTTTTGTCTGTTTTTTCAGCTTAATTTAGTAGACAAATTCGTTTATTTGTTTATAAATTAAAAATTTCGTCTGCATTTTTATTATTATTTATCGTAAAAAGATTTAAGCATTTGAAATTCGTTACGCATTCTTGGCGGCAGGCATAGCGAATACGGTTTAAAAACATTGCATTTACATTATTTACCATAAAAAGAGTTCATAAGCCGCACGGAATTGCTAATTTGCCGTAGAGCATTTTAATTTCACAGTTTACACGCCTCTTTTACATACTGAACATGAGATAATATAGTTTAAAAAAAATAATTAAATATACCTTTTAAAATGATGAAATAAAGCGATAAATACTACCTCAATCGTCTAACTATATTATGTAGTCATTTTAATATAAAGCTAGCAATATGTTATAGGAAACATGATATTGTAACATCAAATATTTATTTATATAAAAAAATGATGTGCTCGCTGAACTCTAAAACGCGTACACTGATTTTAACCAAATTGTAGATTTTAACCAAACACATTGTAGACAGTATTATGGAGAAGGTTTTTGTGAAGTTTGGACGAATTCCAACACATGACAATATCGATTTTCCATACAAAACATACTAAATGTGTTTCTACTTATATAGTAGGCAGAGAAGGTAAATGTAGAGGTAGAGGGGTAGAGGTTCAGGTAAAGGTGGAGATCGATGAAGAGGATATAAAGATATGGGTACCAATAACCGCAGGTGGACTTCGTATGAGGAAGTGAGAGAGAAACAAGGAAGAGGAACGGGAAGGGGAATTGGAACGGGAAGAATTAATTTATATAATGAATTTATTGAAAGCTTTATCAATGCGCATCGGAAACGTGCAGGAGCTGGCAGGAGGTCTTTGGTGAATTGATTATGTCGCAGAAAAATGTTTAAAAGTGGTACAAAGACTTCAAAGTAAGCGGAGAATGTGTTAAGGACGTAACACTCACCGGACGGTTAAGAAATCTAAGGAATTAGTAGTCGAAATTCATCAATTTACAATTAGAGACCTTCAATTGGATCAGTTCCAACAATTTTGAAGTATCATTTAGGCCCCAGAAGAGTCGAATCTCGTTGGGTACCGAAAACTCCCAAAAGCCGTCTCAGACGGCATTGATTCTTTAATCGCCGCGCGTTTTGAAGGAAATCGACGAAAAATGGTGGCATAGATGCGTTGTATCCAAGGGGGATTACTTCAAAGGGGATAAACTTGATTTGGGTGGTTAATTATCGTTTGTTAGTAATTATATCATATAAAGAAATCGGGCTTATGCAAACTATCCAGCACACTTAAATAATAGACAATTTGCAAGAATGCTTTTCATTTAATCGCTTGATAGTAGTGTAATCGTTTGCTTTGCCCAATAACAACAAAAATATTTTGCAAATATCCGATTATCGATTAAAAAATTATCACTTATCCGCAAAAAAGCGCTGCGATATCGATTATCGCTTATTTGATATATTTTGCATATATCCCATTATCGCTTATATGAAATTATAGCTTAAGTGCAAAACAGCGCTGCATTTTCACCATTGCATATAAGCGATAAGCTACTGTAGTAAGCACACCTATGGCGTCATATTATGACGAAAAGCAAACAGCTTTTGTAAGTAAAACATAATTTAGCTTCTTCAAATACCATTAAAATAGTTTTATTATCGGCATATTGTGTTATGACTCAAAGCTATGATTAATTCAAAGCAGGTAACCGAATTTCTTTAACCCGAAAAAGTTTAAAATGCAATATTGAAACTCTTTTTTTGAGTACTTTTTTCAGTCTGTTGTCAATCGCAAATTTTTCATGTGTTGCTTGACAAGGCAATAACATGCGCGGACACAACCTTTCTCATTGACGTTCGCAGAAGAATGAAATATATGCACGCAGTTTGAGAGTAGCAGATAAGTCTTTCACTTCTATTATTATTCCATGGTCTATTGCAAACGGCGATGACATCTTTGTCTAACTCTCAAAAAATGCAGTACCACAGACGGCAGACGACTCTTAAATTGTAATTCTTCTACAATGGTGTTATCTATCAATCGTGAAAAGATTTAACGAGTGCGGGAACTCAAAAAAAAACTTAAATCAATGCTTTTTTAGTCAAAAATGTAGCTTTAATTTGATAATTTGAAGGATTGCGTGATATACAGCAATACCTAGACAGTTCCTAGCTGTTTCTTTTTCTCGACTAGTCGTAGCAACCTGTAATCGGTTTACGGCCTTCAGTACGAAACTCCTCCCGACGACAAGTGGCTAACCAGGGGGCGTGTAGGTTGTTCGACAGGTTGGTTAAGATAGAGACCGGGATCAGGTAGCTTTATCGTGTCCTACCAGAAACCAGGACCACCCCTTCTTATCTGCTTGCTACCGATTTATTAAATTAAACAAAACAAAATAACAAACACTTTTACAAGCAAAAAAACAAAGTATTTGCTTCAAATGCGAATTGATTCATTTTATAAGGAGCTGTTCATAAATCTAGACGTCACCTTGACTTTTAAAACTTTTAACCCCATCCCCAACCCTCTTGTAACAAATAAAAGCATCAAACATTAAACAACATTGAAAACCCTGAAGTTTTAACTTCTTATGCAGGGGGAAAACGGGGAAAGATATTAACCCAATTTGATACACTTCATCTTACATAGGATTACGCGCATCTCTTGGTTAAGGTTAGTGTCGCTAGGTTTTATGGTCTTGCAGAACTAGCGAATCATACTGACGAAACGCCTAACGGACGGACAGACGGACATGGTCCAATCGCTACCCGAGGCAATGGTAAGGATTTTTTCTCATGGAACTTATGGTCTTCGAAGCCTCCTTTTACCTGTTACATAGATTTCACAAATCTATAATACACATATAAACAATTATTTCCCCCTCTCAGAACCATTACATTACTTTTCGGTCCGTCGTTACATTTACAAGTTTCATTATGCATTATAAATATTTTTCAAACAATTTGTTTCTTTCGAAGACATCTTTTGAGGAAATAGAGTTCCAACTCAGGGTCACCCTCGAGATACAAACATATGAGTGGCTTCGGTCAAAATGTGGCTTTGCTTTTCACGTACAATTCTAACATATGAACATTTGCAATTCTCTGCTGCCGCTGCCAAAGCCTGGTCTATACAATCAATAAGATCTTGTCAAACTACTGAAAAAGATTACCTAGTTAGCTGCATTTAATGTAATACTTTCAGTTAGTTTGAATGATGAATTACTTATAAGGTATGCGAATGACGTAGATTTGCGTATAGTGATTAGAAAACATTCTATAAACAAAGATACTCATTCTGTATATGACCGTTTTTCAAGCGACTAGTTTTTCTACGAAGTCAGCTTTAAACTTTATTGCAAGCTGTAAATAACTTTGAATTGACTAACAATAAAGCAAGCAAATTTTTAACAAGGGGACTTCAAATTTCTCTTTGTATAGGGCAATAATGTTTATAATTCAGTTGAGTAGAAATTGTGTTGACAATGTTATCCAAATATGTATCTGGGATCACACATGATTTCCATTTAAGCGTCGCTCAGACATCTATGCCAAACACAGCTGTCATGTCAAGTGGTATTAAAGATCCATACGGTAAATCAGTTTGAGCTCGAGTCTCCTGTTCTTTCCGAAAACTGCACGGGACAACGCAACGAACTGTTTAAAACGAACTAATTTTTTTGGATCAAATTGCTACAATAGACTCTTGGAAGTTACATACCAAAAGTTACCGATTTTAATCGGTTATCTGTAACCTAAATCGATTCACTGAATAGAGTTACGTTTAGTACTTAGTAATGCTGGTTAATGTGAAATTCCTTTATGTTCAAGATATATAGTGTACATTTATATAATTTCTTTTATACCAAGAACTGCAACTTAATACTACTGTACACTGAGAAAAAAGCTCCAATCTGCAATCGTTCTTGAAAAAAACAAAATTTTATTTTTAAATTAAGATCTTACAGAAACGAAGCTTCTTCTTAAATGAAGAATAATTATTTTTAACGTTCTTAAATCAAGAATGTTCGTTTTGTATCAAGAAATCAGCATTTAGCGTACTTTGATACAGTTTGTTCTGAGTTTTAAAAAAAAGATCTCTCTAATATGGAAGAGCAGCTTGAGTCGACTTAAGAAAATGTTGAGTTACTGCGTTCCGGAGTTTTATAGACAAGTCACTATTTCAAGTTTATATGAGAAGAAATGTCAAGTTTTTAAAAAGTAGTTCTGACTTGTTATGACTTCTAAAACGCCTCAGAACGCAATATCTCAACATTTTCTTTTATCGTTATAAGCTCAGAAAACACTTTATGACCACATATATATTTCCGAAAGGCTCTTCGTACATTTTAAAACCATCAAATTTATAAAGTAGCACAACAGCATCCGAGTGTAAAACCACCTGCGTAAGACCACACGACCGTGACATTATCCGAACGTACTAATAGCTTTTCGTGATGTCAAACGAGTCGGTCTTATTCCCAAGGTTATTTTCATAAAAACGAAACGTTATTTGCCTTAAAAAGAATTTTACATATTAAACCAAAGATTCTTGAATAAAAACGAAAGTAATCCATATTTTATTCACAGAAACAGAAAGTTTGTTTGCACAAATTTTGCATAAAATATGGAAGAACATTTGCTTTAAAAAGGTTATTTGTAGTATAAACTGTAATTTGCATTAATTTGCATAATAAAATGGCGTTTTTTATCTTAATCTTATTTCAAAGTGTTGTCGTAACTGTTTTCAGGGCAAGAACCACAACTCCCGAATCGCATCTAATGTGTTACTAAATTTGCTTACATGTGCGTAACTTATAGTCAAAGCAATGTACTCATTACACTTGATTGTAGCGCAACAAAAGCTCGACATCGAAATTAAAGGTATACCACACATTTACACACATAAATTATATTGTAAATCTGTAAAACTTGCTCGAGTCTTCGTTGGCTGTGCAGTCGCTGCCTCCGTCGCAGTCGCTGCTGACGCTGGCAGCGCTTGTTGCTGCAGTTGCCGTTGCCGTAGATCAAATCTGTTTTGTTGGTGAGGGCGATGTGGTTGTTGTTGCTTTTGTTGTTGTTGCACCACTCAAACTTGTTGCGCTTACGAAAAAAAAACTAACTTTTTTTTGCTTTTTTAGTATATTTCTCATTTTTTGCTTTTCGTGTATTTTTTCCATTTTTTTTCCGTTGTAATAATTGTATTGGACGCTGCCGCAGCGTGCACAGCTGCTTGCCACTGTCCACAACGGCGGCAGCGCTGCACTTACACACACACACACACACACACACACACTCACACACACATACACACACTCGCACACAGATACGCACCTATACAAACACACTCAAAAGTGTTCATCTTGATTGCTCCACCGGCTGGCAGCTGTTTGTTTTATTTGTCCGTTAAGCCCCACGATCAGCTAATCAAAACAAAAATTAGCATAATCAAAAAAAAAAAAAACAAAAAACCCACATTATAAAAAAAAGAAACACATTTATTTATTCACGTATATGAATTTTTCTAATGCTCATGACCTTTGACAACGCTAATCGCCGATATGCTGCGAAACATGAGATGCTTTGGTTTGTTCTCTAAGCTCTTCACAAACGTTGCGTATACGACAGGGTGTCATCTTTGTCAAAGACTCGTAGAAACATATATCTATAATACTGCGAATGGGTGTGAGTTCATTATAAATATATATAAAATGTCAACATCGCGCGGAATGGCCCAATAACTACCAGCTTGCATTACCAGAAAGATAAAATTTCAACTTATGAAGGCTGAGCAGTTTAGGAGCATCGAAGGAATCGTGAGAGGTTGGAAACTACCATTTCCCTGCTTTCCGGCAAGACGCATGTTTGGATATCAAGATTTTCAACAACTTACACCGTGAAAATGAAGCTTTACACCGCCAAAACGTTTACACATCCTTCATTTGTATTACAATAATTTGCGCTCTGTGAATAACGTGTTTCTTAAACTAAGTTATGGCGGAAATTATTGGCACCGCTCCTAATTGGCTGCCTAGATCGTTTGACATTAGACGCCTCTAGATTACGTATTTTATGGCAAATAAATCAGCAACAGTTGCGACATTGTAAGAAAACTCATATTCTCCGAAATGCTCGAATGCGTCACCGAAAAGTGCACATCCAAGATGGAACAATTTTATTCGTAGTACGGAAAAGTTTGAAATAAATAGCGGCAGCAAAGGAGAATAGCTTTTCAGAAAATGCATGTATGTCAGATATGCACGATAACGAGTGTGAAGAGCAAAGCCCTTATGCGGCCAATACAATTTGCGACCTGCTGTACAGCAATCTGTATAGTGTGTGCGCCATGAAGTCGGTCATATGAAAACGCATGTGCGCCAGTTGGAGTCCGTTCATTAGTATTGAATTCTCGTTTGACCATTCATCGAGAAACAGCGCATCCTTCTCACGGTCAAGCTTTATTGAGGAGTAACAGATTAACAGTAACTTCTTCTTGAGTGGCGATAACAACCCGTTACCGCGATACGGCCTAATGTAGAGCACTTCTCCAAGTGGCTTATACCATATTAAACTGGGAACACAAGCCTGTTAAAGCCCTGCTGCGCACATTAGCTAAATGCCCTAACATATAGTGGTGAGTACAGCAGCTAACCAGGGGGCAACATGTGGAAGTTGTGCGTCAATCTGCTAAACGTAGCGATCAGGGAGCTTTTCCCTGTCACTACCGTAACCTAACCAACCCATGTAACAGAGACTAGATAGCTTTAAAACCCACATATAGATTAAACCGAACTTTAGTCATACGCTCACACAGACACGGCTAAAGTGTAAGCCGAAGGCTTGATTCACCCTATACATCATGTGTATCTAACACGGATTCTTCAAGTGTTGTATCTAACACGGATTCTTCAAGTGTTGTATCTAACACGGATTCTTCAAGTGTAGTGCCTTCGCTCGACATTAGTTATGATAAATTACGAGTACCAGGACCTACCATGGAGGAACCCCATTCCATTGAAAGATGAAGAAAATGCCTCGGATAAGATAACCCCGAGAGTAGACGACTCTAGGATATGTTTAATAGACAATGACCTCAGGGCAGCCAACTGGCAGATGCTCTGAAAATGGTTACAGCTGACATAGCCACGATCAAGTTTGGATGAGAGCGTATCTTTGTTCCTACACTACCTACATACCTTTACAATACCACTTAGATACAACGATCTAAGCCTAACCTGGAGCATGGCTATCTAATCGAATCTAATTAGATTTACATTGTGATCGATTGTGTCCCAACGTTATTGTGTCGCGAAGCCACTGCAGTCAGGTGTTGACTGCAGGAATGACGTTAAAAGGCTCTTTGAAAAGACAAGCACCTGGTTGAAGAATATAATAAAGGTGCAACTTTCTGCAGGGAATCTGGTAGTGGCTGCACAGAGTGCAGTTACACGGAAAAAGGTTTAACGTGACCATCTGCTTTTACAGCATGTAACACACGGATGGATAAATATCAACAAGTTGTTTGTGATCCTATGGAGATATATGGGGGATGCCAACTTATGAATATATATATATATATATATATATATATATTTGGTATTTATGGACATATAATAAATACCAATAGAAGATGTTAAGTTGGGCAACCTGATTTCACTAAACAAATCCTCTGCCGTTCTTTGGGTCCCCGCATTCGGTTTTTTAGGAGCAACGGCACTTTTAAGTCCCCAGTAAATAACTAATCCTAAAAAAGAAAAGTTCTGCTGGCTTTACTCACTACCCGTGGAATCAGCTTAACTCCTAAAAGTACTACATATTCAAAATCTTAACAGTTTGGGCTTGCTATACCCTGTTGCTAGGACACTGTATCGTACTAGCAGCGTAAACGCGCCTACTGTTTGCTAAGATCCTTTAATTTACTCTTGGCCAGCATTATCCGAGACCGATTGTATTTAAACACAAGCTCTTGTGATGGCTGGGTGCATAGAGGTTGTGGAGATGGGCATTTTGGTGTTAACTTCCTAAAGTGCCCAATCACAGAAGACGGCTTGGAGCAGCTTAAGAGCAACAAAGCTGTTGGCCCAGATGTCATTCTGCAGAGTTCTTCAAGACTGGCGGCAATCAGTTGGCATGCTTCAGCTCTTTTGTAGAATATGGCTAGATGAGAGCATGTCCGATGATTGGTACATTGGTGTCCTCCGTCCTGTTGTTAGGGGTGATCCCATACCAACTAGCGTGGTATCAGTCTTCTTCAGTTTATATCGAGCGTATTGTGTAAATGACTTAAGCCTTAACCGATTAGAGCTTATAAGTGTGGTTTTAGGCCTGGTAAGTCACCACCCCGTGTGGTAAGCGGGTTAGAGAATACCACAACAGCAGGTCAAAGCTTGTCGTATGAGGCGACTAACAATGACACTTGGTTCTTTCGAGACCAGTACCTCTTAAAAGGGTTGTGCGTAGGGTTTGGGACCCACCACGTAAAACCACAATTCCAATGAAAGAATGTATTTACATCAGGCCGTAACCCGATAGCACGGGTTGTTATAGCCAGTTAAGAAGAAGAAGAAGTCCACTACTGAACATATGTTCACTCTAAGCCAAATCCTGGAAAAGATCCCCGAACGGTAAGCGCGAGTATACCACTCATTTTGTTTATCATCTCAGTTTCAGTCATCGCTCAGTAGCTCTTTTGCTGCGCTCTCAAGTTTCTCGATCTTCCGCCTAACTTTAGTTTCCACACTTGCGATTTTATTCATTGCCACTAGTTTTAATAACTAACTAAGTATAATCGCGGCTAGATGGTTTTGCTTTCACATTAGCATAAATTAAGTTTTATGCGATTCGGAGCATATTATGTCTTGTGTTTATTTATGATTATGCTTTTATTTGCTTATTTTGTTTGTTTTTCTTTTCGACTTCTCAATATATTATATTTTGCCCGTGATTGTCAACATGGTCGCTTATGAGTTGTATACGACGTAATCATTCCGTCGGTGTGACCGCAACTGCTATTATTTAATTTGTGTTAGATTATGGCAAATCGCTGGGAGGAAAGCGCACCTTTTGGCTTAACCTTTGAATTGACTTAGTTCCGTGCAGTTGAGTGTAGTATAGTGTAGTGTATATATGCTGTATAATGATCATCTGCCTGCATTTGTTAATGCTTCATATCATGCTAGATGCTCGTTTATTATCTAGTCACTGTCCAACTGTCCAAATGTCCGACTGACCATTGATGTTATGCAATCGTTAGTCGTCTGCGTAGCTGTTGTTTTTGTGAGGTTTCTTTTGCCGCTTAATTATATAATTTTTATGATTAAAATGTCACAAGCCAATGGACCGGACCCAGCCATAGCTCTTGCCCCCGTACAATCTTGTCTTAGCTCAAATTGAGTTATTAGTTGCACATTTCTTTTCAAGTTTCAAGTTTTTTTTTTGCTTTCCTGCAGGTTTATGCAACAAGTTGCCCTATCCCAAAAGCCATTGTGATCAAATTGTTGTTGGGTTCATTAAACGGTTGTGTTTGGATTACAGCATACTAATGCGTGTGCACTAATTGGCTGTCCGGGTCTAGACAGCTCTGGAGCTCTGGAGTCTTGTGTTTTTCTCGAACTCCCGCTGTGTGATCGACATTGTTTCCATGCTGTGATTTGCATATCGGCTGGAGCTAGGAAAATTCCATTTCACTGCAACTTATAAGCTCATTAAAACTTACGAAAACTCAGACATTGTTATATTTTACAGTTAGATAAGCTGTCATGGAAAGTTGGGTGGAGTTTTAATGTAATACATCACGTTAATTGCTTTGTAAGCCGATTTTTTTTTTAACTAGAGTGGTTCAATAAACTTTATAGACTTATAAAAGCTTATGCAAATTTCAAATCAACTTTTTGTATATTAAATTAAGAAACCCCTTAACTAATAGTTAGTCACTACTAACGGAAAAAACAGTGGAAAAACCCCCGTATGTTAATGAACTGCCCTATGAAAACACTTAAACAAAATCAAATGAAAACCTTAATTAACAGTTAGAGTTCAAGATCTAACAAAGATTTATTATAAATTGGAAAATAAACAAAAAAGCAAAAGTCAGCTTGATTCTTCGTTTTAAAAGCTCAACTTATTATATTTGATGGAAATAGAGATACATTTGTGGAACAATTATAGGGCAAAATTTTTGTTGCATGTTTGTTGAAACTAATTTTCAAAACTACAGCAGAACTAGTATTTACTCCATTAACAAGCTAGTGTTTGTTAAGGGCTATTTTTTTGTTGTTTTTAATTGCTGTCTTTAACTGTCGGCTAAGCGAAAATTGATTTAAATCTGCCATAAACCATTTTTAGCGCATTTTTAAATATTTATTTATGCAGCAAAAAAAAAAACAATAAAGATTCGGAGTGGGTTCTGACAATGGGGTATTCTGTACTCATTTTCCCATATAAAATAGTAAATTAGGTGAAATCGAAACTTAAGTACTTACGGTCTGTCTCACTCTGCACAAGTGGTTTCACATCGCACTGCTTGATCAGAATTCTTATCCAAAAGCAGTTCAATCTGATGGTATTCCATGAAAGAAGCAGTGTCTAACATGCTTTGTTGCCCTTACCTGAATGCCAAAAGGTTTTTACAGATCAAACGCAAGAGAAAATGCTAAAAAGTGTTGAAAGTACAGTTTCATTCATAGATTTGTGTAATATAAGCATTACAAAAAAATATAGCAAATATGTAGAATACTCTCCCACAAACTAAAAAAAAAAGTTTATTCCATGTTTTTTTTGAATTCGATAAATTGATTATTTGCGAACATTTCAACAAAGCCGAATTAAACGTTGTAATTTGATAAAGTCTCCGACATCTCTCCGTATGAACACCTATATCTTAAGGGTAAGGGATACGAAACTTTACCAAAAGATGCGCATTTTCCGCTTCCATATTGTTAACACCCACAATATAAAAGCCATCAAATTGAAACTTGCTACAATTTAACCGTGTTACTCAGCATGTCTGCTGTAAAAAAACATCCAAATCGAATGGAAACTTCGAAAGATATAGGAAATTATACATTTCAGAACGCTTCTCTTATAAACTGCAACAAAATTCTAACTAAAACCATCAAAGATCTGTCGACTTCAAATAAACAAAAATGTTTCTATTTTGCCATCCATCCCTCCAAAAGATTCAGATAATAGTATGCAACAAAAAAAGCCTATTGCTAAAACATACATTTTGTATGTTATGTGGGAGTCGCTGATTTCGAATTGGGTAACCTTTTACAATTATCTAGAACGGTTTTCGAATTATCGCCATTTAAAAATTTAAATTCGAACTTTCGAGAGTTGCGAAGTCAGCAAATCTCATATTACTGTTACCTCGTACTGCCGTTCAAGAGGAAATGTTACTTGCATTAAAAGTATTAAGTGTCGGTTCAATGTTCCTTGGAACAATTTTGACCTATCTTATCTCGATTTTGCCGAAACACTTTTACCCTCCTAAGGAGTCAGATAATAGAGATATTATTTTTAACTTATGAATTCCGATTCGCTTGAAAAATGTTATCGCTTGTATTTAACACATTTTTTTAAACTAGGTGAAACGTATATTAAGCAAACCGCAAGCATTTTATCTTTCGAATGGTATAGGTTTCACCTAAAAAAGTTGCATTATTTAGAAGCAATCGGTACCACACTGAATTTTTGGTTAGCGTATTTATTTTAAACTACGATTCGCCTTGTCGTTGACATTCGACGACTTAATACACACTCTCATAACAACTTATTGCGAAGAGGAGAAAAGAAGACACGTATTAACAATGTTTGGGTGCACAATGGATTTTGTTGTTTTTTTATTTCAAATCAATTTTTACCGGACGCAACGTATCCAGGTGAAACTTATATTCTGCAAACCGTAAGCATTTTATATTTCGAGTGGTATAGGTTTCACCTAAAAGTTGAAGTTATTGCGAAGTAATCGGTACTAATCGATAGCATATTTATATATAGATGTTCAAGGAATTGTTTAAATAATTAATTCGTTAATCTTCTTCTGCGACTTATAAAGTGTTAGTAGCAAGAGTAATCTCTGCTACTCATTTATCTACTGATAGTAGAGTGATTCTCTGACATCGTTCTTCGACACCATCTTTGACAATATCAAAAGTGTAGTTTTAAACATCTATCTGAAGGTCCAAATGCCGCGTCTCTCTACACGAAGTAAACACATAATATTTTTAATATTACTCATGGCAGCTTGTCTTTCAATAGCCGCAAAGGCTCCGGTAACTGCTCGCTTATTATGTCGAATTATGTCAATATTATCTGCAGAGTTTAGCAACTGGGTGCCCTTTTAGAATATAGTCCCGTCTCGATGTACTTCGGCCCGTCACACCACACGCTCCATCACAAAGTTGAAGAGGTTGCAGAAGAGGACACCAAGGCAACCCTTGCCGCCAGTCTTGAACAACACTGAAGGCAGGCCACCTTCGTCAGAATCTTTGTTGCTATTTGTTAATACCTTTAATTAATAAACCTTTTCGAGAAAATCGGAAAAAATACTAACGTTGCCCTCTATTATGATGACATTATCTTCTTCTTAGCTGGCCATAACAACCCGTTATCGGGTTACGGCCTGATGTAAATACATTCTTTCATTGGAATTGTGGTAGGGCCTGGGGTAGCTCTTCTGGTCTCGAAAGAACAAATTGTTATTGTTAGTCGCCTCATACGACAAGCTGTGACCTGCTGAGGTGGTATTCTCTAACCCGCTCACCACACGGGGTGACATTATGGAAAATTTAAATTGATTTGAAATTGGTTAAAACATATTTTTTTCGATATCCCATAGACTTACTGTCTGGACTGGTCTATGTACAACTGCAACATGGTGTTGAACCGGTTCAAGCTGCCTACTTTTAAAATTTATAGCCGGGAATAAAACGGTTGCGCATAAATTTAATACATTTTTATGTCTATTGGAAGTTGTTGTTTTACGAGCTGAACTTCTTTGTATAGAGCTCCTGTGCTGTAGTTTTCTACTATGGGTTTCTCTCTCTTAAGTAAGTTATGAAAATTGTAGTTATGAGCCGTAGCACTGTTTTTTTTTAAGTTTATTTAGAGAGAGATGGATTTAGCTTGACTTGTAAATTGGCGCTTGGCTTAAGGTACCAAGCTGCGACATGGCACCGTTGATTCGAAGCTTAGAAATACACAGAAAAAAAGCGCAACACGAAGCTGTACTTATTTCTGTGCTCGTGAGTGTGTGTGTGTGTGTGCGTGTGTGTGTTGAACAGGGAGCGGTGAAAGATATAAATACTTAACAACTGTGCGCAGAGGTGTGCAAAAACATGCTACTACAAACAAAGCACATAAAAAATTAAAAAAAAAAAAACAACAACGCGGCGTAGTTTTAACTTGACTAAAATTAGCTAATAATAATAATAAAATAATAAAAAATAAAAATAAAACGAGACAAGCGCAGAAAAATCAACAATAGAAAAGTTCAAAACATGCCAAATATGAGCAATAATATGTACATAGTACACCATAACTGGTAAGCCGATAGTTGGGATTGGAGTAAGCCCATGAAAAAAGTTAGGTACCCTACGGAGTTGCTGCTGAGAATGGGTAGTTTGAGAGTTATTCGTGATTCTTGGCTACTAAGCGAAACATTTTTCAAGTTTTAGAGAGTGTTTCGGTTCAGGATTACAAGCTTGTTCGATGCGAACTTTGTTTTGAGCCAAGTTTCACTAACAATGTTGAACACATATGTATAAGGAAGCATAAAAATAAATAAGTTTATTTAATTCGCTTTTAAAGAAAATCATAAGATGATTTGAGATAGAATGTCTTGACTTATAAATTTGGCTTTATCCCTTACCAAACGGATTGTATCAAAGGGGATTTTCAGTACACCTGCCAATGGTCACTTGGTCGCCCAGAAACGACGTACGCTGCCTCCTTTTTTACGGACGGCTCAATAAGCGTCTACTCAGAACAACTCAACAAAACTCAAGCCCTTGTACTTCCAGATCGTTGCAGCCTGTTTCAGGCCGCGACATGGTACTCATATGCCTTAGGGACTGGGGAAACAGATCCAGAAACATAAATATTTGTAGTCATAGCGAAGCGCCTATAGCTCAATAACATCATATTCGATATCTCTGCGTGGAATGGTTTAATTGTTCGTTATTAGCCTGATATGACTTCCGGGTCACCGAGGGATTGAATGTACCTGCACAGCCGATGAGCTTACCCGTCAAGACACTAACGCTAGAAGTCTCAAGAGTACAATTATATAATGACATTTTGCTTCTTCTTATTGACTGGCCAGAACAACCCGTTCCGAGGTTATGGCCTGATGTAGAGCACTTATCCAGGCGCCTTATAACATCTTTCATTGGGAGGGGAGTTTTGTCGTGGTAAGTCCAAAACGCTATGCACGAGTCTGTTTAAGTCCAGGGGAGACTTCGCTGCTTACTTAAGCTAGCATCCGGTGGTGACTAGAGCAGCTAAGCAGGGGGCACCACGTGGAGGTTGTGCGACAACTTATTTAACATGGAGTGCTGCTCCACAGTTGTGAGCGCAATACAACCTATCGCCCCTTTCCATGACTTTTGCGGAAACTGCGGAAAGACTAAGAGGAGGAAACAGCTGGATAGCTCTGCTGTTCATATCCAGCTTTCTGTAGACGATTGTTTAAGTATCTAGATCCCAAAAGCATTGCAGATTTCATCTCTACTTCTGGTTGGTCCACTTTATGATCATGCATCTTTTTGTGAACGGGGAAGCAGTGCAGTTTAGATGTCGACACAACCGACAGATAGACTTCCAATAGTCCTATCTCCGATATATACATATCTCATTATCTGAGATTATTCTAATTTTGGCTAATTCTAATTCAGGCATGGAGAGTCTAAGCCCGCCTAGGAGGTTTATTCTACTTCTTGCCTGTGCTCGGCGAGCACATGCCACGATGACTTCTCCTCCTGCTCACGAAACCTACAGGGATTAGTGCTAGTGATGCCCAGTTTGCTTAACTCTCCCTCCAGTGTGCATTGTCCAGTAAGTCAGGTTTCTGAGTTTATTCTTGTGTAGTTGCATATTTTTCTTAAACCCAATAAAGTTTTAATAGATAAGCCCTGTTTTGCCTGTCTGAGTCCTGATGTGCTCATTCTCCTCAGCCTTTTCTCCTCTCTTAGTAGTCCGGCTGTGCTCATCTAGTCTGCGGTTCTCCTTAGTGTTTTTTCCTCTCTTAGTAGCTGTTTAACCACAAAATGGCTCTGGTCAATTCAGTGGATTCGCAGCACCATATCTTCCTAGTTTGCCCGCAAGTTCGATACCAGGAATGTTGATCCTGGTACCCACCGAAGTGTCAGTTTCTTGCTTCTTTCCAGAAGATTCAGTTCGGTTTGGGTTTCCCTTACTAGCTTAGAGTTTATTCTAGTTCCTGCGAATGCTTTTATTGCAGCTTGACTATCTGTCTTGACTTAGCTATATTAATATATTGTTAATTCCTTTCCAGGCTTATGTCTGCACATCGTTCTAATGCATATACATACTTCAGCTTGGTAGAGGCTTGAATGTATGCCCATAGATGTATACAAGGTTTGGCAACAAAAAGTCCGGTGCCCTCATTTGTTGGAGACTCGACCGTATACCAAACTATGGTATGCCTTTTCATAGAATGCATCTCTTCTAAGGTTGTCCATACACGTTTGTGAGTTACAATTGTACTACAGTTCCTCATGAAATGGTATTCGGTGACCATTTCATCTTAGGAACTTGACATTGGTATTATTTACCATTTCTTTTGACAGAACTAGCTGATCTACGAACTTTCTACGAATCACAACTGAACTTTAAATTTGTAATACCGAAAACCTGTGTAGGGTATAAAAGTAAAAAAAATATAAAAAATAAAACTAAAAATTTGAAAACAATCGTATTTGTGCTGGTCACGGGAGAATGAATGTGGCAATAACAATTACGTGGAACTGTTTAGAGTTTCATGGGGAATTTTTTGAAATAAAAAAAAAACAACAAAAAAAATATCTTATCGCAGCTAATTATAAATTTTAAATATGTATTGCTTTACTAGCAGCCAGAAATCAAACTTGAGTGTTGTACAGCTTGCAGTTAGTAATTGTCAGATATTTTTTATAATAAATCAGAAGATCTAACGATCTTCCCTCAAAGTACGACTAACAATAAACCTGAACTTAACGATTAACACCTCTGTGTAACCGACAAACAATTGGAATCCAAACATGTGATGAAAACATGCGCAAATAAATTTAACCAATTTTGAGCAGGAACAATGGATGCTCTTTGTATGATCAGCAATTTCCGTCATAGAGCACTTATTATTTTTTTTGTATCTTTCAAAATGTTCAAAACGCAACCGCAAATTAGCAATGCTTCTGTTTTTACTTCTATTTATATATTTTTGTATTAGCAACTTAACTCATCTATATTACTACGAGTATATACTGGCAGTATTTGGCTTCAACTTTGGAGAGTATACGTCAATAACAGTTAAAATATATTGTATATATATTGGGTACGCCTCATTAACATTAAATTTGTATAAATTTGTTGTTGTTTTCTGAAAAGGTTTCTAGCTATTTGCAGTCGGTACTTCAATGAAGCGGGCGAGATTTTTAACACTGAATGTCAATGCCTCGCTGGAGGCACCGACACCCATTACTTCCATTTGTTGTGCCCATTTGGCGCCCTCAATGTCCATAGAGCGTTCAGCTTTTAACGCTCTTGTATCATTAGCTGCCTGGCACTCTACATAGTGCATATCATTCATATTTAGTTATGCATACAATCTAACGCTTTGATAGAGTTATTCGGGTTAGATTAAGTTTTTAAGTTTCATAGTGCGCCATTTGTTTGCACTTATTAAGAGGAACAATGGAACAATTTCTTTGAACTTACGCAATCTGTGCACTAGATCATATAGCTGAAATCTTGAATACATAAAAAATTATATAAAATATGAGGGACAAAGATGAAATAGTAGTAGTAGCTACATTTTCCAGAAACAAGACTTGCTTTCGATAACTTGCTATAGTATGCACTATGCATTTCTATGCAGCGTTACCAGATGGATCTAGCGAAATATCAGCGCATGTCGCCAATAGCTTTTCAATTATTACTATTTTTGGGGATCTTTAGATATTTATTTGAACCGATGAATCGATAATATGGATTTGCGCAATGTATATAGAAGTTAGTTCCATTGACAAAAATGCATAGCATTGACTCGAGTAGCGATTGCACCATGCCCATTTGTCGGTCCGTCTGACCGCCTAGATCTAGGAGACATTAAGAGGTAGGGACAAAGATATGCCTAACCCGGGTTAAGAAGGAGTTTGTCAATATTAATGTTATATCTGTTATATAATGTTTACTACATGTAAAAAATGTTAACTATAAGCTAAATACACCAAAATTGGTGTGAGCTCACTTGTGGGACCTTAATCATCAAAACTGTGTTTACCTTTTGTCAATAGAATCCTCCCTTCTCTCCCAATTACTTTAATTATGTTCTATCTTTGTTATTAAACAAACTTCCCAATTGGAACACTTTCACTCATATCGGACATGTAAAAAGCGACATTAAAGTAGATACTTCCGTTCTCATTTTAGGGTATGCTGGATTTACCACCGTGTGGTGAGCGGGTTAGGGAATACCACCTCAGAAGGTCAAAGCTCGTCGTACGAGGCGACTTATAATGCCACTGGATTCTATCGAGACCAGTAGA
This sequence comes from Chymomyza caudatula, assembly GCA_035041775.1. Taxonomy (NCBI): domain Eukaryota; kingdom Metazoa; phylum Arthropoda; class Insecta; order Diptera; family Drosophilidae; genus Chymomyza; species Chymomyza caudatula. Next base: position 2,869,806 of record JAWNKW010000136.1, on the reverse strand, counting down.
GCCACGCCAGGCTTCAAAAGGGTTTGGGACCCACCATGTAAAACCCCAATCCAAATGAAAGAAGTACATCAGGCCGTAACCTGGTAACGGGTTGTTATGGCCAGTTAAGAAGAAGAAGGATTTACCACCCTTGGGCACCGTCGCGATTGTCGGCATCAAATATTATTCCCTAATGATGCCAATTCTAACTCCGGATTCGAAGCAGCAGCAAATTACTTCGGACATGAACTCAGCTTTCCAACAACTGACATGACCCCGGTATTTGTAGACCTTTGTTATCCATTTGAATTTGAACATTCGCGAAATGGCGAAATAATTAGGAATGATCGAAAATGAACTACCATTTCAATTTATGTTGCTTTCCCTATTTTTGAATATAATTTTTAAATGAAATTATTGCCATATTCTATAAAGTACCTTTACAAATAAGTTAGTGGCTTTTCGACTGTTAAAAATGTGGATTTCAATGCACAAAACAGGTTTAGAATTTATTCAACTGAGCCACCGAATTTTGCTATGTGACAGTGAAGGCTGATATTCCAGTTGAATGAATTCCCAGATTTTCTTTGATTATAATATTTTCAGAGTGTAATTATAATTAGTTTAAAAACGAATAAGTGAATACCAAGTGAATACCATCTCATGCTGCAACTCTCTTTAAAGCTGTAGCTCTCCGAGCCTAAGACTGTTAGTCCTAGTCCTTGGACAAAGGGCAGCAAAAATACAGCTATACCTGTTTGGCTGATCAAAACGTGAAACTCATTCTAAAACTTTTTCTGAAATAAATTTAGATTTTGTGAAAACCAACAGTTTAAATAGGCAATTTACCAAAACAAAATTTACAATATTTGAAAAAATACTCCCTTGAAATTGATTTTTTAAATTATCAGTTTAGAAATAATATTCAGCGAAGCTCACAAGGTTGCCGAAGCATTGACAGTGTGTATTGGCAACGTCTTGGAACAAAAACCAAATACTTACATTTTGAACTTTTTGCTGACTTACGTTTTGACTAAAGATTGAAAAAACGTTGAAGAAGAAGAATAAAAACATGGATCCAAGGTATTCACACCATGGTGCTAAATGCTGAGCGTCTTTTGAGCTCGCGCACAAGCACACACATAATAATAGCATCAAAAGTCAAAGTATGACAATGCTAAGTAAAGTACTTATTTGGGAAACAAGTCAGGCGTTTCTAGGTGCCATCTATTTTATGTTAACTTTTCGACATCTCCAAACAATGGAGCTTTATTTTGAGGTTTTTTTTTGGTTTTTGCTTTTGGCCAGCAAAACTGCACGACAGATGCGATTTGCCAAGGAGATAACAAGTCACATTTCAAAGAAGAAAAGCCATGGAAAACAGAAAACTGAAATTTCAACTTAATATAACGACAGAGACAAAGTGAGGAAGGTTATTTTGGGGCGCCACAAATTAATTTGCACCTTTCGCCTCTGTAGCTGTTGTTGCGCAGCCGCGTCTCAAGTCAAGCAAGTGGCACTAACACTAATGCAAACGTCCATCGAGCCGGTGAAAGTTGCATGCAAATAGTGGTATACAAAGAAAGAAAATCTCTGGCGGGGCCTGACAAGAGAAATACGAAAGCAGCATCCAAGACGGATTGCTGTCGCTGCAATTCGGCGCGCTCTCCACGACAGCACAAGTAATGCAGCTGTTGGCAATGCCATAAGCCCTTTTTTTTGTACTCCATGGCGGAGTAGGGGATAGCACGCTTTAGCTATGTCATAATCTAGGCAGAGGTTTTTCCTCATTGGGAGCGTCGCTGCCGGCGCTGTGGTTGCGCTTGAGTTATATGCAGTGACGGATTATATATGGGGTGGGGAGCCCAAGTAATGACTACATCGGGAGGCAGGGGTATAACGAACTTTAATATAATACGATTCAATTATTGATTTACATACATATTACGTCACAATGCTATATAATGATTAATACAAAAAGTGCGTAACTTGTTAATGTTAATATCGTCTAACCACCGTACAACAATATAATATTATTTCATTCTTTTGGGCATTTTCAACTTGCTTAAACTGTAATATCGTCGAGATGGAGTTTGCGCAGTTAATCTCGTTCTAAACTGATCAATCTGCTTCTTTTTTTTTTTAATTTTGATACAAAGTTGGTTTTCAATCAGTTTGAATTTTGAAAAAGATCTTTCCTTTCCCTTTTATGTAATTTGTTATCGTTATAAATAAGTAGAAAGCAAATTGTTTTTTTGATAAAGCTATATAAGTATAGATTAATTTAAAATTTCATGATTCTCTGTTAAGTTCGCTTTGTAAAGTAGGTGCTAGACTTGGAGGTTATTCCTTCACAAGTTTCGTTGCTCTGAGCGAGAATCGATGTAGCCATGAAACTGAATCAAGCTCTGATTCGGACAAAAAGCGTCTATCAAATTTTTTTATTTGCTGTAAGTTTTACCACCACGGAAATATATGCCTACATATGCTGATTTGACACGAACAGATTAACCCAGAAATCAGACGCGGTTTTAGCTGTTTTTTCGTACATACCAAAAAGCCTGAGATTAATTACAAATCATGCTCTTTAATACATATATACGTACATGCATATGTCTCGAGCGTAACTCTTTTGTATTTTACAAAATAGTGGAAGCATTTCACATAGTCAAGATTTGCTGCTCGAAATGAATCTTTCAAGAGGAAAGCTCTTTCAAGATAGCGCCTTCCTACAGAAGACCTCAAGCTGGATACCTCACAATGTTTAAAACTAACTTTGTAAGGTGAACGTTATTTGGGGCCGCGGCTTTAAACCGGCCCTGGCTATACGTATGTACATATGTATGCCACAATTGGAGTTTAGGCCGCAACTGTAATTTGTCACTTATTTGCACTTCGCATTTGACTGACTGTGCGTTATGGCTAAAGCATGCATTGCCAGGAGGAAGCGGAAATAAATACTGTTTGGTTTAAAGCAATTATAACTGTTTACAGCATGGAAAGCAATATTAATTTGGTAAATTGGAGCACAAGTATCGTAAGGCACGCAACGTTTGCCTAGACGAAAGCGTTGATTTGTATAACATTTGCCGACGCGCTTTTTTTGGCCAACATTTTCTTTTGTCATCTGGCAAGGCCACGAATTGCGAGTTAGTGTTGGAAAGCGTGAGCCGCAAATGAACCACTAGCTTATCTTTATGGTTTATTTTTAAATAATTAGAAAAATGCAATTTAACAAAAACTAAAGTAGTAATCATTTCCATAATGGCAGTTATCTTTGTTTTTATTTGAAAAGCTTATCAAGCGCCTTATTTAAATTAGTAAATTGAATCGATGGCTTTTTTAATTCCGCCAAAAAATTGTGTTCAACGTAACTGTAAGCTACGCCTCCGAACAGACGACAATGAAGACGACTCCCTAAAAAAGGTGAAAAGTAATAAACTTACAATTTTTAATATTTATTAGTACAAACTGTGTTTTAAAAAGTTAAACCATTAATTTATATTGCTTTTTTAGTACAGTACGTTTCACTACTCATAATTGAGTTTTGGCACAATTAAACAAAATCTAAAAAATTTGTCATTTTAATAATATTATATATATAATAAGTAATTAATTTGAACTTAAATAAGTAAAAGGCCAATTAATTGATGAACCAAAAAAAATACCTAATACATTTACAAATTAAAAGAGATCAAGGTAAAAGTAAATTCACTGATATTTTAAGAAGCAAATGATATTACAGGATATTAAAAAATAAAATAAATTCCAAATGAAAAGCTGTTTTTATTGCAACAACTAAAAATAGATTTAAACATTTTAGAATAAATGCTTGATTGATAACAAACTTAATTAAGCAGGATAATTGTCTACATGGTCATTGCACAACTTATATATTTACATAGTCTGTATGTAATATGGCGAAAAACAAAAGCATTATTTGCTTATTGTTAAAATAAAATCTAAACATTCCAATAGAGTTTGTTGTCATATAGTGATGGCGCTGTTGCTATTGTTAGCATATAAATCCAACCAGCAAATCCAACAATGTACAATACTATGGCAAGAATGCGCCGCCACAGATCCTGTTGCCAAAGATCCTGCACATCAGGCAAACCCATGTGATTGCAAAATGCATGTACTAAAAGCGGAGCCACCAAATGCCCGGTGCGCGCAAATAGAAAAGCTGAATAAAAACCAAATAGCGTCGTGTAAATAAATTGGAAAAGACCAATAAGCAAAGCCGTGCGTAGATCTACGCCCAGGCTGAGCCGCTCAGTAATGTGATGTAAATGTGCAACACCAAAGAACAATGGTGTTATAAAAACTGCTGTCAAGGGCGGAAAACTTTGCAGTATGAGTGGCATCATGCAGGCGCGAAATACAAATTCCTCACTTAAGGGCGCCATGATATGATTGCGCACCCACATAATGCTGTTCATGGAAGACCACCAGTAGCTCCATTCTACAAATATATTCAGATAAAGAAATGTGCAATGATTTGAAACTTATGTTACATACCAAAATACACACGAATCGATTCGTCTTGAAAATTAACGAATATTGGGCCCAGAAACAGCAGCGCTGTCAGAAGGTAAGGTATAACTGTGGCCTGCCACAGTCCTTGCCAGCGCAGTCCCAGTAATTTGGCAAATGGTTCGCGCTCTATTAGTTCTGCTGAGGAAAAGAAGTAGACAAACAGCGGTGCAAAGAGCATGACTACGGATACGCTGATAAAGCGGCGTTTTATCGTTGTCGGATGGTCCCGGTTGTGTTTATTTTTCCATACATAAAGGCTTCCCACGTATATCACAGCCAAGGCTAGGCAACATATTGTCGATGTTAGAACTGGTATTCGCGGCAACGGTTCCAGCAGCGGCAGTAGCGTGGTTGTAACATTGGCGGGCATATTGGTTTTTTCTAGCATATTATGTATTTTATTAAGACTAATATGAAGCACTTTTGATATTTATACATTTATGAATTATTGTACACAAAAACAGCTGCTGATAGTAGGGCTACAGCAATTTCCAGCAACAATGGCGGGCTGCTCATTTGATTCAGCTGTTCTTTGTCCGCTGTCTGGCAACTTGCTATATAACTTACTTTTTGTAGCCAGTTGGCAGCACAACGTTATCAACATTACGCTGAAGGCGGCGGCTTTTAATATTATTTAAATAAACGCACAAAAGAAGTTATTTGTTGAATATTAATTACCCTGTTACGTCCGTACTACAAGTGTTTTTAACGTCAACCTCGAGATGTCGTTTCTAATTAAATGTGCCGCAGCCACACGCCTCTACATTCATAAGGTTTCTTTTGTCACCGCAAACATATGTTCTTGAACTTTGGTTCCAACTTCAATTACTTTGTTTACTTCAAAACAGACACCAAGACTGCAGCAGGTGCGTCATTTAAATCTGCTGGAATTTCAGAGCAAAGATTTGCTACAGAAATACGGAGTCGCCATACAACAATTTAAAGTGCTAGATAACAGCCAAGGTGATGCAGACATTGTCAAGTCTTTTGGTAAGCATTGGCTCTCCCTTTATGTAACCGCTGCTATAACAGCTGCTAATTATACATACTAGATTGCCCGGAGTATGTGGTCAAGGCGCAAATACTTGCCGGCGGGCGCGGCAAGGGTATATTCGATAATGGCTTCAAAGGTGGCGTCCACATAACCTCAAAGTAAGTAGCCGCCGTGTCAAAGTGATAACAATTTTCGGCAATAACACGTTCCAATAGATCATAAACACCCATTATTGTTGTGCTTTTACTTTCGTTTGTTTTTATACAGCAAAAACGATGTGCTCTCGCTCAGCAAACAGATGATTGGCAATCGTCTGATAACGAAGCAAACACCAAAGACGGGCATACTCGTAAATAAAGTAATGGTTGCACGCAGCGTGAATATTACCAGAGAGACATATTTGTGCATACTATTGGATCGCGAGCATAATGGACCTGTGCTGATTGCTTCGCCCGCTGGCGGTATGGACATTGAAGCTGTGGCCGAAGAAACGCCTGAGAAAATTAAGACTGTGCCTCTAGCTATAGGCCAACCCATTCCGGAGCAAACGCTTTTAGAGGTGGCCAAGTTCCTCGAGTTTAAAGGTGATGCTGTAAAGCGTTGCGCTGCTGAAATACAGAAACTATATACACTCTTTAAGGCCGTGGATGCTGTGCAAATTGAAATTAATCCACTCGCTGAGACTGATACTGGCGAGGTAATCTCTGTGGATGCGAAGCTCAACTTTGATGACAATGCGCAGTTTCGTCAGAAAAACATCTTTGCCATGGATGTCAGCGAGGAGGAATCAGATCCACGTGAGGTAGAAGCTGCCAAATATAATCTCAATTATGTGGCCATGGATGGCAATATTGGGTGTTTGGTCAATGGCGCCGGTCTGGCAATGGCCACAATGGATATCATCAAGCTGAATGGTGGTGAGCCAGCTAACTTCTTGGACGTAGGTGGCGGCGTTAAGGAAGATCAAGTGGCCAAGGCCTTTGAAATACTGACAGCCGATCCCAAAGTTAAAGGCATATTGGTGAATGTGTTTGGTGGCATTGTAAATTGTGCCACTATTGCCAATGGTATTGTAGCTGCTTCTAAGAAATTACAGCTGAATGTGCCGCTGGTGGTGCGTCTGGAGGGCACGAATGTTATTAAGGCGCGTGAAATACTGAAAAACTCTGGTCTGCCCATACAAACTGCCAGTGATTTGGATGATGCAGCGCAAAAGGCAGTTTCCGCTTTGAACTGAGGTCAAGCATTACTTTAGTAGACGCACAAAATTGTAAGCATTTACAGAACCTCACTAAGACAGTTCTTCCAAATGGATATCAGGCCTTTTTATTATTAATTTTTATTTTAAAGATAAATATACATTGATGTTATACATATTTTAAAAAGCGCGTATTTGATTTCGGAAGTAGACGAGAGGACGGCTGTTTAAGCTACGATTGAAGCGAAGAGAGCAGCTTTTAAGAGAAGCAAAGCTGCAGTCTACGATAAGAGAAGCTGCGCTTAAAACGCTCAAGCGCTATTCTTAGCATGCGCTTTGCCAACTCCGTTAGCGGGCGAGCTTTAAGCGCAGTTATGTTAATCAGTTACTTGCTTATGCTTATGCTTATGCATATGTAATAAATGAAGTTAATCACGCCACCTTTTTTGAAGTCTGTTAGCGTCAGCCAGAGCAAGTGCACGCGCATATCTAAATTCTAACTTAACCTTTGTAACTAACCTAACTTAAACGTAACTTAAAATAAAGCACATAGAACATTACAAACATTTTATATTGCTCAAAACGAGCTGATTTGGCCTATTCGGACCAACGCGCCTTCGTCGATCACCTCAAAGCCGCTGCGGGTGGAAACGCACTCCGACAGCCGCATCATACTCCCGGGCAGATTGGGGCTCCTTCGAAATCGCAGCCATTAAAACCAACAACGGCCTAAGGGAATTAGGAAAAATATATTAATTTATTGTATATATAATGGCAAATATTTTAGTGCTTTCAAAAAAACCACTCCACCCCCACACTTTTAAATGCGCGCCAATCGTGATTAGTTATCGACCATCGCTACGAACTATCGATGTGTGAGTTGGCAGCACATCGACAAATGAAGCGCATTGTTTTCACATCGCTATCCAGTCCACACCCAAGCCCAACAAACAAACTGAAACTAAAACCTGTGTAAAAAACTTGTTAGCTGTTATTAAAGCATGCAAAAATCTTCACATTTTGCACGCGAGGATTCCCAGGAGCATTTACCCAGTCCACACAATATAGTAAACATGAAGAGACGTACCTTAGCAGGCAGCTGTGGCATTGCAGTCTTCATCTTTGCCTTCGCCTTTATAGCGATTGCCTTCGCAACGCCCAGTTGGTTGGTCAGTGATTACCGCATTACAGGAGCCAAATTGGAGAGACTAGGTCTTTGGGTGCACTGTTTCCGTTCACTGCCCGATGTTAACGATGACAGTCTGCGACGTTTCTTCGTGGGCTGCCGTTGGGTGTATGACCCATTTACCAAGGGCTACGATGAGATACGCGGTTTCCTGCTGCCTGCCTTCATGATTGCCACACAGTTTTTCTACACGCTGGCGTTTATTGGCATGCTGGCAAGCGTCATTGGAGTATTGGTGTTTTTCTTATGCGCAGGACCAGATCAAAAGCATTTCCTGACTCTTATTCGTGCCTTGGGATATGTGCTGTTGGGCGCGGGTGTATGTGCTGCCATTGCAGTTATAGTATTTGCTGGATTTGGAAATCGCAACGGCTGGATGCCGGAGCATGCAAATAACTGGTTTGGCTGGTCGTTTGTCTTGGCCTGTGTGGGGACGGTGCTCACTCTGGTGGCAGCCACATTATTTCTCACAGAGGCGCATGTGCAACATCGCAAGCGTGTGCAGTTCAAGGAGTCACAGACGCGTTTTGAGTTGGTGCGTGGCGCCTAGGGCGGAATGATACGTGCATAAGCAAAGCGACAATATTTTGGGTGAGTATTTGGCATATCAGTCAGGGACACTCAAATTAAATGACATTTTTATTTTGCAGCAGCAAATACAAAAAAAAAGAAGAAAACAACAGCAACACTTTAAACATTCCGTCCCCACGACACTTCTATGAAGAATTCTCACCATATAATTAAATTTAGCTTTAGTCGGAAAATTTGCGTCAATGCAGACGCAATAGTTGAATGTTTATGCAATTGACAATCCCCGCATACCGCATAATCAAAACCAAACATATACACACACGCACACTTCAGAATAGACTTTCAGTTGGTACTTATGAATCATACATCAGTTCATCTAATATTTGCAAGACTGACTGAATCTGCATACAACTAGAACAAACGCCTAAAACTTTGTCTATCAACAACAAAACAACAATTGAACAACAACGAATTGTATATTCTACGTAAAGCTCAAGTGAATCATTACCGCGTATATGCAGATATGTATTTACATATAAAGCTAAGCTCAATTAACGCACAGTTAGTTAGCCCCTACCCGAACCCAACCTCGGTCCCTGCCTCGACACGGTCGTTTTGTTTTTGGTGGCGCAGGCATCTTGAACTAGCAACAAATACAATTGTGCCTTAATTAGTGCTCTGTTATAGTTTATAGTGCCTTCATACAAATATATATTGTTAGATTTATCTACCTGAACAATGTGCGCTGCGCGCCTAAAACTTTCTCACAACATTCGACGACTATTTCAAATTGGATTGCATAAACTTCTACTAATTTAGTAACTAGCTAAGAACTACCTACAAATTGCAAACTTTGCGTCCATTAATTTAAGACATTCCATTTTACGTGCTCGAATGCATTACAAATTAACTCTATAAACTTTAAATTAAACTGTTAGTGTTCGTCCAATTTTGCGTCCCACTTAAACCAATTTTGTATTTAGAAAAGTAAATAACAAAATATTTTACAATATACACAACATATACAAGCTATTTACATGCATAACATACAAAACATATATGTAACTTTATTGTACAAACGACTTTTTAGACAAAACGAAGAATAAAGTTTTTATTGTATACTTATGTATAGAAACTAGATACAAATTGCCTGAAAGCAGTTGCATTTCCATGTTTTGTCATTTAGCCAACTGTAAAGTGAGTTCAAGGTGGTTTAAAGCAATTGTTCGGAAAGAATTAAGTGAATTCAAGTGACTTGAGATTTCCCATGATGTCGGGTAGTCCGTGGGGAAAAAACTTTTTAATTTGCGCTACAGTTAACAAACAGGTGTTACACTTGTGTACTGTGCACAAAGTTTTTCTTGGCAGTGTACAGTTGACTTATGCATCAAAACAAGCAGCAGATGAACACAAATTGAAAAGACGGTGCCTCAAGTAATAAAAAAAAGGATATATGAAGTACGTATTTATTATTGTATTTGAATCCGTACCCGTAGTCCGGATACTTGTAATACAGAAGCGAACAACTGTTTGATGGCGGCCTAGAATACTCTTCCTGTCATCCGAACAATAAATTGAGCTCAACTATTAACGCTTTTAAGTGTTTGAATACTTGGAATCTTAAATTTGCAATTTGACAAAAACTTTATGATAAGGGATACAAGATGAAGTCGAAACTCATTGTCGTGCATGGCACGGAGCACGGCAATAAATTTCGATTGTCTCTGATCGAAGCACTAGAAACTCCAGTAAGTATCGGTACATTAAGTGAACGTAGAAAAAGATCTAAAAAATTTTTAATTTCTTACAGCACATAAATCCTAAAAGGCTATTCAGCAGTAATGTTGGTTGTCATAATACCCGTTTGCCCATTTAAATGGTTGAAGAGGAGGAGGACCAATCTTTAGGAAATGGAAAGAAAATCTTTAAACCTTTAAGAGATTTTAATCAGGACCCTCAAATACGTTGGCAGAATTTAAGTCACTGCAATAATATTAGTGTGTCAGCAAAGTAAAGTTGTCAAAAAGTATTAAGGATATGCAGCCAACCCTTCAGTTTCACGAACTCATCCGAGACTCACTTTCTATCCAATACAAATGCTGCGAACACGCCTATTTCATGACAACCCGTTATCGGGTTACAGCCTGATGTAAATACATTCTTTCATTGGAATTGTCGTTTTACATGATGGGTCCCAAACCCGCACAACCCTTTAAGGCCTGAGTGACTCTACTGGTCTCAAAAGAACCCAGTTTCATTGTTGTTAGTCGCCTCATACGACCTGCTGAGGTGGTATTCTCTAACCCCTTCACCACAGGGGGAGGACTTTACTGTATCTAATTTTTAGGGCGATAGTCTTCCTCTGGGGTAGAAAACAAATACCATATAAATTAATTTGTTAACTACAATTTACCTATGGTATGGTACCATATCTTTCCTCGAATTAAGCGAGCTGCTTCTCCGTTTATATGCGAAAAATATTCTAAAAATTGTAGGCGCAGCATATACAGCTGTGTTTTTACTTTAGTCACGAGAAGAAAAGAAAAATTGATTTTCAGAGCGCAAGCAGGAAAGACGAGTTTCACAATTCTCTTCTCACCTAGATCCTATCAATTATCGCTCGACTATCCCCAAAGCACTAGTCCTTAACTTAGTAATAAGGGGCAATTCACGCTTTACGCACTGCACGGAAAAGTTTAACGTATACGAACATTTGTCTCAGTTGCTATTGACAACTTATTTGTTGCCGATCCCGGCTTTCTAGTGCTATAAGTCGTGTCTCAAACGAAGAGAAGTGAAGTTGGCTCGGACTTTCAATATGAATTTATAGACCGATAACCGAAATGCAATCTGATATATACAGACTTATGTATACTACTATAAATTTTGTTTTTGAAATGCCACATTAATTTTATTATTTTGGACTTGTAAAATGATATCTATTGATTTTATCTTATTCTGTGATCCAAATTACAGTTGTTTTACAAGTTTTGAGGTCTGACTACCACAAGATTTCCAACATTAAAAAAATTTGATGTAGACAGTCGGGACGGTGCCCGACAGTGGAAAACTCTGTACCCTTTTTTTCCCCCATAAGCACTAAATGCAGCATACGGTAAAATAGGAACGAACGTATTTTCTTTTATCTCTCTTTTTACAAGTTTAATATGACTGTAAGCATTTTCCAATTGGGAAGTTTCAATTGACAAGTTTTCCTATTGGGAAGTGGGGGCGAAAATTACTTTTATGTAATAACTCCAGTATTCTTAGGTTAATGTCGTTGAATTTTGTAACAGTTATAAATGTCTGTGAAAATTTTCAAATCCTAATAAAATCCCTTTTACACTTTGTGTACAGGGTATAAAAAGTAAGAAAGGAAGAAATTTTTTTTTTAATAGTCTTCTTAGATTAACGAAGAGTTAGACGAAAGAGTTATGTTCCTCGTTCGGTGGACCTTGTAATTTTGTTAATTTGTTTGGATTTGTAAAACTATTGTCTGTAAAAGTTTATAAATAATTTTCAACTTTTTGAACAATGAAACTAAAACTGTTCTAGAAACTTAAACGGTTCAACCTTCTTTTATATGAAAGTCGTATGCTGCTTGATCTACCGAAACTTTAGGAGGGATTCTGTACGGATACCATTCCTATCTAACCAGATATTTTCGTCGTTATTTGTCGACTAAAATGTATTTTCCCTTAAAAAAAATCAGTATTTCACAAATACTTTACAATTTTACATAAAGATTATTTTAAAGTATGGATTGTTGAAATATAATTTTCGGTCAAAATAAATAGAGCCCTATTGAAACTGCTCAACAACAGTACTCCAAAAGCTGCCGAATTACGAAAGAACAGTGAGTAGGTTCCCGAGTAAGTAGTTAGGGAAGTACTTCCCGGGTAGTATATGAAAATCCAGTTACTCGATGTTGTTAACTAGGTTGACCGCACCTTTGGGAAAGGTGCTGAAAATATGATTATGCCTTTAAAGGGTTAATAACTCGAAATTATTTATAGAAAGTGCCCCGTTAAGTAGTTCGGTAAGAACTTAACAGGCTTTTTACCGGTATTCTCGAATTGCAATGAAACTGTGGCAAGGTAGTGCGGGGTTGGGAACTGACAGCCTGGGACATATAAAATATCTACTTACCAAGAGTAAGAGTTCGGTAAGTAGCGGTAAGCTTACTAGTAAGTAGGTTGGTGCATACGCATGCTCGCTACATACTTTTAGCTCAGGAAGTAAAATATAGCAAAACCTTAATAATTTTGTACATAGAATTTATAATATTGTCTAAAAATAATCGAATAATTAATTTGCTTGAAACTTGTATACCCTGTACACAAAGTGTAAAAGAGTATAATAGATTTGTGCAATGTATGTAACAGGCAGAAGGAGGCGTGGCAGACTATATGTTCAGGAGCAATAGTCGAGTCGATATAGACATGTCCGTCTGTCCGGGAAAATTGCCGGGAAAAATACGAGTGTCGCTTTTGTCGAGATTGTCGCGGTTTGCAACCGCTCCGTTCAATCTATCATTTCGAAATTCGACAGAGGTGTGCGTCGTGTTTATATGCATCTATGTTGCAAAAATGATCGAGATCGGATAAATACATCAAAAATTATAGTCAAAAATATGCTTATTTCACCCTCCCTCGCCTATAAACTGTGCCAAAATTCCACTACGTGTTGATATGGATACATGTGAGCTAGAGATACAAAATTTGGTGTGGAGACTCGTGTGGCCCAAGTCAATAAAACTGCATCCACTTTTTTTCAATGGAACCTCCCCTTCCCCCGCAATCGATTTACCTTAATTACTGCCACACCCCCCCATATATTGATTTGAAAATTGTCACAGACATTAATATATGTATTTTTGATCTGTGTTACAAAATTTAACGACATTAGCCCAAGAATACTAGAGATATGGGTATAAAAAGTGGATACTTCCGTTACCATTTTACTGTATTTAGTGTTTATAAAGAAGAAGGGTACAGGGTATTCCACTGTCGGGCACCGTCCCGACTGTCTGCATTAAATTTTTTTTTTTTGCTTGTAATTTTTTGTACTAAAACAAAAAAAAATGTTTTTCAGTAATTTTTTGGTTAAAGTAGTCTTGGAAAAATTGTATAATCGTTGATTTGAAACTTCATATTGTCGACACAACGTTATGTTTTACAGTTTTAATACTTTCATTTAAACAATTTATTTTGTGTTGAATACATCGTTTCGAAACATGAAAAAAACTTTTTTTTTAAATAAATTTACAGTAATTTTTTGGTTAAATTTTTCGTGATTAGTAACTCTTATATTAAACTGACATAATTTCAAGTGATCAAATTGCGAGGACAGTCTGGGTTAATTGAAACCATCCTAAAGACAAGCGTTGTGTAGAAAAAGGATGCAATTCCAGGACGACTAGACCGCTTACAATAACGATCAAAGGTTACACTACGGGAAGATTATATCGAATTGTAGTTTTGTTCTTCATGTGTGCTTTCCATTAATCTGAGTATGCGTCCCGACTGATATGTGACGGAACAAACAGCTTTTGTTGGCTGACATTCATATTAATCCAACGGTTCCGGCGTGCCGAATCAAGCTAGAGCTTGAGAATCGCCCCCGAAGCTTTAGGCGATAGTCATATAAAAAGTTGTTAAATAAAGCGCCTATTTCCCCAACATAAATGAACCAAAGCTCGGCTTATTTACTCATTATGATTTGTTTTGGACTAATTTCTAGGTAGCGCAAGCAGCAGATGCTGCATGTGAAAGCTCAAAAAAGCTTTTTCATGCATAAGTAAAAAAAAGAGAATGAACGCATCTTATCAGCAGCTGAAAGCTCATATATATTAAGGGTATCATTATGGTGTGAGTGAGTTTGGAGTAAGCAGCAGCATGATGGAATAAGACCAAGGTGTGCTCACTCTTCTTCTTTTCAGTTGCCAAAATGTGTTGAAAGCTGGAAAGCTTAGCTTTGTATTCACACTCATATGCATGATTAAATAAATAGTTGTCTTTTACTAAACTAACAAAAATGAACACGCGCATTAACAATTTAATTAATGCATTTAATGCATTTTGCTGCAGCCAACGACATCACATAACATATGTAACAACAACAAAAATTGCGTGAACAATGCGCGGACAGACGTCCACTCACCACATCTATCAGACGTAGACTAAATTGGCAACTATTTTAAGAGGCACCCACTTCGAGTGAGCACACCTTGGTTTCATTTTATCATGAGCAGCAGCAGCTGTATGCGAAAGCGCGACTTAAATGAGAGTGAGCGGCGGCAGGATGCGCTTTACATGTTAAGAGAGTTTTATATATGTACCCTAGAATTTGGATGTGCAGCCTTGACTTAACGATTCACCATAGTCTGCTACAGTTAGACATAAGGGATCATTATAATCTGGTTTGGAGTAGCGGCATGCGAAAGCTACAAAAAGCTTTTACATACATAAGTAATTTAATGAGAATGAACGCATCTTATCGGCAGCTGAAAGCTCATTTATATTAAGAGAGCAGCGGCTGCATGCGAAAGCTCGACTTAGAACAAAGCTTTTACATAAGCTTTATAACTAACTAAGAGAGATCGCATCTTATCGGCGGCAGAAAGCGCTTTACATGTTAAGAGAGTTTTATACATGGAAATTTCATATGCAGCTTTGACTAAAGGAATCATTATGGTCTGCGGCAGTTAGATTTTAGGGAATTATTATGTTCTGCTGCCGACAAAGGGTATAGAAACTTCGGCGGCCAAAGTTAGCCAGCTATAAACATTGCTTTTTGTTTCAATTGTTAAAAATTTGTCACCCATAATTTAAAAAAAAAATGAAATCATTTCTTTTATGTGAACATGCTACTTATGTAACTCTTTGATCATATAACACTTCTTAAACAGACGAACTTAAAATGTATTTTATATGAATTTAAAACATTAAAAAGTTGACTAGTTTTTATATAAGGGCATAATTAGCAAAACAAGTTCGACGGTTTGGAATGGTTTAAGTGAAATGTAAAACAAATTCGCAAGTTGCCTACGCATTTTTTTGAATCCCATGACACATAGTACACGAACGAAAAGTTCGTGGGTTCCCTGCGCGCTGAGGATTGAGTTCGATTGATGCGCGGAACTTAGAATTTGCTGCTTATATATAGAGCTGATTAGCACTTTGCCAACAACCGGATGAAAGACTGACAAACCGACTTACTGACTGACTCATGCCGGGCTGCATGGATGAACGGATGAATGGCTTTTGCTACCAGGAAACCTTGAAACTGCGGGCGCCGCAGCGAATCAAGTGCAAAAATGTGTTAAATGTTAATTTATTTACAAATTTGTTAGAGCCAAAAAGAGGCAAGAAGCAAAGTTAATAGATCGAAATGGCTGGAAAATAAAACCATTTGGCATGACCTCACATAAATACCAAATCCGCTATAACTTATTACAAATTTATAACGACACGAAATGGAATAATATTCTAAAAGTGCAAAATGTTGTGTGAAAATCTTGGCGGGGTTGTAGACTTGGTTGGTTGGCCAAGAGACGAATGACGGCATAAATGTCAAACTCGAGACGGTGTCTAGAAGTAGTTGCAATTTAATACAAGAATAATTAAATAACTAGCGAAATATTAAGTCAGCAAGTAAACTCATGACTAAATAAATTAAAATAATTTGTTTTTTACTTTTATTTATTGGAGCTAAAAAGAATATATACGGAAGATATTCATATTGCAAAAAATAATATAAATTTAATTTTTAAACACAAATAAATAAACATTAACGTATACATAAATTAAGATAAAAACTTGTGTAGCTGGTCAGATCTATGCAAAAATTTAGCTTTAACTTTAAACACAAATAAACATACTTTTTAATTTGCGGCTTCAGTTTTCAGTCTTTTGAAAATTTCGTTTTCATTTGCATAACAGTTTTTGGTTATTTTTTTGTTTTCCAACTCATAGACAATGCTCATATTTTGCGTGTTCAGCTTAAAGACGTAACCTGTTCTTCGTGGCTTTTTTTTTTAAAGGTTCTAACATAGACGGAAGATTAATTGCCATTTTGGCCAGCAAAAAAAATACATCCAGCCGTAAGTGAAAAGCGAATTAGCTAACTCGGGAATGGAGAATGTGAATGAACGCATTGAAAACAAAAGTTAAAGCGCGACTTTGACTGAAACCGAGAGTGCATTATGTCACAAACACGAGAGAATAAATAAATTAAGCATACGCCACGTTAGCCATTCACTTTCAATGATTTATTGTCAATGTTTATATTTGCCCTAAGTAAACTCCTAATCTTTGCCTTTAACTAAGCCTAACTGAACTCATTTAAAAAAGGCTCAATTATAGATAGTCTTGTGTGTCTAGTGTTTCCAGATCCGAAGGTCTACAATATATTTGGTATTTCGCTTGCCGTTTGAGCTTCATTAAAAATTAATAGACTTTTGTTTTATTCAAAATAGAACAACTTTCGTGCACATTTAAATCACATTCAAATTTGGCGTATACTTAATGCTGATAAAGTTGCTCAGCTTAATAGCGTTTTAAGCAAATTAAGTAAATTCCTTTTCGATTTTCAGAACTATTTATTAGCGTTGAGAAGCGTAGCCTTGTATTGTTATTGTTTTCGCTTTATATTTACCTTATATGTGCGGCCTCTTAATTGTGGCTCTATCTACTATAGTAGGCTTTAGATTTTGTCTACACTTTTGATCCGACTTGAAAGTATGTGCATAGTATAATAAAAACGTTTGTTTCATGCAAACATTTTAAAATTGGAAACTTTTGCAACCATTAAGAAAAAAAACTAACAATAAGAAAACTAGCTTTTAGCCATGTCTGATATTGACGTTCTTCTTGGCATTAACATTTAGATAGTTATTATTAGCATATGGCTAATGTAAAATCATGCTAAAAGAGTCAAAATAAAATAAAGGAAAGATATATTAAAATATATAAATATAAACGCCCACTTTAGCGATAAATAATTTATACTTTGTATGTTGTCAAACAAGATTTCAAAAGATTATCTAATAGCTGGCCTTAGATTAGTGAAAAGAACAAAAAAAAATTGCAATGCGGTTCCGAAATAACCCAACAGCATTCCATTCTTACTCAAGGCTCCAAAAGCATTTCACTTTCGCAGTTGGCTATTGACTTTTAAATATTTAATAAATTTATTTGTTTGCCAAAATTAGTTAGTAATAAATTGTATAGAAACAGTGAGAATTCGCCAAAACTTCGCGAAGAATTCTTAATCTTAGAGATTTCATAGTATTTGTGACGTCTTCTCAAGTTATCATCAACTAATCTTACATGAAACATAACTCCATTTAAATTAGAAATATTTATTTGATTATTATCATCAAAGCTTTAGTTTAAAAATAATAATAGATTTCTAATGTTGCCATAGCACATAAGCACAAACATGCGGTGCAACCTTCTCATCAGGCAAACCAAATCAGGCCACCTGAATCAGGTCAAATGAATAACTGTTTTAAGATGGTGAATCACTCCCACCACCTAAAAAAGTATTCGAGTCACAGAACCTCAATCAGGCCACCTGAATCAGGCCAACCGAATCAGGCCACCCGAAGCACACCGTCCAATGGGGTATGTGCCGGCTTTACCCCCAAGGCTCGGTTAAAGATGTTTCTCATAAAAAACTGTTTTAAGATGGTGAATCACTCCCATCACCTAATAAGCACTCGAGTCACTGAACCTGAATCAGATCACACGAACCATGCCAACCGAATCGGGCCACCCGAATTACTCCGTCCGATGACGTACGTTGCTTTACCCCCAAGGCGCTGTTAGAGATGTTTCCCATAAAAAACTATTTTAGTATGGTGAATCACTCCCCCACCTCCTCACAGCTCCTTACAATTTGATAAATGCCTCAATAGTGACGTCATTTATGAAAGTTTTGCGTACATTCAAAAGTGTATCTGTAAATGTAGAATAAGAAGACATTACAACCGATGAAATATCTATGTTTTTGTTCTCTATTCCCCAAATATAAAATACAAACTTCGTATACAGACCCTGGCTCGAGCCGGGATTGCAGACCTGACTATTTTCCTTTAGATACAATTGCAAGCTATTTTGTTTTTAGTAACAGTCATACACTTTCACAATGAACTTGCCTCTAATTTTAGCATAATAAACTAATATATACACTTTTCGATTAGTTTTGGATTGACATTCGACAAATATGCCGTGAATTACTATCTACGAAAGAATGTAATTTGCTTTAATTTGAATATAAATTTGTGATTTTTGAAAAGTTATCACTTCATTTCATTGCCTTGTCATTGAAGTCAACTCACAGGTTGGAAAAATGGCTTAACAATAGAAGAAAAGGAAAGCATCCTTTTCTTTCTTATCCGAACTTAGCGTACGTTTACTGATATGACCGCCTGGAGCGCTATCATCGTGTAGACACGAACAAAACAAAATTATATCCTCAAAAAACATCAAAGATTTAATAATTTTGTGAAAATGTAATGATTCTGATGGAGTGATATAAGTTTTTTTGTTAGGATTCTTTTTGTCAAGAATTACCTCCACCATATTGAGTTGTTTTTTTAAATTGAGAAATCTTGAAAAGTGCAAAGTGAAAATGCCACTATGAAAACACTTCTTATAATAGATGCAGTTAGATATTTTTTCCGGTTCGTCTTTTCTTTGCCTTACTACTCTTCTTCGTCTTAAACTTGCAGGATGATTTTATCTTCGTCTTCTTCTTTGCTTTCTCTTCTTCTTCGTCTTAACCTTCTTTCTCTTTCGTGTCTTCTTCGTCTTAAATTTGCAGGATATTTTTGCCTTTGTTTTCTTCTTTGCTTTCTCTTCTTCTTCGTCTTAACCTTCCTCTTTCTGTTCGTCTTCGCCAGCCTCTTTGCGGTCGTTTTGGCCTTGCCCACGGCTCTCGTCTTTCTTCGCTGTTATATTCGCCTTCCTTTTTGTCTTCGCTGATCACAATCGGATGCATTTCTTATTTAATCCCCACTTATATAATTAATTATACCTTCTGATTGAAGTGCTTATTTTATTTAAAAAAAGTTTGGGCGACTTTCTTTTATTCGGTTTCGTGATGCTCAATACTCAAATTACGTCATTTACTAGTTTTTGCTTCGAATTTATTTGCAGATAATTTAGAAGTTGTTAAATAAAATTTTTGGCAGTAGCGATAGTTCGATGACAAGGATCGATGTCAAATATCAAGTTGTTGGTATATTTAGCTAGAATAGAAGCTGTTCCTATTTGGACTGATAGAAATCGAAATCTGTATCCGGCTTGCATAATTTGAATACCTTAAATGATAAAGTGCTTTTTATGGGCTCATCCATTATACCCTGAATTCTGAACATGGCACGGCAAAAAACGAAGACATTGGTTTTGTTTTTTACTTTTCTTTTTGGCAATTTCATAAGCAGTTAACACTATACAACAAAACTTTGCTTTTTGTATGCCCTTGAGAAATGGTTGTAATTCGCTGTTTTTTTATGGCTAGGGAGCACAGAAAAAGGATGCTAATCAAAAATTTTGTAATTATGACAGCAAAATCTCGAAAAAGAATTCTCTTTCAACCGATTTTAAACCCAAGAGCAATTTGTTACTGTGCCAGATTGATAATTTTGGGTTAAAGAAGCCCAAAGAATATTTAAGAAATACTTATATTTGAGAGGAGATATCTAATCTGTTGTTCAAGCTTTTGGTCGACGGATTTTTAAGAGTTTACAAATGAAAATTAAGGAAAGCTGTTTAGATTTATGGCAAGAATGTTTCAATTAAAGTCACCGAAACTCAGTTATATCGAAAGATATATACAGTGGGGAGCAAAAGTGATTCCACATTCAACATTTTCATGTTCGAGCGCTCATAAAACCTAAACGAATGAAGTAAATGGAAAAAACTTTTATTTTTCTGAAATAATAAGTATTTAATTTGTAACAAAAAAACATAAAAATGAAAATAATATTATAAGCAATGAAATAGTTAAAAATCAAAAACCAAAACAAGAGGCATGTGTTCAGTTTTGCACCTTTTATGAAAAAATCAATCATAATACGGAATTAGCATTTTGTCCAAAGATCCGGATTGTTTATAACATTTTTTATTCGGTTTGGCATACTCTCAACCAATTTCTCAATAATTGCTTTCGGAATTTTATTCCACTCCACCTCGACACGACTCCAAAGATCGTCTAGGTTGGATGGGGCTGATTAGTACTGTCCGAGTCGTCACTTCACGATTGACCACAGGTTCTCAATCGGATTGAGGTCGGGACATTGAGTTGGCCACTCCATCAACTTAGAATTTTGGTTTCCCAACCATTCCTTAACAATTTTTGCAGTGTGCTTCGGATCCCCATCTTGTTGAAAAGTTATTTCGCTTTCAGGATACGCACACTTGTCCAGAAAATTGAGAAGATGGGATTGCAAAATATTTAGATAATCTTCCTTAAGCATTATTCCGTCAATTTTGTGCAACCGTCCAACGTGCCACCATGTAAAACACCCCCAAGCCATTATGTTATATAAATAATATGATGCACTCAAATTTTTATATATATATAAATTTTATTTGTCTTTATCATATATGGGCCGTAAAGGGAAATTCCGGGAGAAAATTGGGGTGAAAACTCTTCGGGTGCTTCTATTACCCGTTTGGGCTATATTATTGTTGCTGTCACTGCCAAAGCGGTGACTATTGCGGCATTCCTTGAATACTGCGGGTCTTCCGGATCCTCACCCCTCTCATTGGGTCTGGAAACAGGCATGTTTAAACCAAAAAACCAAAAATCATGTATCATAGTGTAATCGTTCATACATATCACTTATCTTTAATAATGAAAATTTATAGCACAACTAGCTGATTTATGTTATTATAACTATTATATCAATAAAATAGACACTTATGCTTAGGATAAGCCCATCGAGCATTAACTACGCCATTAAAAATATTGCCGATTAGAAATCATACATATTTAAGAAATTAACTGAAACTTAAACAGCATTTGATGGATTGATATATGATATGCTACAAATGTTACATAAGAACACGATTCGACCCCCTAACGTGTTGCCCAACTAATTTATTGAGCTACTTAAGCATGTCACAATATACAGACTAGAGAATAATAACAAATTCAGCAAGTTCATAAATACAGATCATTTCTAGATAGAGCGAGTTCCTTGAACTTCAAGCAGCTCTTAAAATAAACTCAGCCGTAGGCCGTTGTTCGAGCGCGCATTAGCACAAATTTATATATGAAATAATTTCAGTTGTTATATAATCAAATATTTAGTCATTCCAAAAACAAGAACAGAAACCAGCACAAGAAGCAGCACAAGAACCTGTACAGTCAGCCGCTTCAGTGATATTATAATTTGAATGGATCCTAAACAGAGAATACGGGCATAAAAATAGTGATTGGCAAATTAAATTTCAGGCTAGTGCGTCAGTTAGTCTGTCGCTTGGACACAGCGGCAGTGGCCAGTGAGCCATGGAGCACCACATCCACATCAGATAAGCGCAACTACGGCTGCCATAACTTATAGCTACCAAATTTATGTGTAATAAATTCTATAAAGTTTTGTTGAAAACATGTTTCCAGATCCAGCTGTCGGGAGCACTAATGAAATTGAGTGAAACACACACGAACACACACATATATGCATGCATACCTTTAAAGAAAAGTGTCAGCAACATCGATCGATCCATACTTGGTCTATAAAACCCAGCATAATTAATATATGCAAAGAATCAGTTCACATAAAGTTCAGTTGTTTCAACGCCGTGACGTCAATGAATTCGACTATTCTAATTCTCTTGTTTTGGCAGCCAAAATGGGTTTGGCTAGTTTTAGACTGGATCGTTTATGATACCTTTTCAATTGGCTGTTTATGACTATCCGCCACATTAAATGACAAAATGGCGTAACTTAATTAAATTATTTACATGCAAATTTCACACATCGTAGAGCTCATAAAGCGGTTTCCATTGAACCCCCTTAAAAATGTGACTAATTGATTTTAACTATTGCAAAACTGTGTAGACTCACAAAAATGAACGTTCCTTAATTGATTATGTTCTTGGTGTGAATGTTTTTGGTCAGTTTCAGTTTCGGATTGGTTTTAGTTTAAATTAATTGTGGTTTCATTTGTGTGAAGTTTCAATGCCACTGGATTTTATTAAGTTTGCAAATATATTTTATATTATTTCCTGTACTATCGAAAGAGGCCAGAAAAGTAATGCCAAAAATATGGTGTTAATATTATTAAAAAAGCACTATATTAATACTACTTAAGTCTTTGTGTTATTGAACTGGACTGTTTAAATTGATTTGAAAAGTCATTTAGTATGCGATAATAAGGAAAAAACCAACAATGCAGTGTTTTGGTGGCCTGAAAATACTCTTTATCTTGCTCTTTTTTATAAAAGATGTAAAATATCAGTAAATGCAGGCATAATATAAGAATTAAGTGTAATAATTACCAGATGCCAAGCGCACAAAAATAATAAAGTGAAATCCTTTGCTCATCGACGTGCTGAAAAGCGACCATTCCCAAGATAGTGTATATAACACAAGTGCTTTTATTTGCTCCTTTTCTTTCTCAATTTTGCTTTTCAATAAAAATGTTGATTTTTTTAACGATCCAGGATTTCACTCTATTACTTTCATGCTCTTTGGGAACAGATGGTAACAGCAGTATTAATCGATAGTCAGTTTCTATGCACTATGTGTATGTAAATACGATGTTTTGATAAAGGTAGTCATCGATATTAAGTATGGTTCTTCTTCTTCTACGATCTGATATGCTCTCTATCCTTCAGGCGCCATGCTTTCTACACTCACTAATGCCAAATGTTAACAGTGGGTCCTACTTGTTCCATTCAACTGATATACGGCCTACCGCTTCATCGCCTTACCTAAACAACCGCTTTGAAGACCTTTCTCCCTGGATCTTCTTCGTCCCATGTTTACTAAGTCAGTGAAGTCACTGGATGATGATTCGCTTGACTATGCCAATGGTGTCTTAGAGTTTGTCGTTTCAGCATGTAAAAGGTCAAAGATCTTATGGAGTACTTTCTGCTCGAACATTTCAACACTATCCAAGTCAACAAACATGCTTTAGTGTTGTATGAAACATTTATAGAAAATGATGCCGTTCCGAAGGAAGCTTCAGCTAGGTTCTGTCGTATCCTGGCCGAACCTATCACCAAATCATTTTAAAATAGTTGCGACTCATGCTTATACTTGTTATGATGGTATTACAATGAAAAGAAAAGCAAAATTGTTATAAAAACATACTGATATTTCTTTCTTCTTTGTAGAAATTATGTTTAATAAACTGAAATATAAAAGAAATTTGAAGATATATGATAAAAAGAAATCCCATTTTAATATTGATTTAATTTTGTTTCTTAAATGAAAACATTCTTAATTCAAGAATGTTGTTCTTAATATAAGGAAACCCGTTCTTACCGTACTTTTGACACCCGATGTTCTTGACGTTGTTAATACTTTAAAGGCCTTTCGACGTTTTACAATTCTTGTTGAATAATTTATAAGAACTTAAGTTTAAACATGTTGATACTGATGTTGTGTGCGGAAACTAGTTAAAATAGATTGGAAATAAAAACAACTTTCCTTAATTTGTTGAGAATTTTCAAAGTTGTTCAACTGAAAGGAGATAACAAGATTCGTATGCGACTAAGGAAAGCGAAGAACGGGCGATCCACAAAACAACAGACTACCGTCACCGCTCACCTCTCTGAGCAGACTAAGCAAACCGATGCATATGCCCCGCTCCTTGCGTACTACGGCGGGGAAAGGCCTTGGTTTCCATTGGCCGAGCGCTCATGCAGAGGAACCAATGCGGTCGGTGTGGTCATTGAAGTGAAGAACACCGCCTATGTATGATCCGTGCGAGATCAGTATCGGGGAAGTTGAAAGGCGCTATTTTAGAGGTAAAAAGCGAGAACTGGGAGGAGCGAAAGAGAGCGAGGATACGGAGATGTGCAGAAGTAGGAATGATTTCAAAATGAAAGGGATTAAGTACATGTACAGATGCAGAAGGAAAGATGGAAGTGGGTGCAAAGGCTGCTTTGAGCTTGTGGAGGAAACACTTTTCCGGCTTATTAACCGGCGATGCCGTCAATGATGCCGCCTATAGAGTTATCCCTCTAACCTCAATGAAGTTATGGTTGCTCAAGCGGCTCAAAAACAACAAGGCCCGCAGAGTGGTTCGAGATGGGCTGCCTTGAGCTGTTAGGGTGTATGTTCCAGTTCTTTTGCATAATATGGCTAGATGAGAGCAGGCCCAATGATTCGAACCAAAGTTCTTAAGAAGAATGAATCCACGGTATGGGCCAACTACCGTGGTATCAGTCCTCTCTCGTGTGTTGACAATGTGACAACAACTCTTAGCTGCTGGCACAAAAATATTTTGCAGCCGATGCCAATCCCTGGACTAAAGCTGAGCGGACCTTATCAGAGCTATTTAGGCCTGGTAACCGCACCATTGACCAGATATTTACACTACAACATTGGACACCCACCAGCTCTTTATCGTTTATAACGCAGCATTTCGTAGTAAGAGTATATAAAATGTCATATAAGTAACTGAAACTTAATTTGTGCGCGTAAATCATATAAATGAGGCGCATAAATAAATAAATATTATGTTTTAATACCTCAGTTTTCAATGGATATTTATTAACGCTAAATATTTTGGTTTCACGCCAAGTGGAACTCGCTTTAAATAAACGATATTTCAAATATGCCATGTCAAATTAATGTTTCTGGGATTGAACTTAGGCTATGCAATGTCCGATGGCTCTTAACGCAGCCGCAGATTATAATGCCTACAATATGCTTCATTCGATAACTGATAAATAAAGCAGACAATAACCCCCAAAAGCAACAACAGGTGAATCTTTGACGGAAGTAACTGATATTTATTTTTAGAGATGAATAGCAAAAGCCAGTGTCTATACGATACCAAATGACCTTTAACTTCGTAAGAACGCCATAAGGCATTCCATACACAACAACACCCAAAATCTGCTGCGACGACGATATTAGCACTAATGTCTTCTATATACGGTTTATTTGATATATGCAAAGCCGATGTCTCGCAGTGATTGATTGCAAAGGGGTGCTGAAAATTGGCTTGCAATTTAAATTTCTCAGCAATTTTCAGAGGGGGTAACGCCCCAAACATGCATTGACAGCAGAACAACAACCCAACCCCAAGTCAAACATCACTCATACGCACAGTTGAACAAACAGTATAGTGGCAAGCGCAGCGAAATTTGATTTGAAATACGACGTGTATTTCCTCTTGTTTCGCAACTAACTGTACACAAATGAAATATCTTTATGTATATGTAATATTTTAAACATAAAATATGCAAAATCAGCATTTTTGTTGATGACTTTAAAGCACGGCTCCGGCTACCCGTGGCCAA
The DNA here is from genome assembly GCA_035041775.1 of Chymomyza caudatula. Lineage (NCBI taxonomy): Eukaryota > Metazoa > Arthropoda > Insecta > Diptera > Drosophilidae > Chymomyza > Chymomyza caudatula. The sequence goes on along the minus strand of JAWNKW010000136.1, from coordinate 2,843,884 downwards.
TTGCTCGGAGGCCTCCAGCTGCGTTGACAAACAAGTTCTTGTCGTTTGGATAAACCTTTGATAAGATACAAAGTATCTGTATATTACTGGCAGCATCTACTGTGTAGTTATATGTGATTTTTATGTTATATGGTGTTTATGCTTACTGTTAGCTGTCATTTTGACTGCGTTGTCATTTGTTTGGGCATTATCTTAATTTTAATTGGCAATTCGGCGACACGCATTCTTTTGGAGCGTTTGAATTTCTCACGGATCTTGAAAAGTGTCATTTGACATTGTTCGATGTGGACTTGTTTGTAATGTGTCTCGAATACAACATAGGCTTAGTTTACTTTTAATTTTGTTTAATTGCTTAATGTATTTTTAATGATTTATTTTGTCTATAATTAATATGCTTAAAGTGAGCTCATCAGCTGTCTGAAAATTCGAACTTAAAGCTTACTAAAAGAATGAACTCTGCGACTGAAAGTGGAAATGCTATTTGTTGAAAAATTTTACGATCGTATGACATATCTTTTGGGCATCCAAAGCAAAGACTTGGCCAACGCCTACATAGCTATGATTTTGAATTTGGCTTGGAAAAACACTTAGATGAGTTTGATAATTAAATTAAATAAATGTATATTAAAAGTTAAATAAGGTTAGTGAAATGTAAATTAGGTAGAATCAAGATTCTGTTTAGAGCTGACTAGTCAAATGACCTTGAAATAATTCTGTAGAAGTTCTTGAATAAGCAAGTTGGTGAATCAATCTAAGTTAGATTGCTTAAAAAAACTGTTGGAAAAAAACAAGCAAACCTCAATCTTATCTTTGGGCCAAGCTAGTTTTATAGCATTTTGAAAAGGGGAAGTATGCCTTATGACTTTGAAGTCGCTAGCGAATAGAAATGTCGATTTGTGTGAAAGGCCAAAATGCTTAGGCGCTCTACACTCCGGGCCTCGCTTGAAAATCTAGCTTCGTGTAGCGCCTTTGGAACGGAACTACTTTTTATGCCAAAGGTGTTGAGTTGCAGATGAGAATCACATCATTAATCGTACCAAGCGATATGCTACCGGAGCCGCACAAGGAAACTGTCAAGGAGGGTCTGGTGACGGTAAGACTTTCAGATTATGGTGCACAACTCTCTGGAAGAGAAAGCTCTGATATCACTCTCTGGGAAGCCAACTGAGTTATGACTCATCTATCTAGTAACTTCTGCTCACCAAGTAAAAGAGTTATTTTTTTCTTTATTTCAAAATGGCGTAAGGTATATACCGTGCTCTTTATAAAGGGAACTTACCTGTTCGAAAAGCTGCCATAGAAACTAGCGCCTTTAAGTGTTGTCGCTTTTTGATTGATTGAAGCGCGAACTCTGCTCTATGAAGAGCGAAAGACTATGTTCAATGTGACATTTGCAGGGGTAGACCGTGCGTTCGTGCGAAGTACCAGCGGAAAGACGCACTAACTGCCTTTGGTAACACGGAGTGTCAGTCAAGACGAAGAAGAAGCCTTCTCTTGTGATGCGCACATGTGCTCAACTAACCAAGGTGCACTTATGTTAAGGTGGAAACGGGGATCACACTGGTCATTGAAAGGAAATCAGTAGATTTACCCTGTTTTATTAGAACCCATTCCCATCCTAATGACGAACTCAACCTATAATGTTAATAGTACTCATATATGGAAATTATTTCACTTTTTTTTTAATACGGTTGGATCTTCTGCTTAATATACAAATACGAGTTCGGTAATAAAATCATACGAATTCGCAAAAGTTTGCAAATCGAAAATAACTACTTAGTTTATCACCAAATCTCATATTACTCGAAAACCTTCGAGAAAAAATCGAAGAAAAAAATCGAAAACCGATCGAGTTGAACTATGATTTGCGATAATCGAAAACGATGCTAGAAAATAAAAAATGGGAAACCATTCAATTCAAAATCAGCGAACCAAAATTTACTGGTAAAGTAGGAACACTTTGATGTCGGACCCCATCAGTTGGGGACACCGGGACACCAAATTTTACCAAAAGATTCGTCAACCATGTAACCCCCTGCCAACGTAAGATGCATCTGTTCTAGACTTGGCATAGTTTACAAATCACACTGGTTGATCGACCCTAAAAAATAAATAAGAGCAAGAATTGCCATTGAGTTAAATATGTTTACCTACTGCTGGGTTTTAAGTCTCAACATAGCTTTGGGTGCACCCTCAGGTTTTAAGTCCTCGGTATGACTAATGTGCCTTATCAGCGTGTGCTTAACCCAAGTCCTTTCCAAAAGCATTTACCTTTCACTGCATTGTGTTTAAGCCATCTTGACAATAATATATCACCCATTCGAAAATTTTAATCAAAGATGCGAAATTAAGCGACACGCCCGGAAATGCCCGCAATGCCGACGACGTCGACCACCACAACCAAGACCACAAACATGCCAAGAACTTAAGGGGCTTTCACAGTTGATTTATTCGCGCATCTTGCAATTGCAAGCTGAAGGTCATTTGCGTCGGGCACATACAAACGAACTCTCAAGTTCGAGTGAGTCAAAAGGTTATTCAACTTGGCGTTACATAAGCATCAGAGACGATGCATGCAACATGACAGTGGGTCAAAACGGGTTATAGCCGCATTGACAGCGGCAGCAGCTGGCAGCCAGACATTCCACCAAGGTCACACAATGGCGCCGGCTGCACGCAGAACAAGAGACCAGGATAGGGCAAGGAAGGAAGTCATGACTCACATGCCGCTGGGCATTTTTCAAGCTTAAAAAATGAGACTTTATAAGGCAATGAGTACATATTTTAAATGTGTTCCAATCTGAGCGACATGAAATAAATTAATCGAACCACAAAAAATGCCAAAATTCATTGCGATAAAAAAAGGCAAAACAATTGTTTCAAAAAAAAATTGTATAAGGCATTTGTTGAAACAATGCGATTACGCAGCGGTTCACTTGGAGAAAAATTATACAGCTTTCTAAAGACAAATCGAGAAAAATCATTGGTTAAAAAATTGGTTATCTTGTTTTGAATCGTTAGCTTTTCAAAGGTAGGTATCAGCTATTATAGATGAAAAACTATCGATAGTACTATCGATATATCGAATTTTTTCCTTTGTGTTTTACTAACAATGCGCTAAGCGGCCAAGGCTAGGAAGGTCGGAAGGAAAAAAAAACCCAATAGCATCCAATCTTTTCGAGGGCTTCATTAATGGTTCCAAGATTTTTGAGATTTCGCAACACAAATCATTATAGAAGGCAAAAGGAAATATTCTACCAATTTGGGAGATTGGAACCAATTGAGGATATGATAGTATATAAGTGTATGTATAATATGGTAAGTGCATACGCTGGAGACCAAATTTGGTATGCGGACTTTTAGCATGTGCAAACAAAGCAAAGTTTGTTATGTGCCAGAAATCTCTAGATGGTTTCGCCTAAAGTTTTATTTGAAACCGTCGACCAGATGCTTCTTTGTTACATTTTCCATGATCTCAAAGTTTGAAATTTGGTATAAAAAAAATATTCGGCATAACGTAAAATTGCTTTGGGTTGAGATTCGGTTGAAAGATTTATCTAGTACACCCACTTATTTTGTCGATTTAGCTCAAATCACTCTAATTTTAGAAACCATATAGATTGAAACTGAACTCATGCCAAATATACGAAAATTACGTAATAGAAACTAGTTAAAAAAGTTTATTATAAAAATTACACAAAAATATATTTCCCCAAAACTTCAACAGAGTCTGGCAACACTTACCAATATATGAGACACCTTTCACAATTGGTTCCAATATCCGCTAAGTCCAATATGAGGAAGAAGAAGAGGATGAGGAGGAAGTGTAAATGGAAGAGAGGGAAATGGAATAGGAATACGAGGAGAAAGAGTATAGAAAGATATTGCTAAAAATATTCGCAGCTATACTTAGTATAAAGGAAATAAAGAGAAAAAGTGAGCGAACCGAGCAGGCCACGGAGCCCCCTAGTAATACATATAATTCACAAATTTAAAATAACCTTGGCCAAGACCGTAGAGAAAAAATAACTTTAGGCGACAATTATGCCTTTGGGTTTTTCTTTTGTTACATTGAAAAAGTGTCTATTTCGAGCAGCTTTGACAACTTGTGAAAGTACCCGGCAGCCTCCACAGCCTTTCGTTATAATATAGGGTATAAAAAATATCTACTTTGCACTCACTAGTTTTCAAGCCAATTGCTGTTTACTTTTAGAGCTAATTTTTCTCAGTGTACATAAAGGTGGGTTACTGAGCTAACGCATTGCCGGTCACTCGGCCAGTCATCAATTTTAGCTTCCAACGGCCAGCTCATCAGACATCGGCAGCGTCATCGTCAAACAGGCGTTGACATTTGATATTTTGGGCCCGAACTCGAGGGGATTGCATGCCCAAATTACAGAGAGAGGAACGTAAAAATTGCTATTTTGGGCGGAGACAAGTGCACAAACTGAGCGAATGCGTTAGTGACCGTCAGTAGCGGCAATAAATAGGTGCGAATTTCGGCCAAGACGAGCTGCACAATTCACACTTGGCCAAGTATCAATATTGGCCTAATACTTTGGCAGCTCAGCTGAAATATAATTCACATGGACAGAGTTATCGTTTGGTTTGGCTTCTTGTTCAAAACGAATCTTAAAATTGCCAGTGACATGATATTTGTCAACAATATTACGATTTGATAGTTTTATGAATATATTACTATGTTATACAAAAAAACATGTCGTATGCGTTATACTTATATCCAGCATCATTTGGTCTTTGCTCAACAGCGGCGATTTTTGGTATAGAGTTTTGAACTTGACTGGAGATTTTTGTGTTGTTTTTAATGGTGTGTTTTTTCAAAGGTCGTTCAGGTTTTTCACCATTTTGTATAAAATAAAAGTAAAATATGACAGCAACAACAAAAAGAACAACAATCAAATGCGTTGGCGGTCATTTTGCAAAAAAACAAAAAAAAAAAATGTATCAATTTACATTTTCAGGCAATATTGCTATTTTAAGCAGCTCAAAAGAAGAATTATCAGTATTTATTTTATTTTTCTTAAAATTTATTATGACTTTTTTGGGTTGTGCTGCGCACAGCTTATAAATAATAATATTAATTTGTCCATCACTTAACAATGTGTTTAATGTTCTTTTGAAGACATTCTTGCATTGTACACTTAAAAATCACATAAAACAGAGTTGACTATAGTTATTAATATTTTTGTTTCTTGCTCAATTCATTAAAAAATTATTTTTAATAAGAGTTTTTTACAACCTCCGTATATTTTTGTTTTGCTGAAATGTCAATGAAACTCCGGCAACAAATATCTGCATATTTACATATGAATATAAAATAAATACTATTAAATAAATACTGTATAAAATACGATTTTTCACCTTTGTTTTCTTTATTTTTGCACAGCTTGAGATTTCTTCCTGGCATGAAATTTAATATATGCTTTAATAAGTCTTCGCAGTTCTTTACGTCTTTTTTTTTTTGGAAATAAAAACAGCTTTTCTGCATAAAATATTGATTATGACTAAGTCTTCATAAAGTTTATAGTATGTTGAATCTATAAAAGGCTTAATAACTTATAAAGGATCATATTGCTCTCAACTATAATCATAAATCGTAAATCCATAAGTCTTGGCATGTTCCAAGCCCTTGAAGGTACTAAGAAATAATTCAAATTTATGGTAGCTATTTTTTAAGTCTTTTGTATAGAGACATCCACCAAAAATGGTGCAGTCAATGAATTAAAAGTTAACTCTTCATAAAGTGAATAACTATTTGTATCGTTTTAAAGCATGGTGGTAACCCACTTTCTTCTTCATAACTAGCCATGCTTCAGGCGCCTTTGCATCATGCGTGCCTTCTACACTCAACTAAAATTGGTCTTCCGACGAAAACAGGGTCTCCGCCTTCCTTGCCATTCTTCTAGGGGCTGCTTCGTCCATATGCACACGACAAGGCCAAGGCAGGGGAGCTGCTGGATGTTAATTCGCTTGGCTCTGTCAAGGTCCCTTTTTGTGTTTGAGCGGAAAGTACTCCGTAAGATCTTTGGCCCTCTACGCGTTGGCCACGACTACTGCGCTCGATGGAATGAAGAACTCTATGAGCTCTCTGAAGGCATTAACATAGTCAAGCGACTTGCAATCCAGCTCTTATGCCGGGTAGGCCATGTTGTGTGTATGGATGCAAAAGTTCCTGCAAGAAAGGTCTTCAATGCGGCAGGTAGAGAATACACTAGCTACCTTTGGTATCACCAATTCGAAAAGGCGCGCTCAAAAGGGAGAATGGTGTTACGCGGTGGGTCCCAAACCCTACGCACAACACTGCTAAAAACCTGCGCAGACTTCGCTGCACACATTAGCTCACTGCCCTAACACCTAGTGGTGGTTAGAGCCCGGGGGGCACCACGTAGAGGTTGCACGTCAACTTGGTAAAGATAGAGACAGGAGTAAGGGAACTTCACCATCTCTTATCAGAACCCAGGCCCACCCTACCTACGGGTACCAAAAAAGTATTATCTGTAAAGAGTAATTCTTTGCCTGTTCTTCATGCTGACATCGTTCTTTATTGTCACGTGGGACGGAATCCTTGACACCCATAAAAGTATAGTTTTCAAAATCAATCTAAGAATCCACCGCTGTGACTCTCTACTTAAAGCCGTACTACATATAGGTCATCAGGAACTAATGCTATGATTAGAAAAGAATTAGGTTTTAGTATGATATGAAATAAAACTCTTAGTGTGCGCTCCTACGTTGCATTTGAAGTAACTGGCGGTAGTTTTTTGATGGCAAAATGCACACCGGCTTTGCTTTTCAATGCAATGCCACAATTTTTGCCTCTCTTAAGTTTCTTAATTTTTTTAAGGATCTCATCAAAATCTCTTACCGCTGAGCCGTTTCTTTAAGTTTCTTCTTCTTGCCAGGTGATATTAATAATTATGTTATTGGGCAGTAATGCACCGCGACGTTAAAGATCCTTTGTGCCCCCCTACTGAGCTTATACCTCCACAGACAATCCTATCTCTCTCTTCTCTTCAAGTTCACAGAACCTGCAGGTATTGGTCAGAATGCTAATAGAAATCTTCTTTAGTTGTGATATTTTCTTGAACCTATGTAAGTCATCCGAGGAGAATTTTGTCCTGTCTGAGGCCCGGAGTTTCCCTCCAGTTAATGGTCCGTAGTGATCTTTCCTCTTCTCTTAGTAGTTGAACATCTACAAACACTTCTCTCAAGGAGTCATATGTTCGAGTGTAAGCAAACGTGGCAACCATTGTTGATAGCTTTGTCATGTCAAAATATTCGTGTAAATATGATTAAATCGTATGCTCTACATCCTCAGCAAATTCAATCATTTCCATTCTCCGATCGTCCATTATAATTCCATGGATTTTATCGACAATTTCTGCTATGATGGATTCTTTTCGGCGTCCTGAATGTTCGGCGTCGGCTGTGATAGACCACAGTAAGCCCCATAGTCTTCATCAAGCCTTTCTTTGGTTTCGATGATGATTGTTTTATGCAAAAAATAATGCTAAAGGAGGTTTGTCTATGTATTTAGGAGATTATCTGCATTCAATGGCAGTCAAACAGAAACTGAACGTCGCAGATTTCTCAAAGTTAAACAGTACGCTCTTAACAGCAGCAAGAGCAGCGTTGTATGCAAAGTTACTACTCGCGAAACTCAAAAAGTCAATCACTTATCAAACGTCCCTCGCGTATCAGCTCTTTATAAGCATCAACAAACTATCCCACACATATATTACTTTGCTTTTACTCTACAAGCCATTGATACGATATTTATTTATGTAAACATTTTAAGTACTTTGGCGAACTCGCCTTGACTTAACCGTTGCCATTAACTTCATCCTGTTTATGAGACATTTCATGAATAAAAAAATCATTTCATATAAGCATTTTCTGTGTCAATTGCAATTTTCAAGAGCAACAACTACAGGTGATTAAAAATAAAGCTGCTTGCTGCTTTAGATTGGCTAAATGTTTCCTTTTAGCATAAAAAATCATCAAAACAAAATACAATCCAAAAAACGACAGTGCGTATACGCAATATGCTTAAGCCAAATGTCAGCCAGATATCAACAAGTTTTTCTAGAGAGACCGCATTCTAGTGTATGGATGCTCCTCTGCTAAGCGGATCAACAAACGGAAGCATGTCGCAATGCTAAGTAGTCTAAGTCGCAGCACTTGAGGTGTCTCAATTAAGTCAATGGATAAGCCGCCTAACAGTTAATTTCCTACAAAATGATCTCAGTGATTTCAGTCTAGCTTATTGGCTACTGTATGAGTTCATAACAAGAATTAGAAGAAGAAAATTTTGATCTATAGTTGGTAATTTATTTTAATTATGGTAAAATCTAAAAAAAAAATATGAAAAATTAGTAAACATGTTTGAAACAACATACGGAAATCAAAATTCGCATGCTGCAGACAAATAACACTAAGAAGTTCTATTATATAAGCTTTAATTAAATCAACAACGCATTTGGTATGCAAATAATATTGGTACATTCCTCTTGAGAATAATATATGAGAGCCGGTTAGGCAGCGCCAACAAACACTCCAGCTACTATGCTGGCTATCGCTAATAGATCAATTTTCGATTAACGATAAAATTAAATCAAAATAAACACGAAAAACTTGAATTTTCAATTAAAGCCAACAGAATTTTGCGCAAAAAACTAGAATACAATATGTGAAATTAAAAAAAATAAATAAATGAGGGGTACAAAAAACTAAGTAATCGAAGAACTTGAAAGTGAAGTTGAATTCTTGAGCTACGCACGGACTAGACTTTAGGGGTGGCACACACACACACACGAACACACTTACACACACACACACACACACACACACACACACACACACACACACTGACGCTGCACTGGTCCTAGCGACAATGTTATGTGGATATTCTGGCAAAGGAAATGCAGGCCATCTATGTCAGGCGGACATCATCAAGTGAAACAATAGATCTGGCAGAAATCCGGAGGACGGCACTAAAGGCAGATGAACGCACAGGCTTATCCCGAATCTAACGGAGTGGATAAAGAGAGGGGCAGGACGTCTGAGCTACCACCTGACCCAGTTAGGGTAAAGGAAATATCTGTTCAGGTTCAAGCATGAGCCTACCACCCTTTGCCCGAGCTGCCCAAACAATAACGAGAATGCGGAGCATGTCCTGTATCACTGCACAAGATACAGGAATCTTGCGGGCATACTTCCTTCCCCGGAGGAGCTAGCCGGGTACATGCTAAAAAGTGAGGATAACTGGCTAAGGATCAGCCAGCTGATTATCCGCATATATCGTAAAGAGGAGAACGCATAATGGAGTCATAATTGAGAAGAGAAGTAAAAGGAAGGCAGTGACTCAGCTCATCTAGGCATCCAGAGGGATCTGAGAGATGCAAAAGAGAGGTGAGATGTGTGTAGGCAACCCTCTCTTGCGAAGTAATACTGAGCGGTCCTCCCGCGGGGAGTGGTGGTGTAAAGGGGTGTCGTTAGTACGACATGAATCGTGCTTGCTGGTGGTACAGAGAATCAATATCTTTTAAAGATTTTCATCCCTCCATGGCGTTATCCATGGTTACTTACACAAAAGAAGAAACACACACCCATATGGGGTCTGACAAAGAGCGCAAAGGTTTTTAAGCTCAGCTGTAATTTAGTGAGTCTCATCTTTACTCTTGGCCAAATAAATTGAAGTATTGTAAAAATTAACAAGCATATGAACAAAACTTGTTTCGAGCCACGCAAAACACACACACACACACGCAGTTGATGCTGCGCTTAACTGAGGCACACACACACACATACACACACACACACACAGACACACACACACCGACACACACACACCGACACAGAGAACTGTCAACGCGGCAGCTGATTTGGCGGCTCCCCAACTGATTTCATTAGCATGTATGCGTGTATGCGTGTGTGTGTGTCTGTGTGTGTGTGTGCGTTGGGAGCTGCTCTCAAGTCAGTGCTTAAAGTTCGGTTTTCGTTTTTTACGCTTTGTTTTTGTTGTGTTTTTTTTTATGAATTTTTGAGCTGCCTTGTTTATATGGCTAAGACGCGTCGCGTTCATCTTCAGTTCGTCCACATCGGTCACCACGGTATGAGCTCTAGTTAGGCTCCAAAAGTAAATACACTCTAGTGAAGTTCGTTTAACTTTATATAAACACAACTTAAAAAACATAACCGAACTGTACTAATTGCAAGGACACACAAAAATATTGCAAGAAGAAACAAATAAACATAAACAATTTTTAAGTGCTTTAAACAAACAATTTAGTGACTAAAATGCAAAATATGACAAAATTTTGAAAAACATTTTCTTAATTTTATATTTTTTATATTGTATATTTTTCAAGATTGGAAATAGGATAACACACAGTATTGAAAAAATAGCAAATATATTTACTGGCGTCACTTGTGTCAATTTAAAAACAACAAAATGGCGCGTGCAGCAATTTGCATGGTGAGTGTTTTTCGAAATTAATTTAGAAAAATTTTTCAAAAAAAATTTACAGAACATACATGTTTAAGTAATTGTGAGCAAAAATTATGATAAATGATTATAATTAATATGATTTTTAAGAAAAAAGAAACATTAATCCTAAATGTTTAATGAATTGCTATATTTTAATGGATATGGAATTTTATAAGTAAAAGCAATATTTAAAGCAGAAAGCAAAAAGGATTTGGATTATTTTTGTTAAAATTGTTTGCTTTGCCAGGAAATCTAGATGATTTTGCTTTAATTTTCTTTACAGTTTTCCTTAAAAATCCATTGATTCAAAGATTTCCCAAGGGATTATCAATACTTTTTTATAGTTATAGCTCGGCTGAAGCTGAGATTGGTTGATTTATTGACATTCTTTCAATCACTCAATATAAATACAAAAATCGTATAGAAGATACCATACAAAGTAAATAGAAAATTGTACCTAAAATCGTATAGAAGATACAATAATAAGTCTATAAAAGGTGTTTTTCAAACTACAAAAAAGTGTTATTATCAGTACAATAATAATTTTTATACTTCTTCTATGGAATCTTGTTTTTCGAGCTCACTACGAATCAGTTCAAAAATTAAAGGTTCCAAAATGTAAAGCTGCATCTAAATAATTAGTTTTTCGAAAGAGTTTGTACTGAACACTAGGGAATGTTCTGAAGTACAAGTTACTAAGATTTGACTAGTCTTTTTTGCTAACGATGCAATTTTAAGGCTCAAGAATTTATACTTTTTAAAGAAGATTCGAATTTTCTCGGTCTGAGTCTTTCAAGTATCTAGTTTTAGTACACAAGTTACTGAGTTTTAACTCGTATTATTGGCTATCTATGCCATTTTCTGACACCAAAAAGTTCAATATGTTTAAGCTTCTAAAGGAAATGTTAAAATTTTCTAGACCCAAGTATAGTTAGTTTCTGCTATATATATGATAACTAACTGCTTATTGTGTCGTTTTGAATGTTAAGAGTGCGAACCTTTATAAACACAACACAATGGTAGTATAACATGAACGATATCTAGATTTGAGAATTAACTTTAATTAACTGTGAGTAGTCCGAACAGCCTGAAAGGCAAGTTTTGAGATAACTAACTTTTTTTCAAATGTCTATGATTTGAAAGATAGTTACTTGTGATAAATTGAATTGAATTCATCCAAATGTCAGTTGTCGGAACTTCCATAAAGGCAACAACATTCTAATATAAGATGAACGATATGTAGATTTGTAATTTCTAAATTTCTTTCAAAAGTCTGTAAGCTCAACTTTCAGTAACACAACCCACAGATTCTCAGTTAGTTCATTTCTAAGCAAACAGTTCGCTTTTGTGTACTTTTACTGTATAACAGTTCTTGGCCTTTGACTCGTTTGCCAAACCAGAACTAACATTGATCTTTACACTTAGCGCTGCGCTAACTCCAATCATAATATGCTAATTATGTATGAAATGCAAGAAGAGAATAAAAAGTAAAAAAAAAATTCGAGAATTTCATGTCAAGGCTATGGCCAAGTTGCACAACAAACTTATCGATAACTCCAAGTAGAGCGTTAAATAATTAAAATTTTTTTAACAGTCAGCTAAAATCGAACATAGTTGACATACTTAGTGTGCCTCGAATATAGAATTTACATTTGGTTGCTCAATTGGTTATTTTTTTGACGATTTTCAAGGCTTTGACGATAGTTTTGTCGAAAGACAAGCATAAAAGATTCAATCCGTCGGTCGAAAGACATTTGCGGCACACAACTCTTTGGCTGTCAAAAAAGATACTAATTTTAGAAATCTTTTCCAAATCTTTTCATCTTAGAATCAAAAGCCAAACAATGGCGTAGAAGTATTTTTAATCGAGTATCAAGAAAAGTGCGGTTTTAGCTTGACTTGCTTTCAAGTTTTCGAACATTTCGAATTACATCATGTATCGGAATCCAACCAAAACCGAAGAAGTTTTTATACCCTGTACACAATGTGTAAAAGGGTATTATTTTCTTTCGAATTTTAAGCAAAGTTCCCTTTAAGATTTGCTAGAATTGAGTTTGACTTGCTTTTAAGTTTTAGAACATTTTAAATTTCATCTTGCAATCGAACATCTACCAAAAACGAAGAGGTCTTTTCCAGTCGAATTTCAAGCAGAGTTCGTTTAAAAGTATGTTGGAATTTGGTTTGTAATGCTTTCAAGTTTCAAAACTCTCAAATTTCATGTTTGAATCGAAAGCCAGCCAAAACCGAAGAAGTCTTTTACAGTCGAATTTCAAGCAGAGGTCTCTTGCTTTCAAGATTTCGAACTTTTTGAATTTTATATAAGAACCAAAGCTAAACTAAGGCGAGGAAGTCTTTTCCAGTCGAATTTCAAGCAGAGTTCGCTTTAGGGTATGCCGGAATTCAGCTTGACTTGCTTTCAAGTTTTCGTAGACTTTAAAATTCATCTTAGAATGGAAAGCCAACGAAATCCGGTTGTAAGCGTATGCCGGAATTTAGCTTGAATGTCTTTCTAGTATCAGTACACCTTAAAATTCATGTTAGAGTCGAAAGCCAACCAAAACCGAGAAAGCGTTTTTCATTGGAATTTTAAGCAAAGTGCGTTTTAAGGTACGCTGGAATTTAGCTAGTTTTGCTTCTAAGTGAACAAACACTTTATATTTCTTCTTAGAATCGAAAAAGCGCATCCTAGTAACCAAAACCAACCAAATCCGAAGAAGTATTTTTCATGCGAATTTGAAGCAAAGTTCTATTGCTTAGAATCGAAAGCCAAACAAAACCGTGCGTATATTGTGTATAGTTTGTTCGATCGAATTTTATGACTTTCAAAGTCTAGGTCAAACTACTTTGTATTTTTAAAAAAATTTTAATTATAGCTCTTAACTGAGATGCGAAAAACCGCATACTTTTTGCTGGCTCCAACCGGCATTTTCAAGCTGTATCTCTATCTGTGTAACTGTATCTATGGCTGTATTTGTGTTTGTTTTTCAGCTACTGTTGTTGTCCATGCAAATAGAAGCGCCGGGCAGCTCAGCTGTTCATTTGCTTTGGCAAATCCGAAAAGTATTGCTCATAATTTCGTACCTACAAATACTCAGCATCAGTAGTAAATTAAACTTTGCTGAAATTTAAGCAGTACTCAAGTTGTTTTGCTTAAAACTTCGTTATAAACAAATAAAACACGTCAGTAAAGAAAAATGTGGCCAAAGCTGCATATAAATTTGTTAATTGAACAATGCCAATATGTGCGCAAAACCAAAATTTAGCAAAAATCGACAACAAATTTATAAACTTTATAAAAAATTCCATCAAATTGAGTTTAATTTTTATTTTATAAACAATTGTCACTTACGTGTCCGACGCTTTGTTTTTTTGATGCAAATTTCACGTATTAAAGCCAAATTAATGGTTTTTTTTGTAAACGTTTTGTATTTTGGCCAGTTATGGTATTAGTTATTGTATGGGGCTAGGGCCGAAAATCGAAAACCAAAAACAGAAAACCGTTGTTTAAGTCCGGTTTCTGCGCTTTAAGAAAGCATTGCCAGCTGCGAAAGTGAACTCGAAACTTCATAAACATGGCGAAATTCAGTTTAATATTATAATTCACAGCTTAGTTACCAATCGATTCATATGCTAAATTATTAATATGCCATAATAAAAAGCCAATCAAAGTCGTGACTATCACGAATTCTTTGAGCTAAAACTTGTCATGCAAAACTTGCGAAGGACAACCGCTAAAATATTTTCAATTTTTCATTGAAAACTGCTTAAAAGCAAAAAGTGGCGTGAACTTCAACAAGTTTCAAGAGCAAGAACTCATTTTCACAAGCGTGTTCCCTGTGACAAACGCTAATTGCTCACGCATAAACAGACAGCTTGTGACTGCTGTTTTGGGCGCTTTCAAAGTTATTATATAATTATGAGACTGACAGCAGCTAGCACTGCACCATTTAGAGCTATATCTTACATATAAATATCGTAATTTTGACTCTAAGGCTTGCCAGCTGTCAAAAATGGTGTCATAATGACAGCTCTAGTAATACGATAACATCACCAAACCAACACTGCTTAGAGCTAAAAATTTTGGTTACGTTTTGCGGCTCATTTTGCCACCTGAAAGTGCGCTGACTTCTTGATAACTGTTGCACGCGCCGCGGTTCCTTGACCCGACCCGACCTTATAGCCAACTTGCTGGGGTTAAGGTTGACACTTTCCCGAGAATAACTGGTGCTGTCTTGTGTCTTGGCATTAAGCCTCATCGCTGTCAGAACGACAAGCACTCGCTGACACGTACACGAAATGTTATTCCTTGTAGCAAGTTTCTGTTGCGAACGCATTGAGATATAACAATGTTGTCTCTGGAATTTTAAAGAGTTGGGAAACTGTTGCAGTTAAAGATTTCGCATTTTGATAGCGCATAAACTGTAGTAAACTACACAGAGCATGAGCAAAAATAAATTCTTTGATGTCTTAGAGCAGTGTTTGGCATATTAAGAGTGTCATTAGCATTCGTGCTATAAAGTATATGAATTACTTAAAAGGCTTGAATTACGCTTACTTAGGCAGCTTTGTTGATGTTCACGAAGTTTTGATTCAGTTTAGGCTATTCCAATTTATGTTTCCGGAAATTTTAGGGTTCTTGCAACCCTAAGACTTAACACATTTCCTCAAACTGAATATCAAGACGAGTCTAACAACTTTTGGGCAAAGAAAACTGTGCCATTCGTTCAAAAGTTACACGTTTTCTTAATCTAGATTCTAAGACTAGTCTAACAAGCTCTAGAATATGGTGACAAAAGTTACACGCTTTCTTTATCAAGATCAGTGTCCAGCAATGTACACGTTTCCTTAATCTGGTTTCTAAGGCAAATCTAATAAGCTCTAGAATTTATTGGCCTCAAAATGTGTGATAAATTCTTTATCTAGATCAGGCAAGGGCACTCTTGGTCAGCTGTTCAAAATGTTCACGTTTTCTTAATCTAGATTCTAGGACAAGTCTAACAAGCTCTAGAATATTGTGTCTTCAAAAGTTACAATGGAAACTGTAACATTCATTCAAAAGTGACACGCTTTCTTTATCTAGATCAGTGTTCGGCAAGGGTACTCATGCTGGCTTGCTTTGATCTAGATAGATTAAGAACTAGTTTGACAAGCTCTTGAAAATTAAAACATATATTCAAAGTGTACTACTATTTGAACTTGATGAAATGGGGTATCTGTTCCTAATTCTGCTTCAGGTATCGATTGATTAATCGTAGAAGTTGTCGCGATATGTGAGATCTAATAGTCTGGAGAGTGGAGTCTCTCTCTCTTTGTATACTTGGAGATTGGTAAAGGATTTAACGGGCATCAAAAGCGAACAGCGAGCAGAAGTTATAAAGTAGGCATGTGCACGCAAAGCCCGCTTGGGCCGAATATTTGGTAGGATACAAGAGACATGCCGAAGTGTTAACCGAAAGCTTGAACTCGCTACTTCGAATAGACAAATGACATTATTGTAGCAAACTCACAATTTTATGTGACTCCGTTCTGCACATGCCTGCCTTAAAGCTTTGTGCCTTTTCATTTTCTTGATTTTTGATCAAAAAACATAAATTCGAGTTTAATCGAGAGAGCGTCAAGATCGCCACGTTCATATGACTTTCACCAAAATCAAACAATTGGCGCAGATTTCTCGATATTAAATGTGTTAACAAATCTAAAAAGTTGTATTTGCGGAAAACTCTTTTTATAAATTTCACCCAAAAATTGGGTATAAATAAACGCCGGAACTAGACCTTTCATTAAAAAAGCCGTCACGAATAATCTGTTATCATGCTCGAATAGTGTTACAGCGTTCACTGGAGAGCGAGAAGGTAGCATATAGTATTTGGTTTAGGGTGCTGTGTTGGAAGGCAGAGCGAAAAGAAGACCATCTGTGCTTGTTTTTGGTTGTTTTGGTGTGGCAAATGCGCGCGCTAGATGGCGCCACATTATGGCAAGTTGTAGATAGCACACAGATGAATGTTTCACAATTGCCGGGCATTCTGTGGCGGCTTGTAGCCAGTATAACGTGTCAGTCGAAGTGTATACAAACTTCGGCATTCCGCATTAGGTTTGCTCCAATTATAAGTTGAACTTTGCAGACAGATTCATTTACGCTTAATTAGAATTTTTGCTTTTCTATTTTATAATAATGCATTTGTGCATAAATAACTTTTAGTTGCATATTTTTAGCGTGGGAAATCATAGAACACGTATCAAAAGAACTTTTGAATGTTTGAATTTCTATGAAAGCTGTGAATTTTGAGGAATTTGCACAGTAGTTATTTGGTTATTACACATTTCTTTCACAATTTCAACAGAATTAGTTGGCTTAAAGTTGCTGACAGCTATTTTAAATTTACCTGCATGACTTGGCATATTTTAAAAGCATTAAAAACTAATGCTTCTAATCTAGGCAGACATCCGGCAAGCTTCAATTTTAATATAAAAAATCACGCCGGCGTTCTTTTGCTCCTCAGATAATGCTGCTCTTATTAGACATATTCGAGGCACAGCTTTTTTTTTTGAAAACTAAGCAGCATAGCACCATAAAAATCATATCTTTAATAGAAATCTTGAAATGCAAATTAAAATCTGATGCCTGTTGGCGATAAAAATTTGCAAAACCAAAAAACAATAGTAGACATTGTCGCAATTTGAGCTACACCTTTGGGCTGCTCAAATACGTAAGGTTTTCCCTCTTGAAAAACATTTGCATTGCTTATAATTAGCAGTTCCAGGCAGTATGACGCTATATAATAAATAATCATCTTGCTGGGCTTTAAATGTCAAAAGTTGCTCGAAGAAAGTAAAAGTTGTGCATTTGAAACGCTTGAGTTCTGGCCAAAACATGATGTCAGCCTGGGCCATAACTTGCTACCCAAAAATATATATGTATATACAATTAGTTGGCTGAAATACATATAACTGTTGTTTCGCTTTATTAATAAACTACAATAAAAAATGATTTTGTTTTAGTTAGCAAAGTAAATTGACTGCACTGCAAATAGCCTGAAGTTTGACATTCGAGTTCCTGTTCTTTTGTGAACTCAAACAAGTTGAAATATTTTAGCATGCTAGCTAATTAGCGTGTTTAGATAGTCTGGATTAAGTGGGAAAACCAAAAGGCCATCGAACGATCAAATCTGGTCATACTAGTTCCAGTTCCAGTTCTAATAGCTCTGCCTTTGTTTGTTGCTATTTAGGCTCTTCTTATGCCAATGTGTTTGTTGTGTTGTATTTGAATTGTAGTAAATTTTCAAAATTAATTTATGCTAATTTCGCACTAGGTTTTATATGTTTATTAGCCAGCTAATACAGTTATTTAAAGCTGTAGGCTTTAGGCTTGGCCTTGCCAAGGGGTTAAACGCGCTTAACTTAACTTAGTCATAAAATACACACACTTTACAACTTTGAAAAACTCAATACTTAATTTCACAATTCTTTTGCTCTTTTCAGGTAAGTGGCCTCTACCAATTGTTTGGCTTATAAAGCCCATTGTCAGGTAATCCCCAAACTTAAGTTACGACCCCAACCAATTAAGAAACAACACAAACTGCAGCTCAGCTCCAATAAAGTGTCATAAAATGCAATTTGACTTTTTTCATCATTAAGGTCAAACGCCATAACAAGAGCCAAAGCAGTTGCAGCTTTTTTATGCCGCCTTTTTTGGCCATCAAGTTTTGCGTGCATTTTCTCCCAAAGGCACGTTAATAGTTGACCTTGAAATGTAAGCTGCTGCATAAGAGTTTCGGGTTTGACGAAAAGGGCATCCAAAACTTACACACACGCACTCTACAAATATTCGAAAATCGAAAAAAAACAAAAAAAAAACGGCCGCATAACCGGTTCATAACGGGCGTGTAAGAAGTTGCACAAAAAAAGCAGATGACGTTAAAAGTTATGATGAAGTCGCCGCATGTAAACACAAGCTGTGCGTGCGAATAAGTCGATTATCTTCATAAGTCGCCGTGCTGGAGAGTCGTCATACCGCCCAGCTGTCTGGCTGTCTGTCCGACCGTCTGACAGCTACTACTTGTTGACGACTTGTGCAAACTATTCATGAAACATTGTGGCTACACTTAGAGAAAGCTTAGAAAGGTTCGTTATCGAAAAGATAAAGAAAATCCGTTGTCAAAGCAAGCAGACTGTTTCGAAATTCCACAATATTTTATCGTTTGAAAGTCTGCTTTATCGTAAAGTCTGCGCTGCTTCTTCTAGTCGTTTTACAAACCTTTTTTTTATGAGCAGCCCGTACATAATATCCAACTTGCAAAAACTAGGTTGTTTGTGCACATAACCTCAAATATGTCACATATCTGGATCCGTTTTGGAATTATACGCGAAAAAGAAGTACTTCAGAAGTGAACATAAACTTTTGTCCAAATGTCTTACACCAACTATTTCTAAATATGCATCATTAACAACTGCTCTCGAAATACTGACGTTTTAAGCAGGAAAGATGCTAATAAGAAGTACTTCAGAAGTGAACATAACCTTTTGTCCAAATGTCTTACACCAACTATTTCTAAATATGCATCATTAACAACTGCTCTCGAAATACTGACGTTTTAAGCAGGAAAGATGCTAATATGTAAATCGCTATAAGAGCTTTTGCAACAAAAAATTTAAAAATCTAAAATTCAAAAAATTGTTTCAGATAGAATACATTTTTTAAGGCGTGCGAGTTAAAGCTGTTTCTCAGCCTTTTGAAATGTTTCCTTAATGTCGTTTCGAGTAGCATTGTAAGCTAAACTTACGTTTCGAGATACTTTACTGCCATAGAGAAGATTATCCTTTCGATTCCCTTAAATGATTCCAAAAAAACTCATGGATGTGCCACAAATCTCTAGAAGGTTTTGCCTAAAGTTTCATAGGAATTTTCTTAAAAAATCCGTCGATCAGATGTTTACTTGTAAGATTTATCATGATCTCAAATATAGTTCAAGCACATTGACGAATTGCTTTTTGATTGAAATTCGGTATAAAAAGGTGTCTGAAATACCTTTAGTTTGAAACAATTGAAAGTAGCTTTTACAAAACTGTTAAATTTCAAAGCTGCTGCTTAAGATTCTTTTCAATTTTCATTAGGCGCTATTCCTAAATGATGTCACCACTGATGTGTCACGATGGGGTAGTGGGGTCTACCGAAAAAGTGACCACAAAAGAAACGCCAATTTGAAAATTTCTGCTATTACTGATAATACTGCTTATATAGTGAATTCGGGGCTCAGTTTGTTTCAAAAACGTAAAAACGAATTGAATCTTTCACAGATTAACATCTAAGAAGGGCCAGTTAAGAAGAAGAATATCTGAAAACTCAAGCCAAGCTGATTAATAGCAATTGTTTTTCAAGTTGCATGGCAATTCATTTGACTATTCAGATAGTGAAATTAATTTGCTCAGAAAATGAAAAATAAATTCTGTATTTCATTGCATAATATCTTTAAGCTTCAGCTTAGCTTTCCAAAAGCATTTATTTGGAATGCTCAAATCTTGAATTTCACTCAATTTCAGTCTTTTTAATCAGATAGTGAAATCACGTATCAGTTCGGAGTAATAATAGCAATGAAAGCATACTATCTAAACCTAAGTGGTATGTCTGGTTCAACCTAATATGATGAGCCATTACAGCCACCACAAATCTATCTGAAGCTTTAGCTTAGATTCTCAAAAGCATACACTTAGAGTTCTCCAATCAGCTTTTCCCCGAACTTACTCCGAAATTTATAACAGTGTAGGTACATTGTAATGGTTCTCAGCATTGCCAGCTGTCTGCTGCGGCACGCAATACGCAAGGCTGTTAAGATTTTGGGTCATCTGCACAGCAGCCACTCATAATTCTACAGACTGTCTAACTATTAAATCTGACTTGGATGATATATTTGCATGCCGCTAGCCAAAGTCACGGCGCGAAGACATGACAACATGCATGATTTCGGTCTAATGCAAACATCTTTCAAATCCAAACTGAATCTTCGATTCTTTAACTCAATAAGCAGAAGTGCCGCCTGTTCGCGCCTCTTTGTAGCGCTGTCTGGCTTGAAACTTAAGCTAAACGAATTGCAAAACTTAAGCAACCCACATGCCAAAAGTGATTAGCCAAATTGCGTACATAATGGTTTATTGCTATTATTATTTTTCTTTTAATTGATTTGACTTTTACTGGCAAAAAAAAACTGTGAAAAATTGCGCAACATTAAACAAAAATGTGTGTTTCTTGGTGTGTCTGTGGCACCCTTTAGTGCGATTTGCTTGGTAATTGGTGGGCGCTACCCAAACCCAAATAGCTAATTATAACAAATCGTTTTGTAATCTTAACTAGCACTCAATCATGGCAGCTCTTTTTTGTGCACACATCTGTGATTGACATAAACCGATTTATATTTGGGTTATCTAAATGCTGTATATGGGCGGAATTGAGCAATTAGAGTCTTATTAGAGTTGCCAATTCGATGCATAAAGTGGGTTAAAATCCATAATGAGCAGTTTATTAGACTTCATTTCTTTGAATGCTGCAAATCATTATTGCTGCAATCTCTGATCAATGTTGTGTGCAATAATTATAAAGCAGATTTTGAAGAAATTTCACAGTTCGTCGTCGTAACTGGCCATAACAACCCGTGTTATCGGGTTACGGCCTGATGTAAATACATTCTTTCATTGGAATTGTGGTTTTACGTGGTGGGTCCCAAACCCTACGCACAACCCTTTTAAGGCCTACTGGTCTCGAAAGAATCCAGTGTCATTGTTAGTCGCCTCATACGACAAGCTTTGACCTGCATTTCACAGTTACCCTAAGCTATTTCGGTACTAACTTATACTTTTGAAGCTGCATCCATTTCGATTTTGTGATTCTAGATCTCAGACAGCATAAGCAGCATTAAGCAAAAGAGGCACAAAAGTCAAAAGTTTTATGTATTATCATATAAATCCAAATCCTTTTAACGAATTTACTCAAATAAGCAGCATTTTAGGATAGGTATAGAATGTTTTCTAAAACCATTGTCATGGAATCCCAAGATTTACAGTTGAATGTTACAGCTTATAAATAAAAAAGGTGATATATTTGAGATTTCAGTTTAAGTTCAAAAGAAGTAAGAACCTGCTTAAGTTGACTTAGAATACTAAAAGGTTTGAAATAAATCGTTTTCGATAGTAGAAGGCCGCCATTTTGTAAAAGAAGCATTCGTAAATATTTCAAATGCCTTCTAATACACTACGGATTAAGGTGATTATTTTCCTGGCTATCCTTCGCCTGGCAGTTGTCAGACTTTGGCTGAACAATTTTGAAGCCGTTTTTCAGTTTTTGAAATTGCCTTAACTTTTAAAATATTCATCCTAGAGCAAAAATATGCTTATTTTTGAATCACTTGGTCGGATATGGATCATTGCTTTGGATGTACTTAACCTATATATTATTTTCATGCTTTCCTTCTTCTTCCTAACTGACCATAGCAACCCTTTACCAGGTTACGGCCTGATGTAATGCTCTCCTCCCGGCGAAGGTAATCTCCACAAGCTAATTAACGAATGAATGAAAAGCCTGAGTATACTTTATCAACTCTATTATAAGTAGCGTCTTGGTTATTTTGATAACTTTTTCATGCACCTTAATCAATGAAAATGAATCAATGGATATCACAGTTCACATGCCAAAATTTGATCTTTTAGTATAAAGCCAGCGATTTACTCTTAACTAATGTCGATGAAGACAACTCCCATCATAGCGCTCAATGCCTCAAATTTTCTTTCCCTTTAAACTACATGATAGTGGATCAAGATTCTCATTCCCAATTCCAATTTCAACCGTTTTTCAGTTGGTAAAAGAGCGAAAGCTTTTGACAGAATCAAGACCCTATTCATAGCTATGTTAAATAGCTTACACCTCAATTTCAACAGCATTTTAATACGTAAAAGAGCGAAAGCTATTGACAGAATATGTCAGAATATCAACCTTTGCAACAATTACAAAAATATTTTTTAATGTCATTCCAACTAATATGACGCATACATGCCGTGATGAGCTTGAGATAGCACTAGCTTAGACGCATGTTAAACCACGCTAGCATGGACGCATGCTAGCTGGCGCTAACCTATGCGACCGCTGGATAGCGCCACAAGAGTCAGGCAATAACGTGGTTCGTTAATTCTATTGACGCTTTATAAGAGAAAGAGAGGTAGAGAGAGGGAGAGCGAGAGAGAAAGAGTTTGGAGACACTGTTTCACATTTTAGACAGGCGGGGCCGCATCATTCAATTTCCGATAAATTGTTTGACGGCTATATGAGAAAGTGAACCGATTTTGATCGAACTTGGCATATAGTGTGTGTTGACTTCCATCTTAGACTTCGCATCAAGAAGACCTATCAATAGTCCTAGTTAGTCTCCTTTGTTTAGTGCCTTTAGTTTAATGCTAAGGTAGGGTATTCGAGAAAGCAAATGCTGTATTCGCTTTACTTTTCAGCAGGGACCAGTGATGTTTAGAATATAACAGGGAAACAGTTAAACCCACCCCACCTGTCCAAGAGTTAGGGCATTATCTGAACCCACTGGCTCGGGTAGTCTAGTTTTCTAGCTTTCTAGAGCTATAGAGCGATTAGTATTACATTATATACAATATGTGAACCAGAGGAGTAAACTGCGGTTCTAAAAATTCTTTCAAAACCTTCCAATTTCGTTGTGTCACAAGTGTCACGTTGCTCTTGACAGCAAAAGCTTGTTTCTCTTATCATTATAGTTGTGTAGAGCCTTGAAAGTAAGATCTTTAGCAATTACAGTTTTGAAATTATAAGGGTTTAAACTTGCAGCTTTCCAATGATGCCTCAAATACTCTATTTTAGCCATAAAAATCATTTTTATCTTAACTAAAGTGACTGCAACAACTTTTGTAATTCTGCTAGCTCAGCGCAGCTTTTACGTATAATTCATCAATCACTATAATCTAATTGCCGATTGCCAGTCTTAGCCATGTTTGTCAACAAGTTTTGCTTGCCACAAAACTTGGTCTAAACCAAAAACAACAAAAAAATGCTAGACAACAATACTTTATGCACGCTCAGCGTATAACAGTTGACACGCAGCTGACTGAAGTATCTGTTAGATACTATTTTGATAAAACTCAAAGTTTTGACAAACAAAACTTTTGGTTATTATTGACAGCATTTCTCTAATATACAAGAGAGGAAACAGCCAAAGGTCACACTCAAAAGTGATTCATTCATCAAGAGACCCAACACGCAAGGTGTGCGTGAGTTGGAACCCGTTAAGATGCCTGCATCTTATGTGGGTGACGCGTCGACCTCAGCTGTCAGCAGCAGCATCGTGTAGCGCCCCAACTTGACGTCGTGATAATAAATTAAGCATAAATATCTATTATCGTATAGATACTTATTTGTTTATTTTGGTTTTATTGATGGCTGAAGATTTTGGAGCGCATGCTGACACCTTGGGTATCATCATTTATTATTAATTTCGTATTTTGCAAGAATTACAAGCAATCAAAAACTTGCCAAAAGTTTTTATCAAATCATTGTGACTTAATGGCTGATGTCTCGCTGCTTTTTGTGGTCCAAATTGGCTCGATCTGCATGAGATCTGGCAGCTACTGTCCAAATATTTTGCTGATCGTATAGATATTGCGTTTGTTTTGGCCTGCAGCTAGCAGCTTCCTTCAAGTGATTTTGTTGTGTATTTTAAAATTTCAACTTGTTTTTGCATTGAAGACGTATAAAGTGTATGTCAGTATGCCAAACTCGCCCGCAGCTGTTTGATTTGCTCGCTTCGATTATAAATAATTAAAGATAAAAAATAAAATTAAAAAATTGTGGCCTTGCCACATTTAAGATATACACAAAGTACACAGTGTTGGCTCGCAGATACTTTTAGACACTCTTGGTCATTGACACAGCAAACCTGTAATATTTTGTAGCTGTATATGCACACCTAATTAGCGCATCTTTTTTTTTTGGAATTGCTTATAAAATATCGGGTTTTGTACGCCTTATACTTAAAATTACTAATGTTACTGCTAACTGTAAAAAGCAATCAAAATGCGCAACAAACTTTACAAAAACACACCTCATTGCAAAAGTATCTATATAACTTATTAAAGGAAATCACGTTTCAGCAATCGATTTCGAATGAATTTGTTCTGCTGAGAGTTCAGCTTAATAAACAAAAGTAAAGATTAAACAAACAATTACTTAGCATAAGCTGAAGGTCACTTAAAGCTCAAAAAACCAAACAGCTCTAACTTTTATTATATAAATATATGTATATAGATACATATTTGGTAGTAACACGATTCCAAGCCAAGTATCTGCAAGAATTATTGTCTTACTAGGCAAAAGCTTGCCTATTACTTCTAGCAAATTGTATCTGTTACTTAAGACCATTTATTGAACTGGTTTGTTTATGGTACATGCCAACGGTTTTCTTTTAAGCAGAAGGAAGCTTTTAACTTTTGCCGGAACTCGTCATGAGTTATTTAATTTATGCTAATTTTTCAAAACATATTCAATAATTTATACGTGTTATTGGTATACAAAACCAAGTCATAGCTGGCGCAATAGCAAAGTTTTTTATACAACGCCACAGCTCAGCAACACCTGCCGAAAACATTTGAATATTACCGCATTTTTATATTTGGTAAATCAAAAGTTTCTAATATAGAAAGATAGATATGTTTACCCAGTCATGAGCACCTAAAGCACTTACTTTGCTTATGAGCTTCGGTATTAATAGACTGTTCCACAAGAACAGCGAGTAAGAGCTGTATGCTCTCCCAACCATTACATACTAAGTTTACCCAGTTCCTGCAAACATTGGGTTTGCCGTAGCTAGCCCTTTTTACTATTGCCCATACAGCACATATTCTACCAAATCTTCTGCTTCACACATTTCCTTCCACTATCCCGGGTAAGACTCAATGTGTCTCTTTGCGTCACAGCCGTACTGCCTGTCAGCTTCACTTTTAACCCTATAAATGGTTGAAATTGTTTCTATATTATTAATCATCTAACCAATTCTAGAGTTTTTGGTAGATGACTTCTCACTCAAATCTTTTCA
Organism: Chymomyza caudatula; assembly: GCA_035041775.1. NCBI lineage: Eukaryota > Metazoa > Arthropoda > Insecta > Diptera > Drosophilidae > Chymomyza > Chymomyza caudatula. Next base: position 2,818,285 of record JAWNKW010000136.1, on the reverse strand, counting down.
AAGAAGATCCATAAATCTCTTTCGAAGGAATTTCAAACCAGATATCTCTTTCCAGCAAAATTCAAATCAAGAGCAACACGTCTTTTGAACAACGTTTGAAATCAATCATTAACGCTTTTCAGCCACATGAAAATTAAGACAGAAACATCTAGAGACTTCTGGCACAACCAAAAATATTTATATTACGCATACGCCATGTTGGCTAGCTAACATTATTGCTTAGCTTAGAGCTTGTTTTCGAATTACGCATATGCCATGTTGATTAGCATATGCAAACTAAAGGATCACACAGCTTGTTAGTCGATCAACGATCCTATGGAGTGTATTGGAAGGAGGTTGTTTCCTCTATATAAAACACTATAGTTCCATATGTTAGGCATATGTTTTTTACTATTTCGATTTTCCAATTTCCATAAGTACCAAATGAAGAAGAAACTTGGTTTGGCCAGTCTCTGGGTCCTAGTACCCTGTTGGTTAGGAGAAATGCCACTCCGTGTGAAGACACTTTTCGATTTTGAGTTTAAATCACAGCCACCACGAAACTCTCCGAAGGGCCGCAACCATTAAAGTCAGCATATGGTCGATCCTAAAAAGGAAAGGCTTTACTGAATTCCAGTGGAACCAGTTTAGATTTCTTGCATACCCGAAGTTACTACAAATTTAAAACTCCCAACAGTTTACGGGCTCGGTACACCTATATGTCAAAGGTTTGTCATTGAAGAGCGCTGAACGCACTTCTGTTTGATAAGATCCTTTTGATACTCTTGGCCAGCTAAGTAGCCTTGTAGGATGCAAAAGTATTTATGTATTAGCAGGGATAATGTGTGTCAAGGTAATGAGCATACTCAAACCAGTGGCTTGCTGCTCTGCTGCCGATCACTGCTTTAGGTCCATCTAAGAAATTAAATACAACGCCATTTTCACAACATATAATCAATATGAAAGAACTTCCAGTGCTAAAGTATTATTTACTTCATTTGATTGGCAGCGTTTGCCAGCTGAAGGAAGGTCTAGGAAAATATTCATTTTAATATGACAACGAATTGTTACTCAGAGGGTTGCAGCGAAAGTCCTTTAAAGTTTCTGTTGCCAGATTTGACGAAATTCAAATGCCAGGCATTTTTTTATGAATCAATAGGCTTTAACTAAGGTTTAATCAAATGATATATTCAGCCAATAATTGTGGTAACATCCCAAATATTCGAGCTATAGAACAAAAATCACGTTTCGGCTGAATTTTTTTAATAGCTATTTGCTTAGTTTACATAAATTTATAGCGAGTACATTCAATTACGGGCTACAAAAAGCTGCTGTGCATTCTATATAGATTCACATAGCATTTAATATTTTCTAGTATTGAAGCTAATTGCTCATAACTGTCAAAGCGACTAACTAGTTTTATGGCAGAGCTGTTGACATTCATTAAGATTTGACTGAGTTGAAACTTGTGTATGCCGAAAGTATGTGAATTTATGTCGTCTGCAGAGATTTGCATAAAAGGTGCAACTTCTAGAAGAGAATCAGAGCTGAAAAAGTTTGTCATCAGCTGTCTAAGCCGAGTTGATGCTCTACGTATGGCTTTAATGTGACCGCAAGTTAAAAGAATTCGACGCACACAAAAATGTTTAATTTGAATATTGCGTCTTTGACATTTGGTGCCATGCGATATATGTGTGTGTGTTTGTGTGTGTGTATGTGTGTGTGTGTGTGTGTGTGTGTGTGACAACAGCAGATATTGGCAAAACGCAGAAGTGAGCTAAGCGATACGAACCGGATCTTAATGGCTGCGGATTTGGTTATAACTTAAACAAGTGCGAATTTCAGCCAAGTTCGCAGTCGTATAGGACACCTTGAGCGACTCATCCAAAAGGCATAAATTAACGCACTCGCAGTCTTAGTTGTAGACAAACTCTGTTGGCCACAAGTCACAAGTGGCTAAGATAAAAGCAAAAATCGTGGGCGTGTATGCAATATGAATGCCAAGATATTGGAAAAAATCCAAAGTCAAAAAAGCTGTGGCTTTGTATACAATTTTGACAGCTGCCATTTTGTGGGTGGCATGAAAAATGAGTTTTGTGCGTCAGTGTGTGTGCGTGTGTGTGATTTGTTGAAAACGAAAGTTACCTTAAGCTTTAAAAAATATATATATTACAATGTTGTGCTTGATACTAATGCATAAATTTTTGAATTTCCCACAGGTCGTCGCTTGCATACTAATGCAATGCGCATACTCTGCAAAATTTGATGCAGAGAATCGTCGTCTTATACTCGACATTAAAGATCAAAAGACAACGAATCAGCAATATTACTCGTCAAACTTTGACACAAGTAAGTAAACACGTTTAACAATTTGTTGTAAATTTGCTTAATCACATTGTATACATCGAACCAAAAAAAAAAAACAAAAAAAAACCAACAACAAACTCTTTCTTCTAAACAATTACACCCGAAACTTAAACATAACTTTTGTAAAATATTAGTTGAACTTGTACACACACACACACACATATTCATTTAAGTATAAATCTCTCTCTCTCTCTTAAAATCATACTGACTCTTAATCATATATCACATGCAGTTTGTTAGAACTTGTGTACATTATCCCGTATCTCTTGTGTAACTCGTACGTATATGTATATGTAGTAGTAGTAGTCGTTTTTTTTACTGTTGTTTAAGTAGTTTTTGCACTTGATACGTTTTGGAACGACTGACTCTGTAGCAGTCTTAGTTCTTAAAGTAACTCCTTAGTTGACTTGAGTAGCCTTAAGTATATATAGTTTTAAAACTTAACTTCGAGTTGCAGCAATGCTAAAACGCCCAAAAAAACATTCCACAGTTGTATCAACTTACACATTAATCTTTTAAATACTCTCAAATATTATTAAATCAACATTTTATTGGATATGTTTTGTAGTGTCTACTAGTCTGTAGCAGCTTTACTAAACTCACTGTAGAACTTGTAGTGTGCCTCGTAGTTGCCACCACAGAAACACTCCACTCAAATTGTAAATATACTCTAAACAAACAACGCTCTTTCCTTCTACACTTTACGCTCTCTCTCTTTCTATCTTTCTTTCCTTCTATACCTCTACTTCTTTTACTATTGTATATTTTTTTATACATTTTTATGTATTTATTTTGTTCTTAGTGGAAAAAAGTTATACATAAAATAAAAGCTTCGCATACTCATCCTCCTCACCATTATCCAAAAACCAAAATCAATATCAAAATCAAACCAAACCCAAGCAACCAAACAACAACTACAACAATAAAAACAAACCAAAAACAACTCACACGAAACCAACACCACAAAACCACCAACATTTCCTATATCAATTCTATATGTACATACAAACATATCTCTATGTATAGCTATGTACATGCTAGGCATATATGAATAATCCTTACAGCTCTTACAGCAACCAAAAGCAGTTAGTTAGACACAGGCAGTTAGATCGAGTTAGTTACAGGTCCCCGCACAACTCTTTCTCTCAACAAACAAACAAACAACAAAACCAAAGCAACAACCATGCCACTTAAACCAAAATACACAAAAAACGTTATACTCTAAAACATTATCTTCCAAAACCCTGACAAACCCTAATATACAAACCCCAACACAATCAACGCACAACAAAAACAATTGCACACCATAAAGACGCCTACCGTTATGGTTACGATGTCGGCAAGACGGGAAACTTTCATCATGAGACACGCGGTCCCGATGGTGTTACCTACGGTTGTTACGGTCTCATCGATCCCTATAATCTGTTGCGTGCCACACATTATGTGGCCGATGCGCACGGCTACCGCACTGTGGAGCCGGAGAAGCCCGTAGAGACATTCCCGCCTAGTCAGTTTAGCGAAAAGGATGGCGCACTTTCGGGTACCGGTGTACTGCTGCAGTGGGACGAACTCTACTTCCCCATTGGTTGTGGCAAGTTTGCAGGAGGCGCACGTCCCGATATACCCTATATCATTGTGGAGGATGTAAGCGTATGCGTTAATTACGCAAAACTCTAAAAGCTTTGACGCTTCAACATTTTTCTAGAACAAGCAGAATTTCCAAGTTTCGAGCGGTGGCCCAAAGTTTCCCGAAATTCCACCGCTAAAGGGTTCGGACATTAAGAGCTTGCCCATTCATCGCACTGGTCTCTTTGACACAAGCAAGGGACACACCTCCGATCGAGCACCAGGCGATCAGGCACCCTCCTCACATTCAGTCGCCGCTTTAAGGCCCGGCGATCACAGTGAGCCACTTGTAGTGCGCCTGGAAATACGGCTTTAAGTGCATGTCTTTGTGTTTTTAGATGATGGTAAAGACCATTCTGATGGCGGCGGCTATAATCATGTTGTGGGCCCACAGGGCGGTCAAGGTGGCAATGGTGGACATGGTGGCTTTGGCAACGGCGGCGGCAACGGCGCTGGTGGCGGTTATGGTGGTAATGGACCTAATGGACCCAATGGACCCAATGGTCCCAATGGACCACAGGGACCTTTGGGCCAACCGGGACCACCAGGACCACCAGGACCAGTTGGACCTTTCGGACCAGTCGGCGCGGGAGGAGGAGCCTCAGGAAAACCGGTATACACCGATGGAGATCGCACAGGCAGCGGCGCTGGCTATAACATTGGTGGCGGCGATAACTACCGCGGAGGCAATGGCAATGGCCTTGGCAGTGGTGGCGCTTACCGTGATGGTAACGCAAACGGGCCTGGTAACGGTGGCGGTTATCGTGATGGTAAAGCCGGCGGGCCTGGTAACGGTGGCGCTTATCGTGATGGTAACGCCAGCGGGCCTGGTAGTGGTGGCGGTTATCGTGATGGTAACGCCAGCGGGCCTGGTAGTGGTGGCGGTTATCGTGATGGTAACGCCAGCGGGCCTGGCAGTGGTGGCGGTTATCGTGGCGGAAATGCTTCCGGCCCTGGAGGTGGCGGCGCTAGCGGTGACGGAAATGCTTCCGGTCCTGGTAGCGGCGGTGCTTACAGTGGCGGAAACGTTTCCGGCTCTGGTAGCGGCTACAACTATGCTGGCGGTAAAGGCGCCGGTCCAGCTGCTGAAGGCCCTTACCGTGAGGGTAGCGGCTTCAACACTGGTGCCGGTGGCAATTACCGTGGCGGCAGTGGCCAAAACATCGCCAGCGGTAGCGGCGGTGGTGGCGGCGGCGGTGGCGGTTCTTACACTGGACACACTGTGCACTCCGATACCGGTTTTCCTGAGGCCATTGGATACGTACAAGGTTAGCCAAACTTGCGTTTGTTTCTTGGCGCCTGGCAGAACAAAATTTGAACGAGCTGGAGGTTCGCTCTCGTTGTAAGCCTGAAAGGAGTTATTACGCTTAAGTTTCGCTCACATCACAACAGTTTCGGTTCCGACTAACAGTTCGTTCAAATTTTCTTCTACTTGGCCTAGTCATATAAGTATTTATATTAAATGCTGTCTTTTATTTATACGTTTACATAATTTATACATACGCTAATGTAATTTATGCTCTGTTTTAAGCTGTTTTGTTTATTTTCAGACAAGCAAACATTTTTTTATATATGACCGTTAAACGCAGCTTTCAATATTATTTGTTTTTTTCGTTTTCCAACACCGCAATGCATTATTCAATATATATTCAGGCACGTTAGGCAATTTTAGGGAATCCCCTAGTTTTAGTGATTATACCAAAGAGCACAAGCACCTCTCTCTTAAGAGCACACAATATGCAACTCTCTCTTTATTATTTTGCACAGCAGCAAAATGCAACTTTTGCTTTTATGCAAAACAACACACAATATGAAAAAAAAAAAATTATAAAATCAAACAACAAAATTCAAATTCAACTTTCTCTCTCACACACACACTCTCTCTCTCTCATACTCTATGTTGCTCAGCGCAGCACTTTGCTGAGATTCATAAATCAACAGTTATTCACTCATGCTTTCATGAATGCACCAAATACACATACAAGATCACACGTATGCACCCACACACACACACACACACATACACATAAAGAACCCACGTTTAACTGCGGCACATTTGTAAAACTGTTCACACTGCACATGGCCACGCCCACATAAAACGCTTAAGCAATGAATTTTTACTAATAACTAAAGTATTTGTTGGTAACGGAATTTCGGTAATGTAACCCTGAGAAACCCATAGTAAAACCTAACCCTAACCTTAAACTACATCTACTACGTACGCTTTGTTGTGACATTATTGTTTTTGGTATACGGTCGTAGCATTTCTAGTTGTAGTGTATATTATGTACCTACTCCGTATATATGTATGTATGTAATGTAGCACAGTAGTACTACGTATATTGTAGTTAGTTCTTAGCTAATTTACACTATTCGTATAACCGAAATTTGCATTTGTCATTGCAATGTTACTAATCGAAATGTTTGCCACCTATTACTCTCTACTCCCTGCAGGAGCCGGTAATTATAGAAATAATAATGCTGAAGGGCGTTATAATCGTAAGTAATCACAAGACCCTCTAACGTCTCAAACGAAGTATTTACTAACGGTATTTTATGCACTTTTTAGCTGCTAATGATGGTAAATATTATCATGATGATTCCGGCAAATATGTGCATATTGAAGGACCCACTGGACCTCCGGCACCTCCCTATGTGCATATCGTAGGACCTGAAGGCGGCTATGGCGGCGAAGGCGGCGACGGTGATGGCGGCGGCGTTGGCCCAGGCGGCCCCGGCGGCCCCGGCGGACCAAACGGACCCGGCGGACCAGGCGGTAATATCTGCAAACCTACATATATTTAGCAACACTTGGTTTAATTTTGTTATTTTGTTCGTTTTAGGTCCTAAAGGACCCAATGGACCCAATGGCCCACCCGGCCCACCAGGTAGGTTTTAGTTAGTTTTAAGTTCTTAGTTTTAAGAACGCTTTTAGTGCGGGGACGCTTAAATTAAATGCGACCTTTTGCATGCATTTTAAATAAATAGGCCCTCCAGGACCACCCGGACCAAATGGACCAACCAGACCCGGCCCTAAAGGTAACTAGCCTTGCTATCAAGCTGTTAACACAATTTTTCACAAATTTTCTGCTCATTTTTCAGGACCTTTCGGCCCACCCGGACCACCAGGTAAGTTTACTTAAAAGTCGTACGCATTTATGTTGCTAAACATTTATGTAACCTTTCCAATAGGACCACCCGGCCCAACCAAGCCCGGACCAGGAGGACCACCCGGACCACCAGGACCACCTGGACCAACACGTCCCGGCCCACCAGGTCCCCCTGGACCACATCCACCTGGCCCACACGGTCCACCTGGTATGACTCTAACCATTTAAACAAAGTGCACGTTTACTAGCTGTTATTTTTGTATTTTAGGACCTCATCCACCAGGCCCACCAGGACCACCAGGTAGGATTTTGGCATTATAATATAATTTTTAAATATGTATGAACTAACACAACTTTGTTTTGAGTAGGCCCCACTCGCCCTGGTCCACCAGGTCAAGGTCCTCCACCACGTCTACCACCCACAGATCCAAGACATTCGGACAAGGAGACGCCTGGCTATTTGCCACCTGATTCACCGGGTAAAATTTCGCATCCCCCCCCATCCACATCGCACGTCATTGTTGAAACGCCATTCAAGCCCAGCACACCTACTTTTAAGCCAAATTACGAACACAATGATAATTTTGTGCAAAAGAAAGTGTCTACTAAGTCGCCACTAACCTATATTCCTCCTTCTATCCCCTCTCCCCACAACAACCACAACCTCGTTCCTGTGAATCCGCCATCCCAAAAAATAACGCCGGTTACACAGCCAAAGGTCCCGGTTATCACTATTGAGAAGAATTACAATAGCATTACAACTCCAAAACCAACGGGTAATATTAATATCCATAAGACCGTACCGCTACAGCCAGTTAACACTTACAAGCCGACTCCGGTCGTGCCCTACGTAACGACTCAAAAACCAGTGACACAAATAGTGACGAACTACGAAAAACCGACCTACAATCCCCGACCATCCACACCACGTCCCTTCGAACCGGCACCAGCCTATAAGCCTACCTCACAGCCACCCGTACATAGACCAATAACCCAGGTACCAATTGCTTATAAGCCAACACCACAGGTGCCAGTCGCCTATAAGCCAACACCACAGGTGCCAGTGGCCTATAAGCCTACACCCTCACTACCCAAGATCAATACATACGAACCGGTGCCGGTTAAGACTACTTACCGACCAAACCCGACACCGAACGTATACGTTGAACCTAAAGTAACCCCACGTCCCTCTCCACCATTGCATGTGCCGGTACCACCGAGCAGCAACACCTGTGCTTGTAATGCAGAAAAAACACACTCATCGAAAACCACCTTTACCTCCTCCACCGCCACCTCCTCCCCGAACTATCCCAATCCGGCCTCTGTCGACTTCAACAAACAATTCACCGGCTTCTGCGGAAATACGAATTTCGGCAGCATACAAAACGCCATGTCACTGACACAACTGCCCGCCATACCGCAAGCACCTGGCCACCCAGCGTTCTATCCAGCGGACAAGATTCCCAAGGGTGCAGTCATTGCATTCATGCCGGTGGTTATATTGCCACAAGAATTCTACGGTGGCAGCTGCGACGAGAACTCCATAAACGCAAACGACAAATATCAGAATGTTGATCCTTTCCCACTGGGCGTGCAGCCCGCCGCCATTCCAAACTCCTTCAGTCTGCATTCAGTCTTCTCGGGTGCTGCACCCAAAGATCAGTGCATGTGCCCATGCTCTTGCACACAGAATGTGCCCAACAAGTTTCACAAGAAACGTGAAACCAACGCCGACGATGCACCAGCTGCAGCTCTAGTTGATCCAGCCCCATCCACGACCGTTGAAGTGAAAGCAGAAGCACCCGTTGAAGCAGCTGCTCCAGCGATTGCTGAAGTAAAAGTCGAAGCAGCCGCATCAACTCCAGTTGAAACAGTAGCTGTAGCACCCGTTGAAGCAGTAGCGGCATCCGATGAGGCTGCTGTTGTGGATCCAGCACTAGTCGATCCAGCTCCAGCCGCCTCTGCGCCAGTTGAAGTGAAAGCGGAAGCACCTAAGGAAGCGGAAAAGATTGCCGAAGTCAGCAAAGTTGAGCCCGAAGTGGCAGCAGCCACACTAGCCGAAGTTAAGGTCGAAGCTGTCAAAGTAGAGCCCGAGGTGCTGCCTGCAGCATCTGAAGAAACTAGCAAAATTGCCGCTGAGACGCCCGTAGCTGCTGCAACGAGTGCCTAAACCTTGCTTATGCAATCCCTCCTAGTTCCCGCTCTTATCCTACTCCAGCACTGCACAACCAAGTCAGCACGTCCCGCCCTCTGCACGTATTCCCAAAAACTAACCCAGCTATCAGCGTAGTCTAAGTCTTTAAACTAGTAACGAGAATACTCTGCCAGAAAGGACAGCAATTTTAATGTGCCTCGTGTGTTCGATTGCTAAAATTTAATTCTGAAGTTCAAGTCGCTTTTGTCTATGTATGAATGTAATCTTATCTACGATAATGCACTTCAAACCTGTCTCCGACATTTTGTAGCTTCTTTTTGTATGATATCTGTGGCAGTTTAGCCAAAAAGCATAGAATTGAAAAATTTGTAAAAAAAAAATTGTTAGTGACATGTTGTTTATTATGCATTTTTGTCGTATGTAAATTTTTTATTTTGTTCATTCCCTTTTTTTAATTTTTTAGTTTATAGTTTATTTAATGTCTACTCTAATAATGATTGAGACGGAAAAATGAATTGTTATGTCTAAACAGAATATTGAAATTAAATAAAATTTAAGAAAAAAAAATCAAAATACATTGCTTTTCATTGTGGCTGCTCTATGGGATAGGGATTGGCGTACCAAGGTGATCATCTATCATGATCGATACGGCCTATATGCCACTATCTTGGTGCTCCTATGGTTTGCGAAGAAATCAATCAGCTTCAAGCAAGGCACCCCAAAAGATGAGACATTAATCTGTAGCTCTTAATCAACAAGAAAGAAGAAGATAAACGTAAGTAACGGTAGGCAAACTTGTACTCTTGGTCTCCTTAGAGAAGAATAGATTCCTCTTGGCAGGTCTGTCAAGTGTTTCAGGCGGCTTTTTATACACTGCATCCGAAGGGAAAGAAACGAAAATGGATGAAACAACAAACTAATAATGCAGTTTAAAGACTATATAAAACTCTGCCATTAGTCTCTTTTTTAAAAATCTGTCCCATTTCTCAATATATTACTTTCGTTTTTCTATAAGCAAAGTGAGCAGGGCGCGCAGGCCCCTACTTTTCGTTAAGAGAGTCAGTGTGTGACAAGTAGGACTGTTGCAGAGCTGAATTAGCTATTAAATCCTTATCTATTCAGATAGTTTCCTCAGTGCTTCTGCCAAATTTTCAGCATGAACGACTCCCAGGCAGTTCCGGGAAATTGCAAGCTTCTCTCAAGAATTGCCGCAGAAAATGATTACCATTTCGTCAGTTTTAGCCCAAGCGCTCGCCTTCTGGTAGCGGATTCATGTAGAATGAAGTGCATTCTGCGAAGCCAAACTTAACACTTTCTTTGGTTAGATTTCAAGCGCTTATTCTGACGTCAGCCTAAAATAGAAGACGATATGACATAATGTCATATCTATAACTGAGAAAGTACAATAATAGAAAAAGAAAGCAGCTGTCCTGGATGGATACAACATCAAGTATGTTAGATACACAATATAATGGGGCCCGGCGAAAAAGTACCCGATGCTCACCTTCTCGTTGAGCTTCCTACCAGAATACCATTTTTATGGAATATTAGAGGTACCCCAAGACAAAATCCTTCAATATTTTAATTATAGAAAGTTCTACCAAGGAAATGGTATAATTTTACAAGGCACACCCTCCCAGAATGACTGCCTCTTTTAGGGTGGCAAGATCTCGGCTTGTGTCTTATAGTTGTGCTGAGTAAGTATGTATGCCTGTGAGTGTGTACATAAAGCAGCAGTCACCTTTCTTCTTTCTCGCTCACAAAAAGAACGTTGTAGAAAAAGCGTGGTGCTACCTTGTATATTTATACCATAATGACTAGTGAATTTTCCCACAGTGTAAAACATTAATGGTCAAAAATCTGTCGGATTCAAATAAAATGTCATATTTACTATGAGCTTCAACCTAACCTAGTAAAATTAAAGACAGAACAAGAGATATTGCTCTCTTCGTTACTTGTTTCAAGCGTCCCAGCTCTCATCGGTAACTCTAATATGGAAGATATATAGAAGTATATAAAAAGTTTGTTTAGTTTTTCTAAAATTGCACTGAATTTTTTAATAACAAGGTCAAAATTCAGTTTCGACTACTATTATTCAGGACGGTACCACAAGCTGTGACAATTACGCGTGACCACTGCAGGCAATTGTCCACTATTGTGGACTGGCCTCCTCCTAATCATCATCCTTCTTACCCTTCGATAACTTTAATTATTTACATCGATTACACTTACATCTTATCGATTAGTATACAAATTTCTTAACTGGTGAAACATTAACATCAATAAGTACAAGTAGTGATTTACATATACACATACTACTACACTATCTAGTAGGTTAGTCTCTATTATATAAAAAAGCTTTTTTTCGTATATGATTTATTTTGATCGTCTACTATCCTCCTTGATTCTCACACTTGGTACCTTAGCGCAGTAGAAGTAAAGGAAGACATTAATAAATGTGTCGTTAATGATGGTTTTTTGTACAAATAACGATTCCAACATATAACATAAGATACACACCACAAAACATGTAAATCAATACAAAACATTAATAATAGGCTTCCACCTCCTGATCGCTCCGCTCGCCAATCCCGTGTGCCTCCCTTATTCTTCCTGTTTCCCTTCCTCTTCCTCTTTTTCTTCTTTAACTTCTTCTTTAACTCCTTTTCCTCTTACGCTTATTGTTCCTCATCCTCATTTCAAGAGCTTTAAGTGAATCAACCCGTTTTTCGTTTTACTCCGGCCCCTTCTCGCTTTTTACACTCCACATGCACAGTAACAGTGTGCATAGCTGTGCCAAGTTTCAATTCGATAGCGTTTATTTTGTGGGTGTAAGCCGCGAAATTTCATCACGGAACGGAACGGGGTACGATATCGACATGAATCGACAAATCTGCACTGCTTATGTGAATTCCCTAGACAATGATATAAGTTTCACTCATATTTCGTTTCATATAGTGGGCGACTAGGGCTGCACTAATTTATCCTTACGATATTGATTATTTATCAGTAGGAAATATGGGACTGCTGGTGCAACAATAAGGTATTTGTTTCGTTATCAGTGCTTATTATTTTATATATGTTATGATTCGAGTTAATATTTTGTCGTCAATAGATTTTTAGTGTAATGATGCTTTTCAAATTATTAGAGTTACGGTTCCTATCAGGGTTTACAACCTATTATACTCTGATGTTCCGGTATTGGTTGAAAACTACGTTCACTAACAAACCACTAAAAATCTTAGATAATTGTGAATCAGCTTTTTTAAGTACTTTTATTTAGACATAAACAATGATTATTACTTTTCGTAATTTGCATGAAACTTGTTTTCTACAAAAGCCGATAGTAAATTAAAAACGTTTCTAAATATGATTTTATATGGGTTAACGATCTACACACATAAGTTTCCTAATTGCGCATAATAAAATTTGCACCATCTTTGAGTTCTGCCAATCAAAAAAATTGATAATTCGAAGATAATGTGAAAAAATGATGGTTGGTTAAAAAATTTCATACAAATTCATTATTTTTACTGCATATTAGGTGTATGCTGCTTTGTAGGAGTAAAATAAATAAAAGCAGCTGATTCAAAAGCAAGCACTCCAAATACAGTGTAAGTGTTTATAAGTCACATGGTAGTAAGTATTTTCTATACCGAAGCTATTCAAATGTCATCCACATAGAGTGTTCAAGCGCATCTTCAGACGTATGGCAACCTTTAAATCAGTGATAAGAAGAAAGAGAGCACACAAAATGTATAATGGTATTTTTGAGTACCACACTGCGCAAAATCAGACACGTGTTCATTTGAAATGTAAGAAAGTTATTGCTAAATCGCAGCGACTTATTTACTCTTGCATAAACAGTGAGCGATGGCTTCGGCTAGTGTCTGTGAAAAACACACGACCACGAAAACAAAAGGTTTATCGCATTTGGAAAAAAAGAATGGGAATGTAGCTACGGCCTGTTTATAGATGATGTCAACACTGAGTGGAGTGTAACGATGGAACGTTCCGGAAAAGTGACGCCACTATTGCAAAGTCAAAAACTGCAATTAAGTTTTGATATAACGATTTGTGACGTCACATATGAAGGTGGTGTTTTAACTAAAAGTGAATATTTGTGACAATTAGTGAGAGGGTGGTGGGGAGGGGTTTCAAAATTACGTTTTCAGTTACATAACTTCTTTTATATCATCATCAAGACATCTTTAAGATTAGTACATGAAACAAAAGTCAACTCTAAAGCAATGTAAAAAAATGTAATAAGAAATGAATAAATATACCATAAGGAATAAATATACTTATAAACATATATCTACCAATACCCTGTCACCGAAACTACCTTTTTAAGTGGTGGTGATGAATATGCCATACTCCCATAAGTATTGCTGCTTGGCTAAAATAGCTAATCAGTATTATGGGCCCTTTGGGCACAATTGCAAGATGTGCTCCAATAAAAGCAGGAGAAAGGCTCAAGGGCAGTAAAGGTAGATTTAAAGAGCAGCAGATAAAGAAAAAAATGAAATTTCTAATGAAGGAAAGGTCTTAATGTTCAAACAAGAAGACACAAAAGGTGGGGCCAGTTTCTGGCAAAATGGCGACTACGAGTCGTTGATGCTCCAGAAGTTGGTCCTGCAAAAAGACGGCAGGGCAGAGATCACTGCACTTGCTTGTGTGGCCATATCGTGTTTGAAAAGTGTGCTCCCTGTGGAATCCCAGCCCTTATGGCCCTGACACTTGATTCCACACCAACCAGCACCACTGAGAAGAAACAATCCTACCAGAAAACCCATTAAACCAAAGTGTGCGCTAAAATTGATCGTTTGATTCTTCAAAAACTTCTTTAAAAACGTTAAAAATCTTTTGATTTTTAGATTTGTATATGGCGCATCCCCGCTCTAAAAAACAGTGTGAACTGTCTATTTAAAAAGGCTGCCTAAAAGTATGCTAAAAATATTTTATTTAATTTTTGTTTTATTTTTTAAATTTTTTTTTATTATTATTAATGGCAATCAGCCTGCTAAAACTAAGGCTAAAATCCAATATGTATGTACATTATTATTAATCGCTACACACTTAGTGTTTAATAGTGTGATCTATGGCAGATTGTTAAATTTAAATTCTATTAATCAATTAATAGTATAACTCTAATATGATACAATACGTTCAAGCTTGATGAACCGCAGTGTCCAAACTTTACAAAACTGGTGCTGTTATATCAGTTGTCGACTTCTGAGATCACATGGATGGAGGCGTTTCAATCGTCTCCTTGGTCTGTGACCGGCCAGGGCGCAGGCAAGGGAATTCGGGTGAACTCTTAACCGATCCTCATACCGGCCGCTCAATCTGTTTAATAAGTCACCCACGAAAGGAACGCCGAGGTCCTTGTGCAGATTGCGGTTGCGGACATACCACGGAGCGTACGCAATTTTCCGTAGTGCCCTGTTTTGCATGGTCTGAATTTTTTTTAAGTTCGTTTTTGCTGCGGTTCCCCAGACCTGGACACCATAAAACCAAGTCGGCATTACCACACTTTTGTAGAGTATGGTCTTATTTTCTAGAGAGAGCCTGCTACTTCTGCCCAGCAGCCACTCCATTTTGGCAATCTTCGTTCTACATCTTGCGGTGATTATTTTTATATGTTGGGCCCAGTTCAATTTTGCGTCAAGATGAATACCGAGGTAGGGATGCGATGATTTAGTGGGAATAACCTCCCCGTCCAGATTTATTTGAGGGCATAGGTCTCTTCTCAGGGAAAACAGAACAATGGCGGACTTTTCTCCATTGAGCCGAATGTTCCAGCGCTTTGCCCACTTATCTATATTGCCCAATGCCAGCTGCAAGGCCAGAGCAGCCTCTGGGACGTTGTTTGCTGAGAACAAAAGAGCGGTGTCATCGGCATAAGTAGCCGTGAGAAGGCCCGCATTGATCGGCATGTCCATGGTGTATAGTGTATATAGGAAAGGTGAGAGAACACTTCCTTGTGGGACCCCAGCCCTGACTAACCTGACTTAACTAATAAGGCTTTAAGATCATTGAGATCTGAGCACATTTCCACTCTTTTGGGAAATGTGCCAGACGCATTATCGCATTGTATATCTTGCTCAGCGCGAGTATACCCGCCATGGGAAGAGCCTTGGCCACTCTGGCGTCTATATTGTCAATTCCAGGTGCTTTTTTGTTGTTAAGCATATTAATTTGCTCTACAACTTCATCTAGCGTCACTGGTCGATTAGGGACATCTAATTGGAGCGCAGAAGAAAGCACCTCGCGAGTTTCCTCAACCTCAGCATGGGTGTTCAGGTTGAATGGAGTGGAGTAAAGCGTTCCTCAAGGTGTTGAGCGAAAGCGTCAGCGCGATCTTGGTCCGAGCGGCACCAACTGCCATTGGGAGCCTTTATTGGTGCGCTTGGAATTGTTGCTTTTTTTTATATATCGTGTTAATCTCCATAGGCTACGATTTCCTTCTCCATTTGGGCTAGCCCCAGACAAAAGACGATTGATTTTGTCTTGGCTTGCATCCTTGAGTGCTTTTTTTAGGCTTGTCTCAGCACTACGAAGCAGGGCTTTGTCTGCCAGATTGTTGGTGCGCATGTATCTTTTTCTGCTCCGGCTAAGAAAAAAATTAATTTTTAGAACAAAATTTCATAATATTTTGGAAATTCAAACCAATTATGTTAATAATATCATAGATGCTTATAAAGTAATTCCGTGGTAATAACAGTTTCGCCCTTTTGTGGCTCATTATGCATGAAATTGATGTAGCTGGAAATTCTTTACAAATTATATAATAAATGTATGATTTTAAATCAAAATTGTTGTATTCAATGCCAAAAGAGCTTTTATTTACGCTGTGACCCTAGGGAAATGTTTGGCACTTGTCTAAGGTAGAGAGTTTTAGCCCCCTCCCAAAAGTATACATGAAATGTATGGTTTTAATTACAACTGAAACGCAAAACTGTTGTTCGTTCCAATTGTTTATGAACATAACTGATGAAATTGAACAATTCAAAATAAGTTTTAAATTTATTGTTTGGCTTCAACCTTAAAAGTGTGAGTTTCATTTTTGCTTACTTTAAATATCATGAATTTCATAATTGATAAATTCAAAAAGTAAGTAAAAAGTGATTTATTTTTGTATAGAATGAGTAAAAACAAATTGTAATCAGTCGAGCAGCATTTGTTTAAAAAGAAGAAAAGATTGTTGCTAAACAGCCAAAACCAAGGGGTCAGAGTATGATGACGTCCACACAAAATAGCAACCGCTCGATCTCTCGACAGTGGGATACGCATCGTAAAGATAGCTTACATTCCCAGCGACAATAACAAAAAAAACATTTATCTTACGCTGATGCTGCTAGAGGAGCACAAGAAGTACAACCCAAGAACTGCCAAAGATGCCATCAGATGCTAAAGACTGTTAGAATAACATCATATCAATCTTGCAAAAAACTTGGATCAATTTATGATAACGCAAAGCAGGCTTCCTTATTCTTAGAATTCTTTCAGTCATTCAACTTCCAAAATACCCATCCGAATAGCTAAAGCTTTATTACAATGAAAAACTCACTCGAAAACTCATTTCAAATGTTTGGATACGAAGTTTATAGGGTACGTCCAGCTCATCCGCAGTTGCCTCAAACACTCCCCAACAAACCCCATTAGGAGAAAAAACTTCTTCCTCGATTTAGCGTACAAATCTCCGCTCCTGCACCAGAGGTTGGGAATTGCAAGATTTTATAGTAAATAGTTGGGCCAACATCCTTGCTACACACTTCTCATACGACTCCAGCAGATCGCCTAGTGCTCTTGACTTCGCTGATTACAAAGGCATTCCCCATAGACTGCTTGATATACAAAAGAAATTTGATCTCTCTGGAATTCATGGAAATACAATCATCTTCCATCGAGCGAACATTGATATGATTCAGATGCATCTGAATGATGTCATTCGTAGCTCTCCACTATGGAACGAAGACGAAACGTGGAACAAATCGGATTCGGAAAAAGCGAAAGCTTTTCCGAGGAGTTTTGATACCCGATACACCTCAAGAGCACATGCGAGCAGTCAATTGAGCGCCATTACAGATGTCCTTACCAAACAATCCAATTGCCCCTGCAGAAGTGATAGTATGACTGCATCGGTTACTTCGCAGACCAATGGAAATGTGCTTTGATTGTGGTGATACCAAAGCCACGCAAGCAAGCGCAGCCCTAGAGGCATACAGACATATAAATTTGTTCCTTGTATTCTTCAAGATATTCAAAAGAATATTCTAGCAGAAAACGGCGTTACGGAGGCTAGTCCAAAGCACCAATTTGGATTTCGAAAGCTGCAAGGGACTCAGGAACAATGGCACGGAGTTGCAAAGCATTTGAAACAAAGCAGTAAGCAAGCGTTTGAGAAAGTCTGGCACGAGGGGCTTTTCTTAAAGCTGCAGTCGTCAAATCATTACTAAGTCAAAGAACATTTATTGTTTCAATCAAAGACCAGACTTAAGAATTACAAATGATCAGAGCCGGCGGTCTCCAAGCCAGCGTTTTTGGTCTGATTCTGTACAAACTATACAAATACAACATGCAAAAAAGTCGAACTGAACATCAACCCAAGGAACTTCCTGGTCGCTACTTATGCTGATGATACAACCGCCCTCTCATCATCCATTTGATACAAAGCCGTTGTCGATCAATTCCTAATTTACCTCGAAACGATGGATAATTGGAACATTACCATCAATGAAAGCACATCCGTCAACATTGACTATACGCTAACAAGCAAACATCCGCTAGATCTAAACTTTAATGAAAAGATTATTCCAAGGAAAAGAAATCACTGCTACCGCGGAGCTCACTTCGATAGACAACTGACTTGGGACCACATATAAAAGTATCGCTAAATGTCAACAGAAACTGAAAAAATTGCATTGTTTTTTAAAATCAAAAAGAAAGCTTCCCTTACTCAGCAAATTATTGCTGTACAAAGTTATGATAACTTCCCATTTGGACTTATGCTAATCAAGTCTGGGCGTAAGAGTGCTCCAAGCGAAGACCCTACAGACGATAACAGGTGCTCCATGGTTTTTTCAGACTCTTATGTTAAGACCTATTGGATTAAAACTTAAGAGAAAAACTGATTTCTTAAAAATGAATTATGTATATATAACTATGAACAAAGGGCTCAATTAAAGATCAAATATAAGTTGAGCTGTCCAAGGGCCGCTGTTTGCTCTCAGACAATACAGTGTATCAATTTTAGATTTTGTAATTAGGTTTACCTTGGAGCAATTCGTAACTCATTTTTGTTTGTTTTACGACTGTGACAAGTCAATATTGGTAAAGTGTAATGCCCGCATGCCCACAATCCGTAATAGTTTTCACACTTTTTATGTTTTGTAACACTTTTGTGTAATGCAAAGAGATATGAGTATATATATGAATATAGATAAGATAGACTTATGCAAATGAAGGCTAAAGCTGAAGAAGTGGCACATGCTTATATACTCTATGTATAATACCATCCAATATGTGTATGAAATGGAGCTCTGTTTCTTCAAAAGTTGAAATCTGCTTCGTTTGTGGTGCTGTTCAGGCCCGCATTTACCGAGCAGGTAATGTAGGCAAGTGGCAAACTTTGGCGGAAACTTGAAAAGTTTGTCTCGTCCGAGAAAAACTGGAACTTTTAAACATGAGAAAAAGACTTGAGTTGACAGTAATGTCAATATTTAACTACTCCATCTGTAGATTTTATTATGTTGGCACTCACAACATGTGTCGATTTTTGCCTGATATCAGTGATATAGCGTATTCGATAAGTGTCGACAGTAAAAACTATCTAATTTCAACTAGAGTGTATTGTAAAACATAACCTACTCTTTATTACTACTTCTCTAGAAAATCCCGTGACTCTTTTCAAATTCAAAACTGTTAATATTTGCTTCCTTAAAACTCAGCTTTTGAGAGAATGTTTTTGTAAATACCGATGTATAACGTTAAATCGCCTGTTTGTTCATAGATGGCGTTAGTGAGTGTTAAGCTTAGTACATAGTTTTATTTTATAGGTCGGTCAATTATCAGTTCACTTTGTCAGCAATTTCAAACAACAATATACGTCTCTCTTTTGGAGAGCACATCTCTAAAGATCTGTCCTATGCGAAAACCTATGGTGACAGTGCCTTATCAGAAGCTATGTGCAGAGACTGGTCTCGTCGGTTCAAAAAAGTCATTCTTGACATAAGCGATAAGAAGCCTAAAATCTTGCCCAGAGAGATTGAAGATCCTCGATCAAGATCTTTGAAAGGGAATGAGATACTATCGCAAGAAACGTTTGTCGACCATTTTGTTTTTATTCAACCATAGAAGAGCTTCAAAAGATCCGAAAATGGAGGCAATAGGATTTGACGATAGGCCAGATACAAAAGTCGTTCTTCTTCTTGACTGGCCATAGCAAAACATTGACGGGTTACGGACAGATGTAGAGCACTCCTCCAGTCACATCTACCTCGCTTGGGTTCTCCAATCGGTAATACCAAAGTTAATTAGTATGCTCTCTACCTGGTCCTTTGAACGGAGACGTGGCCTGCCCCTTTGTCGTCTTTCTTCAACAACCAATCCATACAAACAACATGACCCATCCAGCGAAGCCGCTTGATATAAATTGTCCACGTTTAAAGGGTCAATATTCTTGTGTTGGCTTCAGCAACTTAAAGAAACCGGAAAGGATGAGCGTCCTGTACAGTATTAGTTTCATCTGTTGATGGTGGACTCTATTACTCATTTGCCTACTGAGACCAAAAAGCTATTCTGATGTTCTTAGAGAAACTCCTACCTAATCGTTATTTGAGCATGCTATCAACCTCTTTCTCAAGACCAAACTGCTTCGGATACAAGGCAATGCTGTGCGGTTGAGGGGGTCAGCACGTACAATGAATTGAAACCCGGTTATATTGGCGAAGCAAACTGCAACAACCAACAACCAATCGAATTACCCTGTTTGGAAAAAAGCATGATAAACCGAAAGGGCCGGAAATTACTTAGAGACACCTCCCTCTATGGCGACAAACAAATGTTTTCGTTGACGAACCAATCAAAACAACAGTTCGATTCTCAGGGAGACGTCCGAGAATGGCTATAATAATGGATAGCCTCGAAAAGGAAGCTTTTTTTGGAACTTAAACTGTCCGAGGGATGAGAATAATATATAGTTGGCTACTTTGAAAATAACATTTGTTATTGCTTTGTATAAAAGGCTACGTGTTTTTCTAACTAAAAACAAACGGTGAATTTGTGATTATACAACGAAATTTTATATTGGCTCGTAGACATAAGCGTTTCAAAAATTTACGAGGAATAGGAAACAAAAACGCAAAACCCTTGGTAGTACCGAGCGAAGGGAGTGGGTGGTGAAGCTCCATTAGTTGTTTATGGGCAGAGCCGTGGAGAGAAAATGTCCGGTTCAAAACGATTGGCGTTCTCCTTTTCTACTCCTATATTTTTGCGTTTTCATTTCATTTCACTCGGTTTTTCATTAGTGCTGTCACTGCTTATGTCTCTATTGTACATCCCTTGAGAACGTCTACCTGGTGGGAAAAGTAGCCAATGAGGCCTCACTCGATGGGCCTCTTTATTCATGATACTAAGTTGGCTACCAAGTCAACAGCTGGAATTATGAACTCAAGTTGTGAAAAGTCGTTAGTACCGAGTTCTGGAACAGAAGTGCTTCAGATAAAGATAAAATATCTTACAAAAAAACGGATGTGAGCGATGAAGTTGCCAAGTTTTTATGAATGAATTTCTAGAGCTTGTTCAAGGGCGCGAAATGTTTATGGCATCGCTGCTAGCTGGCGTCACAGTCAATGTTGCTTTTTCTTAGTTATGTAAAGTCAACATAAAGTCAGCAACAACTACAAAATGGCGTCGCGCTTGGAGTAGCTAAGAAGTGCAAACAAATCTTTAAGCCGGCACGGAAAGAAAGAGAAAGATAACTAGCATATAGCCAAGAAAGATGCTTCAGACAAGACAAATATTTGCCAACTTTGCTGGCCAACTTTTGTGCAAGGACTGTGTGAGGGGGTTTGCTGCATGCTACAAAGCGTTGCTAAGTAAGTTAGTTAGTTCCCATAAATTGGAAATCCAAAACAAGTTAAAAGGCGGCCAACTTGAAAGAAAGCGATCATCAAACTAAGGCAAACAAAAGTTATTGTTGTATTGTTATCTGTTTGTGTTTGTTAAAGTAAACAGCGCACGTTGGGCAAATATTCAATTACTATAGAAGTATGAAATTAGGCATGGACAACAACAACAACTGAATGTTGCCTGGCCAGCTGGGGAGGGCCCAAATCGAAAAGGTGTTATTTTGGATGAAATTTTGAGCATAATAATTGGCAAATGTCTCCAAAGAGCTGTTTGTTGGCAACTCACGGTAACAAGGCACAGAAGCAGCAGCGGCGGCAACAATAGCAACAAATAACATTGAGTGACAACAACAATAGCAATACTTACTTTAGGCCAAGTTCACTTGTTGTTTGCGCTCTGCTGTTTGCATGGCGTATGAGTAATAAAGTTTCAACGTAACTTTTCGTGCGTTATTTTTTAACTCAGCTTCTAGCCAATTGCTCTTAACTCAAACTTGTGATTCGTCTTGGGTTCGGGCTGGGGCTCGGGCTCGGTCTCTGGCTTTGTTTTATTTTGCATTTTATGTTTTGTTTTTGGGTTTGTTTGTTGTTCCGTCAACGACGACGTCGCCAACTTGAGCGCAGCAACTCAGCCGGAAAATGAAAAATATAAATTGGTCGCAACGGTGGGAAACAGAATTATTTAAAGTACGAACGTCGCATCCAACAGTTGTCGCTATTCGCCGGAGCGTATTCAACTAAGAACCTGAAAACTTACGCCAAAAAAAAAGACAAAAAATTCAATTCAAATTCGTTTACAACAAAGTGCCGAAAATGTACTCAAGCACAAGGCTTTCATTTCTGCTGGTGAGTTTTGGGCCAAGTGTTTAATTTTGCTGGCCATTAAGACCTAACTAAGCCTAACGCTGCTCCTTAGCTCGGCCTGTGCAGTGTCTTTGATTTGTACAGCTGTGAAGCGCCTACGCCGGATGCCAGACCCAACGATTTGGCCACATCTGCCACTTCCGCCAAGTGTAAGTAGCGTGAGAGTGTAAGCCTGTCGTATATTAATGGTAGGATTTTGTTTCTATTGGCGCAAAGTATTGAATCTGGGCAGCTTGTTTGGACAGAGCGGCTATGGCAATGGATACGGCAATGGCTATGGCAATGGCTATGGCAATGGATATGGCAATGGCTATGGCAATGGCTACTATAGGCCTGTATATCCCAGCTACGGCTATGGCAGCAGCAGCTATCCTGGATATAACTCACAGAGCGGCTACTATCCTACATACAACTCCGGCGGCAGCGGTTATTATCCCAGCACAAGCAGCTACTATCCCAGCGCGGGCAACTATCCCACTACAAATATTTTAGGTTCCGGAGGTTATGGTGGATATGGCGGCTATGGCGGTTATGGAGGTAATGGCGGTTTGCGTCAGTATTCTGGTTACTGGCAGCCCGAATATAGCGGTCAGCGCAATCGCGGCTATGGCTACTATGAGCAAACCGATCACTTTGGTCTGCCGTCGCGTGGACAAGAGCGTGATGATATAGGTGGCTCTGTTGGCTATGGACGCGATCGCGCCTACGGCTCATATCGTGGCTATGACTAAGTAACTGTGTTTGATTTCTGTGCATTCAATTACGCTTTGTATATAATGCTGCTTTTCTTATTAACCCTATTGCTTTTGTTATTGTTTTGTGGCAATAAAACTAAACACTAATAATTTAATTGAAACAGCTTTTAAATAACAGCCTTGAAGAGACAAGTAATTTACTTGTAAGTTTTACTTACATTTATGACAGCTGCCATAAGTCACAATGCAAATTATGGTGCCGACTTTAAGTACGCCTTCAAGCTCTGGATACGCGCAATTGCACACAAATTTGTAGTCTGTGGTGTCGTATAAACCTGGCCTAAAGCAAGTTATTAAGTGCGTGTGTCACCAAATTATAATACAACCATGCCTTGTAAACTTACTCAAACTAAGCATAAGTTATAATTTAAATATTTCAGCAAAGTGCTGCCAAGTTTCAAAAGCTGCCTGAAAGTATGCTACATTTTTTGCTACCTAAAAGTATGCTACATTATTTAGCGCGTTGCCAATTTGCAGCAATGAAATGAAATCTTTACGACACGCCTTCGCCTCTCACTCTCACTCTCGCTTACTCACTCACACTAACGTTTGCTTCCTCTCTTACAGTGCGCACCACATATGGTTAACTTGCAAAGCTTGAGGCCATATAAAAACAGCAGCGGCACCAATACCAGGGCTTCAACAAGGGCGGCAACAATGGCTGCATACATTTTTAAAACATCTGCTGTAGCTTCAGAACAGCTTGCAACATGCAACCTTCCTTCAATATAAACTTTAAATAAACAAATTTAAGCAAATTTAGTGTTTGTAGCTGCGGCGCAAAGTCGCTGCCAGCTGAGTTTAAGCCCAGTTAATGGCCAACTTTGCGGCTATTTTGTAAGCTTAAGTAATTCCTGTTTTTCGTACTAGTAGTAAAAACATAAAACCCACTGAAGTATATTCTGAATTTTAATTTAAAAATGTGCAAAAGTTGCATCTACTACAGTGTCAGATATGTAAATTTATGGGCGTTGAGTTTGCGTTTATTTTGGAGCTGCAACAATGTGTATTATTACGCAATTGTGCCAATTTAATGAGGTCTTTGTTATTTGTTGGGATTCAAAATTTTATATACAAATGACTGGTAAATGGTTTCCTTTTGAAAGCCTCAAAGCTATTAATGAATTTAACAGTTTTTATACTATACTGTTGCTAAGTATTCGAACGTAGAGTATTTTGAGCTAACACAAAGTTTGTGTAGCAAAAAAGAAGCAAACAAAACTTTGTTCTTTCGCCGATTTAAAGCTTAATTGTAATCAGTTGAGTTTCAGAAGGACATTAATAAGTCAGTAGCTTGGGTGCATCGATGAAAGAGCGCATTCCAAAGCTTTGCAACAGCTGCAGCTACTAAATTTGGGAGTAGATGTTGATACATAGCTGTATGGACTAGCTCTATCAATCTTTTTTTCTGTTAGATTTTTAAAATGACTCTTTTATGTGTTGTAATGAAATATTTATTTAAATTTAGAAACCTTGTACGCCGACAGGTGGAAGGTTACTCATCTTGACCCACCTCTTGGTAAGTCTGTTTAGTGTAACCTACTAGAGTAAACTGGAAGGTCTGCCTAAAAGTAGCTACCTTAACTTACTAATGAGTAGGTACCTTAGGATGTGTACGACATTTTAAAATCAACACCGGGTTCTCTGCCTATAGCAATGTTGTTCCAACATGAAAATGCAACGCAATTTATTGAATTCTTCGAAATAAAACGAATATATTTAATACAACTTTTCAATTTTTAGCATAGTTTTCAAGTTATCGACTCAAAAATCGATTTACGTGTTTTTAAGAAAACTGGTTTATGTAAATTTTTCAATTTTCAGAACAATTTTTTTTTTTTATAAAACAGACTTGTGTGCCATGTATATGTCGTGATGGTAGCACATCAATGACCTTGAGATTAACGATAGCCAACTGCTTAGATGTAGGTTAGATGGTGTCACATTATGCCAAGTCATAAAACAATTAGAAGTGATTACATGACGCGCAGTTTCTAAATTAGTTTTTTCCACGCACGTTCTATCAAATAAAGAGCGTGACGGCAGCGATGCACATAATTACATTGTAATAATTTGTATGGCAGCTATGTGCTTTAGTGCACCGATTTTAATGAAACTTGATAGAAATATGTAGACTATTCAAAAACTAAACTGAAACAAATTTGGTCTATGGGGAAAAACAACTTTTTCTTGTTAATGTAAGTTTTTCCAATATCCAACAATAATGTTTTAAATCTGCCAATCTTCCAGTGATGGCAAAAGTTCGAGCGGAACACTGATGCACAGAAAGCATTTAAAAAAATTTTACTTACCATAAATTCTTTCAAAACCTTTAATTCCGCTATTTTACATCTGCCAGGTTTGCGGTGACGGCAAAAGTCTTTTCTGATAATCTAGCTTATTTATTTCGAAGTGTCAAGGACATTGAATAATAAAACAGAATAATTCTATTATTTAAAATGCTAGAAACTTATACAGCACCCGAGTCAGAGTATTCGAATCAGGCTACAATTATAAGGTGCCACGAATCAGGTTACACGAATCAGATCACACGAATCAGACCACACGAATTAGGCCACACGAATCAGGCCACACGAATCAGGCCATATGAATTATTCCACTCGAATCAAGCCACCCGAATCACACCAACCAATATTTCATATATATAAATAATGTACATAAACATATTCATTATCATATAAACGGTAAAACTGAAAAGCTGAAATTAAAATTTTATTAAAACTGAATTGAAATGAAGCAAAGTTACTCAGTTTTAGTTTATCGATTACCCTATTCCACTAAAGAAGAAGCCTGTGGTTGAAACATACCTATTTCGGCAAACCGGTAAGTCTCGCTGAATACGAGTCTGGAAAACATTGTTAATTTTCTAGCACGGTTGTCGAATTATAGCTATTTTTCTAGAGTTGCAAGGTCCAGCAAATATCATACCAAAAATACACAAATGGTAAAAAAATTGAAGAAACTAAATGGCGTAATGCAGGGATAGGCAGCAACTGAGGAATTGTAAATATACAGCCACATGTTACTGCTGCTCGGTCGCTGCTGAATGTGCTGCACATTTTAGCAACTTTTCTCTGCCAGCGTCTCTGCTGCCGCTACCAACAGCATGTTGCTACGCAAATTTATAGTCATGACTTTACTTACAATATGGTACTACACTAGCCAGCAGCACTGTGTCTGTGTGTGTAGGGTGTTCCGTAGTCGTTGCTCAATCATATACATTCTTGTTATGAAAATATACTTGCTTTACGCATGACGCTGACCCGCAGCATGCAAACAATTTTATTGCATGGCAACCTACGTGACGTATACGTGATATTAAAGCTTCTGCTGATTATCAAAAAGGAAATTTGTAAAAAAAAAAATGTTCACATCATAAAGCAAATTTGCATTTTATTACCTTAAGCATAAGTTAGTTCAAAGAAATTTAAAACTATAGCACAAGAGTCGTGCAACCTTGAAAAACCCAAAGCACATAAATTCACATAGCATAAAAGCAGCTGAACTCAATAAAATGCTCATTGTCCGAAAGACATACTATAGTTCCGAATAATTCCAGATCATATGACATCAATTAAAATGAATTCACAACTGCCACACAAGCGAGAAATACTAAATATTTCATGCTTCGCTCGGCAACATATTCTAATGCCTTTACGGCCATCCAAATGTCTGTCCCACTGTTGCCCTGAAGGCGTCGCTTCCTTCAGCGCACCGCAAATGTATCAATAAAATAAAAGCAAGCACCGCAAGACACAAACTGCGCCACACAGCAGCGGTGAAATATGTGCAGAAACAAATTCTATATTATTATTATTTTTTTTGGTTTTTTTTTTCCCAGATTGTTTAGATCAAACATTTATGAGCGGAGCGGCAGCACGAACCATAATAAAAAAACCAGACACGCTTCTTTTTTTGGCATTGTGTTCAAATTACCATCATACAAGGAAATGTCTGGGTCCTTTACCGTTGCTGCACCGCTGTTGTTGCTGTTTTTGTACTTTATGAATAATAATAAGACAAAGACACGTGCGGCTCTTTTACCGAAACTGTTCCGTAATACTCTTCAAGTTGCAAAACTCGACTACTCTTTAGTTCTATATGCTGAAGCTCTTTTGCAAGTGTTTCTCATAAATGTTGTATGTTATATTGAATGAAGCACAACATAATGCTTGTTTGGCATATTCAGAGAATAAAAGGCTCTGTAAACTTAAGAACCATGTAACTTTATCTAATTGCATTTAATTTTCACAGGTTTGCGTTTTGCTAAGCAGTTTCTATGAAGTTCCCATTTTGTACGCTGAAAATCTTTGCGTTTTCCTTTAACAGCAACAAACAGAATACACAAACTTCCATATGTAAAAGTTGCCAACTTTTACGTTGCGAGTTGCCAACTGTTACACTAAGAGTCACACTGTAATCCACAATCGAAAATAGGTAGACCAAAACTAAATACCTTTAATTCAAATTAGAGTTCATATCTATCGATAGTAAGCTTTTCGAACAATATGACTTTTGTTGACCTCGCAACTCTCGAAATCTCAAAATCAGCCATCCCCAATTTACCGGAAAAGGTATGTTTTATACAAAGGCCTTTCTTTGAGGTAAAATTTGTTGCATAGTGTTATTAAATATTATTTATTCAACAATTTGTTCTTTGGTTAGTGCCTTATTGGGAACGAATCAACCAAAAATGATCGTCTTTTAGAAAAAATTAAATTATGTAAAGAAATTAATAACGTGGCGCTTTTTCTTCTTCTTTAAAGGCCATAACAACCAGTTACAGTTAGGCGGCTCATAATATCGTTCATTGGGAGGTAAGTTTTACGGTTCTCAGCCCTGCGAAAATACTGGGAATACTTCGCTGCACCGGTTGGGGATTAGAGCAGCAAACCAGGGGCACCACGTTGTTCGTCAACTTGGTTAAGGTAGAGGCAGGGATCGGGGAGCTTCATTCCGTGACGCCAGAATCCAGATCTCTCAAGTTGCTTACGTTAGATCAGCCAAATTGCAGACGGTGACTGTATATGGCGCACGATATCAGACTGTGATTCCAACAAGGCGGCGTGACGTGTAGAGTTGCTGCAAGAGAAGAGGCTATTTAGGATAGTTCACCAGATCGTGGGACCTAACGCCCACATAGACCACGTCAACTTACAAGTGAACATTGATGAGTTCCAGTCCGATTTATGTAAAAGACATAATAAATTGGAGATCTCTTAAGGTTTTCACAAAAAATGGCATGAAAAAAGATTTTTTTGTTGTGCAAAAAAGTGAAAAATAACTAGTATTCTCAAATTTTCCAAAGATATATAAGAAATTTGATACCTGATCTTATTATAACGATGTTTTAACTGCTCAAGGTAGAAACAAGAAACTTCAAAGTTTTATTACTAATTTCCCAATATTTCCGAAGCTCTACGAAGTCCGTCTTCAGAGGCTATCATAACCGATATGTTGTTGGAATGTAATAGTGATTTAAAAGTTAAAGTATAAGTTTGAACTTCTTGATTGGACCATAAGCAGGTAAAACAATTTTTCAATGATTTTTCTTGCAAGAATCATTTGTGATTTGAAATGGAACGGCCCCAGTACATTAAGCAGTTTTCATACGATTTCGATGAATCTCACACAATTATGTGTTTTAACTATTCCGAGCTTCAGCTTTATATTTATTATAGTGCGAGTAAAAATGGCTGCGTGGAAGGCACTTTTAACAATTCAAGTCTAAAAAAAAGGCAATTAATTCCGTTTGAAAAATTTGGTGTTTCGGTGTTGGCAATAACGACTACACTATTCTATTGATGCTGATTGCTTCTAGAAAAAGGAACTTATGCTGTCACCCCTGCCCGATCCTGTTATATACAAGCGCAATTCTGTAATACCCTTGTCCACTTTAAAGGGTATTTAAATTATTCACATAAATGTATTGTATACATGTATGCTCCATAAAGAGGCAAAAGTGCGCCCTCCAAAAGATGCTCCCTATTAAAGTCAAATAAAAATAATTAAGATGCGGCAATTAAAGAGCGCGCCAAGTGCAATAAATTATGTGCTATTAAAGTGACAATTGTTTATTTGCCAAAGGCCTAACCACGGTCACGCGTTCAAATCTAATGTTAACAGCATTCTAATTAACGGCTTCGGAGCTCGACAAGCGCCAAAAGGCAAGGCGAATTAAGGCAAATAAAATGTATACATATTAAATTGGTTCGCGTTCGTTGGGAACACAGTTTGCTTAATGGTACTCGGAGCAAATATTTAAGGGTTTACGCCACTGCAGTGTAAACACATTGACGGAGTGTAGGTAAACAGAAAGTGCAGTTAAATTCATTGCGCCAAATTGCTCGAAACCCCCTGCAGCCCCCTACGCACCCACCAGAAGCAGAACAAGTTGACACTGTCACGTGTTGCGTTTAAGCTGTTCCTTAACTTGGCTAATACGAACTAAGCCACTACAGCTGTTGGCTCAACTCATTGTGGCTGCTTCGACTGGACTGGAGAGTGGCAACATTCAAGTGCGCCACTTTGCCGTTTGTGCAACTCATTGAAAACTTTATCAGCGACGCAGCTTCGGTGAGCAGTTTGTAGCTTCCCGTGATGCAAAACTTGGTAAGGGATATGGTTAAAGTTTCGTCAGCACCTACACGTAGTCAGCCACAGCAGCTGTTAGGCTGCAGACTACGGGAATAGCTTAATTGCTGCAAAAGTTTTGCAACACCGGATTTTCGCCTCGCTGCTCAATCGTGTGTGGCATTGAAAGTATCTGAAAGATAGCTGATTGAGATACTTTATGTTGGACAAACAAGCACATCGTTTTGTGGTTGATAGCTTTGTGCTCAATCTCAAAGCATATCATCGGAAAATGTTTGGCATTTAAGAAATTTCATTCACATTATCAAAAAGGTTGTCTTGACGTTTCACCGAATACTTACGGAAATTATATAAAGGCAATGAAATTTATGCATAACGAATGAAGTATGATAAATATGCAGATTAACATTTGTGGTAAGGCCAATTTTACAAAATCTTCAAAAGGAGTTATATTCAATTGATTAGCGAGAATTTGTCAAAGTTACGAACATAATGTACATAAATTTAAAAGCGTTTTTAAACGTTTTGTGTACTGATGTTGCCATGAGTTTAAAGAGTTACACAAACAACTGTATTGTTTATTTTCTTAAGTGTTACATTTAAGAGTGTAGATTGTTTCAATACGAAACAGCGGTTGTATTTATTATACACACACACAAAAAAGTGCGGTACATCCTTTTTGCCTGTAGTCAATGCAGCACAGGAATCAGGCCGCCCGAATGAGGCCACCCGAATCAGGCCACCCGAATTAGGCCACACGAATTGGGCCGCCCGAATCAGCGCATCCGAATTAGGACACACGAATCACACATTATGACTTAAGTCTTTATTTCTTTAGCTTTACCCCCTTAAAAGGTGGTAGCTAGATGGCGTTTTGCTTTTATAGGTTTTGCAGCAGAGCTGCAAACAAATAATAAACAACAAAACAGTATGATTTTGAAACAAGCATAAACGTCGCAGTTACCATGAAGCTACAGCATATTTCTCTTCCCATTCCTCGTCCCCTTCCTCTTTTTCCTGTTGCTTTATTTTACGTTTCACTAAACCGTTTAAAATCAAAATCATTTCTATGTTGAATCTGACAGTTTCTTATAGTATAATCGTAAGCAGTTTGGTAACTATGCGAAGATCTAGTAAAATTTTTCATCAGTAACAAAGCTGTTTTCGGAAGACCTTTTGCAATGCATAATGCTCAGTTTTCTCTTAGGTTTGGTTAGGTTATACCGGCTGTCAGGTTATTTTCTGGCTCACTCATAAAGAGAGTTTACTACTGTTGAGTTGTGTCTTGGTCGCAGAGCTATGCGATCCACTAATATCGAGCCTTCCTTTAGATGAAAAACTGCCTTTTACTTACATTTTCGTTAAAATCTTTATTATTTATTAACTTTTTATATTCACGTGACTTGCCTGCGCCTCACACTACGCGGCCTTGAACGCGCTCAATCAATGCTTCTCAAAGACTGATCGTAGGAGGTCAAGCGCTGGACTGCAATAGCTGCTGTTGGCGATTGCACACTGCAGCCACTCTCTAAACGCGTTAAGTGCGAGAAGAGGAATGTTCGTGACAAAACAGCCCAATAGGAAATTTGAGACTGATTGCGCTTGGCTGAACTATTACAGTTTTACAACTACTTTCTCTTATCAAAAGAAGGACCACTCGGATGCTGAAATGAAGTCTGCGATTTAGAGCTTACATGTAGCCTTAGGAATGCTTATTCCCTCTCTCTAAGAGGAGGAGATTAGTAGTACCTTTTCTGGAAAGATTGTTGCCCTCAATGTCCCGTTGACCAGGAATCTATATCAGGCTAAAAATGATCTGTTCAGCCAACTGAGAGATTTGCAATATCAAATTTAATGATATTTTACTTATAAATGTTGACAAAGCCCGATACGTTCAAGGCAACGATTCCGCTTAGAACACGATGTAGTGATTCAGGAAACTTAAAGCCTTCTTTATATTTAGATGTTCTGAAAAGACTTCGATTAATTGGAGCTAAGAAAAAAAAAGGCTTCGGCGTTATCCAGCTGTTGGAGTGTATCAATTAAAATTAAATGAAAAAAATGTACAGAAATTATAGCTTTTAAGTAAGTTTGTCTTTCTTCGCGAAAAACGCGTTCATTTAATATTCAATCAAAAACCGACAACCCAAATCATATCATAACTCTAATAGCATTTTTCAACACCTCTTAATCTAATCTAGATACTGTCTATAATATAGTGTCTATGCAATTTATGGCATGCTTACCTAATTAACACCTATACGATTAGGGAGTGAACGAATAGCTGGAACACAATGTCACGTGTCCAAACATCTTTTTTTTGGGTGTGAACTATTATTTTTGAATGTCATTGTAAAAAAAGAACGTTAATTCGTGGTTTTTTAAAAATTGCATATTAAGTATACGCATGGTGACTATGGTGCTAGCTTTTTAGGGGCCGTTGTTAAGTTAGTTTCAAACAAGCTGATTACACTTTTTATCTATACACAAATTGACTCCCATGGTAACAACATTTACTGTTTGTTTTGCATTTTACTTTTAGCCCTTATTAGCCTGTCAATTTATTTGATTGCTCCGTCAACAAAGGGACTTGCCAAATGAATTATATATTTAATTTATGGCATTGCATAAATCAAAAAGTATTTAATATGTACATTGCTCATTTGCATCGAAGCGGAAATTACGCATAAATGCATTAAATATTTTGTACTGAAAAATAGAAAGGAATGTTAAATGGGAGCAGCACCTTTTTTCAATATATTATACTCTATGCATGAGTACAGTGCCTTATTGGAAGTGGCTCCAAGTATAGCAGCAGCAAAACAGCTGAGAGAGATTAAGAATTTTCATAGAACTTCCTAAAGATCTGTCAATTTATTGTCAGATCCTACTGCAAAGTCGCCCCATCATGGCTGGCATACTGAACTCATGCAGTGCGGCATATACGTGATCCGTCAACGTGCTATCAAATTCTGTTTTCTTATCGACAAAAAGATAGTGGGTATTAATTTGGTGTTCGTGTGTTTTTTTTAAGGATTTGGCAGAACGCCGCGCTAAATGGTTCAATCAGTTCTTTCGGCTTTATGGTTTAAATTTATCACATAACATACTGGAAAGGGCCCGGTACTTGGCGCACACCATGAAGTCACCCTTCTTGAGGAGAGGGCAAAGGCTCCAATCACCGGCTCGTGCTTGCACCTAACCAACTCATTGCCGCCAGTAGTGAACAACTCTGTAGCAAGTCTTGAGAAGTTAGCTCTGGAAGCGCCATTATTGTCATCATCGCCCGATAGTAAGAAATGTGTATGAGTTGTGTTCCCTCAACAATCTCAGTGCACCCTGTGCATCGACTCCCTCTATTTCTACATCTTTACATCCGTGACTTTTTGAAAGAACCTTCCAAGGTCTTTCCTGCTCCTACACATCTAGAACTTTTCTCGCTTACGTACTTACAAGGCACTCTCTACCATCCTCATAGCGCTTTAGTGATCTTGGACAGATCTGCGTCACTCTCTGGTTCATTCTTTTGCTCTCACTCACTAAGTCTGCTCTTCTATTCGCTTACCGGTCTGTTTGTCCATCTGTCAATCTATCTCTCTACGTAACTGCCACCAGAAGCCGCATAGAAATTTCTCAAAATTTCTTTAATTTGCAGTGCAGTGACTTTAGTATCTCGCAGGGTATCTGCTAGTCGGTTTCTTTTCATACTTCACTTATTTGAGCGTGTGCGTGGGAGCGTTAAGTGGCAGCCACAAAAGGCATATAAGTCTGCAATTGGATTACGAGTTTCTTTCCAACCAGCACTACGAAAATCAAATAAACGAAGCCAACTGTAAATAGGCTTCAGGTGCGCCATACTTAACCTTAATTTTTATAAGTAGATACAGATTTATATATACAAGTATATAGATACAGTGAATTTGAGGCAGGGCCAATCAATATGTGAAAAGCGCAAGTAAATGTGATTAAACGGGAGTTTATTGAAGGTCGACTTATTGCCAGACTTGACTGATTGAGTGATTGACTGACTGATAAACGCGCGCCTGACAATAGGCAACAGATATTGAACTGTTTGTCATTCAATTCATTTCAAAATAAAATGTCCACTTGACACTTGTCATTTTATGTCTCAAAAGAGGCGAGATTTTGTACAAAATGTGTATTGTAGCTATAGAACATGCGACGCAAAGTAATAATTGAATTAATTAACTAAATTAACAGCTACAGCAAACTGGTAGCTGCATTTTGGCCAAAAACATCAGCTAACGAAAGCCAGACGCGTTTTGTCTGACTAAAATGATATCAGAAATGGTTTTGTCACACAAACTAAGCCAAGTTAAGACGCTCAACACATTGGCCAAATAGAGTTAACAAATTTTAATACCAGCTAGCGGCTTAAAACAAGAATTTTTCTTTAATTAGTTTATAATTAATTTAATTTCCATGGAAGTGCTAATTGGCGCCATGATGCCACGCCGCCGTTTGAATAGCTTCATTTGTGCCTAACTATGCCGCAGCCTCTGTTCTCTGTCTCTAAAACTATATCGCTCTCCCTTTGCATATGCATAGCTATGTAAGTCTAAAGCCGACTCTTGTAATTAGTTATTTATATGGAAACATAAACACATTTATGCCGCGGCAACATTTGGCTTACTTTTCGGCATAAATAAAAACGATATAAATTTGGGGCATATCCAAACAGCATGCACAACTTTCTATACCCTACACATAATTTTCTCTTGAATGACTTTGAAAAGCCTTGCGTCAATTGAGTGCTCACTTTAAGCATGAAAAGTGACTCAATTTACCCGAAACTCAATTTAATACAGATGTGGCCGCTCTTAAAAAGCCATTAATATCACTTACCTACATCAAACACAAAATGGCCGCCATCAAGTGGGCAGCCATTGACTGTAAACATGGACACCATCAAAATTGTATTGTTTACAAGCCTGTTTTGCATTTACATTTCACATTTCTACAATTTGAGTTTTGAGTGACTTCCTGTTTGGGTGGAATAAACTGATGTATTTTTTTTGTGAATTTATTTATCAACGATTGATTGGAAAATATGTTTTCAGTGAAAACTTTTGCTTACGCCCATTGTTTTAAAGACCACAAGGAGAAATTAAAAAAACAATAAAATTCTAACGCTTAAGTAATAATTGCGACTCCCAAAGTAGAATTTCAGACTATGCTTCCACTACGGCCTCCTGTAATTATTCTATTCTTTCGAACTTGTGTCACAAATTCTTGATTTGATTTAAGTCCGGAGATAATGGTGTCGACTCTTAAATTTTGCTCGTGGCACATGTATGACGGCATTAACTTGCTGAAAATCGCATTTGTGTGGCTGTTTCTCTATAACGTTGACTTAAACATTATCCAATATGGTTGTACAGATCTCTGAGTTCAAGTAGGGGTCCAAATCATCACAAGTTCGTCACTTAAGTTTCGTGGCATAACACTCAGACCCCCTTTAATCACGTTAGTAAAAATTGATATCATCAGAACCATCAAGTTTACATTCTTCCTTGGTCCAATTGTGTGTCAATCTTTCGAGGCGTTTTTTGGCTTAATTCTGACATACACAAAGCGACTACTTCTGGCTACTTCTGGCTTTTTGATAGGATTCGAAGCTTCAGACAAGGAGATGCCCTCTTCTGCGACTGCTTCAAAGACCGATTCACATCGGAAAGGATTCCACGGTTGGACTCTCATATTGATGTTAAAGACTTTTATCCTTAGCACCATCTCTATATGACGCTCATCCATCCTGCTTTGTTATAAGGTGCTGAAGCATGAAAATCCTCTTGGAATATTGCCTGCACTCATTTGGATCCGAAACTTAAACAAGCATTTCCGGTTCAGGGTTTAGCTTTTACGCCATTGTTCGCACTTCGGGCTGCCCCATGGATTTGAATACGGAATCCTACGCAGTACAAAAAAGGTCTGAAAATTTAACAAGTTTATGGTATACAGAATCGAAAGCCTTACCAAAGTCAGCATATTTGACATCAGTTTGGAGTTCATTAGAAAAGGCGTAAAAGTCGAAGGACGTAAGCTGAAGTAGATTTGTCGCAGTTGCACGAGCTTTTGTAAAGCCATGCTAATAGGGAGAGGTAAGCGACTTACAAAGATGAATCAGAATAGAAACTGAAATCTTTTTTTTATGCGATTTGAGAATCAGTGACAGCATTTCTTATTGAAATTTATTCTAAAATAAGTTTTTTGGAACTCTAAACTTTTCGAATATATAAGATAACCTATCAATTTGATTATGAGGTAAGAATCTCTCAAGTGAATCCAAAAAATTCAACTCGAAATCATGCTCAAAATTTCATGATATAAGTAGCGTTCTAAGCTTTCTACTCTTTACTACATAGCTAAGCCTAAATCCTTGAAATCGAAACATAATATGATCAAACTTGCTAATAATGTTCGTTTTGGCATTTAATGATACTTTTCAAAAGCCATAATATAACCTATGTTCTCGTCTGAACAAGTTCAAGGCCAAAGGCCACCAGAATCGGTTTTTTTATAAATACAGTGTTTCCGCTTCTTCCGAATCGTTTTTTGTCTTCAATGAAGTTGTAAGGCATAAAATTCTCAATAAATTTGATGGTTTGTACTCTTATAAAAATTCGAGTATAAGAAAAGTATGCAAGTTTGAAGCCAGTAGTAGACACTTGATAACGATGAAAATTCATATGAATTTATACACATGCTATTTCTACTCTGTTTCATAGGCTAATTAGGGAACAAATGCTTTAACTTAATAGTCAATAAGTTTCTATATATAACCAACGCTCTCTGCATTAAATACTCAAATGTAGCTACCTCGTTCCAATTTGCATTCTATTCAAAGACACCGATATTTGCCAATGTAATCTACTTAATGGAAACATTGGCTGCAACTTAAGCTAAACACATATTGATACTGTATCACACGCTCTATAAAAGCAAAAGTGCCGCTCTTGGCAGCGTATCTTTGATACAAATATAACAAACAATAGTTAATTAAATTAAAATGAACTCGACTGAACTGCAGATGAAGGCGCAACATTGAGAATACATTATGCCTTTCGGCGGCTATTATAACAAATATATATCACACTCTCATGCATATTTATCTATCTATCTATATAAAAAACAAAGCTTTTTGGAAGGTAACAAAATAATCAAAGCAATCAAAAGTAAATAAAATAAAGTAAATAATAAGTTTAGGTGGGTGCCACAGCCATTTTTAGCAAAAAAGGCGTACACAAGTGACACGCCCAGCTTCCCTTAATGAGCCCGCACACACCCCGCCACAACACACACTTAATTGCGGGCATGTGTGGCTCTTGATAATGACTCTGTGAGCCACAACTTGAATTTTATTGATCTATATTACGATGATAAGTGATTAAGAATTTGGCAACAGGCAGCAGCACCTGCTGTGCCTTTTAGCTGACCAAAAAATAAACACCTGCCCCAAGCCCTTTCCGCACCCACGCGTACGGCTTGTGGTACAACATGACGTATGCGTGTTGTTTCTGCCAGTCGAGTCTGGGTTTTCGCCGTAGCAAAGATAAAGACAGTATCTGCTGTGTGCAAGTGTGTGTGTGTGTATGTGTGTGTGTATGTGTGTGTGTGTGTGTTTGTGCTTCAGCAGAGGAATCAATAGACGCGTAAACATTTTGCACATTGTCGGCCGGAAAAACAGGCTACAGCCAGCAGTTGCCTCTGTGCGCTTCCATTGTACGGTTGTCGTTGTCGTCGTCGTTGTCGTTCACTCTACCGCATCCGTGTCTTTCGCTTTGTGACTCCGCCGGACGCGATCAGCGATTACATTCACACAGTTTCCTTGAGTACATTAAAACGAATTGCCATCGAAGCTGCCAAGTGTTTACATGAATGCTTCACTTTAAGTGAATTATCACTCAATTGATTGCAGTGCATTTTCATTAATTTATTGCAGTGTAAGTGCATCTGTGAGCTGTTTGCATTTCTGCAGTCTTCTTTATTTGCAAGCAAAAACGCATTACTGTTTTATTCGTTTTTACTATATGCATTGTGCAAAATTAAACAAAAAATTACGGCTGCATTTTAATTGAACTTTCATGATTATGGCATTAGATATATAACCCGCAAATCAATACAAAAACGTTACATTATTTGCAGCTAAATTGCCAACAACTATAACAACTGTGCATATAATTAGCTACGATAAAACATATAACATTTTAATAACAAACTGATTAAAACAATCACGCATTGACAGCAGCTAATTAATTTCTAGGTAAGTTTTCAAAAAATCTAATACAGTCGAGGAATGCTCTGTACACTTTCCAAAAAAAGTATATATAGCATATGGGAAGCTTATGTATGCCGGTTTTTGAAAGCTGGAACTGCTTGTTTGCAGCCTGACAAGCAGTTTCCAATTGGCTGGTTTTTAACTCATTAGGATGCTCCGCTTCTGTTAGCTATACACATTACACACCGCATAAAAAAAACAACAACAAAAAATTCTATAAAAATGAGCGCACAAGCAAAAACACAATGTTTACTACTTCTTCTTTCCACTCAGCCTTTGCAAGCAATACTATTTTCATTCATTTAGATCAGGGTTCGGCAGCGGCACGCAAAAGCGTTGCCAGAATTTAGGTCTCCGCAGAGAAACTTGTCCATAATATAAGTATATTCAAGGAAGGAGGTTGCTCTGTCGTCAGCGACCGAAATTGACTACTTCTTTAGTGCCGACCCCAGACGGGAGGAGTACGGAATGAAGAATATGATGCACCTCGATTTGGGTACGGGGGTTGACGAGCAGAGCGAGCAGGGGGCGAAACACCTTAGTTCGTTATAAAAATATATTGGCATACCGAAAAATTGGTTTAGGTTAAAATTCCGTTGGAAAGGATTTCAGGCATATCAACGATTGCCAAAATAGTTTTGATTGTTAGGCTCATACGAATCTAACATTAAATCTGATAGTTTGAAGCCCTACATATATAGACATATATCAACACATCTTTTGGAAAAACTTATCTAGCTCTCAAGTCGACCCTGCCACCAAAATGGATTAATCGATGTATTCCTATAGCCGCAGTGTATACTAATTAAATACCCAACTCCTGAAATTCTGTCTAAAACGCATATAGTTTAATGTACATTTGCATTTCCGCTTGTCATTAGAATGCATTTTAATTGCATTTTCGCAGTTTTCACGTAACATTCATAAAAATGCATTTTCATTATGCTCGTGAAATGGAATGGCAGCTCGGAGCATTGGGACCACCATAAAGCCCACACATTGCCAGCAACGAAGACATAAAAAATCTATTAAAAATACATATACTCGTTATATGTTTACCAATTGAGCAATTTATCGTTTGTGTCTTTTGAGGAATTTATCAATGAATCAAATGATGCCTGATGCGAGATAGAGATAGATACAGAGAGAGCGAGATAGTGATGGCCCTCGAATACGCAAATGTATTACCTAATTGCTTGTAGGCGCACTGCATATAAAGTGTTTGCCTAGAAACCAAGTTCTGGGAACATATTCATTCATGTCTGTGACAGCTGTGGGAAGTACGTGAAAATAATCTAAATAAAGAAAATACCTTATCTCTATATAAATCTGTATTGGGGTATTTTAGTTATACTTAAGTTAAACATCTAAAGAAAAGCCATTTTATTGCAATCTCTCTGCGGGAATAGGCAAACTTATAGGCTGTGGAAAGTTCTTACTTGAGTTGTTTATTTGCTTAAATGTAATGAATTTGCTTATTCCCTTTTTATGCTGAAAGAAGCTAATTTATGGTAACAAATAAAAGATTCA
Organism: Chymomyza caudatula; assembly: GCA_035041775.1. Classification (NCBI taxonomy): domain Eukaryota; kingdom Metazoa; phylum Arthropoda; class Insecta; order Diptera; family Drosophilidae; genus Chymomyza; species Chymomyza caudatula. Next base: position 2,778,851 of record JAWNKW010000136.1, on the reverse strand, counting down.
ATGAATGTTACGCTTTGGAACATCAATTTATGTTTGCAAGTCTTTAGGAATTGCAAGAGATTAACGTTTCTGTTTATTATCACTTTTAAAGTGAGAGTGTCAAGTTTATAGTGAAGAAGTCTTTCCCGGCCCTTAAAAACACTATTTTACTCTTATGCAATAAGATCGACAGCTTATAAGCTCAACTATTCTAATATTTGTTTCCTTTTGGCGAGCACAATGCACTATAAAATTATGAACCAAATTCGTACCATATCAAAAGACCCGTATTATACTCTAAACTCAGATAAAAGCAGATCTAAAAAGAATTTTAATCAAATTTGCACACTAAATAGACTCACTTAGATATACGGGATGTTATTATCGAATTTTGCTGTTAATAGCAGAATAAGTAAAGCCTACAGCGCCTATGGAATGTTGTTCTCAGAGTACAATTCCAATCAAAGTTAAGTTAGTCGAATCGGTATTGCTCTAACCTCATCTCTAGAAGAATGCATACGTTTACCGCTACCTGCGATAAATTTTTAAGATCCGATGATCGCAGTATATAGAACCAAGAATTGCGGCATATCAAAACTGTTGAATGTCGAAATTATGCGGCGAAAATAGCGCTAAATTGGTCGCACGTTTAGGGGACCAAATGATAACATCGCAAAGCATTCCATCGAGTGGAATCCTTAAGGTAAACGGGAAGTTGGTAGACCAAACACTTTATGGAAATCCACAATCTGGACCGAAACAGCCAGCGCAAAGCGTGGCCACAGCTTAAGTATCTGCTCAAGATCGAGAAGGATTTAGTCAATTCTCTGTTACATGCATTTTAAATTTTGAAAATATCTTTACTCCTTCAAAAGTTATGAATATTGCCGATAAGAAGTCAGATGGACCCACTGTGCGACGCATAGTGGTATAAATATATCGGTTTCAATTAGATTATTCCGGACAAATTACTTGTTTTGGACAACGGTTATGGCTTAAATCCCTGGTTGGAACCCCTGAATCTGAGACCTGAGCATTTTGAAGTGGATGTGTGACAATGGTTGAAAGATGGCTCCATCATTTTACTTCGGAGTCCCATCGACAGTTAGCCGAGTGGACTGCTCTTAATGAACCGATTCCAATATGGAATAATTTTCATCGACCATCTTGAAAAGGGAAATACCATCAACAGTGAAAATTACATAGCGTTATTAAACCGTTTGAAGGACGTATAAAGCGCTGTTACATCAAGATAGCAGTGACCGATGGTTTCCGCATCCACCTTTTTTTTCCAGATTGGGTCCACAGCAACTTGTGTGTGTTCTCAAACCTCAAGTGAATGTGCGCTGGAAAAAATTTAAGCGCCAATAAAGTGGTAAATTCCGAGACTGAGGCCTATTTTGAAGCAAAAGACAAAACTGTAACCAACTGTTATTTCCTCACCTTTAAGTCTTTTTAAGAGCTCGTCGACGAGTGAATATGCCATCCACCTGTCTTGGGTAGATGTGCACCCACCAGGAAAGCGTTATTCACAGCGTCAGGCATTGTGTTATCAAAGGCACCATCGATGTCCAGAAAGGCGGAAACTGCAACGTGCTTGTTGTCAACTGCTCCACTGAGGATGTTCTTCAGTTAATATAGTGCTATGACCTCCTGACTTGTAACCATTCTGACCAAAATGCAGTGGGTTCTGCTTAAGTAGCGGATTTCTGACGTGATTTTTCATCAGCGTTTTGAGCTTAAACGGTGTCAAGCTCAAATTTGTATTTGATTGAATGTGACTTTGAGGCGTTTATATCTTTATGACTTGATAAATGTATCGCTTTTATTAGATATTAAGAACCCATTTTATTTTCTCAGATTTATAATTATAATATCAACATACAACGAATTTGAATATGTGATTTCTTGTTTATGGCTTGTGATGGAAGCTTTTTTACCACATTTTGTTTTGTTAAATTTCCTGTATTAGTATAAAACTCTTTGTACTTTCGTTATTGTTTTTGCTCCAATTTTCCGCTTCCCGAAACTAAGCTGTATTTTTTCCACTCACTTAATGATACGCTTAAAAAACATGCTCAAAAAATTGCACAAGCTGATTTTCTTATTTCATTACGTCAACATTTTTCCTGGGCTGTGCCTTTTTTTGCAATCTTGTATCAGGAAATAAACAAATAAAAAGCAGGATACAGTTTGCTTCGGCTGCTAATGCTCCGGAATACGCCGAACCCTTGACTACACGCACACAAGGAAATGGCAGCCAGTTGCAGTTATTCCCGCAGTACCGTGACACCCACACATAGATACGGGTGCTCCCACATAAGAACCCCAAAATAAACATAAAAGGGAGCAACTGCTCTAGCTCTTGATTATGATAAAGGAGCATTTCTAGAGTTTTGTGCGCCATTTGCTGCAGTGATAATCTAACAAAGTTCTGGGACAAAAAATATAATAATAATAGCTGCAAATGTACACATAAATATAAAAAACACATTTTTTTGGTGTGAGAAAACGAAAATAACATTATTTTAAATGTGATTTTCTTGTTTTCTCCAAACAATTTTCGGGCGTGGCGAAAGCCTTTGTTTAAAGCAAAATTTAATTTGGAATTTACTTGCTTAATGAACTTGAGCGAGTTATGAACTAGAAGCGACATAACGAAACATTCCCGAGACAATTTTATGGCCCAGGAGCCAGCAAGTGAATTCCAGAATTGGAGTCGTTGACATTGCTACCTTCGCCATTTGGCGGCTGTTTCAGTGGAGTTGCAAGAGCATTTCATTTGTAGTTCTTCTTGCCTCTAGATACCGTTCCAATGTTGGCTGCTAATTACTTTTGCTTTTCACAAAAGCAACAACAACAAATACAAAAGAGACAAACCACCAGAACCACAACCACTGTGGCAGCCACAAAGGCAATAATGAAGTGGCTGCTATTGCCCTTGCTCCTCGTAATGATGTTGAACTTAGTATTAAACTGTAGTTGTTGGTGTGCTGTTTTTCGATTTGGCGCTTAGTTTAAGCTCCAAGGACTTTATGTTTATCAGCTAAGTAATGTGTTCGTATGCTGTTAGTCCTGAGCTTAACTTATAAGCGCTGCTTTTCCAGCTTAATTAATTTTCATTCTAAACTTAAAACAAACCGATGTATCAGACTTAAATATTCCGGCTCCTGCTCTATTTGGCGTGCAAGTGACAACAACTGGATTTATCAGTTTTGTGGCAAACTTTAGCACGAAAAGTTTTTAAATCAACTATACATAAAATATTGCATGTTCTTTCCATATAGCCATTAGGTAATTAAAAAAGTCTTCACAAGGTCAGCTTAAAAATAAGTTGTGAACCTGTTTCGTATACCCTTCATCGAATGAGTAAAATGTTTAATCATTTATTAAAATAAAATTGTCAATGTGTCAAAAGAATAAGCTATAAACATGTCCGTCTGAGTAACTGTCTAAAGCTACGGTCAGATGGGCTCAAATGATCTTTCTTCAAAAAATCTTCTTGAAGGCAAAATGCCTATGCACTATTGAATGTACACTTATAGAACTAATGCTCAGTGATGCCTCAATTTCACGATATGCCGCATGACGATCGTGCACAATCAGTTCATGCACATTATCGATGGTTTCTGGCAAAACCACTGTATTTAGACGACAATCCCGAAATTCATCGGCAAACGAGAAGCGGCCACGATCAAATTCCAAGAAACACTTTTATATTGTGGATCATCATCGCCAGAAGTAAGATTAATTTCATCGACGCACTCATGTTCCAAGAATGTCTAAAAATTAACCAACTTCACGATGCAAGTTTCCGATATATTTTACAAAGGCTCATTCCCGAAACATCAAATGCAGCCCTCGTAGCGCAGCGTGTTGAGCCCATATTCGTTACCGTTTTTATGCGAAACTGTAATATTTTTTGTCAAATTCAGATATATTTGATGGCAAATCCAACTCGAAAGCCATTGCACAAATTTGATACATAGTAATTTTTATAGTGCTATTATTTGCTGTCATCTTACTAGCTTAGAAGGAAGTGAATATTGCTGATAGCTTGTGAAAGAGGCTAATAATCGATTGCGATTCGATCTGATATTGGTCAATAAGTAGACTACAGTAGTAAAAAATTAGAAGGAAATCTTCATTGGAATTGATTAACTGGAAATTGTGCCACTTTTATTATTTTGCTATCGAATTTCATTTTAAGCTCTGTATTAAATTAAGTTAAATGTTATTTGGCCATATCGCCCAGCTGTAATGGCGCTTTAGTAGCTCAACCTATTTTATAAGTTAATAAAAATATCAACCAAAAAGATTGACAGCCTCAAGGATAACAGCCTTTATTCATTTCCGGCTCGCAAGCAGTAAAGATGATATGATACTGACAGTCCCAGACTGTAGTCGACAGTGAGATACTCTGTAGCCGATTTTGCTGGAAGAAGTTCCAATATGTGGAAAGTTTGTTTCTATGTTTGAGGTTGAAATCAAGGCATATACATGGTGTGCTGTTTGGGCGAAATCCACAGTATCCGATGTGTGACCGCGAAAGTCTCTTAAGGGGAAGGAGTTCAGAAACCAATATGATTCGATAAAATTAACTGTACAAACAGAAGCTTTTGTCAAGTGATTAACATGGATACATTTCACTCGTTAATCAACGATCCCTTAGAAATATGGGGCGAACCCATAACTCCACTTTAGTGTACCAGCAAGGTTTCAGGCATTGGTCAACCAATTGACCTCGGCCAGGGTTATCCGAGACCAAGTGTATAGGGAATAGAAGGTCTTGGGATGGCTGGCAGCTGGACAGACGGATATTTTTTAATATCTATTTGACTTGATTGATGTGGATCGGTTCTGCTAAAGAAACTGAAGGTCTGCCATGCCTTCTTCTATCTGATACATACGTATCAGAAAACTGATAGCCAGATCTTTCCGGGTTGTATTTAAAGTAGTTTATTCTGTGGGTTGGCTTAAAATCACGGTGCTCTAATGTGACACTGAGGTGTACACATAGCCCACCGAGTCTGGTACTAAAGCCCCTCCAAGAACATCAGCCGAAGCTGTTGCCTCTTCAGTACTGATATGGGAGCATATTATCGGGCATGGACCTTGGGTAGGGGCAATCGGTGATACCAAATGTAGCTTGTGTGCTTTCTACAATGAGTAGCCTTGGAAAAACTGCCCAGCCCGTGGTACCGAAACTAAGGGCTTCCTCCCTATTAGCCCCGATAGGTTGCAATTCGGATAAGCACGTCAGTTTTGCACGGGCTACCACTGGATACCCTTGCGCCTGCTGTGCTGCTATCATAAGTCAACGCCGTGCAAACACTACTTCGTCAAATGATGCAAGCAGCATTATCCTCTTAGGGGTTTCCACAAGTCCAGTGACGTTTCAATTGCCGCTCTGCATTTGTACTCCTAGTCGGTCGAGGTCGCGCACATCTGTCACGCACACAACAACTCTTCGTCCAGCAACGCCATCTTTCTGCTTCCAGCTAAGACCAGTCAAATCCCGGTTGCGTAACGAAGCGCCTTGCTCACGCTGCACGCAGCACAAAACTACGATACCCTTTACCTTATGAATATAGTGTATAAATATGGCATTTGATTGACAGAGGAAACCCCGTCAATGAAGCAGCGAGTTAAGCCACACAATAGCATTCGTAATGCACAAGGAAAACATTCATCTAAAAGCGGCTAAAACCTATTTCCGTCTATGTTTGGTTATTGCCAGACCATGAAAGACGCCATTTTGTTTTTGTTGGCTTGCCGCCTTATAAAATATTTAATTTCCGTTGGCCTGCAGCAGTGCGCGCTTGACACGCATAATGAGGAAACAAATTTGTCGGGCACTTCTGGGCATACCAATACCTGGAAGTTGGCCACCACCACACACAAAGCCAGTGACCTTGCAATTTTTCCGGCACAGCTTTAGTTTCACGTACATATTCGTAATGCTTTGAACTTGGCGCTGAGCTTGTTGAGAGGTAAAACCTTTTGATGCTAGACTTTGGCCTGTGGCAATGTCACAGCGTGTTGCAAGTCCTACTTGCTTCAATATTAAAGGAATTTTGTTGTGTTCTTATTAGTATGATAAAGCGAAGTGGACTTTGTTCTGTGCAGTAATGACAAGCTGGCATGCATTGTTATTGCTTTTGTGTTTGTTTTTGTTTGCTGTTGTGACAAGGCAATAGTAGAGGTCAAAGTTTGTCTGGCTTCAAATGTTCTTATCGGTAAGTCTAAAAATGCGTCAAAGTTCTAAAAGTTGTAATGAATTTAATTTGGGATTGGCAACTTATTGGTTGGGTCAGTGGCCCGAACCTTATAAGCAATTCAGCCATTCAGATGTCTTGGTCAATTTGCTAGATACGCTTGAAGCTGTGTTTTGGCAGTCAACTGAAATCAAAGGAGTTTTCTATTTAATAAGCCCAAAAGCGTAAAGACTTTTATGCTTGACAAATTCCATTGATGCTTTCACTTTGCATTATGTCTCTACTGATCCCTAGAATTTTTCATTTTCAGTCCCAGTATCCTAAGCACATGAATATTGTCACGCTCTTGTACTACGTAAACAAATTCCCATCTTTTCCTTGTTGACATTTATTAAAAAAAATTGCAAATTGTTGGCTTTGGTCTCGCGAAGTTATGCAAATAAACCAAGCCAGAGCCGCAAAATGGTTTGCAAATTGTCGACCATTTTGAAGGGCAATGCAATTTCTCCATGTCGCAGAAACTCATAGAACACATTGTACAATGAGACAATCAAATGCGGGTGTCCTGCCCCAAAGCAGGACGGAATGTTGGAATAATTCTCGTATCCTGCAATTATTCGCAATTCCTTTTCCTTGTTGTCTTTATTGCTGCGCTATGTTGAGTTTTATTTATGCTTCCGTGAACTTGTTTTTCTTTCTATTTTTAAACTGTTTATGTTCGTCGAGAAAATCGTCAAGTTTTCATGTATAATTGTTTCAATCGTAGTTGTAAAGGAAGGCTTACATATATCTGTGCGCAGAAATTTATTTATAGTTTTATTTCAGAAAATTCCAACCTAAATAACTCAAAAAAGTGATGCAAAAGTTCAATACACTTTCAACATCGCGTTTTAAGGTAATGAAGACAGCTTTTGTGACTTTCAGCTAAGTCAATTTCAAACGGTTTCCAACATTCAAATAGATTGAATGAAGATGTTTACACATTTATCCAAAATTTTAATTTGTTGTCACATTTACCTACTAATATTCGCATGTTTTACTGTGGAGCATTTGTAGCCACGCCTTGAGGGTTACACGTAAGTCATCGCGTGGCCTAAATAGGGTGACCTTAATATTCGAATCTTAAAACAAACCGAACTTTATGCTTTTAGGGGCTATTTTTAATGTAATGTTTATCAAATTAACTTTTCAAGTGACCTGTTCTATCTTTTCTTTTCTAATAATAATATCTTTTCTTTGCTAATAAAACTAAAAAAATATTTCAAAATTTTTTTGTTCACAACGCCAACATTTAAACTGTAATTCAGACATTTTTCGAAATATTATTAATTTTTTCAAAAATTAGCTTTCTTTTCCTTTTTAATATAGACATTTTCATGGCTACGCACATCGTTCATTTTCTTTATTTGCTTGTGTCAACAATATAGTAGCATTCTATTTAGTGCAAAAGCAATGAGCCGTCGTGAGTAGGGCCTTAAGATATTAGCAAGCAAATAGTGATACGTGATGTGACATTATATGAACCTTACCACAGAGTGGTCCACCATGACCGCTTATTATATTTAAGCCTTTACTGCTCAACTTTGTGCCCATAATATGAATAATTACCTTAAAATTGATTTTTTTAAAATTAAAATTGTAATCTTAACGCAAAATCTTAATTCAACAACAATCAACTATAAATAAATGCATTCTTCTGAGATTAATTCTTATTCAAATTTAAACACTGATCGCTAATAAAAATCCAATTAACAACGTGTGTCACGTCACGCATAATATTTTTTCTTTGTTTTAGTGCCTATTGAAGTATGACGTATGACTGCCACGTGCATAGCTTCACTGAAATATCGAATTTTTTTTAAATTTCGCTAATAGTGTTTATGAGTTTTTTTCTAGTCATGCCGTATTGTAATGTTTTGAACCTCTCAAAGCTCTTTAAGAAATAGATTCTGCAACTGGGGAAGAAATACCTATAAAAGAAAGCGACTGTAAATTTCGAATGACCGATTTTAGCTTGCTCCCTACATAATCCCTTCAACAACAAATGTTTGAATTGGAAAGAAGCCATTCGTTAGCAGCTTCTAGAGTTTGTTTATGAAGCTTCCAAGCTCTTCCCGTACCTCAACGACCCTGTGTTGCTGAGCACATGTGTTCGACAATAATGAAAGGCAATCCGATGCGCGATCCCCGTGTGGTGAGCGGGTTAGAGAATACCACCTCAAAGCTTGTCGTATGACTTGCTGACTTACAATGACAAGAGAGCAACCCCAGGCCTTAAAAGGGTTGTGCGTAGGGTTTGGGACCCACCATGTAAAACCCCAATTCCAATGAAAGAAATACATCAGGCCGTAACCGTGTAACGGGTTGTTTTGGCTAGTTAAGAAGAAGAATCACAAATGGTGAACAAAACCTGTTACCTTGTGTTATTCGTCGGGTTTCATATATACTTTCGAAATAGGGCCTTGGCGATAACATCAAGACATCAAGATAAAAACAAGACTGAACCTCTTATGTTAGATTTTCCGAGACTCGCAGCTGTGGAAACAAAAGTCTAAATTGTAATACGAAATACTTAGAAGTAACGCTTGCTGTACGCTGCTTAGCTCATGGAATTCGAGTTTGATTCTATTCAGTGAAATCCATTAAATGCACTTCATGTATTTTTACAGAAAACTGGATCATTACTTAGGCGTTCGTACAAATTGAGATTTCAAGCGTGTTTTTTGTGGGAAAACCTGTCAGGTACTTGGTACTTAAAGATTAAATTCGGCCAACAATGACATATTCACACATAGCCGTCACTGGCCGTACTTCTGTCGGTTGTTCACAAAAATAAGGCCGAAGTGCAAACCGAAGATTTGACCCACTGCTAGTAAGAGACAAAAAGCAGTTTTAAAGCTTTTTCACGTCACTCAGTAGTCTAACACATTCACTTTTGTGTGTACTTTTCTAAAGAGATTGAGCTCCGTTGAGCTTGTCTTTGGGATGGGATTGTATGCTATCTTCGAGCAGTTCTTAGAGAAGCTAACGCTACAGCAATCACCATCCAGCTCACAACTATTGGTGAAAGCAACAGCTTGCAGGTTAATGCATTGCATAATAAGTGTGTGAGGACACCCACACCTTCCTACTTTAAGTACCCTCTATAAGAGTATAGAAAAGTCTTTTAAACTAAAAGTTTTGCAAAGAAATAGACTTAAAGCATGACTCAATTTTTTTAAATTTAAAAACAAGTTTTCAGTTTATAATCATTTATAACGATTTGTTTTTATTTTCAAAAATAAATTGAATTATTTTGGTCCTTCATTAATTTTTGGCTAACAAAGTTTATATAACTTAATGCCCTATGGCAGCAAAATGCTCAGATGCCTCATAGATACATTTATATCTGTTTGTGGGTGGGCTGCCATGCTCATTGCAAAACTTCAAGTAATATATATATAGATACAACTTCAGGTATATATATATATATAGATACAAGCGTAAGCTGCTATTGCATAATACAGTATTAAATTAGTAAGAATGCCGGAAAATAGAGACTAAAAATATGCCGAAACATAAAAGCGAGCTAAAATTAAAATAAGGAGCGAAATATAAGTAGACTTTAGTTAATAGCCTTGTGCCAGACGCTCATTGTATGATGATTAGTTCTAATCATGTCACAAGGAAGGACAAATTTGTGCAGGATATTAGATGAGAACTTTGGCTTAGATAAGCTTTTGTTTATGGCAATGCTTCAAAAAGCATATTTCTATTCAAAAAGCCTTAATTCCTAGTTTTATCTCTTATTTTCTGAATTCTTTTCATAAATTCAACATTCATTCCAAGCGAGCAATTGCAATAAACTTAATTGAATGGCAACAGCTTAAGTTATCAGTTCAAAGTACTTGGTGTTAATACGATACACATTTTTCCCAACGTTGATGCAGAAGTTCAATTAATCAGACAGTGAAATAAAACGCTTACGAGACACATCTGTATATAAGTACCTGAATCCTCCCACAAAAGTGCAGCAGCTAGACTATACACACATATGTACAAACTCGCCCAAAAGGCGAAGTATTCTTTTTCTGTAACTTGACAACTCAATAACTGACTGCTTAAGCAAACTGACATAAAGAATGACCCAAATCGAGCTAAATAATTAATACGAATGTTATCGAAATGGGTCGGGACATAACTAAGGTAGTAAATATTAATGGAGCCGTTAGTGAGCTTCTAAATTGGGTTTGTGACGTTGACGTACCATTCGACGTCATTTGAATTTGTCAGCGAGTGCAGACAGACACTGACACATATCTTGGAACACTTATCAAAGAGTAAATGTCTAGTCATTGTCTGAAATGCAATGCTTTAACTCAAGGTCAAAGTGTTTGAGTTGTGTTATTGGTTGCTTAATTTTGTGGGATATACCCTAAGCAGAGGTCTTTCAGATTTTACGGCAGTGACTTTATATTTGTGAGACAATACATATTTTCGCAATTTTGAATTCAGTTTTGACCTAGTATTCAAAAAATGGTATCAGTGCTACAAATTTAAATAATTTTGCATAACTTTTATAACAATTAATCGCACGTATGTTAGTACTTGACCCCATGTGGTGAGCGGGTTAGAGAATACCACCTCAGCAGATCAAAGCTTGTCGTTTGAGGCGACTTACAATGACAATACAGAACTCAATGCAGAGGATCAAGTGAAAGACCATGTACGGGATTTGTTTATTGACGATGCGAAATAAGAAACAAAAACCAGGCGAATTACCCGAATCAGGCCGCTAGAACCAGGCCACACGAATTACGCCACCCTATGACACGTGTCTGTTTAACCCCCAATTTGCAAATAAATCTATTTCACACCAAAAATAAACTTAAATTGTCCATTTTAGCTGCCAGTACCGAAATAGCTTGGGTGATTTGACTTTTACTTGTTTCACCTTCACTCTATAAGTCGCTTTTGTTTTCATATTACTTTTCATTTAGTTGAAAAAACACGCCTTTATAAAGAGTACTTAAATTTCGGTTGCACACAAACTTTAACAGGTTTGTCAACAGCTGCTTTTAGTTCAATGAAGTTGAAAATTGTCAATTTCAGTTTCATTCATTTAGGCACTGTTAATTCTGTGACTTTGCCGCAGACTACTTATTAAAGTATTTGCTTCAATTCTGAGAAACTGTCAAGCAATTACCAAAGTTATTTCCCAAGCTATTAGTTGTAACTAGAATACCAATAGAAGTGTGTGCGTATACATGTTATGTGTGTAATCCACAAACAACATGTTTAAAAAGTTTTGCGGTCCTGCAAAATAAAGACGGAAATTGGAAACTACGCATATATGTATATGTATAAATAAAATGTAATTTAAATTAGAAGGTATGCATTTTGCATATGTTGAGCTTTGGGCAGCTTTTAATGCGTATACGTAATATTTGCAAAATATTTCACATGCATTCTTCTCTTGGACAGAGTTAAATTTAATTAGTTAGGTATGTATGTAGTAGCTGCTATATGGCAACATTCTTGCAGCCTCTTTCCACTTTGAGTGCAAAAAGTAGCTAATGGTGAGTGAGGGTAACTTATATTTCATTTTCCAATTTGGAATTTTGCCACTTGAAATTCATGAGACATAAATGCTTGAATATAGAAATATGTGTCAAAAATACATCGGCATACACGCACACAATTACGTGCACACAGACCCACGTGCGTGCACATAGACATGTATATAGAAAAATCACGCATACGCCTGGGAGTGCGTATACTATGTATGTGTACTTTTGAAATGAATTCGTAGGCGACAATGTGGCCATATTTTGTAATACAAGAAACCTCACCTGGCAACAGGCGCAGCTATGCCATCCATGACACCTGCTTCAGTCGACTTGACGATGAGCCATTTTCTGCCCTTTTATGAGAAAGCACATTAGGCGTAATTGTTAGAGTGTGCGCCTTCGAGGAATACCTATGTCACTAGAATGAAAAGCAAACAAGCAGCAATTCTGTTGTCAGACAGTCACTCAGTCAGTCAGTCAGTTAGTCAGTCAACAGACATTGAAACAATTTATGGCCAGTGCTAATAATCGCAGGTTTAACCAGTATTGACTAATGCCAAGAGCTTAACAGTTGGATTGTCATATGCAGACCCACTCAGCACACACAACTACAGCCTAATCTTATTGTCTGCCAGAAATCATAGCCAGCAAATTGGACTCGGCTGCTCAGCACGTTCCGAACTTGTTTAACAGGTGTCCAATTTGACAATGCCATTACTCGACCCAGCGACCTTTCAACAACTTGTCTCAATATGAATTCAAATGTATCTGAGTGTTTGTATATTATTTTGTGCAAAATGTTCAACAAAACTAGACACTTAAAAGTTGCCAGAACTTGTTGTGCTTCGTCCTTTTTCACACAGTCTGTTTACCAGTGGTAGCACCAAGATTCAGACCAAAACCGTACACCTCGAATTAAGGGGTCTGCGGGTTGCAGCTGTCGAAATGAGTTTGGCATTTTAATGAGCTGCGGGCAATGCGAACGTGCACAGTTTTGAAAATGTGAAAATATGTAAAACGATTCCAGTTCTCGACTTGGTAGATCATCAAGACAGAGCTGGGGTTTGGGCTGTGCCTGCCGGCACGTAATTGTTGTAGTAGATGTTTAGTGTTTTTGGCCCATATTGCTCGGCAGGGCTGCATAATTATTCGCATGGGTTGGCCCTAGGCAAGTCACCTGTTAAATATGCAAAACAATTTGTTTATTGTTTATTGGTTCTTAATCAGCATAATTACTATACCCAGATGTGGCATAATTTTGCACACGTCCTTGTCGTCGACTAGACTGTCGAGCACTCTTCACAGACATTTTGGCACACATGACTTTAAACTCAAATCAATTGGTACGGAGTTATGTGTTGATAAGTTTGGCTGCAACTGTCAGTGAAATATGTGCATAACTTTGTTCTTTTGTGGTTCCATCAAATGTGCTTTTTCAACTATGTGGTCTCTGGTATTATGATGCATTTTTAATGCAAGTTTGTAAATTAAATTTTAGCATATTAAAAATTGCATACCTCTTTTTAGAACTTTTTGCTGACAAAGCCGTTTTTTGTAGTTTGTAACACATAAATTATTTGCAACAGTTCTGAAATTGTCTAATAGTTATATTACTCTGTGCAACAAAATTACGTCAATTTAAGACTTGCCAATCTTTCCTTAATACAAAAAAAAATAAAATATACCCTTTAAAATTTTTTTTTTTTATATATTTTAGTCCGATTTCGATAATTTTTGCAACATAAGCACGACGCACGCCTCTGTCGAGTTTCGAGTTGATAGATTCGACGGCTCGGATATAAACAGCGAAAGTCTGTCACGGGGGAATGGATAAAACTGCACTTTTCCGGTAAAATGCATCTTTTGGTATAATTTTTTTACTCTAACTCTTATAGTCTTTGAGAAACACGTTACAACACGGACAGATGGACAGACGGACATGGCTATATCGACTCGACTATTGCTCCTGATCATTTTTGCCCATAGAACATATGGTCTTCCATGCCTCCTTCTGCCTGTTACATAAAATGCATAAATCTAAAAACCATTTTTCCATTTGTGTACAGGGTTATACCATAAGGTATTCCAAATTACGCTTACTTTCTCTCTAGCTCTTCTAGTTTTCGAATTACAGCTGCGTAAAGTTTTGCAGATATGAAATTGGTACCACTGTCGTTCACAATAGGCACATTTTAAAGTTATTGAGTGGTTTCTTGGCCGCGGCGTCTCGTTTCCTTATGTCGAACCTTCCTTCAAAATAAAACACGGTCTTTCATTTGGCTGAAATCTTTACACTTTGCGGCCTTGACCGCGCTCAATCAATGCTTCTCGCAGAGCTACTGGAATGCGACTTACAAAACAGCCCATTAGGAAATTTGGGACTGTTGCCGAGTGGCTGAACAGAAGTGAGTTCAAGTTTACCTAAGCCTATGGTAAGCTACTACCACCAACGGCTCCCGCCAGTGGCTACCATCAGTAGTTCGATATATCTTAAAAAACGAATCGATTGCAAGCTTTTAATTAATCGGTAGTAGCACTCTTGCTCATTACTCTTCGTTTTCTTTTGTGTTTTTGCTCTGAAGAGCTTTTGATAGGCGTGCATATTCACTTCTTGACTTTTTGTGGTCTGCCACGCCTTTTTCTTCCTAAAACATACATTTCCTTACTCAGTGCTTGAATTTTAAAGGTGAAATCTCTTGCATTGTTTGCCATAATGAAAATTAAACTGTAACATGTGACACTTGTGAACTAAAAAGCTTCTCTAGAGAATTAGTTTTCGCTATTTCCGCGCATATGCAGATATTACGAGATTCACTGATTTGACAAGCTTAATTTATGCAAAGCGCGTAGAATCTGATTTTATTCTCATTCACAACATTGAAGAACCTTGTTGAATGCCAGTTTGAGTGCATCCAAATGAATGTCATTGGGAGCGTCTGAGACTCACGAGCTGAATGTGTGTATAGAATTGTGGGTGTGTACTCTAAGGTGTAGAATGTCAGCTCGATATTTTTTTATGGCAATTGCTTGGCCCTGTCCTTTTTTTTTCGTTTTCAGCCACTAAAGTTTTATGTCATGGAAACGTCTGATAAGAAACTTTAAATGTGTTTGTGCGTAAGTTTGTTGGTGAAGCCATTTTTGGTGTTTCTTTCCGGCGCCCAAGTTCTTAGTCAGGTTATTAATGTAAAATTAATGAAAAAATAAACTTGTGTATATTACAAGTTAATTATTTTTTAATTAAGTAGCTGCGTCACAAAAACAGCAAACAATAAATATAAATACACTACTTTTTGGGAATAACGGTTATATTCAGCCCCGTTCGGGCTCTGTTAAGTTCTCGACATGGTTTGAAAAGTCATTCCGATGAAATGCTGAACGTGGTATTATGGATTTCGAGTGAGTTTTAATGGATTCGTTTTCATTCGATTCATTTTATAGTTGCAACCACAGTACTTTTTGATATAAGGCCTGTAAAATTTCGTACATTAAATAACACTCTAATAATTTGTATTTTTGAATTTTAGTTTGAAGAACCTATGAAGGCAAATTCTTACAAATTCAGTCTTCACCAATGGATAATACATTTAAGATTATAATACGAAGTATTTCGCTACTAAACAAAATATTATTGCCACCTAGTACCAAGAGGCATAGCTTTTGAAAAAGAGTTAGTTTGTCCGGATTCGGAGTGCAGAATCATTTCGTTTGAAATCAAAATCAAGAACCTCATAAAGTTTAAAAATTGAGAGATATGTAGAAAAGCTCAAGATATTTAGAATTGCATAAGAAAGCTTTGTGTGTCTGCCTAAATAAATGTCTGGATATCTGTTTATCTAAATATCTGTCTATCTGCTTGTATGCTGGACGTTTTATCTGTCTATAACTATATCTATCTGTATCAGTTCGAGTTTCTAAGAGATCAGAAATCTTTGGTCCCTGTCGATCAAATCATTATATAAAATTGTTGAAATAAGGTGCAGCGAAGTAAACACTAATTTAACAAAGACGCCATTTTTGCTTTCTTTCATCTACAAGTCATTTTGCTAGTTGAAAGTATGATATTTAAAACTAAGGGAAAGGGTGAATATAACCGCCCAAGTTAAACAATAGTTGGTCGTTTTGGGCCAATGGGAATCCACAAGAATATTAAGCGCAGCAGATACATTTCCAAAAAGTGAGAAAAGTGTTGGAGTGCTTTGTGAAAAAATACGTGAAACGTAATTGGCATGATGTTATCGACTTGGCTAATGTTTATTTTCAAGAAGTTATTGCAAATTGCAACACTGAGCGTGAGAATAACCACGAATTCCAAGGGTTTTTTGAAAATCGCTTAAGTGCCCGTCACGGAAGTGTGAGTTGACTTGCAAAATCAGGCGATTTATGAGTATTAGACTGTGTCTTTGAAGAGCAAAGTCTATGCTGACAATGTCATAAAAATGTGACTTTCGGAAAACGTTACCATCGGATCTAGGTATATTTCATGCATTAATGGCGCCAATAATGAAAATAATGTACCCAACTTGATACATAAATACGTATTTATACCTACAATTTGCGTTTACTTCATTTGTAAAACCCGTTGTATTAGGTGTGGTAACACAGCTGATACCCAGATACTTCTATTGTTTCTAGGTTAACTTATGTCAGTCTTATAAAACTATCTTATACTTTTGCTCTTCTTTTTGGTAAGAACTCCTTTCTCACCAAGCAATAGATTTTAAAGAAAATCCCATTGTCTGTCCGTGTTGGGCCAAGTTTCTCAGAGACTCTAAGTGTTAGAGCCTCAAAAATTTTATCAAAAGATGTTCATTTTCCCAAGGCTGAGTTAGTTTGTCGAATCTAGTAGTTATCTTAGTTCCTTACCCGGTGAGAAGGGAAACTTTGGACTGTTATGGACACTGTTACTGTGCATGTGTGGTATGAAAACCGTTAAGATCGGATAGAAACCTTAAAATATATAGGTAATAAAATGCCAATTTTAGACTCCACCTCCTATAAACTGCAACAGAATTTAACTTTTTATAGAATTGTTAAGGTTAATATTTATAATAACCAAATGTTGTATGTATACTCATTTTATGCTTATAAACCAAGCAATGTTGACCTTTTTCAAAATCATCCCTCCTGACGCATCAATACAAAAAATGGCACAGAAATTTGATGACAAAATGGGTATAGGGTATCTAACTGTCGGGCACCATGCCGATTGTCTGCATCAAATTTTTCTCAATTATGTAGGTTTACGAATTTCACTTACGTTGCTTAAATCTATAAAATAAGACGAGTGCTGTAACTGTTGTTGCCCACAGCCCAATATTACAACATTTTCAGGCAAAATTCAACTATTTGCATGTTTAAATTAAAACCCCATCTTGAAAAATTTGTGTCCAGCGTTTGGTATTTGATGAGGGAGTGAGAAAAAAACTAAAATAGAATTCATGTCTTTGGGATTTGCCGCAAAAATGATTTACATTTTTTAAAACAAAAAAAAAAGCCATAAACAAACACCATACCCTTTTCGAAGCGTATCAAATTGTGTAAAGAATATTTTTAGGTTATGTGCACGCCACCTCCTATATTCAGGGAGCTGTCGGTACGACATTTTCCAACTCTTATCTTTTTACTGCTCTATATAGGCGTCTAGCCTCAGCCATCAACATTCTTGGTCACACGCATAGCTCAAAGCCCTTTGCAACATGTTGGCCCGCGAACATGTTCGATTGCAACATGTTGTGTTTTGCTGCTTTTCCTCTTGAATGTCTTCAGTTCTTTGTTAAAGTTTTTGCTTGGCTTCAGTTGCCGTCTTTCTTAGTGCGCGCAACGACAACGCTTATAGAGCGCTCCTGCAGGACTTTTACTTATGCGCCATAGCAAACGGCGATTTCGGTCTCGCTGTCGTCGTAAAGCGGTCGTTGTTGCTAGCGTCGCTCGTTTTAACAGTTAATAAACACGAAGACAAGCTCAAGCCAAACAGTTGATAACGCACACTCGCGCGGTTAGGATGCGCCCTGCAGAGCCACAACATGAAAGCATAAAAGTGAAATCGAAATTGAAGACAAAGTCAAAGAGCAAGTGAAAGTGAAATTGAAATAGAAAGCAAAGCTGAGTGTTGGGTGCGCGCGTAATTTGAAATCGAAAATCGAGCGCGTACTTGGCGGCCATTCCGAGGTTTCATTAGGCCATAATTTATGCTTACAATGGCTGTCATTTGATTTTTATGTGAAAATTAAATTAGATTTTGGCACGCACAAAGTGAATTTGTTTTTGTCGTAGAAAACGTGTGAAAAACGGCAAATTCTGGAAAATGTAAGTGTCAATGGCAAGTTTTTCCTTTTTTTTTGCTGGAGTCGAGTTGACCTTGTGAACACAGC
Organism: Chymomyza caudatula; assembly: GCA_035041775.1. Classification (NCBI taxonomy): domain Eukaryota; kingdom Metazoa; phylum Arthropoda; class Insecta; order Diptera; family Drosophilidae; genus Chymomyza; species Chymomyza caudatula. The sequence goes on along the minus strand of JAWNKW010000136.1, from coordinate 2,760,734 downwards.
AGAGCGCATATGTCACTTGTTGGCCGCAACCCTTTTAGTCGATGACTTAATCAAGCAGTTGTAGTGGCTGTCTTGAGCCTACTTTATGTATGTGTCACATTAGCTGGCATAACAACTACAAACAGCACCAAAGGGTATCATTGGCATTTATTACAAGTACTTGCTTACATTTGGCTGTGCCTTGGCTAACCAATAAAACCAAGTTTCGATTCCTTCGATGACACTTTCATATGCTGTTATTTTTATTACACAAATAACATAGTAGTATATTTTTTATTTTGATTACATTTCCTTTTCTTTTTATACATTATGTACTGTTGGTTTAACAAATGCATTTTGCTTATATTTTTATTGAAAGATTTATAAACGTCGAACATTTTTTATTGCCGCAACTTTGTAGCCGTTTTTTCTGATCGTTACTAACACGTTATGGCCTAACCACACAATCTTACACTCTCCTACACACACTTAAACACGCATACGCGCCATTGTGGTTTTTATTGCCGCCCCTAAGCTCAAACTGTAGTTTGCAATTACTAGATAGCTGCAACCTTAGCAGCCATTACGTAAAGCCTTTCCATTAGCGCTAATCTAATGTGTAAAGAATAAAATTAAAAAACACAACACATACACTTCTCAAAGGGTTAAAAGCTAATTGTTTATTATTAAATTTCCATGAATTGGCTTTTTGCTAATTTGCAGCATATCATGAGCGTCACCCACACAATTTGCTGCCTCAGAGAAAATTAAACTTGGCAAAGCAGACAACAAATGGCTAGCGAAAACTTTGTCTAGCTGAGTTTACAAAACTCCTGCTTTATATTATTTTCTTCCATCGGGCTTGACATTCTTTGGCAAACAAATTGTGTCAACTTTCCAGAAAAGTCAACACAGCTTTTGACTGTCTGTGGCTGGAATTCACATCTAGGCCACCATCAAGGGGATTAAGTGAAAGCATCTTTAAAAAAAACATAGTATTTCATTTGTTTCTTGAATTTCATTTTGAGCTTGAAAACCTTTTTCCAAGTAACTCTGTGAAATGGCACTTTAAGCTGTGTCATTGCTCAAACCTTTAAATAAGCTGTGTATTTGTCTGTCCAGTCCTTAATTTGGTTGCAAGCTTGCAAACATAATCCTGGGTTGACCATTCTCTAAGAATTTTGACGATATGAAAGCTTGTCATTCAACGTTTTTTTTTGACAATTCCCTGAAATAAGATTTTGGCGAAGTTAAAGATTGCTTGCTAAGTGTAGCTACTTTAAGCCAAACAAGATTTGCTCATCTAGAATGACACACCGTTGACGCTTTGGATATAGAATGACAATGAACTGTAGTGAGCTGTGCGTATAGCAGAAAGTTTATAAAGTATAAGTTTTCAAAAAGGTTACTCCGCATTCCAAAAAATATTTTATCTGAGCTTAAGAGCAACTTTTGATTCTATAGATAGAAGATAAAAGTCAAGCAATAATCGCAACTCAAGCTAATTTATTTAAATATTGGAAACTATATATTAACAAAATAAAGCTGCAGTTTGGGATGACAAAAACTATCGAATTCGGCGAGTTAAGCCCTATCCTCTCAACTTGTAGCTTCATATTTTAAATTATATTACTGACAGCCTTCTTTAGGCAGGCTTTGTAAATAGCCTTATTATATGATGACATTGTTATGTTTTCCAAATCCTTGAAACTATGAAGAAATCGATTGGTTGTTTGTTTGGGCATTAGCATAATTTCGGAAAAGTATGAGGTTCTAATACAGAACACACAAAACACACTGAAGCAGACTTGCCATGGAAAAAGACGTCTTAATTAAGCTGATCACCAACGGGAGAAGGGAAGTAGCATTGTATACTTTCCAGATCCTAAATAGAGACTAGAGGATTTTCTCTCTAAGGCCATGGCTGGGTATAAAGTTGAAAACATGCTAAAGTGACGGTAAACTGTAGATGGAACTGCCAGTTGAGTTGGAAATATGTCCCTATTAGTGCGAAGTGCAGCAGCCACTGTGCTTAAAATTTGGTTAAGACACCTATTCTGATCTTGATGTTTTGATCGATGAAAGGCTTAGATTAGACAAACATATTAACAGTATTGTGAGAAAACCTAGAGCAATTCTCACATTTGTTAAACATTGTTTCAGAGAGTTGAATGACCTCTACTTCTTTTTTAGAATGTTGCTTCTCAAGTCAGTTATAAAGCAATTCCTTCTTTTTGCACATCTTAGCATAAATATCAGTATTCCTTCTAATCTTGATAGACTTCGCCTATTACAATTGCCTTCATGGTGTTTTATTTCTACAAAAACTGTTTCGTTTGTTCCCATTTTCTTAGCCAAGCTGGATTTTTTGTGTCTTGTAGAGCTTTTCGTCATTTCCGGCTGTTGTTCTAATTTTACAAAACTAGGCTCTTTTTTGTCGCAGCAGGTTTTATTTTATGGGCAAAAAAACGTGAAACTACAAAAAATTTCATAAAATCTCAAAACTTACCTTTTTTAATGCCTCCAAAAAGGTTCGCCGAGTGAGGGAACGCCTACTAATAGGATCGTGAAAGGTAACTGGAAGGGGATGGGGAAGAGGAATAGATAGACTTATATGATCTACCTAGACCAGGAAGAGAGAGAAGAAGAGGAAGAGGAGGAGGAGGAGAAGGAGAAGGAGAAGGAGAAGGAGCAGGAGAAGGAGAAGAAGAAGAAGAAGAAGAAGAAGAAGGAGAAAGAGAAAGAGAAGGAGAAGGAGAAGGAGAAGGAGAAGGAGAAGGAGAAGGAGAAGGAGAAGGAGAAGGAGAAGGAGAAGGAGAAGGAGAAGGAGAAGGAGAAGGAGAAGGAGAAGGAGAAGGAGAAGGAGAAGGAGAAGGAGAAGGATCAAGAGGAATATGACCTACCTCGGAGGGGCAAGGGGGAAAAAGAGGGCGAAATGCAACATAAATCGGGTTGTCTCATCTTATAGCTCTTGGAATGAGGATGAGGAAGAACAAGAGGAAGAGAAAGTTGAAAAGGAACAGGAAGAGGAAGAAGAAGAAAAAAGAGGAAGGGGAAGGGAAAGAGGAGAGGGAATGGAAAGACGACTATGAAATCTACGAGAGTGGCACGAGGGTTGGTGAGCAGAGGAACCATCATCAATAAATGTTTGCTAAATTTATTATCGGTTATATGCAAACGTTGAAACTTTAAATAAAAACCATAAAAAAAAAAACATTTTCAATGATGTAAAATACGTTAATACAGCCAATTATCGCTATAATATAATAAATATATAAGCGATAATCGGGTACGGAAACTGCTCTACATGTTTGGTATGCCGTATAAATGATATGTAACGTAACTGAATATCGCTTTTTTGAAATATTTTGCATATATCCGATTATTTATTTTTTTGCTTGTTTTCTATATATTGCAAATCTTGAGTCTGTGATTACTCCAAATTAGAAATGAGGCGCAAATGCTGATGTGGGTTTTTTTCGGGTTCTGTGTGTGTTCGTACATGAAATTATATAATTTCTTGACAGTCCGTCTTCATAGTTATATTCAAAAATGGGTATGAACTATAGTTCAGTATTTCAGACAATAGTGTCTCCCTTAGTGTTCACAAGAGTCTCACCTATGTTTCACACAAAAGAAAAACACCTATAAATTTTGCATATTTTCCATTTCTCTGCCCTTACGCTGCGTCCAAGCCAAATGCAACTCTAATTCGCACAAAGCAATATAATTTCATTTTTCTTTTGAGAAATTAACATAGAATTGAAATAAATTACAGGTAGAAAAGCATAGCTTAGCCATGAAATATGTGGAGCAGCTGTAAAGCAGCGAATATTAAAAATAAATTGTTTATGGAGATTATCAAAATGGCTGACTAAACCTGTCTACAAAATGGTGAACATGTCTACACTGTAATTTTAATACAAGCCCCAAGCAATTTACTGCAATAGTTCGGCATACAATAAACCAACCTAATCTAAGGTCATGGCTAATCTCTTTGGCACCCCAGGCAATGTTCAGACTAAGGCCAAGATAAACGAAAACTTGCCACAATGAAGCTGCCATTGACTAAGCCTAAATGGTAACATTAGTGCTTAACAGGGTCACTACAACAAGTCAAGCAGAACGGTTCCACAACAGTTGCCATGCAGTGTCCTGAACAAGTCAAAAAGTCAAAACTGCTGTTGAAAGAATTCTGTCATTGTGAAGAAGAAAGAGCAAGAATTCACAGACTTGTTACATACAACACATACAATAGGAGGGACATTTTTGGCAGTAGCCTAAGTCCCCATACGGAGGCAGAAGAAGCATTGTCCTTTATTGGACATAGACAACGATGCCACCGTTGTATTTAGTTGTTTTTCTCTTTATTTGCTCTTTTTTTGCTATTTAATTTAAGTCTTTTGTATTGAGCATTTCTTTTTAGGCAACAAATCCAAACGAAAGCTCTTGCTGATTGCGCAAAGGCACACACGTCGTATGTGCAATATTTTATTTAAACATGCTGAAATGGTCTTATGCAGACTGCCAACTCGTCTCGTTTCACATGCTCGTTTATTGATACATATAGCTGTTTTTTTTGAATAATGCATGAAATTTATGTAGTGCGCATTGAAGCTGCTCTTAAAGCGAGTGCTTTTTATTATAATTGAGAGTGCATTCAATTTTTAATTGAAATGGCATGTGAATGTATTTTGATCATTTGCTAGCCATCAACATCATCAGCTACGTCATCAGGCTGGGTTGTTGAAGTCAAAAGCCGTAAAATTTGCAAATTAATTTTATCTGCCTGTCATGAGTGTATATCACAGCGTGTTGTTGTTTTTGTTGCCTGTTTCAACTCAACGAGTAAATATTTAACATGCACAAAAGTTTCATGTCAAGCTTTTTGTTCGCATTTGTTGACAATTTTGGAACGCATTTCTTTTTTTTTTTGATTAACTATTCAAATAAACCATATATAAGGCGGCCATTTTTGTTTTACAAAATATAGAGTTTTTGCCGAAATTACGTTAAAAGCATGTAAACCTGTCAACATGTGGCAACTTTTGCGCGCAAGTTGAAGTAAATTTATGGCGTACTCATTTGCACCCACTCGCTCGTATACTTACTATGAGCGCAAATCCCGCTCACACTGAAAGAATTAAATGTTTATGGCTTATTGGCTGGCCAAAAAAGGTGCCTGCCACAGCCAGATCTGTGCTTTTGACCCATAAAAGCCACATAAAAGCCGTGCATAACGAACTTTAAGCGTTTCAGGCAAATTACGAGCCAAAATACAAAATGAGCGCCTTGAATACAGACTAATTGAATTGGCTGCCTAGCTTAATTGTGTTTTAAATATTAAGAGTTTGGCACTTTTGACACTCGCATAAAAGGTCAGTTTAATATGCTGGAAATGTGTGGAAGTGTGCTTCGCCTTTTTGTCAAACATTTGTAAACATTTTTCCAACATTTTTGCACATTTTTCAGTCAATTTTTGCACACTTTGCATTACGCTTAGCCGTGACAAGTGACATAAAGAGATTTAATGGTCTCAGTTTGTCGCACAAAAAACCCAAAATCTCATGCACACGCACACTCACTCACTCACTCACTCGCCTGCTTAAGCTCATACAATGCGCTTATAGAGAGGTTCTGTGGGACAGAGGCCTGCGCTTCGCTCTTGATGATAAAGCACAAACTTTAATGAAGGCAGTGAGCCGTATTTGCCAGGCGTATAACTCACGGACAGATAGACAGAGTGCTCCTGCTTTCTTTAAGGCGAAAAAAGTATTGACAAGAAGGGGTAACCAAAGGAAGTACTTCGGCTTGGGAAAGCAGTTTCGCACATCAAAGATGCGCCGTTTTGAATGACAATGTAAACTGTGAAAAATCTTATACAGATTTCCTGCTCTTTGTTGTTTGGCAACAAGTAAGAGCTTAGCTTTTGAGTATGAAGGAATCGGTTTTCTGGCCTCATGGCTTATGTGGCTTGGTAAATACATATATTAAAAGCCATAAAGTGTGTTTGCAGCAGAAGAAAATTAAATAAGTATTAGTAAACAGATTTTCAAGCATCGCGAAAGTAATTTTCTTAGGACTTGACTAATGTTAATAATGCGTGCTCATAAATTATTACGATGCACAGATTAAATATCTGAAGTATAAATTTTCAAATGAAATTTTTCGTTTTTATAAATTGCGAGTTGCCAAATTCGGGATATACCGACTATAGGATATCATATAGCTTCAAGAACAAAACATGCTTAGTGAAAAATGAGCACTGTTGAGTGCTACGTCATGCGGTCCACTTATGTTGAGTCTTCCTTCAAATAAAACACGGTTTTCTATTCATTTTCATGCCATACAGTTTCAAACATTCATTTCATTTGTTGTACTTAAACTTATGGTTTGCCCGCGTCTTACTCTATGCGGCCTTGACAGCGCTTAATAAAATGTTTCACACACTGATCGAAGGCGGCCAAGCATTTAACTGCAGCCACTGCTTAATCGCATTCAGTGCCCGTGTGAGCGAGACAAACACACACTTAGCTAGAACAATTACTGGAAAATGACTTACAAAGCAGCTCAATAGAAAATTGGGGACTGCTGTCGCATATGGGGAACCATTTAGTTAGCTCGCTTCACAAGAGTAGGTGCAGGCAGTAAGTTGGGGCACCTCAAGAGCTGCAATCGGCTCACTTGGCCGCACTTCCTAAGAGAACGATAGCTCTGATTGGTTCACAGGATAAAGATCGACGCCATTATTTGAATCTTCTGTATGGATAGTCGCGGAAAGCGATGGAAAACAATTCCATTTGCTGGGATAGGCAAAAACATCATTTATAACAAGTGCAAACAAATCGACATATGTGTGCCACCGCGGTAGCGGAACATATGCTTCCAAAGTTCCTCGATGCTAGCAATTTCGGAGAAGGCTTCGTTTGAGCGACAATTCGACATTGGCTAGTTGACCTAGTTATAATGACGAAGAGGAGGAGCAAACTTCGGAGCATATTTCTTGCTTTTGTTGGGTGCTTCCTAAGCAGCTAGGAACAGTAGCTGTCAAAAATTAGCCCCAAACGGATAGGGGATTTCATTTGTCCTCACTTTAAGCATTTATACCTAGTAGATGAAGGCGAAAAGATAAGTAGGATTGTCTAGAACAGTTTTCGAATTATTGGTATTTCAAAAACTTGGTTTTTTTTCGAAAATCTTTATCCCGTTTGGGATTCACACGACTGGGGATACGGGCCAATGAAATATTTATACTTGAATTGTAGTATTTTCAGCAACTCCAAATTTACCGGAAAAGGTATGCTTTAGATAAGGTCCTTTCATTGAGGTCAAATTTGTTACCTAGTGATATATGGATAAAACAAATACTTGGGTGTCGCTTGAATGATTTCACTTTCTTTTGGATGAATCGCTCGTTAATAAATTGTCCAAATTGGAATTCATTGTAGTTTATTTTACAGAGGCTTGCATTCACTTAATTGAACAGCACTCACTCATTCATTTCATTTGCAATGTTTGCGTGTTTTTCCAGTGAAAATGAATTCAGTGCTGTGCCATGCGATAACATTAGCGCAATGAATGCAATACAAAAACTAAAAGTAAAAGTAAAAAAATCTGTCCAATAAAAGGACTGATGTTTGTTAACCATTACACATGAGTCTGGCCAGACCCAAATACATCTTTGTTCATTTGTATGGATATATTAAGGTTTTGGTCGCGCATTCAAAAGACTCAAAGGACTCGATACTCTGTGTCTGCTTCACATGTCAACGAAACTCAAAAGTTGATTATATATGCATTAATAATAATGTTATTTTCAGAACATAGATATATACTTATATCGATATATTTGATTTTGCTTAAATTTTCCAAAAAGATTCTGGAGTCGAAATATATGTATTCCTTCAAATTCACCAAACCCCAATCTAAGAAATATGTATAGTCCAAACCATATTTATGGCTATACTTGTATTACGTTTTCCGCACAGATAGGTAAAGGGATCGAAAGTTGGAAGGCTACCTGTAATTTCAAATCTCTAGCTCAGTTAGAAGTATGTTTGGCTCAGGTGACTCAGGTGTATCATTAGTTAAACATGACAAAAGGCTTGAATTGACTTTTCTTTTTCGTTAGCTGATTTAAAGGTACAAAATTCGTTTTCTGTCTTTGAGGTTGATTTTTCAATTTTTTTAATTAAATGTTAACAGACAGTTAAAAAAGAAATGGTATTCGCTTTCACAAAAGCCATTAATGTGACAAGCCCAATCGACCCTCATCTTAAGTTTAATTTATTGCTTAAAAGCAATAGATTATTTTGGCATTATCAGTTAGCTCTACCTTGACATAATTAACAAAGAAGTAAAAAACTTTCTAATGGCAACAGTTTGTGTAAAAATCTATCAAATTTATTAGTACATAGCTAACTTATAACAAATACTAGCTTAAATTTCTAAGTGAATGCAGGTTTGAAGGCATTCAATCAGCAGTTGAAAATAACGCTAAAATATGCAAAACAGCAAGGCATAATTTTTTTTAATTGACTTATTGAAATTTAGTAACAGTTGTGTGAGATTTATAAATTTAATAATTTATCGTTGCCTCAATTTTAAATATCACCTTACGACACTTGACTCCCGTTGATTGTTTAAGGCACGGTTATAGTCATTTTTGAAAGTGATTGTACCAAAAAGTAGGAAATACTAACTTCGAGGCGTCGAAATTTCTGTACTGATTTCTTTAGTGCCATTATTATAAGCAAAAGAGTATGACGAAAGTACGCCGAAGTAGCTCTGTCTCTACAACTAAATATTTATGTGCATCATACCCTTGACCCTCTCGAGGTAGATCATATTCCTCAATGTCTACAAAAACGCCTTTTGCCCTTCCCGTTCACCTTTTCCTTTGATTTTCCTCTTCATCATTCTCTTCCTCATCATCAAATTAAGACCAAGAGCTATTAAGATCAAGGTCATCTAATGTGCCGCCGAAGTGTACACATACAACAAGGAGTCTGGTACAATGAGCCAACTAACGCCTATCCTCTTCAGTATGGATTTGAGTGCATGCTGACGGGCATTCACTCCGCCTTGGGTAGGCACGAAGTGTATCTATCCCCTCTTCTGCTTTATGGAAGCAGATGCTTTATAGAAGCATCCGGTTGAAAAACACTGATTGGGTGTCCAAAACAGATAGGCAGCCGACCTCAATGAGCAGCGTTAGAAACTCCTTAACCCGTGATACCGAAATTAAGTGCTCGGTTGGGGAACCCCGACGGGCAACAGCTCGGTTCTTTTAGCGCCACATATTGGTTGGTAGCACAGCCATTTCTAATTTTCAGCCATTCAGGTGTAAGTTAAGAGAAATAATTTATTGAAATTTATTATAAAAAAAATTAGATCAGTTTCCTTATTGAGGTGTCTGCTGCTCTATACGCATCAGCATATTAAATTGCATATCTAAAGCGCCGCTGGTTACAATAGAGAATGACACTAACGAATAAAAACAGCAAAATATTATTAAATATAAAAACACATATTTTTGCATGTACAAGAACAACAATAACAAAGCCATACAAAATGGCCGTAAAATGTCAACTGCCCCCCACAGTAGCCCCCGGGCGTTGTTCGTAGCCCACGTGTAAGTTAGGCAAGATATAAAATCAGAAGTTTACAACCACAGTAAGGAAAATTAGTATGCGTATGTGGTGCCGAAACCTCAGAAATGGACAACAACCGTTATCAATGGGTCAGTGAGCGGGACACACAACTGTACCTCAAAGATTGTCGAAACGCCCGAGTGGTTTGCATTCAATTATGTAAAGCAAGCTGAACCATGTGAAAGCTGACAACTGACAGCTGACAATCACTTACACAACAAGGCTCAGAAGTCTGTAGCCCGTAGTCCGTACTTGAAATCACAATTGTCGGAAGTGAAGAGAAGAGATGAGCGATGCAGCTATAATGTTGCCCCTCTGCGCCACCCGCGCAGTCCACAGTCTGGTTGTCTTGACGCTGGTCTTTGATTTCGAATTTCCTTTCATTTTTCTTATTTGTCGGCAGCTTTTCTTTTATTAATTTATCTGCACGCTACCTGTCCATAGGTTCCATTTACCACCTACACACTTTGGACAGTTGAGAGGGAAGCATATTGATTATGTTTACACTATAAATAATTTGCTCAATTAAAATTTTCTAGGAATCGTTTGTCGTAAATCTTTTGCAAACTTTGAGATCACTTAAAATGTGGATTATTTTGAAAGCATCACTTTTTTGCCATGCTACATAAATGAATCTGAATCTGATGCTTATTTAATTTACGAAATTTTTTTTGTTTGCAGCTGTTTCAAAATGAGTCATGAGCTGGACATTAAAATGCACTGGCAGCCATAAATAAAACGAATTTGGTCATTTGAGCGCAAAGCCGGAAGTGCGCGCCATTTTGCGCTTAGCGCCATTGTGAACAAGCTTTAAAAAGACAAAAACTTTTAATTGAAAAACGTATAAGAGTGAGCCAACGCTTAAAGCATGGAAATGGATATTGCACAGGGAGAGCTCCGCATGGAGCTGCTGCCTGGCGCCGAGGAGGAAGCTGAGTTCGGTAAGTCAAGGTCGAACTGTCCATTAAGCTTAATTCTATTGAGCTTATAATGTAAGACTCTATATCATCCATCAAATTAGACAAATGCGTTGCTCTTTCTATTGTGTTATTCCTAATGGTAATGTTACTCCTAATGAAAAAGTAATTGACTTTACTAGATAGAATGTTTGCCATTTGGACAAAAAGCAAAAAGGGAACCCTTATCATTTGTAAACTGACCGAATTGCGGCTGGACAGTTGATTTGAAAGGGTTGACATGGCTATTAAGTTGTTGAGAACGTAACCCAAAAAAACTATTAGCAATGAAACTTTAGATATAAATTTAAAAATTAATAGCAGCCATTTAAATATATTGTTGTGCTACTACAAACTAACATCACAATGAACAAATCGATTGTGGGTTTTAATTAAAAATTCCTTAAAACCACAAAACAAAAAATATTTACTCTAAATGTAAAACTCAAAACAATAAAGGTGTGTTTTGTATGTTAAAGCCAATGATGCATGCAACAATTTTTCAAGAAAAATATTTAGTTTATTGTAATTTTGATATGAAGAACGAGTTAAATGCTTTGTGCTTACATTTTATGCTTTAACTTGAGAGCATTTTAGTTGTATTCATTAAAAAACTTTAAAATTTATTAGCAGGCCAACTTATTATGAAATTAACCTTTTTACGAGATAACGATTGAAGTGGAATTACATTTAAAGTAAAACTTCTGAGAATCGTTACTATTTGTGATTACAAAAAGAAATATACGTAAAAGAAAAAACTTGTGCAATATTTAGCAGTGTCTTTTCCTACTTGGGCATAATGTGGCGCCATCGGTCGTCCGCATTTGGAAACGCAAAAGCCATAAACTCACATAAGCTAGCGTGCTCTTCTTTTCGCACTTTCAGCTGACAAACTTACCTTCTCTTTTGTGGACGCTCCTAAAACAGCACATATAAGCGTAACATCGTCCGATTGTAATAACAGATTTCGTGACATCTCGAGAACGATTCACCTTCACCAAATGTTGTCGTTATACTTTTCCAGGCAACCTCAATCACATAAATGACGTCAACACTCTAGTTATGGGGTGGGAGGGCTTGTGTTTAAAAACGTGATGTCAGAAATAAATGGTAATAACAACAGCAAAAAACATTCATTTTATTTGCATGCAACTGTGTTTTTCATTTTCAATTCAAACACATCGACACTAACACTAAAATAGCACCATGCAACAAATTTGACCTCAACTAAAGGGTTATGGCTTAAACATAGCTTTGTCCTCAGCATCGAATCCAGATAGACTAAACCGTCGGACAAACATTGAAGTGATATTTAATATCTTTGAATTCGAACTACAGTTCTTATAGATCTCGACTAACTTCGCAACTCTCGAATTATAAAAAAAGCCATAGTTTGAAAACGCTGCTAGAAAATCCAAAACGGTTTCCGGATTCGAAATCAGCGACCTCAAGTGGTATATTTGGACATTTGCATAGTGTAATCATTATTTTCAACAATATGACAACCTTGACTTCAAAGTATTCTTGTTTCGCTTCGCAGCAGCGTATACTCTGTGCATCTTATCTGCAATGATTCAGTTGATATTCTATACCAAGTTATAAGGAATGCACAAAGCACTGCTTGATTTTGTTTGGTTGCAGGACTTGTGTCGTCATATTAGGGAGTTGCTATAGTGTTACCGCTCAAGAATTGGAACTCAACTGTCAATATTGTTGTGATTGAAAGCTCAGAATTAACCCTTGAACCTTTAGCTTTCAAATGACCCATAACTCACATATGCGCGATTCAAGTGACTCAAACATACATGTGCTCTGTACGTGTTCTCGGGTCAGATCGACCCAACTATTTCTACGTACATTTTAAAATATATCAAACATTAAATATTTGAGCTCATTGAAACAAAGACTCCATGAAACCAGATGTAAGCAACACATGTGTATCAAAATTAATATTTGAACTTTTATTTTTAGCCCCAAAATATATATATAAAGTTACTCTTTGCTGAAATATTTGCATTTGTTTATTAAACTGGATCGAAAAATGCCATAAAAGTCGATCTGACCCGAGAACATGGAAATATAACTTTGAATGCACGCTCACATAAGAATAGCCTGAGGGTCGTTCAAAAACAGTTATTTTGCCAGAAACCAACGATGCTGTATGATTGAGTTATCCATGAGTATTCGGTCTTGCATAAGCATTTGGCCTTCAAGCAGCGTTAATACCATATAAAACAGATCGCTACCAGATAGCTAAAACAGATCGTTCTTCATCTCTACAATGCGAGCTACTAATCATAAGCTCACTCAAGATGCTTTTTGAACACCCAATACGTCGAATACAGCGTATTCGCCTGATTTGCTACTCAATTTGTTCCCGAAGTTGCAAGCTCAAAGTCTTTCGACACCTGAAGAAGCAATTGTTGTCCTCAGAACACATGTTTTGGAGGTACCTCAATCGGAGTGTTAAAAGTGTTTCGAATGTATACATATTATCGTAGAGAAGATAAAAAAATGAAATTAATTTGTAAATTTTAATCAACATTAATTTCGAAGTTTTACATCTGGCAGGCGTCTCGTTACGGAAAATAATGTTTTGGCCACCTCATTGCCTCATTGCAACCGAGTTCAGCGAATTGCTTTTGTCCTAAAAAAAAACACCACTGCCGAATTTCACTTGGAAAAACACTTATGTTATTTTAACTGAAATTAAAATGTTGTGCGTCGAGTTAAATGAAAGAAAAAGACGTATTACGTTGAATTACGATTTACATGAAAAACTCCACAACTTTTGTTAAAAAATAAAAGCCTCAACGACAGACATAAACTTTGTCGGTCATGTACCACATTACTAACCCTATTAAGGGTTTAAAGTACTCAACTATAAAATGCAGACTTTTGGTTGATAAAGATTCAAAGTTTTCAAACTATTTTAATGCTTACAGAAAGCAAATACCAGACGAACATCGGAGATTCTTTAACGTGACATGTTTCATGAGCTGTATTAAAAGCACGTTGCTCTAATGTGCCAGAATGGTCTACAATGCGACGGTCGAAGGAAGGCGACGAAAGGGCACACCATGGCTCCGCTGGAAGGACCAGGTAGTGAGCACACTAGCTACCTTTGGTATCACCAATTGGACCAAGCACGCGAAAAACTGAGACCGCATGGTCATACGGGGGAGCTCCAGTACCTGCGTGGTACTGCGACGCCCAGGCAAAGGAATTTCACTACGTTCGGCGGACTTGTCCCAGCAAATCACACCGTTGGCCGCCTTGCCGTGGACTGTAAAACCTTCAACAGCATAACGGATGACTTACTGATAGACAACGCGGTTACTCCAACATAAGCTCCCTAAGCTTCTACAATGGACATAAGCTCAGCACCTTTGAGCCCCAGAACAGCGTGCATTTCCCTCGATATGGAGCAACAATTCATTGAGCAGTAGGGCTCCAAGCGCTGAAGGAGCTGATCTATCAGAAGTTTCCATATAAATGGTGTACCCCTGTGGCAGCCTCTTGTCACCGGAACAGTTAATACTTCATAACTGTTAGCTTAGTTACGCTTCTGCCAGAGAAGAAGCTCAGCCGCAAGCTGCTTTCACGGCCTCCTGATTCAAAGATTCGAAGTAAAGCAGCGTCCAGCGCCACGGTGTAGAAGGCCCCCGTAAAGTCTACAAAGATTCCGAGCACATATCGCGCTGAGCTGGCCGTGACAGTGCTTACAACGTGTTGCCCTGAAGCCGAATTGCCAGCTGCTATCTTTCGGCAGCACATCCTTCAGCCGGTTCACGCTGGTTCCCTTAAGCAGTTTTCCCAACACTGGAAGCAAGCATATTCCATCATAATCCATGAGGATTGCTCGAGAAACTATTATAACTAATATCCCTCAGTTGTTGCCACGCCTAATTCTACCTGTTGCATACATTCCCAATGATTTCATTGAATGAACTGAATAAATTTATTCTTAAGGATAGCGCTTAGTAACTAGGAAGTATTGAATTACTTAAGTCAAAGATGTCCCTAATAGTCGTTTTCATTATTTTCTAATTTTGGCTATTTTTTGCTGTTTTGCAACACGTTCACATCATTTACAGCCTATATCGGAAATGGAGCGCCATTAGCCAGCCTTCGCTAGCTGGGAGAGAGAGAATCCAGTATAAATGACGAAAAGCTGACATCAATGTCAAGGACTCGACTCAACAAAGTGTCAGGCGATTTTTATTAATGGGAGTCCAGACTGTCGCATAAATTTTTAGCCACTAATTTTTACCGTTTGCCCGATGCTGCTATGCGGATTTGTCTCTCCATCTCGCTCGCTCTATAATTTATTTTCTTTCTGTTTTTGCAGAGCGCCTGTATGCGGCACCCGCTGAGATAATTGCCCTATTGTCCATTTTCTATGGCGGCATTAGCATCATCGCTGTCATTGGCAACACGCTGGTCATCTGGGTGGTGGCCACCACGCGTCAAATGCGCACCGTTACCAACATGTACATAGCCAATCTGGCGCTGGCCGATGTGATCATAGGACTCTTCTGCATACCATTCCAGGTAAGTGTACTGGACAGTATAGCTAAAGGGCCTCTACAAGCGGCTTATGGCGGCAACAAGTGCGTTGCAACTGGTTTATAGCATGTCATCTCTGGTGTTTCGGGTAAATCGTTTGCCACTTATTAGACTGTTGACCGTGCAGCGGCTTTTGCTGCAAATATTAACAGGCTTTATACATAATTAGCCAAATGGGTGCAGTCGCTTTGGCTGCTCCAACTGAGCTCCGGCGTGCTTTATGGCCTGAAAATTAGCTGCGGTCTTTTACGTGTGTTGCGAGGTATGAACATTTTCATTATTTCAATTGTTAGCATAGCCGTATAACTGTTATTGGTCGCTGTAAAATTTTCATTAAAATGTACCGGGCTTAGCATTAATTAAACATTTTCTATTTGCCTCATTGTACTGGCCCATGTTACGTATACGCAATGGCCAGATACGTTAAATAAAAGGAGTTTGCTGATTTTGCACACGTGCAAGCGGTACTGTCACCACTGTGTGTGTGTGTGTGTGTGTGTGTGTGTGTGTGTGATGCACGTGTGTGTTTTGGCACATAAATCAGTCGGCATAATAGCATTAGGCCATTTTGCTTTGGTCGTGAATTTGCATGAGCTCCGTGTGTCAGCTTAGTTGTTTGGGTTGTTGCAAATTGTAGTACGAGCCGATTTTGGGTGAGGTTTTGCTAATGGCGATGCCTTTTATGACAAGCCACAGCCGTAAACATCAATTTTGCTATAATCGAGCTTCAATTTAATTTCCGGCTAAAAAAAAAAACATTAAGCACACACACATAAACAGTTAGAACAACATTTTTGGGCCTAGAAACTTGTCAGTGGTGTAAGCTCGCATTTGGTTAGAGGGTAAACAATATTTACGACTTGGAAATTATGGAATACAATATTTTTGAGTTTATAATGCGGCGTTTTGTTGTTGTTTATAATGTTTTCATTGTTGTTTGTTGTTCTGTCTGTACGCAAAATATTAATAGGATTAATTTCTAAATTTCTGGAAAATATCTTAAAAAGCTTGTAAGACATTGCGGGCATAAGCAAACCTACTTTTAGCAAAAAAAATGGCGCTGACTTGAAAAATTGCAGAAAAAAACGTTGCATACCTTAAGGCAGTTTTTTTTACAAAGCCAACTGCCAAGAACATTGGCATGCAGGTAAAGTCTTGAATATAATCGAGCTAATTAATGTATGTTCCAAAGCATAATTATAATAACATAGATTGAACATAATTTCATTAATCTCCATGTTTGAAGAGTATCTATATATCTATTTAGTTAAAGGCCATGCATAATATTGTACAAGATTATACAAATATTCAATTGTAAGATTAGGCTTCTAGTAGAAGATGTTGTTTCAACAACATCCTCTCTTTACTCTCGCATTTTAAAACTAATGCTTCTGTGCTTTACAAATATAACTATACTATGGGGGCTCGTAAATGAGACGCTAGCATTGTTTTATAATTACAAGGTAATATTAATCTGAAAAATGAAATATAAGCACTAAAACGGTGGGAGAGTAGCAGTTAAATCTTACCTTTGATTATTGTCCAATGAACGCTTGTTAAAGAGAGTTTGACTTGAGTGAAAGTTTGCTAGTACGAGCTGCGACATTTACAGCTAGTACAAAAACTATTCGGGCTCAATCCATTTTGTTTTATAAAAGGGTTATATGGTTCAATTAAAATCGAATTTTCCGTCCCCTGCTCGCTCCGCTCGCCAACAGTTGTGCCCCTCACCTCTTTCTTTTAAAATGGCTTAAAGCTTATCCCTATTCATATTCCAATTCAAATTCCGATTCCAATTCCAAATCCAATTCCAATTCCTATTCCTAATCCTATTCCTATTCCTATTCCTATTCCTATTCCTATTCCTATTCCTATTCCTATTCCTATTCCTATTCCTATTCCTATTCCTATTCCTATTCCTATTCCTATTCCTATTCCTATTCCTATTCCTATTCCTATTCCTATTCCTATTCCTATTCCTATTCCTATTCCATTCAGCACGTTCTCCGGGAAGTCTAAGCTGCCTGAGGATATAGATTGGTTTAACATTTAAGAAGTTCGCCTTCAGTTACCTAGGCACTTCACTTACCTACTCCTTTAAGGAAAATGGATTGGTAGCCCTAATGTTGAATGAAAAAGACGATTATTATGTGCCGTTTACCTTTGTTAATTGTGTGTTGCCTTTATCGCTAAGTTTTTCCCATCAATGCACCAACACAGTTAGGAAATTTCCATTCGTCCATAAACGCATGTGCCCAACATCGTACCTTTGGTCCATGTTGAAACTTCCTTGCAAAGCACCGTGCGTACCTTTTAATACACGCACCTACAGCCAATATTTATTTTTCCCTTTGCTTTTTGTTTACAATTTTCGCGCTTATCTCAATAAATATTAATATTTTCTTCTGGTCACCCTCTCCTTTTAGAATAAAGAAAAAATAACGAATTTCGTGTACAAATATTTTAGCTATCTGCTTACTAACCTAAGGAGCAAATTCATTGCTGTTTGAATCAAGAGTTGTCCCGAAATTTGTTATAAAAATATGATGCAGACCGTCGGGACGTTGCCTGAAAGTGGAATACCCTGCACCCTTTTTTTCTCCATAAAAACTAAATCTAGCATACGGTAAAATGGGAACGAAATTATCTACTGTTATGTCTCTTTTCACAAGTTTGATATGACTGTAAGCATTTTCCTATTGGGAAGTTCCAATTGACAAGTTTTCCTATTGGGAATTTGGTTATTATTGGGGCAAAAATTACTTTTATGCCTACAACTTCAGTATTCTAAGGTCATTATCGTTGAAATTTGAAATATAGATTAAAAATACATTAATGTCTGTCGAAATTTTCAAAGCAATATGTTGCGGGGTGCGGCAGTAATTAAGGTAAATCGATTGCGGGGGAAGGGGGGCTTCTATTGAAAAAAGGTGAATACAGTATCAACGTTTAGTGTCACACGAGTCTCCACACCAAATTTTGTAGCACCAGCTGTCATATATCCACATCTACATGTAGTGGAAATTTAGAGCAGTTTATAGGCCAAGGGGGGGTGAAATCCGCACATTTTTGACTATAAGTTTTGATGTATCCGATTTCAATAAGTTTAAAACGTAGGTGCATATTTTTACGACGCAGACCTCTGCCAAATTTCAAGTTGACCCCATTCGACAAACTTCATTTTTCTTGGGATTACGCGCATCTTTTGGTAAAATTTGGTAAAAATTCAACAAAAAAATACATATGCTATACAGTCGACACATTTCAACACAGAAACTTATTAAAATTAATTATTTAAATAGACAAAACCTTATTCCGGAATTCCGTTTAAACATGCTTTTGAACTTGAGCTCGAGCACCCACAAAAGTTTGAGCCCTTGAAGCGAATCTGGCAGTAAATCTGTATGTTTTTGACTTTGCAGCCTTAAAACTTTTTATAATTAAATATAATTTTTACTTTTAGTTCAGTTAAGGGTGTTTTTTATACCCTGTACACATGGTGTAAAAGCGTATCATAGATGTGCACTACATGTAACAGGGAGAAGAACGCTAGTTGAAATAGCTAAGTCGGTCCGTCTGTCTGAACACCTATATCTCGTTGTCAAGAAGAGTCTGAGACACAACAAATTATGAAGTTTGTCGAATCATCTTGACATCTGCCCGCCTTTACCGTAAGAGGCAAAGCGGCTGCCCATTCAGAGGTTCCTTTTTCAAGATGCTCTTAGCAAATCCATAGACACCGTATTGTGGAAATGCATTTTCACTAAACATAAAAGTCCAAAGCACATGCAGGGCTTAAAAGCTGCTTTGGTAGCTCAATTGTCCTCAAAAATATGAACTTAATATGAGTGCGCAGATGATGTTTCACGTATACTTGGGATGTTTTTTGTTTAGCAGCAGCTGTGAGCAGTTTTATTACGTTGTTAGCAGTTATCCTTTTGGGTAATGTGCATAATACAAGAAGATTTTGCCAGTCTTAGATGCTACAAACCCAAAGGGAAACGACGATGTGATACGTCTGTCGGGCCATGATGCTGCTGCAAGAGGCTCTCGCGGACTAGTCTTGCATATCGAACTAAAACATTGGCTGCCTTGTCTGGCTTCGAAATTTACTACAATCCAAAAGCAATTAGTCAGTCGAGTACAAGAAATCTCTAGACGGTTTTGTCTTAAGTTTCACTTGGAATAACCAGAGGGTATCGCTTTTGGGCTGAAGTTCGATTGAAAGATACATATCCGGCATATTCCCAAATAACTTCTTCTTCTTAATGGGCCATAACAACCCGTTACCGGGCTACGGCGCCTCTGCTCTGAACGTGACTTCGATAATGGCTGTAAGTGTGCTTTCTACTTGGTACTTCGTCGCCTTCCTCCAACAGAGGCATTCAAGACCTGTATCATCGTAGCTTCTTCATCCAAAATGCACAACATGACCTAGCCAGCGAAACTGTTCGATGGTAATTCACTTGACAATGTCGTCGTAGAGCTCATGGGATGCGAAAGTTGTTGACAAGGAACTTTCAGATTACTATCCGTTCAAACACTCCAAGGGCATTTTTATAAGACGACGTCATCACCCATGCTTCAGTCGCATAAAGCAAAACAGGAGTGATGAGCGTTTTATAGAGTGCTATTTTCGTATGGCGAGAGTAGTCTGTACTACTCATTTACCTACTGAAACCAAAGTAAATATTCTGATATCCCACAAATCACTGTTGGTTTGAAATTAGGTTAATAGAGATTTTTGGGCCATTCCTGAATGAGTTGGCTAGAAATACTTTTAGAGTGGCATACTTATAAAGAAAGCTTTGGACTGAGGAAGCAAACCCGTCTAGGGGTTCTGCACTCTACTGGATTTACTCTACGGCTCATAAGCAGCGTAACGAAGATATCTATATATAAATATATATATAAATGTATACTCAAGGTTTTGCACAGAAGTGAGTTGACATTCTATCTATTTCCGTACTACACATGAGTAAAAAAAAAAAAAACAGCAAAACTATCCAAAACTCGCTTTAGGAATACTTGCTGTAAACAGACAATCATAATGAACTTGTTTCGAAATTCATTTATTTATTGTACTTCTAGCAATTTCCCATTGTTGGTTTTAATAATACCCAATTAATTAGATTAATTAAAAAATCATACATTAATTTAGTCGATTGCGTGACAATTTGTAAGCAGACTAATTGAATTTACTGTTGCTGCGCATAATTAACACGAAACCCTCTGAGCTACACCCTTGTGCAGGTCAACATCATTGTCAAGTCCATGAGTTTTTGAAATAAACCAAAATACAAAACAAACCAAACACACATACACACACACACACTATAACTGTATGTCGAACATTTGCTGTCATTACAAAATGAAAATGTATTTTCGCAAAAATCTCGCTCGATTTGAACGCTGCCTTTCCGTCGGATGGGGTTACGTCTATTTTTGCTGATGTTGTTGTTGTTAGAGGTTGTCTGGATTGAACACTTTGAGACAGACGTCTGTCACTGGACCACAGTTGATTTAATAAGGAACGACTTTATGTCCAATGCTCATCAAATATGCCAGACAGACCGATAGACCGATAGGCGGATACATAAACACGCACAGGACTCAATCAATGCGTGCCTGCTTAATGGACTTTCTGACATTGTACCTATTTCATTACAGTTCCAGGCTGCGCTGCTGCAACGTTGGAACCTGCCATGGTTCATGTGCGGTTTCTGTCCTTTTGTGCAGGCGTTGAGCGTTAACGTGTCCGTGTTCACGTTGACCGCAATTGCAATCGATAGACATCGTGCCATTATTAATCCTTTGAGGTAAGTCGCAATTGCTGGGCCAGCCGTAAATGGTAACATTCTTGGTCACACAGTCTATTTACATTTACAGAGCACGTCCGACCAAATTTATATCAAAGTTTATTATTGGTGGCATTTGGCTGCTGGCCCTGCTCTTTGCCATACCCTTTGCCATAGCATTTCGTGTGGAAGAGATGCATGAACGCATCAAGGGTAAGCTTCATATATTCTTTGATATCTAAATGAACGACTTTGACTTATTAAATTAACCCACGCCCAACGCTTAAGCAGAGAACGATGTCATCTTCAATGTGACGCGTCCATTCTGCATGAACAAAAACTTGTCGGAGGATCAACTGCAATCGTATCGCTATAGTTTGGTCTTCGTCCAGTATCTGGTGCCCTTCTGCGTCATCAGCTTCGTTTACATACAGATGGCCGTACGTTTATGGGGCACACGCGCTCCTGGCAATGCGCAGGATTCGCGTGACATTACCCTGCTGAAGAACAAGAAGAAGGTCAGTGTAATTTAACGCTTTGAGCGTGAGTTAAGTGTATTATTAAGGGTTTGTTGCTATTTTTAATACTGTCGCACTTTAATTTCCTCTCGTTGCTATGTGCGTCCTGCCAGGATTTTGCTCGCTTTTTTATACGCTATTTATTTCTCATTGCAGGTCATAAAAATGCTGATTATTGTCGTGGTTATCTTCGGCCTTTGCTGGCTGCCGCTCCAGCTCTATAATATACTCTATGTGACCATACCGGAAATCAACGACTACCATTTCATTAGCATTGTATGGTTCTGCTGCGACTGGTTGGCGATGAGCAATAGCTGTTACAATCCCTTTATTTACGGAATTTATAATGTGAGTTCTTGGGTCCATTTGGATTTACATACACACACACAGACACACACTCGTGCACACACTCATTTCAGTTTGTTTAAGTTGTTCAATGTGCAATCTTGTTTATTTTATTTGTTTGGGTCAAGTAATTCTGCAGGGAATTGTCTAGTTCGAAGTGAATAGCAGCAATCGGAAGCAAATAAAATTGGCCTACATGTATGCACATTAGAGATGGGCGCGTGATATTCGAAAAGCACGATTAGAAATCAAAATGATAATAATATACATACATTGCGAGTATATGTTATTGTGGATATATGTACATGGGGTATTTGTAAGGAATCTATTGAACTTGGGAACATTCATATGTTCCAAATTTTAAGATATAAAAAACCAGTCCATTTATTTTTCGAAAACTTTGTTAGCAATGCTACTATACTAAAAATTTGATGCAGACAGTCGGGACGGTGCCCGAATACCCTGTACCCTTTCTCCACATAAACACTAAATCTATCATACGGTAAAATAGGAACGAAAGTATTTTCTTTTACGTCTCTTTTTACAAGTTCGATATGACTGTAAGCATTTTCCTATTGGGATGTTTCAATTGCCAAGTATTCCTATTGGGAAGTTGGTTATTATGGGACAAAAATTACTTTTATGCCCATAACTTCAGTATCCTAAGGCCAATATCTTTGAAACATAGATCAAAAATACATTTATAAATGTCTGTGGCAATGTTTAAATCAAAATGTTGCGGGGTGTAGCAGTAATTAAGGTAAATCGATTGCGGGGTAAGGGGGCTTCTATTGAAAAATATTAATACCATTTTAATGGTTTGACTCATACGAAATTCCACACCAAATTTTGTAACTGTAGCTCACATGTATCTATATCTATATGTAGTCGAATTTTTGAGCTGTTTATTGGCAAAGTGGGGTGAAATTACAATATTTTTGAATATAACTTTTGATGTATTTATCCGATTTCGATCATTTTTATAACGTAGATGCACATAATATTGCATCACGACGCAAACCTGTGCCAAGTTTGAAATTGATCGATTAAACGGTGGGCTGTAAACCCCACAAGTCTGCTGAGGGGAAACAGAGGCATATATCAACTCAACTCGATAAACTTTATCTTACATGGGACTACGCGCATCTTTTGGTAAAATTTTGTACCTCTAGCTCGTATGGTTTCGGAGATCTATCAACTCATACAAAGAGATGGACAGACGGACGGACAAGGTCTTATCGCTAGCTAACTTATGGTCTGCCACTTCTGCCTGTCACATACATTGCACAAATCTACAATACTCTTTAACTGTATTCGTACACAGACAGTTCGTGTTCGAAATCCCTGCAAAACTAGTGTGACTTTGCAGAACGACGTTGAGAAAAACACGTTACGGTATTAAAGAATCTCTCCAAACCTTATGTTACCGAACGAGGCTTCAGACAAGGCGATGTGCTTCTGTGAGACTTCTTCAATTTTGTGATGGAAAGTTTATTGCGCAAGGCTAAAGTAATCGGAACGGAACAATATTAAACTATAAGAGTGTTCAGCAGCTTGTTTACACAAATGATATCGTTATCATTGGCGATCAGTTAATTGAGCCTTTTCGGTTTTTAAAAGAGAATCTGCCAGGGTGGATCTGGCGGTAAATGAGAGCAAGACAAAGTATATGTTCTCTTCAAGTAGAGAGTCACCGCGGTTGGACTCTCAGATTAATGCTGTAAACTATACTTGTCCATCATCACAATATAGAACGATGTCAGCATAGAGATCAAGCGAAGAATCACTCGATGCTATTTTGGAATTAGTAGGCAAAAGAGTAGTAGAGACCACTCTCGTCAGACCAAACTTAAACTCTATAAGATGCTCATTCTTCCCGTTTTGCTTTATGGCGTTGAAAGAAGTACTCCGTAAGCTCTATTACTCAATGCCCGATCCGACACTGACATAGTCAAGCGATACATACAGCCGCTCCTGTGGCTAGGCCATGTTGTGTTTGTGCACGAAGAAGCTCCTGTGAGAAAGTTCTTCAATGCGGTTTTTGTAGGAAGGCAACAAAAGGGCAGGCCATGACTCCATTAGAAAAACCAGGTAAAGAGCACACTATGCGCATACCTTTGGCATCACCGATGGGAGAAGCAGAAGCTCCTGAAGCAGTGCTATACATCACACCGAAACCCTGAACGGGTTGTTATTGCCAGTTAGGAAGAAGAAGGGAACAATGCCAACGAAAATCATCTAGTCAAAAGTTTTATTGACAACTTTGTT
Organism: Chymomyza caudatula; assembly: GCA_035041775.1. Classification (NCBI taxonomy): domain Eukaryota; kingdom Metazoa; phylum Arthropoda; class Insecta; order Diptera; family Drosophilidae; genus Chymomyza; species Chymomyza caudatula. The sequence continues at coordinate 2,736,648 of JAWNKW010000136.1, read as the reverse complement.
AGGAATGATATTTAAGAAAAAATCTTTTTGAAAGTTTGTAGTTACTATCGTTTTAAGATTTTTTTTTTTTTTAAATTTCCGCTGAGGATGATAAGGAATATACGAACTACGAGTCAAACTCATAACTGTTGTATTGGGAGTTTGAGAGGGCTCTCTTCCCGTCTCTCTCTCTCTCTCTCTCACTCTTTTCTGTTCTGCGCATTGCAAAAATCATTATGAGTTTCATGTAATTTTGGTGCTGTTTTAAGATGATTTTATACTTATTTATCGATTTAGTACGAATTGTACTCCTATCAAGTACTTTCATTCGCTTATTGAGTAATACATAAAAATCTTTATAAGTAATTTATAGAAGAAGCATTCGTCTTCTACTCCTTTTCAGTTTGTGCGAGTTTCTACTATGATGTTGCCAGCTACTTTCGTTAAACAAATCATGTATTCCACTTCTAATCATCGTTAACTTTCACTTTGCAACTAACTTTGCTCTATTCATACTAATGTACCAAATTTGCGACAGAATACTTCTTTAACATGAAAACAAGCTTCACAAAAAATATGCTGGAATTTTAGCCCTGACAATATGCTCTAAGCTGAATCCATATTGATGTATCGATTTAGTCGAACTGGCACACAAGGGTTACATCACGAGCACATTCCATTGGGTCCCATCAACACCTGCTGGTACCCATAATGTCCCAAATAGGCCACGTGTTTCTAAGCGTCCAAATCTCTTTCAAAGACGAAAATCAAAAATTCTTGTGGTTGTTGTGCTGTCAATAAAATCGATAAAAAATGCCGAGTGCTCGTAAATTTGTGTGAAGTGAGCAAAGTAATGCCAACAGAGTAAGACAATGCGATGGCATTCCAGGTAACGCCATTCGAGCAGAGTACGTGCAGAATTTTGTCCAAATGATAGACCTAGTAGAGCCCCAAAATAGCTAAAAGGAGAAGAGCAAAGTTTACCGACCACCATTTTGTTTTATTGCCAGCGTCAACATAAGAAAACAAAAAAGGAAAAATGAAGAGAAGAAGACAAATAACCACCTAAGTATTGTCAATTAGGGGTGTTGTCGGGGAGTTGTCTGGCATACTGTGTGCGTCATTTGACAGGTGGAAGCGAACTGTAAAATCAGCGCCACAGCTCAACAGTTATAAACAGCAAATAGAACAAAGTAAAAACTTTGGTCGCATTAAATTTTACGACACAAAAGGCGTTCACATTGCCATAAACCGCTGTAGGGAAGGTGGAGGACTAATTTTTTGGCGAGCAAGTTCAAGTGCTCCAAAAGCGATTTTAGACAAAACTGAACAACGAATAGGTTCTACTCTAATGTTAACAGACAAAGCTTCACTATACTATATGATAGCATGTCATATCCATGATTATTGAAACTGTAATCAAAACTAACGGGCGTGTCAAAAACCTCCAATCAAACAGAAATCCGTCGATGTGAAAGAAATATCTTTGAGCGCTTTGAAAAGCCGACCGACTGAGAAATTGAATAAATGCATTTTTTATATTTACTGCTTTAAGAGATATGATATATGATGACAGCCATTCCAAAATGTCACTCTCACAACAATTGACAAAGAGAGTCAAGGAGATCAAAATAATCTCGATTGACGCTTAACTCTTAATTGCCTTTAGTTGATGTTTGAATGTCACGTGCGCAATCGAAAAACATTATTTGTTCGCATTTTGTTATTAAACCTTTTATTAATTAGAATAAGCTGACGAATGCATAAAATAAAAATATTTGCAGTTGGTTACGTTCACAATCTCAAGTATTAAGCCTTGAGATATGATACTGAATTAATGTATTTATTTGCACTTGTGATCGGTTCGGTAAAGGCGTTAAATGAATTCTGGTCAAAATTGCTTAAATTTATCAAATTTAATGTTTAATTTTATATAAAAAATAAAAATATCGTATGTATCGTTCGAATCAATCTTATTTAAATTGATTTATTTCTAAGAAAAGTCATATTAAAAAGGTTTTGCTAACTTTCGCATTAATATAGATAGCCAAGAAAACGAGTTTCATATTTGATCAAATGCGAATCAATTTTTTCGAGTTTTTCTTGGAGCCAGCATTGACTCTGTTATCAACTTTAACGCCAAGTATATTGCTACCAAAATAGTTTTACATTGACTTTTATTTGAATTTAAACGTTTATAACGGTCACATTCGACACCATGGGCATATCCATACATTGATTTTGGTCATGTTTTATGATTGCACTAATTTATTTATTTTTTATTTTTTGTGTTTTTTAGATTTTAAATATTCGAAAAGTTTAATCCGACTATTAATTAAATCCGCTCTGAAGAATATTTAGAGATTTTGAGAGGTTATAATGCAGAATATGGTTCGCATAAGAGGAGTACATATAATGGAATTTTGTCGTTCCGCAAAAATGAACTGTTCCTTTATATGAAAGTTCATATTTGCCAAGCTTGCCTGTTTCATTGCCGAATTGTTCCGCGCAGTGGTTTTTGTAATTAATAGCTCTCTTTCCTCAAAAAATAAACGGAATGTTCAATTCGCTTTTCTATAAAGGTACTTGCGAAAATCGCTTGTTCCAATTCCATATTTTTCCTTGAAGTGGCGTAATAAGCTTACTGCGATAAGGGGTTTTTTGTATATTTGGGAAATGTGAGATTCTCCAATCAAAATCATGAAATCAGGGAGAAGTTAAAAATTCATCCCTTCAGGTTACATCCCCACGGACGGCCCTGCAATTGACAATGAAGATGTGCACTTTATGATTCCCAAATAAGCTTACATAGAACTTGAGAATGTTACAGCTAACGGAGATTTCCGTGAAACTCGCTCTCATAAAACTAAAATTTGTGTATTACATTAATTTGCCTTTCATTGCAGGAGAAGTTCAAGCGGGAGTTCAACAAACGCTTTGCAGCCTGTTTCTGCAAGTTCCAAACCAGCCTGGACACACATGAGCGAACTTTCTCAATGCACACGCGTGCCAGTTCCATACGTTCCACCTATGCCAATTCATCGATGCGCATACGCAGCAATCTCTTCGGAGCGCGCCATGTACCCAATGGAACTGCAAAGACCGGTTTGCAAATCTCGCGCAATGGCGGTGTAATGCCCTACAATGCCGTCGTCTATGCGAATGGCCAGAGTCAGAATGGACACACAGCTGGAACAGATGCTAGCAGTTACAACAACAATGGCCATCAGACTGTCGTCTCATTTGCAGATGCTGGCAGCGCTCTGCCGCCCTGGCGGCGCAACAACTTCAAGCCGCTGCATCCCAATGTGCTGGAATGTGAGGATGACCTGGCGCTTATGGAGCTGGCTTCGAGCACGCCGCCCTCGGAGGAGCCTTCAAGCGGTAACGCAGGCATGCAGTTGGCGCTGCTCAAAGGGGACTCACGCGACAGCTCTAGCTGTATTTGCGAACAGGAATTCGGAAGTCGCACGGAATGTGACGGAACTTGCATACTAAGCGAGGTGTCACGGGTGCAGCTGCCGCCGTCAGAAGAGGTGCAACAAGAGTTGCTGAGCAAACAGCAGTGCAGTCGGGCGGAAGTGGAGCCGCTGTGGCAGCCGCTGTGACTGGACGACCAACACAGGGCTGTGGAGTGAAAGAGCAGCCGGAACTGTGCGCATTTTACACTGTGATTTCGTAGAATCGAATTGTGATTTTAAAAACAAAGCATGGCTGGAGCTGTGTGGCGTTGGAGCCGGAAGTAGCTGAAGTTGCACTATGCGAGTGTGTGCGTATGTGTTGGTGCAATTGAGCAGATATTTTGCGTTTGGCTGCAAGTCCTTGTACAGTATTATAATATTATTCAATGGAAAGTCGAAATAAATGTTCAATGAGCTAAAAAATATTTGCATTAAGCTTTATAAAAGTTGAATGTAATAAAATAGCAATTGTACAAATCTTCATAGTACATATGTATGTTTATATATATGTATATATTTAAGTAGCACATACTCTCAATTAACCGAATTCAGTGTCAAGTCTTTGTAAAGAGCCTGAAGCGTTTTACTTTAATGTATAAGCCCACAAAATCAATTTAATATAATATTGCAAATTATAAAAATGAAAAAATAAAAAAAAAAACGTTTTTTTTTTTATTTAAAAGCATAACTGTAAATATGCTGGTACAATGTTTATGCGATTTTTATGTTAACATAATGTGCATGTGTGCGTTTGCGAAAAACGCTAATTAATATAATTATTATTGTATTAAATTTCCAATGAGCGAATAAATATTTCGAGTCATTAAACAAAAAACACTTGCAAACAAAAAAAAAAAAAACGAATACTGCAACATTTTCAGTCATTGTTGGGTTTTGGTTTGGCGCTGTTAATTACAGCTCAATTATTTATTTTATTATTTTCTATAGGCATTAAATTAATTTAATTGCATTTGCAATTTTTTGCGCTGTCATCGTGGCCATAAAATAAATCAGTTTGCACAATTTCCAAGCGAATTGATTTTAACGTGCGTTTTTTGTAAGCAACTTTTTTAAATTAACTGTCATGTTAAATGTGAACTTTTTTCTCAGTGCTTGTCGATTTTTATAGCAAGTTACTTGAGCTTTATATAAACCAAACTTCAAGTTGGTCTAAGAAAAGTTGCTTTAACGCAGATTCTCTGAAATTGGTCGAAAAGCTTTGCAGTCAAGTTAAGAGACAAGCTCTTGGCACAGCCAAGACACAAACCGGAAATGGTTTGCTGTTGCGCAGAAAAGCTCAAGAAATGCTTGCCGAAAGCTCATAGCTGCTTAGTCCAATAAAAAGAAAATGAAGCTAAAGCTTTAACCCTTGGCAGGTGCAAGTGTTTGTTTAGGGCATTATTTAAGAGTTGAACAATTTTTCGTAAAGCTTGCTTTTTTCTTATAATTTTATTACACGAATCTGCATCTTTTATCAAATTTTTGTTTTATATAAGCAAAAGAATCAGGAAAAGATTTTTCTTACAAGACATGGAAATAAAGTTTATAAGGGAAGTTGGAAGATATAGAAGTGAAGTGTTTGTTACAAGCAATTCTTTTAAGTCAATCTTATAAATATAATTTTCCCAATCAACGGCACATTTTCTTTCTGTTGACATAAAAATATAGGATTTTTTGAAGATCATAAAAGTTAAATATTATTAAAAAAAAAGAATAAAATGGAAAGCAATGTATAGGTGATATAATAAACATCGATTTTCAACAATAAAAAATTTTATAATACAAAGCTAAATTGAGTATTATAATCAGGTATTTGTAACTTTTAAAACAAAGATTGAATTCTGAAACCGTAACCGAAACTAAATCTTAATAATACATATATTATCTTATTTTACAAGCGTTAACCGTTTATATTTTCCCAAACTAACAATATTGGAAGCGAAACATTTTTTCATTTCGTGTTTAGGATCTTTACAGTAAATAAAGACAGCAGAACTGCATTTATTTACAAAAAAATGCGTAATGCCTGAATATTTGTGGGTGTGTTTGGGTCTATGTTATGAGTTTCAAACCCATTTTTCGTATTTGAGTGATTAGGGGAAGATACAACCACTCTTTTGACTAGGTTTGTATTTCATAACTAAAGCGGCCCATTCACTGTGATCATGATTGAAAACATCACTGTACGTGTGTTGATGGAAGGCGTTATGGATGGGCGTACACCACGCAAATGTGTCGATTTGAGTCGTTGACTAGAGCGTTTGTCTGAATCAGATGGATCGCGGAATGTTGCCAAGAACTCAGGCAAAATCACGTGATCGTCAGCAACAAGCCTTCATCTGACACAGAATTCCGAATTTAATTCGATTCATCGAATCGAAATCGATATTATCGAAAGCTGATAATGGAAATAAAAAAGTTAAGTGATGAGAAAGTGAGGAGTGTTGCTATTTTTATGTTGTATTTCATCTTTCTAGCAAAAAAAACACCGAAATTATAATATAATATAAAAGTAATAAACTAATTTAAGCTGGTTTTTGGAATTAATAACCTTGTGTACCTTAAAAAATGACTTTATCATTTCACTTTATTGTGTCATTTCGAACATGATGTTGCTGTTATACTATGATCTGTGCAAACAATTTGCAAATAAATATTACAAATATTTAATATTTGATTGAATTTTTGTGTTTGTGGACGAAAGGAACCACTCGAATTTTCTCGTACTTCATAGGAAGATAAAATAACAGCATCGATCTTTCTTGTCAAAGCATTTTGGGTTGATTACGAAAACCTTCTACTACGTATTAGGTGATAGCTTTCGCTGCGCTTTTTTCCGGCTTTAACCTATGGTTTCCGAAACGTTACCCAAATAATGCTGTGCCTAAAGAACTTAACCGATGTTCCCAATCATAGACGATGGCGTGGATATACCACCACCTAGCCATGACGTAGTTAATTGCTGACGCAGATGATCTGCCAACAAAATTGTTAAATGCATGCACGACGGTACCAGTCTTCTATCTATCGCATGGAAGGCTTCACCGAGAATATTGCGTGAAAAACTGAAGCCTTTTGTAAAAGAGTAGATTGCACCTTATCAGTGTCATTTCAGGCCTGACAACTGCACCATCGATCAAATATTCGCATTACGGGATTACCTCTGTCGAGCACACATTGATGATACAAAGTTATAGTTTACCAGTTCTAGTTTTTCAGATGAATATATATTGTTTCTATTTTAAGTGCAAGTAAAGAAAATAGTTCCCTTAAGATAATTATTTTAAAATTACTTAACATTTTTATAATAAGTTGCGATTTAAGAGTGCAAATGTTTAAAATATATCAAAATTCAAGTTATAACAAATTTTTTGCTTAATACAAAACGCATTTTAAATTACAAAAAAACCTAATAGCAAAATAAACAAGGCACGAATTCAAAGACAAACAAAAACAGTGAAACAAAACGGCAAAAACAGCAACAAAAATAGCCTGCACGCAGTGCTCTTCTTCTTTATGCTAATACTTTTTATACCCTGTACACAAAGTGAAAAAGGGTATTATAGATTTGTGCAATGAATGTAACAGGCAGACTATATGTTCCATGGGCAAAAATGGTCAGGAGCAATAGTCGAGTCGATATAGACATGTCCGTCTGTCCGTGTTGTCACACCGTTCTAGGAGACTATAGGAGATAGAGCAAAAATTTGTTTATCAAAAGAAGCGCATTTTACGTATTCAGTGCAAGTTTGTCGAATTATGTCAATATCTCAATCTCTTCCCTCGTGACAGATTTTCGTGGCTTTAACCCACACTATAAAAGCTATCCAACTGAAACTTGGCACAGTTATGCACACTATTACTATGCATGTATAGTGTATATATGTAAAATAATTCATATCGAATAAGTTCTTTAGAAGATACAGCTAATAATGTGCCAGTTTTTGCCCCCTCTCCTATAAACTACAATAGAATTTCACTTTTTACAGGGTACAGGGTATTCCACTGTCGGGCACCGTCCCGACCGTCTGCATCAAATTTTTTTTTAATACACGTGCAATCAAACATTTGCTGCACTTTAACACCCCCTTACGCGCACACAGACTCACCCACAAACACACTCTCCACACACACAGACTCACCCACAAACACACTCTCCACACACACACACACACACACACACAAAAACGTTAGCAAAGAGCAAAACACGCGATGAACTTACTGCTCACGTTGGCAATGTCGATGTTACACTTGTCAGCTACTCACTTATGTACATACATTTAAACTATATACACTATATATACTTTATGTATATAAGGAGACATAGTCTGACCGGCAACTTTGGCTGTTAACAACACTGTTCAACAGCTAGTCTAAGGCGGAATGCTTCCAATCAACTGAAGGATGAAAAGTAATTAAAGTATTAGCTAAAAACTAAGAAACTGAAATTCAAAGTAAAACAGTAATAAGGGTGAAATGCCGGTAAACCCTTTGGGGGTATTATTATGCATAGCTAAAGAAAAAATTTCGCCTTGGAGAAAGATAGTTGTGAGCGAGCAGCAAATCGATCCAAAGACAATCGAATACCTTAATATTGTGCTTAAAAGGTATAAGTAATATACTTGCTGTCAAAGAAAAGTTCCGTAGAAAAGCAAGACAAAGAGCTAAAAATATTTGTTTTACATTGTTCTGTCTCTCTCATGACAAGCCAGTCGGTCATTGCGGAACGTAGTTGCTTCTATTTACAGGGTAAAAGTAAGTACATTCCTTTAAACTTTGACAGATCAGCAAATAGAAGCATGAACAATGGAACTGCGTTCTTTTTTCAGTCAGGAAGAAGTCTAAAATGCAGTGTTATATACAAATTTCCCTTTTCCAAGAAGTATGTTTAGCATGCATCCCAAAGATCGTAAAGAACCTACTTTTCTCACTTTGGTAGAAGGCCAAAACTTCCCTTTTCCAAGAAGTATGTTTAGCATGTATCCCTAAAGAAACAATTTTTTTTTTTTGTAAAACCTTGCAGGATTCGGGTCTAGTGATCCAAAAGTAAACAGAGTAAAATATTTCATCTTAGGGCACAATTTCTTGTTGCCTAGTGTTATACTTTCTATGAAATCTGTTTTAGTGATATTGAATGTTATACACAAATATATACACTTTTCCCAAAAACAGAACATAAAATTGCAGGCCCAAGGCCGCCAAATCACCCCTTTGTGGGCTTTACTTTGCTAATCTAGCTACCAACCCGCCACAAGGAAATTACTGCGAAATTGTTGCACAGTGTAATTGACTTATTAATATTGTTTAAAACGGCTGTTAGGGACAGCATGGAGCGTGGTGTGGGAAATTGACAGCAAATTTGTTGTCGTGACGTAGTCATGCCGTGTAGGTGTGCGTGTGAGGGGCATTTTACAACACAGGTCAGCAGGTCAAATGCAACCGCAATGTCAGTCAAACCGCAGCGAACACGCACACACACGAAACCCATGTGCAGACGACAAGGGTCTTCCACTGCGTGAGGATAATTGGGTTAGGGTTATATTCCTTTTTCCGTGTGCTATGTGTATCCATGTACATATGTGTAATATAATTGGCTGTATGTGTCATTGGTGGGAAAATCTTCACGACTTATTGCTGTCATTTATTGATTAGCCAAGTACGGCATATGTTGTTAAAATTTGAAAAATTGGAAAACTTATTCAATAGATAAACTGCAGCGGTGCTGTACAGTTCATAGCAGTTAACAAGTTACTTAACTTCTTCTAGAAGCAATGCACGGCCAGAGTCCCACTAAAGGTGCCTTAAACACAACCAACAATATATAGTGTGTATGCTAACTCTGCAATCATCAACAGTCTATCGCAAGGCCTTCTCCTCAACATCCTCATCGCGACGCAGCAGCAGCGGCCACAGCGCCAATATGGATTTCCCTACACCAACCGCCAGCAACTTGAACCCCAAACCCAGCGTTGTTACAACAACAAAGAGCAGTAATGCACGAAATGCCAGCCAGCAGCTTGAAAGCGGGGAACAGCATGTATTAGCCGCCAGCGAAACTCCGTTCACGGATTTCTATGACAATGCCACCGTGCTCATTACGGGCGGCACGGGGTTTGTGGGCAAGGTACTCACCGAGAAGTTACTGCGCGCCTTTGGATTGCGCAAAATTTACATGCTGATACGCTGCAAGAATAATATGAGTGTGGAGCAGCGTTTGAAGCAGTTCTTCGATGAATCGGTAAGTTACTGCAGTGAGAAAAAAGCACAGCTCAAAATGGCGGCACGAACTGCAATGCCTCCAAGTTGATGGTTTGCTTTCACAAAAAAGAAATCTCTGTGCTCTATGTCTTTACAATCCAAGTTTCTGTGCAATTCACGCATAAATCAATGAACCTTTTATTATGTTGATAAAAATAGCACTGCCCTAGAAATCTTAGGGTCTCACTTGATCTGTCTACCAACTCTGAACACGATGTTTTAATTACCCTTCTTTTAAAAGATACTGCCGAAGACAGTAAGCCACAAATAGTATTGACCAGTGTCAGCTGCAGTTCTCTATGCATAAATAATGTTAAACCGTATTAAACTTTCTAAGAAGAAGAATTATTGTAGATCAGTGGTCAGGACGCTGCTACCAAAGCTCGTGCAGCTTAATTCAACAAACCATGAGAGTACTGAAAGTGCCCACCAGTAGATCATAGTGCTGTTCCAGAAAGCATAGAGACTCTTACTGCAATTCGTCCCTTAGTTAAGATGCTTAGTGCCAGCCACAGAAAGGGATACCGAAATAATCATGGCTAAGTTCGTAAACAAATCCAAAGTACATGCTGTCCGTAGCTAAAGTTTTACATTTTCAACACAAAGTTACATCAGCCCTATGGTACTTATAACCCTTGAAGTAATGAAATAAAAGAGGAGGTGCCAACCGATTTGTAACAATAGGCTCTCTCTGATCTTTGCACGCTCGCCAACATACGTTTTTCCACAAAATGCAAATGTTATACTTTTACACTGCAAAATAATGGCAATCCTTCAACATAGTTAAAAAATGCTAAAATCACTTGGCAATCGTTAGAAATTTACTACGAAAATTTATGTACATAAACATTTGTCATGTCATTGCTTAGAATGACAGAGCTGCTTAAAGTCACTATATTATGCGGGGTTTGTTTCAAAAGCTAATTGAATGACCTTGCGACGCCGTAGCAAGCCGCACCAAGTAACGGGAAACACGATAGGTGGCTTAGAGAAGCTAACGATACCATCCTCAGTTGCCTAAAGGTTGTTGCAGCCTTGTTTTAGTAAGTGAGGCACATGTTGAACTCTCATCGACTCTCATTGTTCGAATGCTGGAAGATGAGTGTAATAAGTATATCTAAAATTACTGTGCATCGCATCATTGTTGGCCACTCTGTAGTGCACGTCAAACTGACTGTCAATCTCCGCCACCTACGTTACCATTTTAGTACAATAAGAATAAGTATAAATACTACAACGTTTATGTCTATTGCAGATTTTCAACACAATACGAGACGAATGCCCGGACTCATTTGGAAAGGTGCATCCGATACGCGCTGATTACAGTGCCATCGACCTGGACATCGATGCTGCCGACCGTGCAATGCTCTCTGCTGAAGTCCAAGTGAGTTGTTGCCGTGTTGTTGGCTTGTCGAGCTCTAGAGTTGCCGAGTTGAAGTTTGTTGTGTTGGCAATTCAATCAATGGCCTTTTGTGCAAAACTTTTATGTTTGCCCATCTGTCTATTTGTCTCACTGTCCGCGCATTCTTTGCTCGCTCGCTCGCGCTCTTTGTTCATTACGTATACGAACCGTGGCACGGCATTGGAAGGTTCGCTGTGTTTACGGCAACAACCAGACAGCAAGTCAGTTTATTTCCGTTTTATGATATTTTCTGTTTCTCAACGGTGGCAACGTTTTGTTTGACTTGCTTGCTCATAGGCACGCTTAAACGCGAACAACACCCAAACACACGCACACATACACATGGAAACACACACTCATATGAATACATATATATTCTGCATATATTGCACTGTAGATAGTTGGCACTTTTTTAACAAAAATTGAAACTCTGCACGTAAAATTGGAAAAAAGAACAGTTAGTATTGCCCACTGTAGTGCACTAAAAATAACATATTCTCGCACACCAATCGAGAACTCTCTAGCTACATTAAGAAAAAGTGGTCCACGTTTGGAAAAGAGTTAAGGCTTTTGCTTTCTTATCATACAATTTCGATGCTGAATTAAATAAAACTACTTTAGTGATGTATTTGTGTGAACAATCGAAACGAAAATCAAGTGAAACGCTTTGGTGTTGGTAATCGCTCTGATTAGGTTAACAGATACATTAACATTTGGTCACGCGAACACTTTGTTGTTGTTGTGTAACGTAGAGAAATAGTTCTGCACATGAGATGAGCATGTACATACATATTTTCAAATGTGTTTAGTTTCATTAACGGTTGTTTCAGACGCACGCACTGGCACACAAGCTCACAAGTTATGTGTGTACATAAAAGACCTTTTGCGAGTATTTGGTCTTCAGAGTGGTCGTGGAAAACATGAGCGAATATAAACCGAAAAAAAAAGGTTTTTGCATTGACCTTTTGAGCAGCAAGCTGGGCTACCTTGATTTTTACCGTCCCTCTATTCATTGTGTCCTGCAATAACCGGTTTTTTTTTGCAGAACCGCTGAAAATGTTGACGGTTGTTTGCGAGAATTGGGGGACACCGTAGTTTAGCCTTTTTTTCTTCTACCGGGTTACGGCTAGATGTAGAGCACTCGCGAATCAGAAGTAGCTCTCAACATTGCGTGGGCCAAAGATCTTACGGATTGCTCCAAATCGTCATGCTGCATCGTTACCGATACTTCAGCGTGATAAAGCAAAACGGTAAGCATGAGCTTTTTATAGAGTGATAGTTTCGTAGGGCAAGGGCCTGTGTCTACTGATTAACATCTATGGACATAAGGACAAAAAGTATCCGATTTCAGCATCGCCACATTTACAAGACATGGCTATTGTTTGATCAATACACATGTAATCAGATTGATCACGTTGTGATCGATGAAATTCATGCATCTAGTGTGCTGAATGGGTAAAGCTAACGTAGGGTCAACATCAACGCTGTCCACCAACTTGCTACATACGATTGAGCGCAAAAATTCGGCTGGACCTAAAAAAAGACTACCGTAGCTTTCTCCACTCAAACGTCCCACTCAATGAGAAGAGCCGTATTGTAAAATGGCTTTTACATTTTTTGAGTTGACAAAACTGCTCTTGAACATTAACCTTCATTGGACTTTGAGTTCCAACTATCGGTGGTAATGGCAACATGCTGCATACCGTTGAAAGTTACCTTTATATGATCTTTCAAAAATTCATAGTTTTTTTTCTAGTACCTCATAACGAAGATGTGTTAATTGTGAACTAGCGATAAGTTCCGCATCAAAATATCCTGATATTCAGATGATTCATGAAGTTTCTTGTCTTTTCACCAGTTTTATATTACTTGCTGTACCGATTGCATACTGAAACTGGCTTATCCTGACTTTTTTTGATTTCAGCACTATACTTCATTGCCAACATTTAATGACTATTTATTTTACTATGAAATTTAAAGTTATAATAAAAAACAAATAAACGTGCACTTACAACTTTATCTCTCTATTTTTCTCTTTGTATTGCAAGCTTTAAAGATAGGGTAAAAACATCGACGGTTGCAAAAAACATCGATAGTTGCCTTGCATACGGCTGCTACGTGATCTCTGCAAGCAATCGACCACATTGATAGTCTTATCGATAGTTTTTTCGCTTTACATAGCACCTGTCTGAAAAAGCTTGTATAATAACTTCAAATCGTTACGGTTACGGTTTTCTACAATTCGTTACCCTTTTGTAAATATTTGTATAGTTTGTTTATAGTATGTTTATATGTATTTACGATAATAATAGCGTCTCAGAAACAGCAGAAGCAAGTCTTGGAACAGTCTGTAATCGATTTATTCGAAATTTTATGAATAAAATTTAGATTCATTCATACCGAATTGGTTTTGATATCGACCAATACAGTAAAAGAACGAAATTAAACGATATTTATAAACATTTGTTTTTTGGTTTATTAGAACAAGATACAACGTTAATAGAAACTACCAATCTAAATAAGTTAATATCCGTATATCGTATATACAAATAATTACGAATTTCATTATGTATAGCTTTACTGGCTTAAAAGTATTAACTTTTTTCCTCTTGTGGCTCATTTTTTGTAATTTTTGTACTGTTGCTAGGGAGTCCTTTGTTGCATTACAAACACTGTTACATAGCAACAACACTTTTCCAAACTGAATATGTTCAAATGGAGCCGTATCCAGACGCAAAGCGCACAATTCGAATAGTCGGCCGTAGAGGGGGTCGGAGGTAGTCACAGCTTGGGGCACTATATGCACATATAACGGTACTATATAAATAAATGAAAATTCCTGTGCATGCTTCAAGTGTTTCTCCCGTTTTTGGCGCGTTTCGCTGTTGGTTTTCGTTGGTTTTTGTTGGTTCTTTCCGCCCATTTTGGCTATTTGGCGTGTGCGAGCCATTGTCCGTCATGACTGGCAGTCAGCTGCAGTGCATCCAGGCATTCGCTTGTCGTTTTATTTTTATGCATTTTGCAAAACATTTTGCATACAAGTCACTCACTTCCAGGTTTACTGGCAGAGAGATACACACATGTATATATTTGCTCCTATCTATCCAGTACTTGCTGTTTATTGCAGGCGCACAAGTTAAGCTTGATTTGGTTTTTTTTATGGAATATTGTAAATATTGGTACGTATATATTTCCATCTGCAGTGTTAAAACTAAAATTGCTTTGTATACGATGTTCAATGCACAGCAGTTCCTGCAGTGCACTTCATGTGCTCCATGTGTTCCATGTGTGTGTACGCGCATGGACTGACTTTGAGGTTATCACCAGGACAACAGCAAGTGAAGTCGCGTCTATTTGGTATGCAGGATTCGTGCATTTTCCATGCACTGCAGCAGCTGGTTTGTTGGCCATTGTTGTAGTTGTTGTGTAGTTGGAGCTGTTTTTGTTGTTTTTGCTGTTGTGTTGTCTTTGGAATATTTCAATTTAAATATGTATTACCTACAGCTGCTCTAGTTGTTGTTGTTGTTGTAGCTCTTCTTGTCTATAATTTCAGATTGTCTTTAATGTTGTGGCTTCGGTGAAATTCAATGAGAAACTCAGCGATGCTATTGACATAAATGTGTTGGGAACTAAGAAGATTTTGGATTTGGCTATGGAAATGAAGCAGCTCAAGGTAAGATATCCGATATAAACAAAACATGTATGGAATTAATTGAGTTTTGCATGGATAGACAAATGATTGTCATATGTGGTAAGCATATTTGGAGTCTAATACTCTTCCTTCCAGCATAAGGTTCGAGCGATTCCGATTGTGTTACTGCTGTATCTGTTATGAACATTTGTGTTCATGCTAACTAATCTTTTTCAGAAATATTTCACGTAAATGCCTTGAAACCATCCCTACCACTCAGGCAGCCCTGCCCATTGTGCCATGCCCGACAGAGGAAGTTAGGAGAGAGACAGACAGTTGAAATAAGAGAAAGGGTATGACAACAGAGTAGGCTTGCTGTAAAGGCTCCCTATTGTCACAATCTTCCCGACTCCCGTGGGAAGTCGTGAAGACTATGTAAAGGGAAAGTAAAAACCTCGCTCATGTTGATTGTATCACTTCCCAAAATGCGCATCCGTGTTCTTGCAAAGGCCAGACAGTGACACAGAAACTGCTCCGTGGAGTCGGCTTCCTCAAGACAGGCTGCGCAGATTGTCAACGAGGCCCATATTAGCCAGCTTTTGGCCAAATGTATCGTGACTAGTGATTAATCCAACCAAGGCTCGCAGATCTTTCATCTTCTGACGAAGAAGATATCTGGATGCTTTTGGATTGTCCGTATAGGCCGCTATCCATCCAACTAACTCAGCTGCTTTGACAGGAATGATTGACTCAAGCTCATTGGCTGTGACGCCGAGCCTTTGTTTGCCAGCTCATCCGCCATTTCATTTCCCTGGATACCTCGGTGTCCCAAATGCCTTGTTTTAGCGAATTTCTTTTTGCATATCGCTAAATTTGATAGTAAAAGATTTAAATTGCAAAAATAAGGACTATTTTTAACTCTTATAGGATAAGCGCCCATAAAGCTACGGCTCAACTTCAGTTGTCGTTTCACCAAAATGAACCATTAGTTCTATATATATGAACCAATTCAATTATTCCATACTAATTATAATCAAAAGAGAAAAACGTCTTAAAAAAAGCTTGTACTTGAATTGTGTTAAAAGAAAAATTGCCGCTTTTATAGTATTTTTTTTGTTTGTCTCAGCCATCCCATTCGCAGCGCGTCATAAAAAACACAGAAAAGCCATTCACCCGGAGTAGTGCGCAAATCATGAAAAAGCAATATGGCAGTCAGTTCGATGAGTGACCTTGATTCTTACATTGTCCTTTTTGATTCTCATACTTGGTACTTAAACGCATATGAAGCTGTAAATAATTCATTTGTTTTTCTTTCTGTAAAAGATTATTTAACCTTTCCGTTGAGTTTAGCGGCTTTCTGGACGCTTCACATACCAATACTCCTGTAATTGCCAAGCGCGGCACTCTTATACTTCAGTAATGCAAAAGCTCGTAATTGCCCTGCGCGGCAAATAAATATTCAAATAATATATCACTATATATAAATATTTTATGGATTTTAACACATGGAAAAAAAACTTCTTTTTTTGCTCTCACACTAATGATACTTATATTGGTATCGCTTACTTTTAAATTTAAAATCCGATCGAACGGTTCAAAAAACATAAAAAAACACAGTTCAACATTGAACCCTGCCTGCGCGCTATAATTAAAACATTAATTAATAAACCAACAAATCTAAATTTGAAACATTTATATTTAAATAAAACTCAGCCAGGAAAAAGGCTTCATGGTTTTAATAGTTCTCTTTATAGTCGTGGTCAACCATGAACATAAAACAAAGTCGTAGACAATTTTTTATATTGGCATCACAGGAAATTGGAGCGTACGATTTTGTGTCCAGAAGACCAGTCTGTATTATGTAGCAGTTTCGTGCCAAATTGCGAGATTTTCTTAAACCTAGTAGAGTTATGGTGCCGAGAAATTGTTTGACCTGTTTGAAGTCTGGAACACAGATCTAGTGTGTGATTAGCCTGCATCTTTCAATGCTTCTAATTAGTAAGCTTAACAGTCTGTCTTTTAATATCACAAAAGAGATGCTCTCTTCATCGTTTCTTGGCAGATTTTCTGCAAGTCTATTACGTGGAATGTTGGTGTGACCCATGATCCATTTGTGGGAGTGTCTGTTTCGTTGACCTTGAGGAGCTAATTTATTTGGTTTATCGGAACCAGCTTAGAGTATTGCTATTTCGCTATTCTGGCAATATCTGATAACTCCAACTTTAGTTCTGCACACCAGCGTTCAGCGTGCTTTAGCTTGAAAAACGCTGTATATGACCATAGAATCGCAGAGATTCATCGGTGCCGCGACTAGGAGGATGCTGCGCTCATTTTTGAAAGATACGTCTGTGCACCAAACTATGGTGTGATATGCTGCTTTCTTTAGCAGCTCTATGAATATGTTGAGCGGTGTTAGTTCCAGAAGCACAGGTTTTCAATGCTCCTCTCAGACATGCATAGGTCACTTACACTGTTGTTCCCCAGGCGACTGCCACAAAGTTCGTTCGACAGTTCTTTCTACCAGCCATATTTTGATTTTAAGAGATATTTTCCATAAACTGCTGGCTATTCTTCCACGTATATCTTGTTCTACACTGCCTCTAAAATCGATTTAATTTTTTTCAAATAGTAAGCGAAATGGTATCCTTTTTCTTAAATTTTGCATAACTTTGCTTCTTCTTTTTTTAATCACAAAAATGCCCATCAAGCGTTTAATTTGCACAGTTTAAACAGATTGTGAATTTAAATATTTATTTGAAATTTTTTGCGCGATATCAATTTAACCAAAAAGTTAAATATTCATGTTGCGCATTTAAGTTACCAAAACTACATAATTCCCGCGTCTGAATGAAAATATTTGTATATGAATTTTAATATTTACCTCGTGTTATATTTTTGTTGTGGCATATTTTACGGCGGTGTACAAACAATTTCGACACAATTCAATCAACATTGGACATGTGCCGACCCCCCCTTGCCAACCGTCCTGGACGACTATACAACACTGGCTACAGTCCTTCGTACATATTTCGACACTGTACTGCAACTGCAATCGCAAATTCATCAAGGAGCAAGTATATGAGAGCGAAATTGGCTACGAAAAAATCATGCAGGTATGTGAAATATATACGTATATGTGAGTGTGCATCTGTGTCTGCAGTAAAACATTTAAAACGAGAATCAAAAGTAAACAGTTTCCATGAATATTATTATTTTATATGCATATATCGCTGCCGCCGATCAGAAAATGTGCGCAACAATTTCTTTAAATTAAAAACCGAGCCGGGAGCTGCACGAAACCAATACAAAAGTAGCCGGAAGGCTTGCTTTGGGCTGTCGAAGCTTATATACACTTGCACAGCTGTTTTGTGGTTAAACATAACGTTTGGCGGATGTAAATGTGTACAACAGGTAACAGCATCAATAGAGTATTCGTGCCGAACTTTCGAAGGGTGTTAACATCCGGCCGAATGGCTAGCCGAACACTTCTTGTATGAGACAAAAAGCAGCTCTACGACGCTCTCTAGGCTAACATCTTCAAGTCTCTCTCTTGCTTTCTTTCTCTTTGAGTGATAATAATGCTATGCATCAAGGATAATAAAAAGTTTGAGGACTTATCGATAGTTACGTAAAAAACTGACTGACTTTTCACCACTGGCCAGCGCAGGATATTGCTGCTTTCGCAACTTTCCATTGCAACAAAAGCTAGCTGACGCAACGGAAGCTGTGAGTAGAACAACTTTTCCCAACAAAATTGTAGTTGAGGCCAGTGGAACTAGAGCCTTAAGAAATTCATTAAGAAATAAGTGATTTTGACCCGACGGATCTTATTTTAGCATCGATATTACTGAACCTGCTGTCAGTGGTATATCGTTTATCGGTCTCGTCTTGTCTTTACTTATACTATATAAATCATTTCAAAAGCAACCCCATATAACCTTCAAAAGAGTAAAATAAATAAGTGCAGGCAATCGTATATACACTTAAAAAAATGCAGCTAATTTAACCAATATTGTCGGTTATGAAATGCGGCTAAAAATCTGCAAGACTAACTGAAACTTCCTGTAATTTTTCGCGTAAAACTTATTTAAATAAGTGACTAAAACTGCGTCAACCTACAAATATAGAAAAATTTACTAAGGTTCATAGGTTAGGTTATAACGGCTGTTAGACATATTATATGACATACTCAGGCCATAATACAGTCCATTATGACACCGTAGGATCTAAGAAAACACTCCTCTCCCGATTAAAAGAACAGAGCTCTGCAGTGCCATAATAGTTGATTTCGGACCAAGTTTGACTAGCTTCGAGTTGCTGTTTAATAGGGAGATTACAAGATGCCATAGGTATACTTCGGTATGGAAGTATCCGGCAGTTAATGCCGACCACACCGAGTCGGGGATGGAACCCTTTGTGAAGGAATTATAATACCGTCCGGCATTAAAGGAGAGCCGGTCTCCGTTTTTTGAAGTCTAAGATGATTCTTACATGATTCTTGTGCCCACGAGTGGTGAAGATGGGGTGGTTCGCCTGAGCAAAGGTTCGCACAACGCAGATAATGCTCGTTAATCCGGCGGGCGTCAGGTATCCGAATGCTTCGCAAAACACTGGGCTACCTGGCCCCTGCCAGGCTGACTCTCGGCACAGGTCGCATGACACCTTGGCCCAGCCCTTACCTCAGTCCATGTCAGAGCTCTTTCCCAGAAATATGGCAGGCTATTGAAGAGCCAACGCATACGGTTCCGATCAACTGACTTGGCTAACAACCATTCCAGAACGAAGCCACTGAAGCGTCATTACTAGTCGGCACCTTCGGGGAGGCTTCAGTCGATGATTTTGCAAATTTTGGCTCTTTAAACTATAAAATTTTGTTGTGTGTAAGAAAACTGCATCGCATAAGATAAATTTGGCCTGCAACTCACATGATGCACACACAAAAGGATTACTTTTGATATAGTACGTACGTATATGGGCAGTAACGCAAATGTCTTTTGCAGATTTATCGCACCTTGGACGATGAGACTCTGGAGAAGATGCGTCACTGTCTAATTGGTGAAATGCCCAACACCTACACAATGACCAAGAAGTGTGCCGAGAATTTGGTGAATCATCGCGCCTTTCACATGCCCGCTGGCATATTTCGTCCACCCATCGGTAGGTAATCCATGTCTCCAACAGCAACAACAACAACAAATTTATCTTAATACTGTAACTGTAGCTGGTCTGGGCCGCAGCAGCATTTGGTTTGTGGTTTTAAACTTGACTTAACAAACTAATTGTCAGATAATTAGCAAAATACCCGAGAGAATGCAAAACAGAAATCAGGAAAACAAAGAAAAGCCAAAACTGTACAACATGCAACGAGTTTGGCAAGAAAACGAAGCCAAAATAATAGCTTAAAAAATGGTAAAAGCGAAAAACTTCTAATGCAGCTACTGCTAAAGCTGGCCAGGATGTACTCCTGCTCTGCTCCCGGCCAGCAAGGCTCCCCAAGGTCTGATAAAAGCAACATCAGACAAAAAAAAAAACAGTTAAAAAACATTTTAAATTTGTGAAAAATTGCAAGCAACGTTAGCGTGTTCAATGTATGCAAGTTGTTGTCTGTGTGTGTGTTGTGTTTGTGTCTCTTCTATTAGTGGGCAGGGGCGTATGTGCAATGTTTATGCGGATCACAGTGTGCAACACTACATTAAGTACTAACTCGTAAACTTGAGCGAAAATGCATACGTTGAGGTAGTCTTCTGGTCACTTTGCTCGATAAATTGAGATATACACACCGATAGACAGCAAGCGGCAAGCAATCGTCGAATTTTCAAACACACACATGGCCGAAGTGTTCGCCGAAGGCTTGTCGTACAGCTTGGGGAGGTCAAAAGTGTGTCAGCTACGTTCATTGAAGAAGGTACATTCCATTCATTCTCAAATTCTTCATGTGTTGTAATTGTCACAATATGATGAGAGAAAGAGAGCAAGAAAGAGAGCTACCTACTTACATTGTGTATAGATGGCTTTAGCCAGTTTGAACCAATCTATGCTTAGTGTTGAGCGGTATCATGGCCACGACGCCACATGGACCAATTATGTAAAGTCTTCCTTTAAAACAAAACATGGTTTTTTACTTGTTATACGATTTTCGGTACATTTCAAAACAATTTTATACTATGCGGCCTTGACCGCGATCAATTAATGCTTCTTACATGCTGTGAAGACGCAGCCACTAAATAAGCGCATTTAGTGCGAGTGGGAGCGAGACACACAGCTAGAACAGTTTTTTTTTCAAAAACACTTCAGTTACAGTTAAAAGCACGCTCTGTTCGAAAGCTGTTCACCAACTAAAGAGCATATAAACCTTGCACAACGCCAATATAGTGTTACGTAACGCAAAGAAATCGCTTACAAGAACACCAAATGCAACAAATACGAAACGAAACTAAACAAAATCCATAGCAGAAAGTCAAAGTATAAATGCAGGCTGGTCCCTCTTTGGTTATGCTTTTGTAACCCGACCACCCTGACTTTGTGGACCAGTGGACCCAGTGCCTGAAACAAAGCACAAACAAATTTTCATTTATTTTAACACAAAAATACCAAAATCATATCTTGCCAGTGGAGGATGCACTCTAAGCTATTCGCCTGGAAAGGAGAAAGCAAGACGAAAAACCATTGGGGGAGAGAGAGCAGGGATAGAGCGTGAGGCAGGGAAAAAATTCAAGTGCAAAACCTGCAATTGGGAGCCAGACATATCAGTTAGTTGCTCTGTTGCCTGGCCAAGCCACAGCAGTTGTATGGGCGGTTGCAGGGTGTGTGGGGCATGTGGTTGCTGTCGGCCATTATCGTTTTGGTAGCACAAAAATCAACAGAAACAACAAGAGCAACAACAGCAGCAACTACGAGTCGAACAACGTGAAGCCAAAGCAGCCATTAATTCTTATTTATTTACAGTAATGTCAACGTACAAGGATCCATTTCCCGGCTGGACTGATAATTTGTACGGGCCATCAGGTCTATGCACTTGGTCTGCCCGGGGACTCGTACGTTGCATTTACGGCACGGCAAGCTGCAAGGCAAATATGGTACCCGCCGATTATGTGGTAAATGCAATGATAGCCACCGCTTGGGATATCGCCAGAAGGTTCGTACAACTCTACAAATTAAGTTGAGCATTTTTCCCTGTCAAAGTTTTTCAGCATTTTTAGGTTGCAGCAAAACTTTTCGCTTCACATAAAGTTGGGTATCAGTTTGAATTTAAAAGTTATCTCTTTTGGTTAGAAATTCTATATTTTTGAAGCAACAGTATTTCAAAATGACTATGTGCCTCGTGGTCCTGCTACATTGAATTAAGAAGTCGTAAAATAATAAGCTTTGGTAATAAAACCGTCACGTAAGTCATCGGGCGGTGTGGCTTTAATCGGTTGGCCTGATCCCGGTGGTCTGATTCGGGTGGCCTAATACGTGTGGTCTGATTTGGGCGTTGTCCTACAGGAGCATTAAAAGCGACAAACATAAATACGATCGCCTCGCCTGGGAATTGAACCAGCGTACTCTCGCTGCTTGTCAGATCCTTAACCTCCAATCAAATTGTCACCGCTTAAAAAAAAAAAAATTATATTTTTCGAGCGGTGTGGTTAGCAAATGTACTAAAAAAATGTTGTCCCATTTTCGTTCGAAATTCGATAAAGTGATTCTTTGCGAATATTC
Source organism: Chymomyza caudatula (assembly GCA_035041775.1). Taxonomy (NCBI): domain Eukaryota; kingdom Metazoa; phylum Arthropoda; class Insecta; order Diptera; family Drosophilidae; genus Chymomyza; species Chymomyza caudatula. The sequence continues at coordinate 2,714,216 of JAWNKW010000136.1, read as the reverse complement.
CATAATCGATTTAAGCAAAATCGATAGACAAAAGAAGACAAAAAAAAAAAACTTTGATTCGAACGTGACCAATTATGGAATTGGATTGGTAGCACTATATATAGTAAAGTTGGAAGCAGACGTAATCATGGCTCCATGGTAAAAGTAAAAGAAAAAATTATTCAAACGTGACCAAAAATTGACTATTCATAATAGTAAAGTTGATTGCAGACGTAGCTTTTGTTTTATATATATATTTTACAAATTATTAAATGATTCGATACGTGATAGTCCACTAGCGACATATTTTTCCATTATAGCTTACTTCATATAAATATATATCATATATAGAGGACTGTTCATAAATGACGTCACCAAATTTTGTAAGGCTCCCCAGCCTTGTCACAAATAGTCACATTTAGGCAACTCCACTGCCCCAAATGTGACGTCACAAATAGTGCACAAAAAAAATCAAAAGAGTCAAAAATTTAAAATTTAATACAAGATGTTTGATGGATATGATGGATTTAAAATGAAAAGAAAACATTGCATAAAGATATAAAGAATTTATCAACATTTCGATTTTTACGTCATGTTTTCCAAATACAGTCAATTCTTAAAAATTTGTTTCATACTATGAATATTTTCAATGTATGTTTAGATTCGAATTACGCAAAGTTGAAAGCCTTGCCAAATCGGAGCTGCCAGTCTACAATTATGTGTCCGATGTGAACAACATTACCTGGGGTCAGTATATGCATCTCTCCCGCAAAGGATTTCACGAGCCATTCGACAAAGCTCTCTGGTGAGTTGCAGTTAGTAGTTATTTTGCTTTCTCACTTCTGCTGGCACTCTTTGCAGTGAATAAAATATGTTGCTTTTTAATTCGCATATTTTTAGTGCCAACAAAAAGTCAAAAGCACATACGAAACCGCAATATTGTATCCATTTCTAAGCCAATGCTTAAATATGCTATATTTTCTCTGCATTTAAACCATTTTTTTTTTTTTGTATATGCTGCATTTGTGTGGGAAAATTTATCTACGCTTGGCTAATACCTTGCAACAACTAAAAAATGGTCAACATATCGCGAAAAATTCCAAACGAAAATCGAAATGAAACAAAAACGATAAACCGGAAAACCGCCACAACAACAACAACGGCAACTACACTAAACCGCTTGGATGACAATCGTTTGGCATGGATTCGGCTGGTGGGGATTGGTTTACGTAATACCGGGTCATGCTGGGACATGGTGGAGCACATTATTGTCACAGGTGCTTCTCTTACGTTATAATACCCTCGAAGCCTCTGCATGGTGCAATTGCATTTTTCTTGCACAATATCCCAGCTTATATTTTAGATTTAATTGCCATGGTCACCGGACAAAAGCGCATGTAAGTACATAGAAAAACACACACAGCCTTGTGCGAGTGTGTATGTATGTCACCTGTGTGTGTGTGTGTGTGTGTCTAGCTACATTGAAAGGATTTCGAATGGTACAGAGAAAAGCGATTGCCATTGAATTACATTTGTATCTGGCTGAGCGCAATGTTTGTTTGCAAGTGTTTTTACTCACAACTCAGTCCAACTTTTGTCATTGTGCAGTTGGCAGCGAACCAGGCGTATACGTTATATTTAACAAATTGCAATTAGGTGCGCATTAACTGTGCTTTGTGCATTTATTTATAGCATCAAGTGGCAAGCGCATCAATTTTCAAAGCAAACTCCTTTGGCAGTCACAGCAGCTGCATCTAATGGCAGCTAGTTACTCGATACTTAATAGACGATACCAAGACTAATTTGTATGCACACACACGCACATAGCACACTCGAGATACACATTTTTCGATACCCTGACTAATTAGATTCTATATACAGCTACGTTAAGGCATATCGCAAAATCTCGCGCATAATCAATATGATGGCTTGGTTTGGCCTGAAGGAGTGGAGATTCGCGCATCACAACATTGACGCACTGAACGAGATGGTGCCGGCTGCAGAGCGCACATTGCTGCAGTTCAACATAGCAACGATTAATTGGAACGAATATTTTCGCTCATATCTCAGTGGCATAAGGCGCTACTTCTTTAAGGATAACGTTAACGATAATAAATTACAGCAGCGCAAAACTATTTATCGCAGGTGAGTGAGCCAACAACAGCAACAACTGTAACTGTAACTGAGACGTTGACTGAGACAGAGACTGAGACAGAGACTGAGACAGAGACTGAGACTGAGCGAGCAGCAGTCACTAAGTACTTTTTAATTACACTTTGTTTGCTTTCATGCTGTTGCCATTGCCGTTACCTTCTGCTATTTACTTCTGCCATTGCTCCTTGGACTACTCCTACTACAACCACTTCTACTTCCACTTCTACTTCTACTTCTACTATGATGCTGTTACCATGGCTGCCATTTAACTTGGTTACTGGGATGCTCTTGGCTTTTGTGCGCTGGCCAGAATGCTGCTGCTGCACACGCTGCTGAAGACGACATTTGGTCTTTCATTAATTATGTGCATTTTGAAAGTTTATCTGCGCGTTTTCAAAATTATACCAAAGATTACGCTCTGAGCGTAGCAACAATCCACACCGCATCTCTAACAGCTCTAATAACAAAGCGCTCATCATTAAAAATTGTAATAAATTGTAATCAGCAATCGGGAATCAAACGTATAAACAATGTAAGAGTTATTGTAAGTTGGAATAAAGTTTCAATGCCTTCAAGTTTAAGTAAATGTTTTGATTCTGACTCGCATTACTCATACGCATCGCTGGCTGACATCAACTTAACATTGTCATTTATTCTGCACTTTTGTCTTCTTCTTCTTTTAGAGTTGCTGGGAAAAGTTTTTTTGCCAGACAAGTTTTCATTCATAATTTTTCATATTTCTTAATATTGTTATTGCTGTTGTTGTTCCGTTTGTTGTTGTTGCTAGTATAGCGTTGACAATCCGTAAAATGGCGTCTTAGTTGGCTCTTCAACTTGCGGTGGTTGTTGCTTGTTACCTTTGCCATATGAGTGAGTAGGTATGCATGTGTGTGTGTGTTTGTATTTCCGAGCGTGGGTGAGTGTTCACAGGTAAAAGTTTGTTGTGCCACAACCTGAACTTTATACTTTTCTTCATACATTTTTTTTGTACTCTATATATATTTCATTACATTCTGCGTTTTTATTTTTGCTCCTCTCATGAAATATGATGCAATTTCAGTGCGATAAACTTGCAAGGACGTCATAACATGCGCATAACACATGAAATGCGAGTAGTAAGATTTTACTTTGCAAAAGGCTTACATGACTTTATGGAGGCGCTAATAAACGGAAGAGTCATAAATCAGCCATTAATTTCGCAAGCATGTTTGCTAATGGCTTTTTACAGTTTAACGTTTTTAATTAAGGTGGACATATTGCCGCATTCTATCAATTTTCAGCTATACTGGTGATCCAGACAAGTCGTATTCTATATTTACGGAGCTGTATAGTAACACTGTCCCAGTGGACCAAAAGGTACTCTTTCCATGCATTTTTCTCTTCGAGTTCGTATTCGTATATTTAGTACCTAAAGGTACTAAAGATTTGTGCATTGTATGTAACAGGGACTTGGTAACCTTGGTAGCCTGTAAATTAATTTTTTTAGGCTGCAAACGACCTTGCCCATTGTGCCATATCCGATAGAGTAAGAGGATAGTTAAAAAGAGGAAAATAATAAGGAAGAAGACTAGACTTAACACGATCTTTAAAAAGTGGAGAAGAGTGCGTAAAAGAGGAGTATACCCCTTACTTCATCATTTCCCAAAAAGCGTTTATTTGTCCTTGCAAAGGCAAAAGTGACACAAAATTTGCTATGTCGAGTCGTTCTCTTCGTTAGAGGTTGGTTCGTTAGTCACACATATACTAGCTAGAAGCTGGCATGTCGTGTTATAACCAATGGGCTCGCACTCCTTTGCCCTTAAGAAGAAGAAGATATCTAGAAGCCTTCTGTTTTAGCAAACTGTCGGCAAACAACCAATCGCTCATGAATAGGTTGAATTTGCATCAAGATACCAACCTGCACCAGTCCCATTCTTGTGTTCTATTGTTGGTAAAGTGGGATGCGTACCTTTTTAGAGCTGCAAAACTATCGATATTGACGTTATTCCATATTTTCCATAGTTAAAAAGATTCGGTAGTAAGTGTAATGCTATCGGCTTGAAAAGATTCGAAATTATCGAATATAGATATATATATAGAGATAGTACTATCTATTTTTCTCCCAGCCTACCTTTGTAAACTTAGCCACTTAGCATGTGTTTCAACTGCCGATAGTGAAAAACATCGTTAATGAGACACAAAAGGGAAACATTCGATAATTCGATAGTTTTGAAGCTCTATCCATATATTGCCAAACTATTGTGCCAATATACCCATGAAACATTACATCCGTATCTTCACATACACATTGACACCAAACCGTGCTGTGGTGAACACATAAAGACAATTTTTTCAATGTGTCTGGTGATGCTTTAGAAAATGGAATGGCTTTTGGGCAGGCGCAGCAAGTTCGCCATTGAAAACAATATTTCGCTCCGAAAATGTTGTATAACGCCAATCTGAGAGAAATGCAGCAATCTGAACACTCAAGTCATAAAAAATAAGTCTCCTCGAAATATATATGACTCTTCTTGGCATGTTAGGAATAGAAACATCCAACGGAACTGCGGCTATGAGGATCGCCTCAACGTCCACCCAAACTTGCATGTGCTCGCAAAGCCCGGAGGGGCCAAATTCGCGTGCAGATACAGACACGGCCGAAGTGCTACCCGAAGGTTTGACTTACTGCTTGTAAAAGTAAAAAAGCAACTTTGAAGTCGATTCATGTCCTTTATGCTGAGCAGTCAAGAATGATCAGAATCAGCATTCGCGTTGATATAGCTAAATCTTCTTCTCCGTATGAGCAGCTAGATCTGTAAAGCCACAAGAGACGAAGGGAGTGAAGTGACTCTTCCTGAGAGAATAGAGGAACGACTATATTATTTTGAAAAGAAATGTTAGCCCTATGGTTGCCTGTCAGAGATGAATAAGATCAATTAAGGGGTCATTGAAACCGCATAACCTTAAAATTTTGTTGTAGCGCATTTACAAAAAAGGTTGAGATATAAATTTTGAAGCAGCAGCGACGAAAAGAAATGGCTGCGGTGTAAAAGTAAACAATATGACAAACACATATGCCCAAAAATACACACACAAACAGCTGTAAGAGTATACAAATACGGTGTACGTAGGTAAATGTGTGCAGGAGACGCGAAGCTAACCGCATACACTTGCAAGTGGAGATGTACCCGTTACACACACACACACACACACACACACACACACACTCGTGTAATTTTAGTTAAAAAGTTTTATTTTTTGCATATTTCATATTTTCGAAAGTTTTTTCTTCTTCGCGAAGAAAAAAACTTGCTGTTTTTGCTGTTGTACATTTAACATTTTCATTTTTTATGCCACGCACAGACAACAAGACACAGCCAAAGAGGATATATATATGTGTGTGATCGTGTTGGGGGCGCTGAGGGGCGCCCCCGGGAAAAAGGCACAGACCGGCTGACAGGCTGGTACACCCCGCGCGCATTCATTATTGTGTAATATTTTTACATTATTTTATTATAAATCAACAAAATGCACTCAACGCTGATGCAACTTTTCTGTTGCAGCAGCAGCGACGTCGCCGTTGCCGTCGACGCCGGCAGCGGCAGCAACTTGTGCTGCTGACAGCAGAAACACATTAAACGTCATAAAATGCACAAGCAGCATAAAAGTCGAGCTGGTTTCGCCGGGGCCAAGAGTCTGGGCCTCGAAGTTTTGGTTGGGGCTTTGGACGGGTTCGAGAGCGCGTAGGGTCGGCTTTTTACTTTTGTAATTTATTTTTGCTTGAATTAATGTGCATACTTTCTGCGCTTCAGCGCACTTTGCTGCACAGTTGCCGTTACCTGATAGGCGCCCTTAAAACGCCTTTGCCGCTGCCCTGGCATATACCGTTGCCTTTGGCAGTGATAAGAATGTATAAAAGTGCAGGGCTGGCAAAAATGACACCGTCGGTGAAAATACTTAAACAAATTATCATAAATGTAAAAGTGGCGCCCATGTGAGTGTGTGTGTGTGTGTGTGTGTGTGGGTGTGCTGACATTTTCAAATATCACTGTCATTACTTGGAAATTTTTGCAGTTGTTTGGAATGTCACTCGCAAGAGGAAATGCGGCAGCTGTCAGAGCTGCTTTCATTCCCTATTCCAAAGTTCGCTTTTTTCTTACTCTTACTTCTTGAGCAATGCGTATTCACATCCTGTCTGGCAAACTGAGCAACCTAATAAGTTTTTTGCTGAGAGACAATAATTGAAAGTGAAGGCGCAAAGCGTTTGCAAATTGGCATTTAAATTGAAGAAGAAGCATAAGCCAAGGGATTGGGATATTATGCATTTGGTTAAATAAGTTTGGAATACTTTGATTATAACATATGTGAGATTTTTAAATAAATGGTACGAATTGATTTGTTAGCAAAAAAAATTGATTCATTTATTGCCGATATGCTTTAATTGCTTCAAGTACTTAGATTCACTTTATTAAGTCAGAATTTGTATAATGTAATGTAAAATCAATTCTAATTTTCGATCAAGTCACTTTAGCTTATTCAAATAAGTTAAATAAGTTTGGAATACTTTGATTATAACATATGTGAGATTTTTAAATAAATGGTACGAATTGATTTGTTAGCAAAAAAAATTGATTCATTTATTGCCGATATGCTTTAATTGCTTCAAGTACTTAGATTCACTTTATTAAGTCAGAATTTGTATAATGTAATGTAAAATCAATTCTAATTTTCGATCAAGTCACTTTAGCTTATTCAAGAAGTCATACTCAGTGACGCATAAAATATATAATATATGGTGTAAGATTTTTTAGCGGATTTTGAAAAAATCAATCGATAACGACACATGGCAAACAAATCTTCTTCAGAGAAAAGTTCTTTTCTTAAAAACGGAGTATCTGAAACCAAATCCAACAGCTGATTTTACTTGAGCTATTAAACATTTTCCTTCACGCCAGTTATATGTGAACATGAAAAATGTCAATCAAATTTACTTATTTGCAGGCATTCAGGTATTACTTCATTGGATCGAACAGCTGTGAACTAGCGCCATCTTGCATGCGTATATACTAGCGCCGTCTAGCTTATGTGATTTGTTAGCAAAAAAAATTGATTCATTTATTGCCGATATGCTTTAATTGCTTCAAGTACTTAGATTCACTTTATTAAGTCAGAATTTGTATAATGTAATGTAAAATCAATTCTAATTTTCGATCAAGTCACTTTAGCTTATTCAAATAAGTTAAATAAGTTTGGAATACTTTGATTATAACATATGTGAGATTTTTAAATAAATGGTACGAATTGATTTGTTAGCAAAAAAAATTGATTCATTTATTGCCGATATGCTTTAATTGCTTCAAGTACTTAGATTCACTTTATTAAGTCAGAATTTGTATAATGTAATGTAAAATCAATTCTAATTTTCGATCAAGTCACTTTAGCTTATTCAAGAAGTCATACTCAGTGACGCATAAAATATATAATATATGGTGTAAGATTTTTTAGCGGATTTTGAAAAAATCAATCGATAACGACACATGGCAAACAAATCTTCTTCAGAGAAAAGTTCTTTTCTTAAAAACGGAGTATCTGAAACCAAATCCAACAGCTGATTTTACTTGAGCTATTAAACATTTTCCTTCACGCCAGTTATATGTGAACATGAAAAATGTCAATCAAATTTACTTATTTGCAGGCATTCAGGTATTACTTCATTGGATCGAACAGCTGTGAACTAGCGCCATCTTGCATGCGTATATACTAGCGCCGTCTAGCTTATGTGATAGCGCCACCTCGCGATACAACAACCTTCCATGAACATGCATGCATGATTTTTGAAGAAAACATCAAATATATCGTATGCAAATAAAAAAGTGCATAGCCCGGAAATTGAACCTACGATCTTAAGAGCATCTTTGCTTGCTGCATACAATCATCCCAATTGTTGGATCAGCTAACAAGCAGTGGCCGTATTTACTATGTTCGCTCTGAATGTTATCATAAAACTGAAATACAATCGTGCTGTGCAACCTTATTGCCGCTCTCCTCTTTCCTGTAGACACTGCAAATGCAGCAACAGAGGCACAGATTCCGAGGCAGGCGACACGAATCTGTCCACACAAATCATTGCACACGGTTTGACCCCCAAGACGAAGTTAAATATGTTTCATATCCAAAAAGAGAAAAGACGATTTCGACTGTTCAAAATCGTTCAAAAGACATGACAGAAAATATCATTTTATGTTCATCATCTTCGACTGAATTTATCAATAATAGGCCTTTTTACATCTTATACAATACCTAAAAATTTTTAATTTTTGAATCCTAAAAAAGTTTAAAGAAAAACGTGCAATAGAAAAAAAATGTGTTTTGGTTATTTAACTTATGATAACTAACTTAAAAAGAAAGCCTCTCTTGCTCAAAACGTAGTGAGACTTACCTGCTTGATTACGGACACAGCATTCTCGTTTCAGAAATACACCTGTTTCTCTTGAACACACTCTCTGGCATACTTGCTCAGTTTCCAAGGAAATTAGTTTGCATTGCTTACAACAGCAGCCAGTTGGTTAAATGCAGTATTTGTCAAGGGACAACTCTGACCATCGTTGGGCAAGACCATGGAAATCCAGTCAAGCACGATTTACGAGCGGCATTGTTGACTCCAGACTTCACCCGGCGGCTCAAAATGGCCGCCAAAGGCATTCTGTTGCTGGCGCCAAAAAGCATTTGCAATTCACCATGGCAATGACATGCGTTGTGGCACATGGGCGGTGGTTCATGATGTGGCATATGAATGCAACTTCATCAGCAGTCAAAAGCAAATTTGTGCAAGTGCAGCAAGCGGCATAATCAACTCATGGAGTGCCATGACTATAGTGCCACAATCTTGGTAACTTTCATACGCAGCGTGTACACTATTTCTCTGCAAGTGACGCTTCGTCAGTCAATTTGCGTGCGTGCGTGTAATTGAGCGCTCATGTGCAGCGAGTTTAGCTCCTTCTGTTTCTGCTTCTGACCCAGCTTGTTGCATGTTCAGCGTGCTGCAAAAGAATTTGATTGTATCTGGAACTGTGCGAAAATCGGTGCAACAGTAGGTTTGATGGTAGGAACCCATTTTAAGCAGACACCGAATTCAAGGAAATTGATGAACAGCGAACTAGTCAAATATGTGTATAAAGTTCTACCAGCCTCTAAGTTTTCTACCTTGTTTATCGAAAAAGTTAATGGCTGAAAACTTATGCTGGATCACAAGTTGCACCGTTTGGTCAACAAAATTTTGGATGTGTTTCATAAGAAGCAATGTTGCAATAGTATCGTTAACAAGTTTATGACAGGATTTGGAATAGTGGAGGTCAAAGGCTCACTTTCTGCTCCTTATTTCTGGATTTTGTATTCGTATCTGGTGCTCTTAAATTAGAGGTGTTGAAACCCTTGGTGGTTCTACAAGGGAGTGTATTGACTTCTGCTATCTTTACTTTATATACTGCTGAACTGCCCTTGCCCTTTGAGGATATCTCATTTTATGTCAAAACTATTAGCTTCATTTGTTGATGATATTTGTTGTTTCTACAGCTCTACTGACGAGTATGGGATTTCTGATGTCTTTGCCCTTGAAATGTGGTCCAATAAATGATACATTAAGATGAATGAGTCGAAGTAAAGGTATACCTTTACATGAGGTTACTTGAGCTGGAGAGCATGACGAAGACGAAGCGGAAGATAAATAAGAAAATATTCTACTATAAGATAGTTTGGAGGTTGGCGAACGTAGCAAGTTAGGAGCAGCGGATTTTGATGATGATGATGATGAGGATGAAGATGATCAAAAGTTGATCCAGGTTTGAATCCCACCTTCATCTATTTCATACTTATAGAGTAACTTTACTGCAGAGGTACGTTTTGCTAAAACCCCCGCTTAATTGTCATGATAGGCTTAATATATTGGTGAAAGTATTACCAAATTCAAGAATGAGATAATATAACATGGTTTGTAGCCCTAAACTAGATTGAAACCGAATCTGACTTCAATCGAATAACGTAATCTAAGTCTCAAGCTAAATGCTTGATCTGATGAATTTCGTAACGGATTATTTTGATTGTATGACAACTTTAGTTAGGCAACTTCCATACCTATGTATATGGTAACCAAATTTCTTTCGCTCTTCATTTTCCGTACTGCTAACGATAGCTACCATTGTTTTTGAATCTACACATCTTTACATCATTCATTTAAATCAATTTTCATAAAATTCTCTTATAAATACAGTTTCCCGTTAGTTGCTTTTGTCATTTGAAATTAGTTCAAAAAGGCATTTGATTATAAATTTTAGTTTACATTTATCGTTTTAGTACATTCCGTTCCGTTTAGACATAAGTTCCGTATGCGTAATTTGTTGCAGATGCAACTGCAAAAGATGGCGAAAGACATTTAACTTAATGCCGCAAAACTGATACGAGGGACTACGGAAAATGTCCAAAGCGTATCGAATAGACTGCGTCATAAAGGAATACAAATGCCAACAAAGCAAGCCGGTAAAATACCGAGCTCAGCCTTAGACGAACCCAATAAAATTGAGATAGATACATATAAGTCGCCATGGGGCATAAATCAAAATTTTAGCTTAAACTGCAAACAAGGAAAATATTTTTCCACCTGCATGCGGCATACAACCTACTACAATCTACTATATATGTACACATGTGTTCCTATGGGATTTTTAATTTAAAACAACATGGCAGAAGTTCGAAGAGCACCTGTGCTGGCCAGGCTAAGGACCACCTACTCCGCATGGGGCTAAGTGGTTGGGGTTGACCAGCAAAAATCTAAGCCACCAAAATGGAGAGCAATAATAGCTGAGCCCTACAAACAAAATGCTTTAAAACGCCATTAGTTGTTTGTCTAGACCCTAATGTGCTCATGTCAAACTCGTGTGTATGTGTGTGTGTGTGCGCTGCTGGCCTACCTGTCTGAGCCTGGCCAGAACGTAGCAGCAATAAAGTAGATTTGTGTCGCATTCTGTAGATACTTGCACTTTTTTTTTGTCATTTTGCAAATCTGCAGAATACGGAAAACCTGCATGAGAGTCAAGTCAACTTGGTTTAAGCTAATGACCACAGAAGGGACGCTCATCCAGCAGCTTCCTGCACTTACAAGTCCTCACACGCACAAAAACATACACATACACATTTCATACATTTGGTTAACTTCAATGTCCGCAACGTTGTCTCATGCCTTGTATGAATAGTAAAATGGCTGCCTTCAACATTTTTGCATCAAATGTTTAAGGTACTCAGACAAGGACTTGGTGCCAGTGCAAAATGGAAGTGCAGACGAGGAATCCGATTTTAGCCTGAATTTGAATTTGAATGTGCCACAAATATGTGCAGCAGCTCATCTGAGTTTGTTGATAAGACGTTTGAACAGATTGCAAAATGAAATGAGTGATTGGATTGGAGCTGGAACATAGTGCACAGTGAAGTCATATTGAGTCTTATGCATTTAACTATCTTTTGCGATGAAAAGCAATTCATAGAGAGTGACAGTTGAAAATTATGATACGAAACATTGTAAAGTAATTTTCGGATTTTATATGACTAAGCAGAGATTCATTGATTAAATATGTGGTTGGGAGTTGATTGAAGTGTTTTTGAAGTTTTGGCAAAGGATGATTAGTGTGTTGTATAGCTGTTATTTAAGCTCAGTAAAGTGCGTTGTTTGAGAACATAACATCTTAGTTTGTCCACACTGAAAAAAGGCAAAATTAACTTAAGGATACAACTTTTGATTTGGTCCCTGCGTTGATTATGTCAAATTTTGTGTACAAATCATACCTAAAATAATCAGAATGAGCCGTAAGCTAAGGCCAGTCGGGCCGCTAATCGGCATGCCGATACAAAAAACTTGACCGACAATCTGCACGCCGACGTCTGTGTGTGTCCACCACACTGCGTGCATTTATTCTTAGCCAGCAATGAGCCAGTCTTGCCCTTAAATGGATCCAACTTTTGAACGCAAATCTAACAAACTCTTTACTTGATCTAAGAAAATCCCTACTTTGATGGCTTTGACAACGCTTGGGATTGATTCAAATAGAAAAGAGTTTATTTTGTCGTTTTTGAATTCATGTCTGCCAGTGGCCATCAGATGTTGAGTTCACAAGGGGATCAATATGTAATGCATTGATATATGTGCTGTTACTGTTTATAACTATAGATTTATGACTATACTCACTATTACGTGTTTGATAGAAACAGCCACCAATAAGGTTATGTATCTGCTCCAAGTACTGCGTTATTGCAGACGCGAGGAGAAAAGCATACACTCTTTCATCAAATGCTCCATTCCAAGGTAGAACAGCATCTAACGAGTATATGTTAGTGTTCTCGTAGAAACTGGCTCTAATATGGCTGACCTTCTTTTCCAGTGTATTCGTGGGAACAGCTTCAAACAATCGGCCAAAAGGACTCTTTTCCTGGTTCTTCAGATACAACTTCCTTGGCCATTACAGTATTAAGCACCTGTTTCGCAGCAACTGTTCTGTCAGGCTAATCCTTCGGCACATACTCAGAGGGTACCTTCCAGATAGTTACTTTCTCATTGGAGAGAAGATACTGGCATCGGTTCCCACGACCAACAACAACCGTGATTTTCTTGCTCCGAAATCAGTTTTCCACTAACAAGTTTGCTTGCTTTGGAGCCAAGCAGCACATCTGGCCAAGCCTGATGACATATTCAACACGTTTTGTAAATTTAGACAAAAAGCAGGTAACCTGCTGAAACAGAAGTATCGACGTTATCCCACGATGCCAGTCTTGACGATTTGTTCTTTCTCGTCAATGTTGAGGGAAAACAAATCAGCGTCAATTTGGACGGCTCTCAGCTGGTCAAAGTGCACTTGGACATGTAGCAGCAGAACCACATTAGAAACAAAGTTGACAACTTTACTTCGATCTATAGGAAGTTTACCTGCAGTGTTGTTACCTTCAGATTGCCAGACAAAATACAAGTTTTTTTAAAATAAGTTAAACAAATTTTAAGTAAATCTCATTTCATTATTCTTTATGCATTGTTTTCCACTTGATTTTCCATCCGGACAGTCAAAAGTAGAATGTTACAAGAAACATATACTAAATGGGAAGTGTTGTGTGTTCGAAACATTAATTAATGAGGGAGTCAGCATTTTCAGCTTTGCCATAATAATGTATCGTAGCAAAGCAGGGTCATACTTATATAAATATTTGGGGAAGGGAAAGTGGGGGTGGAGGACTTTGAAGTAAGCCAACTTTGCCAGGACATGCAATGCGAAACACCTTTGGCGCTTAAATGTAATTTATTTAGTCTACTTCACGCTCATAATGCTACACATCCGCTACCATAAAATATAACTCAGTGCTCACACACACACACAAACACACACATGCACATAGACATATAGATCACTCAACGCCAGTCACAGTCAGCCACATAGACACACACACACACACACACACACACACACATAGACACACACACACACACATACAGACACATAGACACACACACTCATTACACATAGGCAAAAGGGCTTTCATGTAACGCGTGTTCGTCGGCAATGCTCAAGAGCAAGTCGCTCGGAAAAATTATGTTGCACGTGATATGCTTCAGCAATTCGTTGCGAAAATGTAACGGTATAGCTATAGCTAGCAGTCAGCTGAGCAATGGCGACTGCAAACGGCAGCGCAGCATGTGCAGCCAACGGCAAAATGAGCCTGATAGTGTGTGTGAGTGTGTGTGTGTGTGTGTGTGTGTGTGTGTGGTGTGTGTGTGTGTGTGGGTGTGTGTGTGTGTGTGGGTTAAGGTATGAGGCAGCTACGTGCGCACCACTGAAGATGAGCTCTGCTTAGAAATATAAATTGAAATCATCAACTGGCTTTGTGCGTTTTATCAACATTTTTACGTGCCTTTCGTACAGCGCGTTACTAACGCTGCGTTGAGCAGCAATGCGCTCCAAGACCCCGTAACGCCCCGGCCAAACCTCGTGAAACCCACTGGTTATTACGCTAAGCTTTGCCTGACAGTCGACAGCCCTTTTAGACGGCGTTTTTGTCCTTGTTTTTGTCTAACGCGTCTACTCTCTAAGTATTTTTATGTCACGAGCCGCGAGTGCCAACTGCAAATTAAGCAATTTTGTTACCGCTTTGCAAGGAGTTTTGCTTGTTGGCGTTTTGGCATTTTACAGGTTGCCATTTACTGCCTGATTCTCTGTGTAGGTGTGAGTGTGCTCGGTTTATTAAGATAAACGATGATGAACGATGCACACAAACAAAATGGCTACTTCTGGTAGTTCACTCCATGCTTATCTCATTAACACAAAACAAGAGCTCAAAGAAGCTTTAATCATCCAAGTCTAAATGACTTATATATTTTGTTTGTTTGTAATATATTAACCCTTTCATAGGTCTGCTGCCAGCAACAGTTTTCAACTAGATCTTGCAATCTAGCAGCTCCCGTCCAGGTAATAGGTATCTCCGCTGGAGCCTCCTTTTGGGTATACTACTGACCAAACCAGTGGCCAGCCTTGCCTCACCAGCCCGTAATTGTGACGCAAAAGAGAATTTGCACTTTGATCAGGGATCTCAGCAATTTGCAAAGCAGAATGGAAAGCTCTTTATCTCACATACCAGAGGGCTTTATTAATAAAGCGAAAAGTCGTATATTGCATAACCTGAAAACGATTTCAGTTACCTTAGCAGGCCACTTCCAGATTGGCGCCCTACATAGCCGAACCGGCGCCAGGATCGCCAGATAAGCCACACGACTGTCTGATGTTAAGCTAAATCCTAAAAGGAGATAGAATGAAACTTCTTCAACCATGGTGGCCACCTTTCCTGTAATTTGTTGGTAAAAAGTAAACCTATTATCAAGTACTAAACACAGATATTTAGCTCTGGTAGTACACCACTTCTCACCGCGTAGCAAACGTTTAAACACTTTCACACATTTGTCTTAAAGTCCAAGGCCACAGTTCGCTCCTGATGACTCCTCAGCAGCAGTCGCTTTATTCGGAGAGAAACAAAAACGTCAGCATAGGTACAAATGCATTAGCTGTATGCGAACTGAAACTTCTGCAAAGCAAACGGAGGAGAGAGGTTGGTTCACGTTATGCCTAATGTAGGGAACTTCTCATGGCGGCCCATATCATCTTTCATTAGAAGGCGGGTGTGTCTCAAATCCTACGCACAACCCTGTTGAAGTCCTATGCAGACTTCGCTGCGCACCCCAGCTCACGCTCGTAGCGTCACACCGCTTAAAGAAAAACAACAACTTTTACACCCATTGTCATTCATTATAATGAGCAGTTTTTACTTTTCTCTCTGCCCACTATTCGTCGAACAAACTGCAGCAGCACATTGAAGCATAATTTTCTTGTTTTTGCGTTAGTATGTTTGCTACAGGGAAATGCTCCCAAACTAACTATCAATGCTGATCATTTTGTCTGCACGCCTCGTACATAGCTCAAATCTATAATAACCTAGGCTCCATGGGCCCAGTGTATAATAATCCCACACACAATCGCAGTCAGATGGTGGCTGGCATGTGTCGTCGTTGCATGTTGTGCATTGTGCAACTTTGTGCTTTTGTCGTGGTTTCATTATCCCTTTCGCTTGGGCTCGGCATTTTCCTGCTTCTGCTGCTCCTGCTGCTGCTCATGCTCCTAAGCCGCAACCGTCGACTCTTCTGGCTGTTGTTATTGTTGTGTGTGTTTATGTGTTCGCTGCCGGATGGCGGCTGCCACTGCCACTGCAGCTGACACATTTGCCAATATTGACTACAGCAACTTCACCAACAACATTGCCGTACAATGGAAACCCCAACCGTGCTGTGCCAGCCCCTTTTTCAAAACAAAAAAGTGGGCAAAAAAAAAAGTTGCTTTATAAAATTTCATGTTGACTGCTAGCCGCAGCTCATTTCCGGTGGGTTGCACTGTCCGGTCCTAGGCAAACACTGTTGGCCGAGCTTTTACCACTCATTAGTGACAATTTTCTTGTAGTTGACATTGGTGGGTGTAGCTTTGTGGAAGCCGCCCACAAAACTGTGGTCGGCAAGTGAACAGCAAGCAGTGGCAGTCGTGCTGCAAGGGTAAAGTTTTTCCAACTGGTTTTGACTTTATATTTTTGCTGTATTTAAAGAGCCACTGAAGGGTCAAACTAATGAGTTGTGGGCTCAAGCGCATATATGCAGAATCGAGAGAGTGTGTATGTTTCTGTGTGTGGGCGGCAGGTGTGCAACAGTGTGTGTTGAAGTTTGATTGAAAACCAATTAATTGGAAAAATTAAAATCAAATATTTGCCAAAGCGCTTCAAAAACACTCGACTGGGCTAGGACATGGTTGCACTCACAGAGGGTGAGAAAGCGAGTAGGGAAAGGATAAAAGGCGAGTGAAAGACAGAAAAAGAGAAAACCAAAACTGCATTTCTATTGCTCTGATGCTCTCTTTGCCATCATTTTTAGCGCCGTCCTTCATTTATCCTTCATCTATGATAGTGCGTGTGTGTGTGTAGCTCTATGGAAAAGCTCAATCAGCGCACGTTCGCGCCACAAACTCACGTGCAAACACTTTATGTTGCACGGAAACTCTCATTCCATCTTGCTCTTTGGCGCTCTCTCTCACACACTTATGATTTTTAAGTGCAATTCTACCTTGCCACAAAACAGTTTCCCTAACTGTTATTCGAGTGTGCGGTAATTAATGCCGTTGAAAAAGTTGTCTATAGAGTGTGGTTCGCTCACTAACCCACACACTCACTCACTCAAAATTATATATTCAAGTATAGCTACAAATTGTTGAGTTGGTCTCTTTGTAAGAGCTCACAGAAGATAAAGCAAAGTATTTGCAATTTAAAGCTGTTAGTTTCATAGCTAGTTTTTGGTTAGTATTTAATTCTTCGCGATGGCCAACGGCATATAATTACTTGTATAAAGTCCCACCAAATTCAAGGTAATGTTGACAAATTTGATTTTGATTGAGAAAGAAGTTCTAAATCGTTTAAATTAAACAGTACTAGGGACTCCGTCCCCTGCTCGCTTCGCTCACCAACCCTGGTACACCTCTTGTGGTTCCCATTCCCCTTCGTGTCCTTCTTCCTACTCTTCTTCTGCCTCTTACTATACATATACCAGCTTACAAATTGTTCAATGGTCTCTACCATACTCGTGGTGGCACCATATATAATCAGCCCCACATAGTGCTACATATAAATCGGCGTCCCAAACTAAAGCCTGTGATTTTCCATTTACAATTCACAGCATTTATTTTTGCGGTACGCAGCAAAAAACGAAATAAACAGACTGCCATGTAAGTTGACAACTTTTATGCTGAGAGTTCCCACTTGTTATAGTAAGACTTGCCATACGTACAATTTTTGTGGATTGAAATAATATCTTCCAATTTAAAAATATTATAGTAAAAAAAAAAACTAAATACTCTTGAAGGGGAGAAAAAATATCGCTAATAAAAGCTGTATTTATATGGAACATAACGAATAAACAGCATATAGATTCTGCTACTATAACATGTACCTGGGGAAGTATTGCCGCACAACTAATTAAAGGAGTTGAGTTAAGATGAAAAGCACTTTAAAGGCATTAATATTACAATGCCATTATTATCCTGCCGACGAATGAATGCAAGGGCGCATGGTTGTCTTTGTGCTATAGCTTAAGATTCCACCACAACTATATACGCCGCTTCTTCTTCTTCTTAACTGCTTAACAACCCGTTATCGGATTACGGCCTGATGTAAATACTTTCTTTCATTGTGGTTTTACGTAGTTGGTTCCAAACCCTACGCCCAACCCTTTTTAGGCCTGGAGTTGCTCAACTGGTCTCGAAAGAACCAAGCTTTGACCTGCTGAGGTGGTATTCTCTAACCCGCTCACCACACGGGAAATACGCCGCTAGCGCCATAAATAAATAATGATCTTTGTTTGCCATTTACTCGCTCTTTTTGATGATAACAAACACAACTAAAGTAAACTGATAATACGGAGTCAATACGGTTCAAGTATTTTCCTTCTGGTCACTAAATAAGTTAAGTAATATTTTAGTGTGTCATTGTTATGCACGGACGAGGAAAACTTACTTCGAATTCCCCACAACCAATGAAATCAAATAAAATCAAATGGGTTAGCGCCTCTTCCCATGAGTTTTTGTATGTTGACGGCCTTAATAGAAAAATGAAACATAAATGATTCTATAATAGCCATAAATCCACTAATACTTGACTTGAGCAAATTTTAAAATTTGAATATTTACCACACATTTTGCGCGCATATTTCTCTCTGTGTAGCTATGAATCCATATAATCCTTGGCATAACGTTTGATATGTGTCAAAACTCAATTTCGCTACAACTATTGATTCGCATAAAAACCATAAAGGTTCGATAATAATTTGCATTGTTAAATGATCCCCGAACCCGGCGCAGTACCAGCTTTGTATCAGGCAACAATTGAGGCGGCAAGCCATTAAAGCCATTTGGTTCAACGCGCACCGTAAACACTGCATGCTCCAATGCTGCCAAGAACAATTAAAGATTTCAACACCCAAAGCCACAAAAATCTCGCAGAAGCACGCAAACAACAGGCACAAAAAACGAGAAGAACCCAAATAAAAAAAGCTGAAAGTGAAAGCCAAGCCAACCAAAAACATTTAAAGTGAAAACGTCAGAGTGCAAAGCGTTCCAGGGGGAGAACGGCGGAGGAACGCACACACTACTATGGCATGTCCGGGGATTTAAGCCCGGAGCACGCGACTACGGAATGGCGCATGTAGCTGGCAGCTTTAAGGCTCGCTGCACCTCGATCTGGAACAAAAAACAAAAAAAAAAAATGTATGTAAAGAAATAAATAAAAATGAAATCTGCAAACTGAAGCTACAAATGATATAAGCAAACACACAATTTGCGCCACTTAGCAGCAAATGGACGAGGCTATTAATAATTCCATTCCATTCCATTCTTTAGGGCCGAGCGATGGGCGAAATTGGACCAAGCCCAAAGATAATAAGGAAATATGAGTTTGTGGCCGCACTCACTGAGTGCCGGTGGCCACAAGAAACAAACCAGAGCGTCAAGTTGATGACTACGGTCCGTTGGAGAGAGACGGACGTGAAAAACGTCAGCGACCACAAATGCCAAGTCGCAAACGAGGCAAACGAAGAAACACGAGTAAACATTGCAGAACGCGCTTGTAAAACAAGCCAGTCAACAACAACAACAAACACTCACTCACACACACACACACACACACACACGCACACACACACCCACACACACTCACACACACACACACACACTCACACACACACAGTCACACACAATAAATTGAGAACGGCAACAGCGCAGAGCAGCAAAACTCATAAACAATGTAATAATAAGGCCAACTGTGCGTGGCGCTACTTAAGACATGAGCCTGCCACTTCCTGCCGAACCCCCAGAAAGGACTCAACGTCCAACAGCTTCCCCACGGCATTGTGTGTGTGTGTGTGTGCGTGTGTGTGTGTGTGTGTGTGTGCAACATGGCTGCTGCCTTATGATTGCTGTTATTGTTGCGGTTGTTGCTGCGGCTTCTTGACTTTGCTTGCCTTTCGGCTTATAAATCTTACTTAAAGCTGCTCTCTAATTGCGCTCTATTAAAAAAATGTTAATTGTCATTAGGATGAAGATGTCCTCCATTACTTTTGCCTCGAGCGTTAAGTGAGTTTCGTCACCCACTCTTGCCCTCTCCCTCTCTCTCTCACTCTCTCTCTGTCTCTGTCTCACTCTCCCAGGACTTTAAGCTGCACAGTGAATGATAGATCTGCTAGCGAGCTGCCAACTCCGTGCACTTTATTATATATATATATGTTTTTTTTTTTTAAGCTGACATTTTTTTTACCACTTTAATTTTATTTGGATTTATGAATTTAATTAACTCGATTTTAATTGCGTTTCCGCTTTGCTGCATTACCGATATGAAATTATAAACGCGCTGACCCGCAGTACTCACTGTTTGAGTGATTGAGAGCATAAAGGGTAGAACCAACAATTTTTAATTAAACTGCATTTGCTTATCTCGGCATTTCTTTGTGTTGGAAATGTCATTACAAAAGCAGGAAATTATACCAAATGCTATTCTTTTTTGTAAAAAGAAAAAAAAATAATAAATTCAAATTTAGTAATAATTAAAAATTGGCATTTCCCCTTCTGCGAGTTCATCTCTCGAAAAAATTATTTTCCGATATGAATGCTCTTTACATGGGATATAAGTAAAATTTGAAAATCGGCAATTTTTTGTGTATCAGTCAAAGTTTTAATGTAGATTTCTTTCTAAAATACAATTCTGGAATTATCGCCGTTGTTCAGTTTTGACGTTAATCTTACGATATTTATTTTCAGTCAGTAATTCATTAAGACAATTCAAATTTTTAAGAATTATTGCGAAAACCAGATAGTCGGTTTAGTGCCTTTCAGGGCTGAAAGTTTAGGAAGCTTAGACTAAATTACTCCTAACAACTATACCTTTCCCGTTACATTTGGGTTCGCTAATTTCGAATCTGGCAATAGTTTTAGATTTACGAGCACGGCTATCGAATTATCTCTAAATAAATTCGAGTTCTTGAGAGTTGCAAATTGAGCAAGTTGCATATTATTCAATATTCAATGCAATTTTAGT
Source organism: Chymomyza caudatula (assembly GCA_035041775.1). Lineage (NCBI taxonomy): Eukaryota > Metazoa > Arthropoda > Insecta > Diptera > Drosophilidae > Chymomyza > Chymomyza caudatula. The sequence goes on along the minus strand of JAWNKW010000136.1, from coordinate 2,693,411 downwards.
AAAAGGGGTTTAAACATCTATTACTTACAAAGTTTTGGTTAATGGTTCTCAATTGTGGTTAACAAAACTATGAACTCGTTAAATTTTTGTTGAAAAAAAATAATTTTATTTTTCTAGTTCAAAGTAATTAAATAACCAGTTACATGTTTCTTTTGAACTTTGGGGGTTGCTGGATTTACTCAGATGGTTTTCCATTGTCCGTTCACAACAGATTTATAACCAATTAGTTAGTTTTATAAATCCAGCTAATATAAATTTGTTGTGAAATATATATATTTATTTCTCTATAGGTCTTTTGCACCACTTTTACATTAAGCGTCAAAACACTGTCTAAGGTTTACAAATAGCAATATTATAAATGCTTCTGGCCATGGTCGCCAATCACCCGCACCTTTTGTGCCGTGGATGAGGTTCTATTACTGATACCAACAAAAATGTTTGCCTCTTGTGCATACCAAGTGCCGCCTTAGCTGGGCATTACGTCCTCTGTGCCGGATTATGCTGATGTTGCACCTATGGATTGCCCTTCTATGCAGAATAGAACGCTGCACTTGACGCCACAATGCTTTCACAGACACATGCATAATACATCTCACCCAGTGGTTGTCGGCCTGGTCTTAGTCGGTTATAGCAGTACAACCGCCTTGGGATGTATCCTGAACCCTTGGTCTCCAGCCTTGGCAGCGGATCAACCATGCGCGTATTCGCCAACACCGCGAGCGCACCGATAAGCTTTATCCCGCACTAATACCTCCAGGACAGCAAGTGCCTTATTAGATATAGCTTAAGTTCCAACCAATGCCCTTAAAAGGACGCTTGGAACTCCAAGCCCTATCTCTTTGTAGTGTTTATTGCTGGGCACCGCACTCTCTTACTGACCTTTCTCTTCTACAAACCAATTTCGTACTCGCCAGTTCTCTACTGACTTCTCGACCGACTGCAGAGCACACATAATGAAGGAAATGCCGCCACCGACGCTTCAATATCACGCCGAAAACTTAAACTGGCGCCTAACATCAGCGGTACTCTGCTTATATACCTATTTCTGAACGCCTTCCTGGCAGAGCCCTCTTTCTCTTGACTATCTCTATTCCTTACTCTATCCTTTTTCTATGTCCTATCTCAAAATATTTCGTGCGAATGAATTCAACGGACTGTTGAACGCCTTATACTAATGCCGTTAGCTGTGTGTTCGCTTTCTCGGCTTTCTTTCAGCCCACTAGAAAAATTAGAAAGCGTTATCATTTCAACACTGATTTTAAATCAGAAACGTTTTAGTGGATTATCGAAGAAATTACACGATCGAAAATATTTTGGAGTTTCAGCACTAGGAAATAAACAAAAGCTATCGAGCACGATTTTCAAATTATCGCTTATAAAATATTCAAATAGCGACCATTTCAAAATCTTGCTAGGAAATTCGAAACTGTTACTGGACTCGAAATCCAAATCAACCAGAGAAGCTATGTTTGAACCAAGGGTATTTTATTGAGGTCAAATGTGTAATGATAAAAGTTTATTCGATCATTCATCTGAGCTTAAGAGTATAAAAATCGAATAATTCTAAAATGGTCATTACAGATAAACGGGGTATATGCATAAAGTGGTTACCGAAATTTGGTCGCTTATCCCGACATGCAGGTAAACTGATGTATGGTGAGCAGGATAGAGAATACCACCTCAGCAGGTCAAAGCTTGTCGTATGAGGATACTAACAATGACACCAGGCCTAAAAGGGGTTGTGTGTAGGGTTTGGAACCCACCGCGTAAAACCACTATTCCAATGAAAGGATTTATTTACAACAGGCCAGGTTAAGAAGAAGAAGGTAAATTGATACGCTGAATTCGAATCCGCCCACAGGATTTATCTAAGGGGTCTTGAATTATAACTGTATGAATATTTGAACATCCACTAATATAAATTTAGAAACGAACTGATCTTTTTATTTTAATTACCCCGTGACTAAATCGTCATGACTTAAAATTTTGACATTCCATAGCCAAAAATCGTCACAAATTGATGACCTTCACCTACAAATCGCTAAAGCAAAAAAATAAATGCCTATTTAAGACTTGCTAATTGTATCATCACTATTTCGGAGCACCTCCCCTACACTATAGTCACAATTTTATGAACCCTGCCGTTCCCACCTCAGTGGTTACTTCATTTACTAACAGCCTCCATAACATATTTTGCCATCGATTAAGTTCAAGCCTCAAAATCATGTTCATCATCGCTTCCCATTGCCAAGTGTCTGCAAAGTTCGAAATGAAGGATTCAACTAACATGTTGCTGCTTCCGGCATTCCATAGCAATAATAGTTGATAGTTATGGTTGGATTTGCAGCTGGAGTTAGTGTTGCACTCGCCAAAGGCCAAAAAGTCACTCAACTGTGTGGTGCACCACAAAACTTCACAGGACAAATAGAAAAAAATGAAAAATTCAACTAAAAATAGCAGCGCTAAAATATGGCCAACAGTGGAGCAAGAGTTCAAAAGCTAAAAGTTGTGCGGCTGTTGCCCACTCGAGTCTCAGCTGGGCCTAGAGAGCAGGAGCGACGCAGTACCTCAGCTTTGATGGCCATTCAATGTAGATGCCGCTGCGCTTACTACCCTCGAAACTTGATGGCAGCTCCTGGCGTGCTGTAGCTTTCGCTGCTTTTGGTGCAGATGAAGCATGGAATTACATCAGTGACGTGGACCGGAAATTATGTAAATTTAAGTGTTTCGGCTTGTTGTTGTTGCTGTTTTTTTCCGCCATTGTTTTCGCTGTCGCTGCTGCGCTCTCCACCCCTCCTCGTGCACGCCCTTCGCCAAATGAGCGCTGTTTTTTTTTGTTTTGTTTTGCTTTGGTGCCGCCTGCTCATTTTTTGCCACTTTAAACATGGCAATGAAAACATGAAAGCAAAAAGAAGCCGCAACAACTACGAAACAACAACAAAGGCAATAACCAATAAAAAAGCAACAAGCAACGTCGAAAAAACAAAGCATAAAGTTGTGCTCTAAATTCCCTATATTCGGTTTGACTTTTTACTCATCTTGTTTGCTGTTGTTTCTCTTTATTTCGTTCTTTTTTTTTTGACTTGTTGTTGTTGTTTTTTATATACGGCGGCAACAAAGTTTTCGTAATTGTTTTTGCATTTGTGGCACACACACACTCACACACACACACACACACACACACACGAACACTCGTCCTTGGGCTCCAGCTTGAGCCTGGGCCTGGGCCAGACTACACCATGGCTGGCACTGGCCCAAATGTGTCCTTTGGTGTATTAAAAAGTTTTGCAACGTTTGCCCTGCTCCGCTCCCTTTGGCGCTCATGTTGCTCGCCAAACATTTGCCATTGCCCATTAACATTTTATATGCAATTATGATTATTTTACCATTGTGCATTTGCGGTAATCTTTGGGGAATATCCGTAGCAAGTTGTGCCAGTGCTTTCAAGCATGCTGGCCCCAAAAATTCAAAATATGGTTTAATCGGGAAAGAGTGTTGCAATGATAGAGAGGCAATGCGTGGTCCATTGCCAAAGTTAAAGCTTTGTTCGCTGATGCTTAAATTTATGTCATTCATTGGGTATGAATGATTTTATTGATACATTGTTGGTAAATTTCTTAAGCTGCAGTTAGTTAAGATTTCAAATGTATTGGAAGACTTGATTTGAGTGCCGCTGACTTCACAATTAACTCAATCAGAAAAGCATCTGAATCTGCAGCAAATGAACTCCTCACGAAATGAGCGTGAGCAGCTCATTTTGAACGGAACTCATGCTTATGAACCCGGGCCGCATGCGAAATGTGGCGCCTATAATACATAGCTCTGCAGCACGCTGTATTTGGCTCAGTTGCTTCAGGATGGACTTCCTTTGCAAAGCAGGCTCCCAAACCAGAATTCCACAGATGAGTATGAGCCTTACCACTGCAATGATCTACAAGCCCCATTAAAGTCCTACGACTGTTCTGCAGGGGAACAGAACCATCGCTGCCTTTTTGGTGCTTTCCAGTATATTTAGATTCCAATCAAGTTTTCTGTCCAGTATTATCCTCAGGTAGTTTGCACTGTTCCTGAACGAGAAGAAATGTTCATTTAGCTAATAGGAAGTAGTTTCTGTTAAACAGAACAAGATCTGTTTTATCGAGATTAGCATTTAATCGAATCTTCACCGCCCAATCGGACAGCTGTTTTAATTTACCCGTCCTAAGGTCGCATAAGGTTTGGGGAAATTTACAGTTCAAGCTAATCATAATCATCAAAGCACCCCCTTCTTCTATGTCACGCAGCAGCTTGTTGACTGCTACGTTCCACAAAAGAGGGGATAGTACCCTTCCTTGAAAATTACCTCTACTCACATATTTACAATCTTGCAAGTTTCACCAGTTTTTCGTCTTCTCCCAGGTCCATGAGTGCACCCGCTTGTGGGACGACATTATTAAAGGCACCTTTAATGTCAAGGAAGGCAGCCAGAGTGTATTCTTTAATGGTCAAAGACCATCCGATCAACAATACTACCGAGTGGAGGGTTTCTCCGAGGGATCGGCCCTTGAGGTAAGCATGTTGTGACTCAGATAGAAGCTCTGCATTCAGAGTGGTTTTAATTTCTCCAACTGGGGTTATTTGGGGAGGCTTGACAGAAGCACAGCCAGGACTCTTCACTAGAGTCCGTCCATGAGCCATTCTCTGTCCTTATGTAGCCAATGGCCTGATTAGATTTGGAAAGTATGTGCCTAAGTCTAGCTGCTCCACAATTACTTTCTATTTCAGAGCAGAATTTTCTTCCATAATGTTCTTTTGGCCTGTTTAATGGCCTTTTTAAACGCGGCTAGATTTGCCTTATAAGTAGACCATTCTAGGTTCGAGTTATCTCTTGATGCCAAGTTAAATTGGGTTCTACAACTCCTGCGCAGGTTGCTGCGTTGTGAATTCTAGCATTTTTGCTTTATATTGCCTCTCGGTTTACCAGAGAAACAGGATGCCTTAAAAGCCTTCCTGCAAGCGCTACTCAAGGTGTCTACAAGTCTACAAGTCTACAAGAGAGATGGTCATCATTATGATGTTTTCTTACTAAGGGAAGATTGGTTAGGCTGCCTGCACTAAGCACCTTAAAAACTTTATGCACTCTTCCCTTGTAGCAAAGTGTAATAATTTGTTGAAATTAGCAGTTTCCCATCTAAATAACATAGAAATGCTTAAAAACATATAAGCCAAATAAAAGTGAAAAACCAAAAAAAAAAGCAACTTAAGCAGCTTAAAAACATGAAAAGTTAAAAACTGCCATAACGGAACTAAACGAATATTCAATTTCCATAAGGTTTCCATACAAACAAAACCCAAAAACGCACCTGGTCAACTTTGGCAGCCGTAAATACCAAAAGTTAAGCAATTTAATGTTAAAATATCTACGAAAATGCAAGAAAACTTTAGCCAGAGAAAAGCATCGATGTTAAAAGAAAACGGCTGAAGCTCTAAAGTGTGAAAGCCCATAAAAAGCTAAATATTGCCAACTTTATGTAATTTAAAGCGATTCCCAATATTTAAAGTAACTATTGACATGGCTTCAGCAACACACTTACCCCAATCCCTGCCAGCGCCTTACAAGTTAGTTTAAAATGCATTTCGTACTTGTAGAGAAGTTTTTGGCAAGCAAATGGAGCAGGAAACAGCTGTCCCTTCATATCTTTTGCATATCAAAAGTATCGACGACGACGACAAAGATGGCCACATGGCAACTATATGGGCGTATACCCTGTGTCTATGTGTGTGTGTGTATGTGAGTGAGTTTAAGTGAAATATATGAAAAGTTTCGGTATTGGGCGTAAGGACATAACCAAAAATGTACGAAATTGCGTTTGGCTGCAACCATATCTGTTCTCTCACCGTCGCTGTCTGTGTGAGTGTGTGTGAGTGATTGTATGCATGTGTGTATGTGTGTTAAGGTTCGCCTGTTTGCATAGATGAGTGCAAAGTTACATTCAATTTATATGCACTTGCAAAAGTTTACACCAAAAAAGTTTTCACTGCGAAAAATAAACATTTTGTTATCGCCATGATAATGGACCCAGACTGCTGCGATTCTGGCACACCAACACATGAGTCTGTATATGTGTGTGTGTAAAGTTCATTGTAGCGGCAACAATTGAATTGCATAGGAAAATTTGTGCCAATTTTCTAGCATTGAAAAGCAATTTAAAAACTTCACCAAAATGTAAATGAAAAGAAAACTGCTGCAATTTTTACAAATGGCAAAATAACTTTTCTCGCTTCTGGCAACAAGTAAGAACTTTATCAAAAATAAAAAAAGACAAGAAATCCGGTTGCTGTACGGGATTATCTCATATTAAGCCTAAAAAAGACAGCTAGAACGTTGCTCGGTAAAGGGCTTCATGAAAATGCCTTTCATTATCAAATGCAACGCCTCTGGCGTTTAAAGCGTATCAAATCTCAGCTCTAGCGCAGCTCCGACATTCTAGATTCTCACACAATTCTGGCGATCAAAGAGAAATTGCACTACCCTTGACTTATTAACTTGGCCAGCGGCGTTTGCAGCAGCTTCAAGTTTCATAAATTAAAAAGGATTTTCAAAGAAATTAAGCACAGCACAAATGCAGCATCGATTATGCTCAGTTGGGGCAACTCCACTGACAGACAGCCAACGTTGAAAGCGAAGAAGAAGCGGCAGTGGAAGCAACGGCAGCAGCAAAATATTAAGACTCTGCCCTAGAAGTATGCAATGAAAAAATGCCAAGAAGAAAATATGAGTTACTTTGAAGTTACAATCTCCGCTGCATCGCAAACAAGATGCGTAGCCAAAGGCAATTAAAACAAAAACAAAATTGAAAATGGGAAATCGACGTCGGAACGCCGAAGTTGGCATGCTCTGGTATTTGCTTAAAGTAGTGTAGAAGTAGTTTTGTACCTTAGTTGACTAATGCAATACGTTCTTTTTGCGTTTTTACTCTGTATAGACAGCCCTAGATGCGAAGGACATAATCACTGCTACATACATATAAATTGGCTCTTTCCCTCTTATGCCTAGGGAGACTGTTTGTACCGACCAAGTCCACTCCGATGACTTGTAAAGGCCAACTACCCTTTAATCCATGATTTGAGCCGAAAGTCGAGGTTTATAGCGGAAGCAGTGGACACATTGGCGGACAATGGCACTGCACTCTCGATGGGCATTGGCAAGCCAAATTGTTTGGCTGATCAAGACGGCCAACGCTCTTGGCCCAGCGTGAAAGATTGAAGTGAGTGAAGAATAAAATGTTGCACTCTTCAACTTGCTCAGTACCTATAATGGGATTCAATTTCTGATATTGTGTTGACAAAGTCAGTGGAGCCGGTTAGGAAGCAACTCCCACTTAATTGGCTGACAGATAGAGCGATTGCGTGTACTAACCGCGGGTTACGAAGCGAGTCACCCTCGAGTATGAGAATGTTCTGGAAAATTTCCAGAATCGGATAGGCCTCCACATCCGCCATGATAAGAGCATCGGTTACCTTCCGTCTCTGTAATGATTGATCCTCCTCTGCAAGTAGGAAGTGATCGTTTTGTGGACACTCATTTGGCTGTTGAGCCAGAGATGGATGGACGCAGAACCAACCGCGTGATATCAACTTCGGCCGGATTCTCTTCTGTTGGAAAGTGATGCCAAGTTGAGATACCAGCTATCTCATGGATATTCGCTACTCGATTTGCAACGCCTATATTTAAGTGGGATGGGTGCCTATGTGAACTACCTCGGAATTGGAGCCTACTAGCTTGGCTGGTGTAAAGCGCGGAGTTCTAGAGCTGCTCAAGAAGTGCATCATCCAAATCTTATTTGAGGAGCCAAATCTCCTGAATGAAGTTTTTAGCTTTATTGATCAGGGTACATTGATACACAAGAGAGTCGAATAAGCGAGTAGTGAAGTATTAAATTCACGTTTTTCAAAAATATTCGTAACAGGTTTTTTTCGAAAGCAACGGTTGGTAAGAAATTTATTGATTCCGATGAATTGTCGTAAGGAGCGCAATGGCTCAGGTACTGAAAAGACTTTGCCACATGCACAACACAATCTTGGAGTCTCCCAATGAAATTGCAGCGCATTGAAATGTTGACAAATACCATCCATGTTTGACGATTGTTGTTTCTGTGTCTGTTGTTCAGCAACTTCTTCTTCTATCTAAGTTCATTCTGTATGAAATCGCAAATTATTGATTTTATGAAGGATTCTACGACTTGCACGGCAATTTTCCAGAATTCGTGCATAGCGGCTGCATGAGCCAATATATGGTTCTCCGATCGGCGGCATAATGCCTTTTGAAGTGCCATTGCTTAGAACAATATTATCTGATTAGTAAATGCACTGAATACATTCGAAACGTTGAATATTTCTGATAAACTCACCAGAATAAGTGAGTATTCTAGAAAATTTTAACAATTTTTTCGCCGTGTCACTCCTTGGGCGTGGGAAAACTCAACAGAAGGAAGCTCAAATCGGACGATCCGTTCTCAATATAAGATATTGTATATTGATTTTTATTTTACGAGAAAAAAACATTTATGTCGGTACATAAATTCTGTAATGTCGTTCTGTAATGGTTAGATTTTTTAATTAGTTCTTTTTTCTGCTCCAAATAGTGTAACGATATCTCAGTGATTCCGATGCGAACGAGCACGACCAAAATCAAGTACAAAAAACTATTGCTGCTGACTACTTTTTCGCGGTACGAAAAAAGAAAGCCTAGCTGCATGGCTACCAACCAACCACTGCCCGGTGATGGTGCACACGACGTCAGAGCATCTCTCACGATCAAGGAGACGGTGCATTTATGGTTGTTTTCAGGCCACGTTTCTTTAGTGATCCGTCTGTTAGTCACACTTTTCCATTGCTCATTGACTTTACGTTCATAATAATTCTTAATGTGGAGCTTACAAAACGCCAGAGGTAAACTTATGCCTTTTTCATCAAGGAGAAGGGAAGCAATAGTACCCTGTCTGGAAAGCTCATCGGCTATGCAATAACCATCTATGCGTCGGAATCCCGTCATCCATACCGGGTTAATAGCTCTGCGGCAGTTTGTTACCAGTTTGGAATTAGACGATATTGAGCTGAGTGATTTTATAGCCGCTTGGCTATCACTTTAGACAAGCTAGTGTCATATTTAATGCGAGGAACTCAGCCTTGAATACACTGCAGTGATTCGGAAGCTCTATGTCTCTTTCTAACATGCATTTCTTTGTTTTGCTTAATTTCTCTATCTACCGTGGTCTGATGTCAATGGAATCTAGCTTAAAATGATGTTTCACCAATGTGTACCAATACTTACAAACATCATCAACAAGTCCATAAAACTTATTTGTAGTGTAAAATTGATGCAAACATCGTCATCAACTTCAGTTGCAAGCGCCTGCAAATGTTTGCTTCATCAGTCCAAAAGCAACAAGCTGCCTGAGGGTGAACTCCAGACAAGAGTGCCAGACAAATGAAGAAGTACGTATAACTGCTACACCTACGACGTCCCATTGTTCCAGGGCTCACTGTAAGTTTGTTTGTACTTATGCTAGAATCTGAGTTTAAGAAAGTATAAGAAGCACTGCCAGAGAATGTAATTTGAGTACAAAAACAATGTTATTTGAGTATCACTGGAACAATGTAACAAGAAAGGAAAACAAAAATACGAAAAAATGTTTGTTATTATATTAAATGCATTTAGGGCATTTTAATTTCACTTGCCAACATGAAATGCAACAAAATGGCAGCACGCACAACTTGCAGCTGCGCTACTGTGGCTTGTGGCCACTTTTATCTAGATAGGAATGGAGTTTAATAGACATTGACCGCACAGATATGGCCAATACCTGGCGCTCTTGACCCAAAAAATACAATGAAGCTACCGCAAAGAGCATGCCAAAAAGCAAACAAAGTGACTTTGGCCAAAATGAATTTTTGTGCTGCAATTGCAGTACTTTGCTGCACATTGTCGTTGTTGTTGTTGTTGTTGGTATTATGTGCAACAAACACGCAAACTAGGAGCATTGGAAGAGCCAAGAAGAGTAAGCCATGAGCATGTTAGCCATGAGCAAGTGTAGAAGTGCGGGTGCCAGTACGCGGCTTACATATTACTCATACGCCCGGGGTGCACATGAGCAACGTCAGACTCCTGTGTGTGTGTGTGTGTGTGTGTGTGGGACGTGCGCTGCTTTTGTGCTGCTGCAACTGCTGCCCCGTGGCTTATGCTACACTTTTTTAATAAATTATAAATTGCTGCAAATATATTTGCACGCAGGGATTACATTTATCCCACGCTTGTTTGCATCTCACAGCTCCATGTTGGAGTGGGTGTGAGTGAGCTGCTTTCAGATGCACTTTGGAATTTTGTATTCATACTTAAGTCACGTTTCACACATTTGTTAAAATTATGTAGTTCTCAAGGCGATTGCCACTCTGGCAGCCAAACTCTATGCAACACAGACGGTGTGAAGTCTTAAATAAACTTAAAGTGTTGCAGTTGCAGTTGCATATGGGAAGGCGGTAGAACTCTTTGTGCATGCATTTCCATCATAACGTTGTCACCTGTAACTGCAACTTGATGGCTGCTACTTTTTTTTAATCAATCACACACCTACATGCACCCATACATACACTCATAGGTACAGCAGCACAAGTTATCCATCATCAAAGCATGCATTGAAGCTGCGGTTGGGTCTGTCGTAGAACACAACGTGAATACCGAAATAAATTCATTAAATTCCCAACTTTTCTTTGTACTATGCACAATAAAAATGTCATTTCGCAGTGAAATATGACTTACATGCATAAACATATTCTCTTTACACATACAAACATGCCCAAATCACGTAGTACAATTTCCATTGCTTTGAGTTGGGTTATTTGCCAGTTTTTTTTAACAATTTCGATAATTCGTCGTGCTACGTAGAACATGTGCTCAAAGTTTTAACGTTACCCATTTCAAAATTTTATTATTATTCTTATATTTTGTTGCTGCGCGCTTGCATATTAATTTAAAATTTGTAGCATACTTTACAGCGCACACATTCGACGCCTTAACAAAGTCATAAATTTTCGCCACTGCTGACAGTTTTCGCATTTGACTTTTGCCATATTACAACAAAAAAAAAAACTTTTTAAAAAAAAGAGACTCAAATGTCTAGGGCTAAAGCCATAAGGCTGAAACCGTAGCTACCTGAATTTTGAAATATTTCTTTGCTGCACCCACGGTGTTGGCAAGTTGAAATATTTGAAAAAGCAAACGATGAAGTAAAGGGTGCTCCTCCAATGTGTTAGATGTAAGTTCTTCCTCTTGACTGATCATAACAGCCCGTTACAGGGTTAAGTTCTGATGAAGTGCACTTCTCAAGGCACCTATGCAGCGCGCACCTTTACGAATCGATGTTACAAAAGGTAGTGCGCTCTGACTATCTCTTCATCTCCATACTTATACTACCAACAACCACATTGAAGACCTTTCTCCCAGTAGCTTCTTCATCCATATGCACAACATGAGCAAAACTGCAAAGCAGCTGAATGTCAATTTGATTGACCAAGTCAATGTCGTCATAAAACTCATAGAGTTCGTCGTTCCATAGATTATGATATACCTTGTCAACGCTTAAACCTTTCAAGAGCATCTAGATCAGACTGCATACAGAGTCTATAGAGTGCTATACGCGTCTGGTGAGAGTGGTCTCTACTACTCATTGATCTACTTAGTCCAAAGTAGCATTGATTGACAAGACTGATTCTCCGCTTGATCTCCATGCTGACATCGTTCTTCAGATGAAGTTTTTGATCACATCTAAAGCATAGTTTTCATCAATAATCTTAGAGTCGAAAAAAAGACGCTGCTTTTTGCTCAAAGAAAACATGGCGAATCTGGACACTCTTATAGAATACAGACGCGTTCCGGTGTACTTCGGCCTTTTGCAACACACTCCCCAATAAAATGAAAGAGATCGCAGTGTTCGCAGGGTATTGCCTTGTCTGAAGCCTCGAAGGGTTTCAACGTCATTCTGCGAAATTGTACTATTTTTGCAAACCAGACTTATCCGGCATATACGCGATCCCTCATCGGGCTATCAAAGGCTGCTTTAAATTCAACAAATCTATAATGGGTGTCGATTGCTGTTCGAGGTTAAATTTTAAATATCATACGTAGATTTGGGTTTCTCTCTGTAAACAAACTTTTCCAATAAAAAAACACAATTCGAGGAAAGCATCGATTTTCTATGAAGCTCACGTATATTGTGCTCTATTAACAGAGATCTATGGGTTTTGGCCTTAACTGCTTGAAATAATCGATTTCAGGAGCTCCTTTGTCCTCCATAAGTATTCGCACTCTGTGCGTCAAACCATGAACTTTGGACAGGAACAAGTGAAAATCAAATGTACCGAAGTTTAGTGAGTATGGGGGGTGGGACGGAACTTCTCATTTTACATGTGTGACATGTCAGTTACCGAATTCCGGGCGCTTTTACTCTACTTTACTACTGGAGCAACTGAATCGAATGATTTCAAGAAATAGATTTAATTTTATCAAAAATGAAACTGCAATTAGTATTATAAGTATATTTCTAAGTACAAGTCTTCTCTGGTAAAATACGACACCGGAGGCAAATAACCCCTTAGAAGAATGCTCCCACCGTTAGGAACTCTGCAACCATATACCATTTATGAAAAATTTCAAACCTTATGTATTTTTGCACTTAGGATTGCCGTGCACATACACTTTTCGTTGCCAGTGACTAATGGATTCAAAAAGACCTTCTATGCCTGCTGTTGGAGCTGCTGCACACACGTTTCTTAACGTTGTGCATAGTACCTTGGCCTGGTCTTATATTATATAAATGGCGTTTTCTAACTGTCGAGAATTCAAATTCAAGCTGTTGAATAGAGTTGTCTATCTAGAAGGGTTTGACACTTAATCGATCAATGTTACCAATTCCTTATCTTCGAACTCTATCGGCTGTTTTCGTCACGTTTGCTCTTCCTCTACTTGAGTGGTCATGACACCCTTTACCTGTTTACGGCCTGATGAAGGTCATTCTTCTTTCATTGCGGGTCATTGGGTCCCAAACATTCCACACAACCCTGTTGAAGTCTTGAGGAGACAACGCTGCGCACATTAGCTCACAACCCAACACCTGGTAACAATAAGAGCAGCTAACCACCACCACGTGGACTTTGCGTCTACTTTGTTACAGTAGAAACAAAAATCAGGGAGCTTCACTGTGCCTCACTAGATCCCAGGCCCAACCTGCACGTTTGCTCAGCTAGCACATATTCACTATAAGCATCCACAGAATTACGATAACTTTCCGTGAATCTTTTCTTCATCGATGTTATGAAGTTACGCTTCCTGCAAAAATTAAGCCACAACCTGCGATACGGTTTAAAAGTATTATTAAGTAAAGTGGCTCAACTACCTTATATAGGAAGATACCATGTTGTTCAGTTCATACTCTCTGTCCAAATTTTGGATAGAAGAGGAGTGGGTTGAATTGTCTTTGTACCTAAATAGGGATAGGAATAAGTTTTCTAGCTGAAAGTTGGATAACTTTTTATGGTTATGGATCTTGTTATTTTTCTGAAGAAGAAGTCAAGGCAATGTTTGGCTTATAGTATACTATATATGCTGTATTTTTGAAAGTATCGATATAAACTTTGTGCTGGACTCTTAAAATATGTTTCTTACTTTTATATATATTTTTTGTTTATTCTTATGACTAAAGATTATTCTCATTTGTTTAATCTTCAGATGATTTTTTCTAATTGTGGCTGTTGCAATTTTTGACATTTTTTGTGCCGCTGTTCATCTCTGTATAAGACGAATGGCGGGTAGAGGGAATTGTATAAAATTCACTATATTGTTATGTAAGTTTACACCGAATAATAAAAACATACATTATGTGTATTGGAGTAGAAAAGAAGAACTAACAGTTTGATTCTGTTAAGGTGCTCGATGAAACTGTTGTTGTTTATTTTTTAAGCGGTGTGCCAGTAAGTTACGGTGAGTGTCAAAATAATGTATTCTAATAGGCAAGGCTGGAGTTAACTTGTTTGGAGGAAGACGAATGAAAAAGGAGTGGGCGGAGCGTCATGGTAAATAAGCTATAGCTGAAGAAAGCTAAAGCAGCTAAAGAAAAAATTCTTTCATCTTTTTTCATCAACTATATGGCAATAAATATGGGTGATACCTATATCATTGGGTATGGAATTTTCATAGGTTGTGCGATATATAAGTGTAATTCATAAATAAAATTAGTTTAAAAAAATTCCCGTATTTGATATGGAGATGTCTTTACATGCATTGGTTACTCTTCACGAACGTTTCTCATTTGCTACTGGCAGTATTCACGCAAAAGCAGTGAGCGGAGACCTGAGCTTGCACTTCGACTAGCCGACAAGCGTTCGTTCCGTTTTGGAAGATCGTGACTGTTTTATATGTATTTATGACTCACAGCTCAGTGGCTCATAGAAATCATAAAGAGAGAGAGAGAAAAATCATTCAAAAAATTTATGGATTTTAAGTCGCGCTCCGACTGCGGGTGGAACCACTAGTATTCATAAATAGCTAAATTTTACCAGATTGTAAATTTTGGCATTAGAATCAAAGACCGACGGAAATATAAGTACTACTCAATATTTGATAGAGAAAATTAAAAAACACCCTGTAAAAGTCGAAATGTTTGTGTGTGTTTCTGTCAAACGAAGGTACACAAGTATTTGAAATTCTAAAAGGCATGACTATCTTTATGCTGCATACTATGCGAATGTGAAACTGCTCCGACTCGAGTGCATATTGATTTATGGCACTCTGGAGTCCAGCGGAACTTAAAGCTAAAGCAGTTTCCGGTCAGTAACAGTTGCCTTGAATTCGCGATGCATCCAATAATGAAATGTCATGCCCCATTTCAATGGAAAACTCTTTGACACTTTGCAAACTCGTGTCAAGTTTTTGCACACCAATTCGCATCTCAATCAGCGGCGCATTCAATCACCTTGCGTAAAATGTTTACACATTTATTGTGCTTTACTTATTTACTTTTTTTTGTATGTGTGCGTGTGTGACGAGTGTGACGAGCAGGGTATTATGCTGCATGCTACATGCTGCACGGAGAACTGAAAACTGGAAAAACTTTTCAGCTGCACTCCGGCGCAGTGTGGCTGTCGTTTCCGGCGCAGCATCAACGCCAATGACATTTTTGGCCAAATTGTGTGTGAAATTGAATTGCAATTGTCAATAATTCGTTTCAAAAAATATTCCCAGCGTTGCCAGACTGCCAAACTGATTGAGTCAACGAGCTGTGCCGTAAGCATCACGTGAGTGTGCTGTAAAGTTGAGCGCAATGCGATTATAAAGTTGCTAAAAAGTTGCAAACTTTTTTGTGCTTTCGCACGACAATTGCGCGTATTTTGTCAGCGGAACTGCTGCAACTGGCGAGCGGCGGCTTACTAAGGTTAATGCCCTTTTAACTTTTTAATTTAAGTGCTTTGCACTTCTATGCAAATTGTGCCATTAGCAAATAACGAAATAATAGATTCGTTCAAATAAGGCAAACAATTACCCCAAAGCCCTTTTGTCAGCTGTCAGTGGGCGTGGCATGGCAGAGCGTTGGCTGGGCGTGTAAACTAAATCTAAATCATTTTTTGCTGCAGTCATAAAAGCCAATGACGCGCATAAAATTTATTTGTTTTTTATGTGCTCACAACTAATGCCAAAAAAAAACCCACACACACACATGTACAGTTACTGGGACACATGTTGTGGAGCAGCTGCATCCAAAAAAAAAAAAGGCTCGGTTCGTGCTCTTTCATAATGGCACGTAGCGAAAGTTCCGCAACGCGATTTTTGAGCATTTGCTGTGCTTTTTTTTGTTGTTGCAATTTCAATGCGCACGCCAAACCAACGCCACGCACCTAGACACGAGCCCCATAGTCTTAGCGGTTACCTTACACTTTAGATTCTTCCTTTGACCCCTCTAGACACCTACCAAAACTCTCCAAGATGGGCAAAGGGTGGATCGCATATCGTCGCAAAGACGAGCTCGAGGCTATACTGATCGAATTTGGCCTAGAGCCAGGAGACTCGGTGGCTAGCATGCGAAACCAGCTTGCGGTCTACATGTCGTTACCAGACCTGCCTAAAGCCGTGACGCAACGTTTGGCAGAATTGGAAGCCAATTTCAATAATGACCCGACGTCTGATTCTAAGCCCAGGATCACACGGTCTCGTGGCACCACGCCCACACGTGATGAAAACGAACGTGCTACCAGCGAGGAGGGCCCACGCAGCCCCGCCATATCCTCCGTGTCTCTTCGCGTGCCTAGCCCACAACCGCTAACTAACTGTAGGGCGTCCAGAGCCCAACTCGCAGACCCTGCCGCACTGCCGAGTCAGGTCACTGAGGAAGTGACGTATGCTAACTTAGCAGAAAAGGTGAGGCGCTGGGGTGTGACTTTTGATGGGCGATCAGATCCGCTCCGTTTTATCGAGCGACTGGAAAAGAAGGCTAGTGCTTACCGCGTCAACTTGAGCCTTATACCGCAGGTCATGTCCGAACTCCTAGTAGGGCGGGCCGAAGACTGGTTCGGCATTAGCCAGTTAGAGGAAGTGGACTGGCCGCGATTTAAGAAAGAATTTTTGGATTTCTTTCTACCCCCGAGGTATTTTCAAAACCTCGAGGACACTATTAGGGCCCGGCGCCAAAAGCCTGGCGAACCCTTTAAAGATTTTATGGTTGCTTTACGACTGATGACACGCCGAGCCGGATACACCGAGGAGCAGGAGTTAGAACGCGTATACCATAATATGAGCTCTGACTACCAGCTATTTACACGCAGACACGAGTTCTCCACCATCGCTCAACTAACGCAGCTTGTGGACAATTTTGAGGTAACCCGGGATATGTGCAACCTATTCAGACGCGCGCAGCCTACGCAAACGAATGCAAAACCAAGTCCATCCGCCGAGTTATACCACAGTCCGCCCATCGTGAAGACGAACCCTACTCGACTCATAGCACGCCCACCTGGCAGCCCATTAGCAGCCATAGAGCCACCGACGACAGCTCTAGTGGCAGCCGCGAACCGCGGAGACACGCAGATGGCCATCCTACAGGGAGGCTCCGAGCCAGTAGATGTTCGTAGAGCCTGCCGAAACTGCAGCGAACTGGACCATTTTTCAACGAATTGCCAACGCCCGAGGGTCATGTTCTGTTGGGATTGCGGTAGGCGTGGCATCCGCACCATTGACTGCTGCCGCCTTTTGAACGCGGGAAATGCCAGACGTCTTCGTTCGCAAGAGGATCGGGCGGAGACGGCCCTGACACATCTTCCACCCAATCCATGCCATTAGAGCAAAGGAATAGTCGCATCGTAGCAACCGTTACCATTGCAGGTCGCACCGAGCGGGCTACAATCGATACAGGCGCCACGAGGAGCTTCGTCAGCCAACAAGCAGCCAAGCGGCTGTCTAATGGCCGTAACATCTACGAGGTCGACACCCACATACGTCTTGCTGATCGCACGCGCAAGCATGTGCGCCACGCCCTAGTGGCAAACGTAAGTCTGGGCGATAAGCAAGCTCTCATGCCAATCCTGATCCTACCAGACATGCTGGAAGAGGTCATTTTAGGATTAGATTTTCTTTGCAGCATCCAGGCAGGTCTTTACGCAGGCGGCGAGTATCTCCAGCTCAGTTTACCTGATGAATCCCACGGCCGACACATGCAGGCCGCCATAGCTTTGCGCCAACAAGGTCCAGAGGACCAGATTACAACCACTACGTGGAAACACACAGCGCAAGCCGCAGCCAAAGCGGAACCAGCGCCACCACCGGCATCTACTACGAGGAAAAACCAAACGACAGTGCCACCAACGGCACTCACTACGAGGAAGAAACAAAACGTAAAATTTTCAAACATATGTGAAAATCAAACATTTCAAACACACACATGCGAGAGTGTGTTGTCATAAATTTACGCAAACTTTGAATGGCATGAGCAAGGGGGATGCCAACTGACTTTGCCTTTTCTTGGGCCGCTACTTTTGACACCTGCTACACTTTTGTTTTTGACTCTGCAAAACTTGGATGGAGCACTTATGGGGTTTGGATTTTACTTGTATGGTGTGCTTAAATACGCTTGAGTACGCAAAGTGCGTGTTTTCCTTTAGTAGTTAGTGATTCGTGTGAACTGAGGTCAATTGCCACCGCTGCACTACAATTCCACCGAATTGAGAGCAGGCGAGTGCCATTTACGCTCTGAAGCGAATTGCTACCACTGAACGTCTTTCATAGAAAAGGTTCTTTCAAATTATTGGTCGTTGTATGATGACGAGCTTAGCGGCAAACCTTTTACAGATATGAAATTACAGAAACAAAATGCATAGCTAATGACGTCATGGTGTTATTTTAATGCATTGTTGTCAGTCTTCTTTCTCACAAAGATTGTTCTCGAGAATCTGGGAGTTCTCATGTAATCCAAATTCCAGAAAATTGGCAGTTTAGCGCCAGTTTTTACTTAGAATACCAACAAATATATTTATAATACTGTCAATACAAAAAATGTATATCTAAAAGGCCGCCGAACTGAAAAGCCTTTGAATTCACACACTTTTTATTACTATAAATCGTAAAGTAGAATCTTAGAACTCGAACAACTAATGTATGGTAAACAGTATTATGAGTTTTAATTGTTACATTATTCATATAAACTAATTCGATGCACAAAGGAAATAGAGTCCACTATCGAACAACTCAAAAAATCAATCATCAAAATATAAATTTTTTTTGTTGTGACACCGCTTTTGAGTACACCTCTTTTCGCAGCAATTAGAGTGTCTTTCGAAATACTCCCGTATTGCAGTGCAGTGGTGTAAACTATCCATTGTGCATGCATGGAACTATCTAAAAACAGTGCAGCAGTGGCAATTATCCCCCACCTAAAGCATCACTATGTTAATTATGGAAGTTCAAAGCATTGGTTGTGGCTAGAAAGTGTACAGCTGTAGATGTTAAAGGCACTAACGTAAGTCAAGGACTTGTTCGTGGTACTGAAGTGTATTTGTACAATAAAACACACACGATATGTACCCATATGTAAGTTATTCATTTGTAAGATGACCTTATGCTCTGGCTTCAGTCCATTTGATTTATGATTGTTGCAAGGACAAACCCAGCATATCGCATAAGTATTTATTTGATTAAACTTTATGACCTTTTAAGGGTTCACCCAAAGAGTCTCGAATGTTGTGCTATTGAGCAAGTGAGTAATTGTTTTGTGGCTGTTCAATTCAACTATTAGCTTGAAGAATTGATGTTTGGGTCACAGAAAATGAAAGGATATAGGTCATACATTGGTGCACTTAATTTTGCTTGCAAGCAATTAATGTGTAATATTGATTGTATTATAATCTATGGTTTACTTTAATCAGAGAGACAACTTTAGGGTTAACCATAAATGTGCGTTGCTAGTGTGATTCTCACTTATTTTAGTTGCTCATAATGCAAAATCGATAAAGTTTCAACAAATTCAGTAAAGGTACTTTAATCTAGGCTAATAAGTTTTTGATAGAAAATAAGGTATAAATACAGATCATTTTGAGCCTCAGCATCTAAATTGCATTTTTTCAGACAAATAAAAATAATCAATTTATTATTAAAGGTTGTAATTCTAATGGTGAGCGGGTTAGAGAATACCACCTCAGCAGGTCAAAGCTTGTCGTATGAGGCGACTAACAATGACACTGTGTTCTTTCGAGACCAGTAGAGCTACCCCACCTCTTAGATAGGTTGTGCGTAAAACGTAAAACCACCTTTCCAATGAAAAAATGTATTTACATCAGGGCATAACCCGAAAACGGGTCGTTATGGCCAGTTAAGAAAGAAAATAATTCTGATGTTGACTATAAGGAAATGTCGTCAGGTTTGCCAACAATTTCTTTTTAAGAAAATATAAGTTACATACGTTTTTAACGCAATTGAACAACATCTAATTGAATACAAAAGAAGTTAAACTTCTTGTGCTGGCAGAGTACACACAAACGTAAAACCACCCGAGAGTAACATCGTTCAAGCGTGTTGAAAATTTTTCGTGATGGCATAGGAGTCGTTCCTAACACCAAGCGCGCATATTGAATTCTATGCTTTTTTTTTAAATTTGGAACATTGACTGTCTTCAATTTAAGGCTGCTCCTGAGCTTAAGTGAAGAGTTAGGATGGTTTCCCAACTCCACTTCCAGCCACTGACTTGTGACTTTTTTATGGGCTAGGGAATTCGTGGAATTAGGCATTCTTTTTCTCCTTTGGAAGGGCCTTTTCAAATCCTTGCCACTATCAAATATTTCATTAGCTGTGTCAAATTGACAAACTTGCAATTTAGTTATTGGATTAAATTTGGAACAAGAGTACAAAAACAGATTGTGTTAATAAGGAACCTTTATGCTAACATAAAATAACACAATCTTCCTGACTCACGTAGAAATTCGAGAAGACTCTATAAGTGAAGAGTATACACTTCGTTCATGTGTATTACATCACATCACAAAATGTGCATTCGTGTCCTTGCAAAGGCCAAGCTGTGACATAGAAACTGCTCCGTCAAGTCGGCTTATATTGGCCAGGCGCTGGACTGATCTAGTGCTCATGATACTACGATCCTGATAGTGTACAGCGCTCAGCTTTTACTCAAAGTCCATCTGTACTGCCTGAAAGCTCTTAGTTCACTTTCGGTCTTCCGTTCAATATGCACTTTTCAGATAATCTAAGTGTCAAGGGTCAACCTGAGATGCTTTGCGTCACTGCGCAATGCAAGAGTCCCACGTTTCAGTATGAAAGGATCAATCCATTAATACTTGTACCGTGGCAGTCTTTCTCGGATTTACGGTGAGACTTTGTGTATTGAACCAAGAGTCAATACTTTACAGTACATCTTGCTTTGTAGTGCAAACTGCACACACACATATCATTAGCATAAGCTTATGCAGCTCTTCAGGAGCTGTTTCACTCCAAGCACCAGAGAAGGTTTGACAGGACTCGGCTTTGGATGCATTCTTTTTCTACCTTTATTTTGGCCTTGCTCATGGCACCATCCCTGCAGTAAGACGCCTGTTGGAGAGCATGCGTCGAATCCACCTGAATAAGGTTTTATCGATGCCATGTTCAAGCAATTTAGTTCAGATTATGTTCTGATTATTGGGAGCATATAGATGCTATAGTATGGTTTCAGAAAATATCGACTGAAGCACTATCATGTTTAGCTGTATTTCATGATAAACGCCAGGAATCATTCTAAGCGGGTTACCTGATTGAATAATTTTCCATATTTTCGCCAAATAAAAACGAATAATCGGAACAAACAAAATCGGCTTAAAAAAAGGCTGTAAAATAGATGATTTGAAAATATTTCGTAGTAAAACCAAAACCAACAAGTTTATTTGCTTTTACTTAACTTTTACACAAAATGAATACCTTGTCCTTAATCCTCTTTAATGATGATTTTTAACTTTAATGGTGTTTCCAATTCATCTGTTGGCACACAGCATACAACAACTATCAAATTACCAATTTCGACATTTGGTTGCAAATGCATTCAATTTGAATAAAGTTTGCTGCAAACTTTGAAAAGTGACGTGTATAAAATAGAAGCGGCAACACTCTGAATAACCCAATGCCCCACCCTGTGGACAACCATTTAACCCTTGCTTTGCCTATCCAATTCAATTGAATATTTCATGAGATTTGTCAGTTAGCATGCAACAGACACTCGTTTCCTGTTTATAACGTTGTGCCCCCTGCTACTGGTACTCGCATAGCAGCAACGTGTTAAACCAGCCAATGCACACAGAAACACACACACACACACACACTCGTTGACATGGCAAGTGAATCGCGTTGTGCCTCAGTTGACAGTTAGTTGACTCCAAGTGAAATGTTTTCCAAATTCAACATGTCAACTGTGAAAACTCAATTTGCCTAAGTAAATAAACAGAATATGAATGTTTAATTCATTTTATAGATATTAAATAAACATACAAGTCAGCGTAGTCAGCAAGCCAAGAGAGAAAGAGAGCGAAAGACCGAGCACTCTGCCTCAAATTTTCCGCAAGTCATAAAAAAGTTAAACTTTTGGTAACAGCGAATGAACGGAATGAGCGGCATGTGCAACCATTTTGCGTTTTGTTTGTGATAACAAAATTTGCAATTCGAAAATTTGCAGAAAAGCAGTAGAAGCAGCAGCAGCCGCAACAGCGAGCATATTTACCCAGACAATTCTATGGCCAAGTTTGGTGGAAAAGACAAGCCATTAAATGTTATGCAATATTTGTAGAGCAAGCAAATTGACAAGAGAACAAAAGCTCGACTCTTATTTTGCGCAGAGTGGTTAATGGCCGGCAATTGGAAGCACTTTTTAGAGTTGCCCAATCTTGAACTTAATGTAGATACTTGAACGTAAATATCCTGCCACAAAGTGATCTAGGCTTTATGCTTAATTGATTTTAATTAAAGTTAAAAAAGACTAGAAGCAGAGATTCACTTCGATGCAGCTCATTTTCCACCTGCTGCGCTGTGTTCTTTCAGGTGGTCACAAATTAAAATTCTCATCGAATTCGTTATTTCATGGCGCACGCTGTTAATGTTAATTAAATTTATATCCCGTTTCGTTTTCGGCACTTTTCACATTCACTTTTGACTTGCTTTCGGCAGTGGCATATTGTGAACTACAAAAGAAAAACCGTAAAGCGTAAACACAAAAGCCACCTGCGGCCATTTTGCGTCCGCAACTCTGATTTAATTGAAAATGGTGTTTCAATAATTTTAATTTTTAATTAAAGCTAACACGCTGCGTACTCCAATCAAAAAAGTACTTTCCAAAAAGTTAAAATAAAGATAAAACAAAAGAGCTAAAGAAAGGGCTACTTTTGCGAGACGCACATAACGAGCATACAAAATAGCTTCGGATCGACTTTTTTGCGATTTGAGGTTGCACGTTCATTGATTAGTTTCGAATCTACTTGAAACGGCTTCTAAAATGCCATTTGTGATTTTAAAAAGTCAAGTAGATGGTCGATTTGTAATATCCCACGAATATCGACTTTGTCAATTGGAAAATTCGTCTACATGCGATTTTCAGGCAACAAGAAGTTCACCATAATAGTCCAGCAGCGCGCAAAAAACAAACTCCAAACGACGGTGTTTTCACTCGGACCGCAAAGGATGTCAATCCATAATCACACGCACTCTCAAAAATTGTGTGGCGTAAGAAGCATTTGGAACTATACCGAATTGAAATTGTTTTGCAAGGCGAGAGGAACTTTGAACTTTTTTACATTTTACGGAGAATTTTTTTTGATGAAATAGCCAACGAGAGTATAGGAACCCTTTAACAAGATATCGCAAGCTCTTTCAAACTAATGTCCACCGATTTAAAGCTCAAATCTGCTTTATCGGCGAATTCATGCAAAGAATCAATACAACGTTTCCCATTTGAAACTACCTACATATCAAACTGAACGGATGTGTTTTGTAAAACTCGAATTAACCCCAAAAGTACCGTTTGACGACCAATAACCTATTGCTTAGTGATGAATCTAAATTTCGTATACGATAACAAAATGGCGGAGAAGCTAATTCGGCCCAAGGCATACAACTATGTTCAAAAAGTATGGTGAATTCTGATATAAGATTAAAAATCTTTCTTTATTCAACCAAGTAGAGTTCATCTTTTTCGAAGTAATCCCACTTCGTTGTAATGTCACCTTTTTTGCATTCCTCATAGCATACCAAAAACGGTTTTCCGGTATAGCCTTCAAAGCACACGGCGATTTACGTCGAATTTCCTCAATATAAACGCAGCAATGTCCCCAGAGCGGAGTTTATACACTGTACACAGAGTATTAAAGGGTATTATAGTTTTGTGCAATGTATGTAAAAAGCAGAAGGAGGAGGCAGACCATATGTTCCATGGCCGAAAATGATCAGCAGCAATAGTCAAGTCTATAAAGCCATGTCCGTCTGTACGTGTTGTCGCACCGTTCTCGTGGACCATAATAGATAGAGACACAAGATTTGCACTAAAAGATGCTGCGCATTTTCGCTACGCAGGGCAAGTTTGTCGAATTTATCGATATCTTACCCCGTTCCCCTCTAAAAGAATTTCGCGAGTTACACCCGCACCATAAAAGCTTTCCAATTGAAGCTTGGCACATTTATTCGTGCTGTTACTATACATATGTGTTGAAGCCTTAGAAGATATAGGTAATAATTTGTCAATTTTGGACCCCTCCTCTTGCAACAGAATTTCACTTTTTATAGAGATGTTACGGTTAACATTTATGTTAAAGACATCAAATTTTTTACGTGTGCTCATGTTAGGCTCATAAACCAAACAAAGTTAACCCTTTTCAGAAGCATCGCCCTTACCCCGTAATCAGTTTCCTTAACCCCTCACGCATCGATACAAACATATGCACAGAAATTGGATTTTCATGCGAAAAATGTGTACAGCGTATTCCATTGTCGGGCACCGTTTTGACTGTCTGCATAAAATTTTTTTAATTTGGAGCATAGCCAGAAGTCACACGGAGCTAAATCAGATGATAAAGGCTTTTGTGGAAATAGTGAGTGGTATTTTTGGCTAAAAAATCTCGAAAAATCAATACCGCGTGAGACGGTTTTTGGTAAAAAGCAAGATTATGATCTTCTGAGGACCAAATGATCCTTCAAAGTTGTTTTTAACTGATTTAATTGAAATGCCAACCATATCGAAAAGATCTCTAATAGTCAATGTACGATTTTCGATCACCAATTCCTTGGTTTTCTCCACCTGTTGCTCATTATTTTATTATATTATGCTATAAAAATCTGAAAAATTCTTTATATATTCATGCAATGTTTCCTTTTTATTTCGAATAAAAAACATATCGTTCGAAAATGTTAGATACAATTTAAAATTTTTGTTTATTCAAAATATCCTCCTTTCGCTTTTACAACAGCAGCGTATACTCTGTGCAGCCAATCTGTAATGATTCGAAATTCTATTCCAAGTTTCTAGTAATGCCCAAAGCTGATTTGATTTGCTTTGCTTGCATGAATTGTGACGTCACTTAAGGAAGAAGTGGCTTGTCACGAATTCCATAATTTACTCAAATTACGGTTTTTCACTCCTAAACAGCTTTCGTATTTTACTTTAGTTTATACAAAATTTAGGCTTGCGTCAAAGAGTATTACCTATACCTTAATTTATCGAGGAAAAACTTCCAAATGTTATTTGGCAAATGATAGCTAAATGTAGGTTCGATGTCAGAGCAAAAATCAAAGCATAAAGAGCATTGTGCCTGAGAGAGTAAGAGAACGCGGCACTGTTGGAAAAATGAGCGATTAAGCAGCTCTCCAAGTTTGAAAAACAAAGAGAGAGAGAGAAAATGTATATAGAAATAACCCGAATCTGTGAAGATCTGCCATTTGCTCACAACGTTTCGTTTCATACTCGGTATAACAAGTCATCGGTGTCTAGAGTGGTAGCATTTATGTGCATTTATTAGAAAGTTTTTGAACCATATCTGCGAAAGGAAAAACTTTTAATTGCGCGTTTCAAACTTGTTCGCAAAGTTAATATGTATTTTCTATGCCAGCGTATGAATATACACCATACGTAGAGTGCGCAGCTATTTTAAAAACGGGCAATCTTCACTCAATGTCAGTACATCAAATTTATGTGCGCCCCACACAATTTTTTTGGCTCCCTGTTCATTCCGAGTTGTTTACAAGCCCCTTGACAAATAATGATGAGCGCCATTTCATTAATATGAAAGCTGATGCTACAAATTGTGCGTGCATGTAAACAGTCCCCAAAATACACATACGTGGGGGCAAAGTGTGGGTGTTAGCTCCCAGCGATTGGGTCGTTAAATTTGTTGGCACTTTATATGGCCAGATCGTGTTATAACTCTACAAGTTGTTATCACTTAAGTGCATGGACTGGGTATCGGTTCAGTCAAGTAAGGCTTATTTAAGCCTTGCAGCAGAATATAGTCATATTAACAGTTAGTAGAGAGATGAATCTTGAAGATACTGAGTGAAAGTTGAATAAAACACAGGCTTTAATTTGAACAAATAAGTATCGGACCAGAAACTTTAAAACTGTATTACATTTGTACATACTCCGTAAATCCCATTTTGTTTTAGCCTTAAGTTATGTAAGTGTTCATTTGAACCCTCAGCAATTCCAAATGCCATATACTGCTATTTGCTAAATGCAAAACTTGTACATATGAATTAATGTATATCTATTGCAAAACTCTCGCGGGAAACATAAAATACATTTTACATAAACGTATGAAATAACACACATAAGTATGTGCAGCTTTTTCAACTATTTGCCATGGCAACATTTATATGAGCATAAATTCTAATGGTTAACAACTATGCTCTTTTTGTATGCAGCTAAAAACAGCTGCAAGTGGTTGTGCTTAAAGATACTTGTGCAGTATTTGTTTCACAAGTAACATGAAACGTATCTGGCGTATACGTAATATGTTTGGCCACAGGCCACATTTCTAACAATTTGGCAGCAAAGCATTATTTATTATTACATACGCGTTTTGGCTGCAATTCAAAATCAAGTTCTGTAAACAAATATTGCACAAAATTGTTTTTCATTGCTGATTGAGTGCAGTTCGTTTTCCCTTTTTCCAATTGCTGTGGAAAATCAGCGGCAACATCGATGATGATGATGCATGGCGGGCATATGAAAAGTCATGAAAATTGGAAAACTGTATGCACCGAGTGCACTGCCAATGCAATTTATTAAGGGCGCACAGTCATTGCAATTGCTGCGTAAAGTTGCAAGCAACAAGGACATCGTAGCGTGTGCCGCCTTTAGAGGAGCCCTAATTAAATCATAGGGAATTCGCTTCTACTACGGCACAGCGTCGAACGCAGAACGGAGACTCATAAAATGTAATCAGTTTAGGCTCATGTGATTACGTGTGCCACGCCTTTGAGGCGCGTCGCGTCTTGACAAACTTAATGAATTTCATTAGCCAAGTTGACTCACTTGTTGCAGGCTTTATGTCAGACTCGAGCTCATTAAAAAGCCGCCGATAAGTGTGCAATGTAATTGCCACTGCGCAGCGAAACCAGTGACGATAGCAACAGCTTCTGGGAGTTATCTGAAAGTACAAATCACTTTATCCCGAGCAACACGATTGCTTGAAAGGCGACAAATGGAATGTATTAAGTGAACATTATTGCCAAACAATTTGCTCTAATCGTGTTTATTTGTGTTGCTGTTGTTCTTGTTGTTGTTGTTATTTTGGCACACCCCACTTTGAGCAGTCACTTATGTTTCCTCAACATAACTCACATCCGTTTCATGTTTCCTTTGGCATTTTTTGCAAAAGCTTTTGCCATTGTAACATTTCGCAGACACACAACCAACTGCACGCCCCTTAGTTCATGTTACACTGACGGCCCCCCCACAACACCACACAACACCACACAACAACAGCAACAACATTCGTACATAATTCGCTTGGTGGCAAACGACAGACACAACTGTGGCAAGGACAGTCAGCAATTGTGCTTCATGTGGCAAGCCCCAAATCTGATTAGGCGGCAATTAGGTAACAAAATCAAACTACGATAAATTGCTAAAACTTGTAAGTGATATTTGGGCTGCAACTTGCCTGTTGCTAAACTCTCTGGTACATTGTTGTTGTTGTACATATACAACATTGGCAACAACAACAGCAAAAAATATACACCAGCTTGTAGCCCTTTTGTGCTTGTCGGGGAATTGCTGGTAAGTGGTACATTATCTTTTTTGGTTCGGGGATTTTCTTTACATTTGTGACAAATTTGTCAGAGGCCTTCAGGTGTAATAGATATGTTAAGCGTTTAAAGTGGTTAAAACGAATGCATTCGTTAAGTACAACCCCTAGATACTAGGAAACCTTTTGAATGCTAAGTAAGGCTAAAGTGATATGTGCACTTAGACAATTGATTTTGTAATACTCACTTAAAGTAAAGTAGAATGCTTAAAATTTCAGTATAATGCGTAGCAATAAAACAAGGTGTCGTTTGTAAATGTCGTCACCATGTCAAAATCATCCCATTTAGGCAGTCCTCTCCCATAATGTGGCGCCACGAAACTTTCTTTCAACGCAGAAACCGCCCCCCTCCAACAACCGTCCCCACCCTTTCTTCGATAGTGATGCCAGTTTTTCGAAACTCCACTTTTATACAAAAAGAGAAATTAAAACTGTGTTGAACGAAGCTCTTATCAGGTCTGCATCAACATTTAAGAATGTCTAAAACTGAGAATCATCTTAACTGGCCATAACAACCCGTTACCGGGTTACGGCCCATTGTAAATCTCTCCTCCAGGCCTCTCTGCTTACTACAATCGGTGATAACAAAGGTAGCTAGTGTGCCCTTCTCCTGCCCCTTCGACACCACCCTTCAACAACCTTTCTCACAAGAAATCCTTCATCCATACGCACAACATGATCTAGCTTAACTATGTCAATGTTATCGTAGAGCTCAAGGTTCGTCGTTCCATCGGGTACGGTAGTCGTTGCGTAAAGGGCTATTGGCAAGAGTTATTATACGCTTTATCGCCATAATGACATCGTTTTCAACGTGACGGTGGTCCCAAGGTAGACTAAATCCTTGAAAACATCAATCTGAGAGTCCAACCACTATCATCTGCTTATGGTAGCATCTGGCCATTCTTGAGAGCATACAAGATATATAAACACATACATATATTTTTTTTTAAATAAAGTAATAAGGACACAATTTGTCTTCGAAGTGTTTGAGGATTCAAAACTTATCTGTTAATAAAAATAAACTTTAATTTAAAAAAAAAGAAATTTAAATTTGTATTACTGTATAGTAAAACTTAAAAGATGACATTGAACTAATTCTAATACGTTTTCAAATTATTTGCTGAAAAATGACCTTTTCTTGTGAATACACTCTTTCACGTTCTCATCATATACTAAACCTTCTTCACAGTCGACAGCAATAGGTATTGGCCAGTCACAGACCACATATTTGCTGCTATCATTGGGATAGGGTAATAGAGAGCCTAGCAATTCTCCACAACATATGTTTGGTGTATAGGGATCCATAGTTATAGGTATTTCTGAGGACGAAGTGGTTGA
Source organism: Chymomyza caudatula (assembly GCA_035041775.1). Taxonomy (NCBI): domain Eukaryota; kingdom Metazoa; phylum Arthropoda; class Insecta; order Diptera; family Drosophilidae; genus Chymomyza; species Chymomyza caudatula. The sequence goes on along the minus strand of JAWNKW010000136.1, from coordinate 2,664,236 downwards.
TATTTCTGTGCTAGAAGATTCGCTGGTGGAGGTTGGACTATCAGTGGATTCGGTTGTCGGCTCTGTAGGCGAAGTTGTAGATAGATCCGTACTAACTGTGCTAGGAGGCTCGGTTGTAGGTTCGGAAGAAGATTCTGAAGGCGTTGTGTGTTTATCTGTGCTATCTGTGGTATCCGTAGTTGAAGAGCTAGGAGGCTCTGTTGTAGATTCAGAAGTAGATTCTGATGGAGTTGTGTGTATATCTGTGCTATCTGTGATATCCGTAGTTGAAGTGCTAGGAGGCTCTGTTGTAGATTCAGAAGTAGATTCTGATGGAGTTGTGTGTATATCTGTGCTGTCTGTGATATCCGTAGTTGAAGTGCTAGGAGGCTCTGCTGTAGAAGTTGGACTCTCAGTCGACTCAGTTGAAGAGTCTGAAGGTGTGCATGCAGTTGTGGACATATCTGTAGTATCTGTAATTACTGTAGTTGGTTCAGATTCTACCGAGCTGGACTCATCACTTGGAGTGCCTCCAGTACCCGGTGTGGTTGTAATAGTGCAGTTGGCTAGAGAAGCTTCCATGCATTGCTGTAATTCCTCATTGAACTCATCTCCCTCATCACAGTCGTACGCGGTAGCTATGGGTCGATCACATTTGATGTACTTGCTGCAGTCATATGGATAGGGTACTAGTGTACCCTCCACTACATCCTCGCATGGACCTATTTGTGGTGGAGGTCTTGTTACAGGTGATGTGGTCCATGCTGTTGTAGTGGTATACTCTTCACGACACGCATCCGGCGAAACGTCTGACCCACATTCACCCGCAACCGGATCATAGTACTCTCCGTAGTTACACACCTCCATCATAAAGTCATAATCGTTTATGCAGCGTATATACCATTGACAGTTATCGGGATATGGAAATGTGTCACGACTGCTATTAGTGCACATTGTGGGCGTAGGCGGTGGCCTGGTGTTGTCTTCCGGAGTAGTTTCAGTATTGGCTGTTGAGGTCGTCTTCTCGCAGTCGCTCTCCTCCCAGCTCACACACTGCTGCTGTACAGCATTAAAGAAGAGGTCTTCGTTGCAATAGAATGCTATGGGTATGGGCGTTACACAAACTATATACTTGGTGCATCTATCGGGATAAGGTATAAGCTGCCCTTCCTTTTTGTCATCACATATGCCCACATGTGGTGTCTCTGTGACAGTTGTCTGGGTAGTTGTTTTGGTTGGGTCGTAGTCCTTGCAAGCTGTTGGTGAAGTCAGCGGGCTACATGTTTCATCATACGGATCGTACCAACTATCAAAGATGCAATCGACAATTGCGTAGCCACCGTTGCCCGTGCAAAGTATATACTTTGTGCAATCTGGATAGTATGGATATGATTTTCCTCGCTCCTGATCACTACAAACCTCTTCCGGATCGAGTGTTACCGGTTCAGTTGGTTTCGGTGTAGAAGTAGTTGTGGTCCATTCCCTACAGGCTGTTTGTGAGGTCAACGGACTACAAATTTCATTATACGGATCGTACCAGCTATTGGAGGGACAGTCCGCAATGAAATATTTGCCATTGCCCGTGCAAAATATATACTTTCCACAATCGGGCTCGTAGGGATATGATTTACCAGGTTCCTGATCAACACAAAGATTTCCCGGATTTGGTTCCGTAGCAGCGCTTGTGGTTGTTATGTTCCATTCACTCTCGGTTGTGCTAGTTGTAAATGCTGCTGTGGTACGATCACCATAACACCAGACATCGTCTGCGTCATCGCATATCAGAAAGTCGGGATTGAAAAGTAACTTCCCAGGGCACTCTGACATGACCACCTTATTGTCCAGGCACTTTATAAACTGGGCACAATTTCCCGCATAAGGCAGAAGCGTATTATCGGGTATCCCTTCACATGCATCTGGATTCACATCCGGCGGCAGGGTAGTAGTTCTTACCTCGGTGGTTGTACTAGTGTATATAGGCGTGCTGCTGCCTTCCTGCGTGGAGGAAGTCGGCAAGGGTGATAGAGTGGGATAAGGCAACGGATCGCAGTCTACGGCATTAGCTGTATCGCATATATTCAATATGTTGTTGAAGAGTTTGTCGGGTATACAGTAGTCCAAGTCAGTGCAGCCATTGTGACAGATAAGATATGCACTACAATTATAGGGGTACTGGTAGAAACCATTGCTTAATGGCTCACAGAAATCCTTATCTATTCCTTCTGGCGGCTCCCCGCATTCCTCATCTTCACTACTTGTTGTTGTTGGCACTGATGTTGTCGTAGTTGGCAGTGGCTGCTCCTCGCAATCAACCATGTCGGGTGTGTCACATATGAGTAATTTATCATTAAACAACTTATCTTCATCGCAATAGTTCAAAACTGGCCAACCATGGGTGCAGTTTATATAGGCGTTGCAGTCATAGGGATAGCGATGTAAGGAACCATCCTTGAAGTTTTCACAGAAGGTTTCGTTAATACCCGGTGGCACAGGCGGTGGATCGTAGTCTGTTGTGTGATAATCTTGAGTTGTGGTTGAAGTGAAATCATCGATTGTTGTTGATTCGCTTGTTGTAGGCCTGGTTATTGGTTCTGTAGAAGCAATTGTAGTTGTTGGAGTGGCATTATCAGAAGTTGAAGGCGTGGGTACTGTAGTTGGCATAGTAGTTGATTCTGGCGAAGAAATTGTGGTCAGTGTAGTTGGCGTTGTATTGTCAGAGGTTGGAGGCGTGGGTACTGTCGTTCTATCTGTTGGGCTGACTGTAGAGAAGCTGTAATATACACAAATGGTGTTTTGCGGAAAGTCACAGGTTTGAGATTGATTATTCCACCAAAGCTCCGCTGGGCACTTCATGACGGTGGGATATAGACAATCGCAAACTAAGTAAAGATTACAATCATCTGGGTATGGCACTTTGCCACCCATTGGTTGACCCCTGCACATCATTTGATTTTCGTATCGCTGCTCATTGTCACAGGTTCCTCTAAGTGCAGACGTAAAAATGTAATCCCAAGCAAATCTGCCACCAATAATGCCATCCTCCGTGCTAGTTGCTTGAGAGTGTAGTATTAAAAAGTTGGCTGCTATCAGCGAAAGCAATGATAATATATTCCAATTAAAAACTAAAAGGGGGAAATTATAAGTTTAATTTAATACAACAACTTTTTTTCACGATATTTTGCTAAATTTTTGCACTCTTTACCTTTCATGTTGAGTGGTTTGCTTATAACATGTTATTTAAATATGGTAGCAGCAAAGTTCACTTAAGTCTCGTAGGGATATGAATGATTTCCTGTATTTATTCCAAACCCGGTTTTTGTGTTTTATACCGTCAACGTATTGCAAGAGACTAACTAAATTCTATGGGAACACATTTATATATTAATTTTAGTTGTTATAAACTACTAGCTGATAGCTCCTGTCTAAACCATTGTCATTGATTATAAATAATAACGGATACATGTAGATAAGAAATACTTGGAAAACGAATTAAACATAATTTTGCTTTTTTCAATGAAATGTTACCTTCAAAACGCCAGATGCAGCTATCAATTAAAAATATTGTAGTAAATATCAACTTAGGCGATGTTCCAATAATGCTTATCAGTAATAATTTTGTTATTACTTACTGGTGTACTTTATAGGTACACTTTCTACTATTGGTACTAATATTTTTATCTACATATATCTATATTTATATATCTTAGAAGAGCACCACTGAGTCATTCATCATACAAAGACTTACTAATACCATTTCTCTGATTACTAAAAGATAACGATGCGTCTCTCAGACGCATGTTGTGCTCATTTTTCAGAAACAGACGAGCTTCTCATCAGCTGGTGATAAAGGTAGAGTAACTGAACGCGACAGTATTCTCAGGTAACTATCGAGAGAGAAAGGGAAAACCAAACTTAACATCCGCTCGTCTCGCAGACTTAGCGTACTTAAATTATCGCTATTTGAAAATAGTCACGATTTTGAGAATTGGTAAGTTCGCAAGTTTTCATGAATTGAAAGGGAAAAAAACTCAATAGTCTAAGTTTAAAAATTACGCTTTCTTGGCTTTCCCATAATTTTTGTCCCACTTCTCATTTAATTTCGATAAATTGATTCTTTGCGAATATTTCGACACTGAATTGAGCAAAATCATTAGGGAAATTACGATCTTATATGGCATGAACCAAGAAAGGTCATGTTCGAAAATGCTTTCGAATAGTATATTACATTCCGGTAATAAAAGAAATTTTCTGTACTAAGACAAAAAGTAACCGCTATATAAAAATGAATCCCATATTTTATCTGTAGCCGATCTAATGACAAAGGGTTTAATGAATTGTAAAACGGGTTCCTCCACATTAAAGCGGAGAAACAATAGTTTTTGTGGATATTGTTAGAGAGTTGCTTGAATAATTCTGGCGACGCCGGACTATTGCCAAGCCTTCCACCTGTCATTTAAGGTCCAAGTATATTTTTAAAAGACGTACGATGCAAACTAAAAGACGGTAAAACAGTTGAATTAGAAGATCAAGGTGCAGATGCAGGAAGAATTTTCTTATCTGTTTTATAGCCGTACTATTATGGTAGTCTTTCGCAGAGAGTGCATACAGCCGTGTCCATAGTCGGGATCGTAAACTGGCCTTAATGTAAGGAGGAGGAACGGAGAGAGAAATGGGAAAAGGCACGGGAAGGCAATCGGGAGCATGCACGGGAACTAAAATATAATCTTCAGATATGAAGAAGAATGCTAACTGAGCAGGAGGCGTAGCCCTCTAGTTAAATATCATTTCAAACGTATTGGAAGTAGAAATTTTATAAAACAGATGCAAAAGTGTTACCATCAATGGATGTTGTTCCAGATATTGTTGATAAGCAATATCACAGTGAATGAAAATCATAGCTATCTTTATTACAATTCGAGGAAGCGTTTATATTTTTTCATAGTAGAAATCGATCTGACTACACAAACTGTTATAAAACTGAAAATATATCCAAAATGGTAAAAAGTACTTTCAAATGGCGAAAATATGTTCCATCAAAATACTGCAAAAGTTTCAAAATCTCAGTTGTAGAGTCAATCGACGATATTTGCGTAAACCACAACCTGTATTCAGCTTTCACTGTGGACAATGACGTCGTAACTTCGAAGTACGGGAATAACTTGTCCAAATAGCAGTTGCAAGTTTGGTACAACATTCTCGTTCCCAAGAAATCATTCTGTCAAATTCTTTATTAAAGCGTCGATGAAAGGGCGAAATATATATTATAAACACTAAAAGGCGTCTTCAGTAGTTCGGATCGAAAAACTTTTAGGGAAAAAGGCGCAAGCGGTGAGCATGTAGTACTTCCTTCATCCGGTTGAGCCGATAAGAAGTCCATCGACTCTTCTTAAAGAAACACCGAAAGTGGAAAAGTCAAACTGAGCAGTTTTTCGCAAAGAATGATCGGTACCACATATTCCCAGCGAATTCGTCTGGGCTGTTAGCACTGCGCTTGAGCAGCTCGGGCCACCGTGGCTACTTGTCTGTAATCCGCTTAAATTTCTCGTTAGGTTGACCCTAAATCGTGACGCATTGTCGTTTTACCGTTTGCTGAGAAATATCGTATAAAAATAGTCTATTGTGCACAAACGCGAAGTTTGCCGGAGTGATGGAACAAAATGAAGTTTTTTGATATCGTGGCAGTACAGCACATCGTAGTGTATGTGACATATTACGAGGAATTATTAGCAAAACTAAGTAAGTTCTTTATATCGTATGAAATAAGGTATAGAATGAAAATACCAAGGTATGATCAGCAAAATGTACGATTTTCTTACTTAAATGGACAGCAAAACTTAATCAAACTACCGTTATCTTATTTGGGTTTCGTTTGTCTTTTGTTCTCTCCAATGAGCAAATGGAAAAGGACTTTACGTTTTGTTTGTTTACGTTCGCTGATCGCCATATTTCGAGCTCTTCGAGCTCAGACTTCTTTAAAACACTTAACAATATGATATATGAAGTACTTAACCAAAGAACACATGTAGAACATAATTTTTAAACAAAGTCGTTTCATATCAGCACGTGTTGACATGAGCGTTTGTGCGTGTGTATGTGAATGTGTGTGTGTGTTTGTGTGTGTGTCTGTGTCTGGGTGTATGTGTGTGTGTGCTATTGTTATTACAGTTATTGCTGTTTTTGTTGTTTTAATGAGACAACGTGACCTGAACAGTGTTGAAAATTTATGAACGTACTCGACGCGTAAATTACACAAATAAAAAATGCGCATAAACATAAATGATGCCAGGAGTTTTCGCGTTCCCATTAAAATTAAGCGACAAAACATGAGCTGAAAAAGAACCCAAGCTTCAACAAAATCCTGCCATCTTAAGTGGACGCAGCAGCAAAGTTTGTGGTACTTTAAGGAAGTGTTATCCTAGCGCTTAAATTTCCCATTTGCACTGAAAATTACTTAAAAGCATGATTCTATTTGCTGATTCGCCGAATGCATACAAAGCGTTGGCTTTTTGTATAGAACATAGATTTTTGTAGCCATTTTAGCAGCTGCAACGGAAGAGAGACAAGTTTTTGACTAGCAGCGACAAAATGGCGATGACAAGCGCACATGAACACGATGAAAGTGCTTAAAAGCAAAGCCATTAAAATATATGTACTCGAAACGAAATATAAAAGGCAGAGCAGAAAGACCAGAAAGGCAGGAAACTACAAAAAAACTGCAAATAAATATGAGCGACAGATATTGTGTTGGCATGAAAATCAAAAGTTTTTTTGAAAAGCATCGGGAGCTACTTCTGGTGTAATTTTTTTTAAAAGTTGAATCGAAATTTTCCTTTCTCATAATTATTTGTGCCTTTTAGTTCAACAAAGAATACGTTTTCCTTTTTTGACATAAACCTGTACAATTGTTTGCCCATCAGTTATATATCCACAAAGTTAACATCTATACTCGAATAGTTGACTTTGACACAATGCCTTCCTACGACGAGGTATACTTGACCTATTCCATATTAAAGTAAGTTTCATGGGTTTTCTAAATAAGAGTATTACATTCCTCACCCTCCTAAGCGGGTTCGTGATAAAAGCAACTTGGTACTTCTTTTGTTACTGGTGCGTTTTATCCCAATATGATAGTATAAAGGAATCTTCATGTAAAAAATGTGCTTGTAAGCAAAAATACTTCAAGGAAAACAATATTAAGCTACTTTTAGACAAGGTTACCACTTGTCATAACTTGCATACCGCTTCTGTCGTTTAAAAATATACGTTTGTGAGAGACAGAAAGTCGTTCTGGAGTTTTCATTTGCTGAATTATGCCGCACCCAGAGTTATCTTCCCGAAGTCGCAAATCATAGAGGACGGCGTGGATGCACCACCAAGTAGCTATGACGAAGTTAAGGTTGGAATCGACTCAGAGTTGTTAAAGACTTGCGGCAATGAGTCGGTAGGGTGCATGCACCAGCTCTTTTGCAGAATATGGCTAGATGAGAGCATGCCCGATGAATGGAAGCTTAGCGTCTACTACAGTGGTATCAGTCTATCAGATATTAATCCTGGAAAAGACACACATATAGCAAATCGACAGCCACTATCGATTTATGGATTATAAACCAGCATTTGATAGCCCGTTGAGGGATCGCGTATACGCGGCTCTGCTTTCGGCATCTCTTTGATTGCCTGAGCGGAAAGTACTCCGTAAGAACTTTTGCCCTTTACGCATTGGCAATGCATTCGATGGAACGAATTAACATCCAGAGGCTCCGCCGGCTTGGCCATGTTGTGCGTATGGCTGAAGAAGCTACCTTTGGTATCACCAATTGGAGAAAGCGAGAGCATTTCAAAGGCACTTGGAGGAGTGTTCCACATCGGGCCACAACCCTGTAGCGGGCTTTTATGGCCTATTAAGAAGAAGAAGTTTAAGATAACGGTGCTTTAATGTGCAACCTGAGTGTACACTAAGCAAAGGATAAGAACATCAGCCGAAGCTGTTGCCCGTTCTGTACCGATTTGAGGGCATGCATTCCACCGTGTGTCGGGTGCTCTTCTGATACATGGGCAGGAGCAACCGACACATATATGTAATTCGAATATTGACAAAATGAATTACGCGATTTTTGTGTTTCGCCATGCCAACGGCACGTTAGCACGTCTGACCGTAGCTTTAGACTTCTGCTTGCCAAATCTAGAGTTCCTGGTCCTCTATTTAACTAGTTCTGGCAAACAAAAATGCTTCTTTCTAGAAAGAACTGTTTTGCTAAATTAACGTTGAACTTTTTTTTGCATTGAATTATAAAAATACAGTTATGCATATGAATTCTGTCCATAATGCCACAGAGCAAAACAAGAGCATTTTTCTTACCGGCTAGAAATTTAACTTTTTTATTTCATGAACTTAAAAAACTTTTAATTAACTGTTCCTAGAGTTTAACATCTTTTTCGATGCCTTGATAGTACCATAAAACAAAAATCAGACTACGCCAGACTACTATTTTATATAGTTTTTTTCGTAATCCATAGTTTTTTGTAGAAATGGGAATTGTTCGTCCATGGCAACATATAATCAGGACTAGTGCATCCCTTTTGGGAGCACAAACAATTTATCAGCCTGATCTGTTGGCTGCTGTCAAGCGTTTGATCCGAAACAGATTGAACTATCAATTATGCGCTGGCAAACGTGCCAGAGCCGCCTCTGTCTGGCCAACACATACACACACACACACACACACACACACACACACACACACACAGTTGAACAGGTGGCAAAGTCAAAATGGACGCTTAGTTACAGCCAAGCATCTGAGGCTACATTGTAGTCTGGACAAACTGAACCCAGCATCTAAAGGAAAGCTGGTGGGAAACGTTTTGTACGTGTGCCCGGAGTTGCTCTTGCTACTGTTTTTGTTGTAGTTTTTGTTGCAGGTGGTTTCACTTGTGCTGCATGAAATTGACCCCGTGCGTGTGTCAATGTTGTGGGCGTGTGTGTGTTTGTGTGTTGCTCAGCTTATGTATGCAACGTGCAACTTGCGCCTTTGATTCTGGTGAAGCGGACCAATGGTACATGACTGAAAGATGTTGCTTTGTGTATAGCTTTAGGGTATTTTTGGCAGAATGAAAATATTGAAAATCAAGTTTAGCTTGTTCCTTGCATATAAAAGCATTCGTAGTTACTGGCAATTTAAGCTTATTTTCTTAATTAACCAAAATTCCAATCAAGGTCTTATCAAGCTTAAGTAAAACCAACAAGAGTGAAACAGTTGGGGAAAATACGACTTTAGAATACCCTGTACACTATTTAGAAGGCGTCGAGAAGAAAAAGTTATATAAAACCAGCCGCTATATGATAACTTATGTCAAAAGTGTAGCTCACAATAAAAAATATGATATTAAAACACCCTAATAATCAGTGAAATGTATTTTTTCCATATCTTTCATTTTTGGTGGCCGATTTTTATCAATGACAAACATATTGTGGCAAAGGGCTCGTCGATATATCTTCACTCAGTTATATTTAACTAACGAAGTTTCTTAACAGTTAGTGCAATTTGTATACCTTTGAATCTAGTGAATCTCTTTGCTGATGTACTAAGATAGTTTTCAAATTGACAGAGAAACAGTTGGAGGCATACATGATTATGGGAATATTGACTTGTCTGCCGCGAATTCTTTGCCTGAAATAAATAAATGCTCTGCAACGTTGTTTCGTAAGTTAAGTGAATCTGTGGCGTTACAATGGTCACAGGCTAGCCAATTCTTTGGTTGTACGTTTTTTTTTTTTGCACTTTCTCTTTCTATATTTTTCCTACGAGTGAGTCGGTCTAACTGAGACCACAACACAAGCAGCCTCACACCTATGTCAAAAGGTGTTGATGCTTTTGTATCCTACCAAGTGACTGCACCTCTTGAGTTAATAACAAAGTCTTGTAGTTTTCCATCAAAGTATCTCCGGCACGACATTAGAAGTCTTATTAAAAAGCATTTTCATAGAGTTTTTGATGTATAACATCTTTTGGAGCACCTTAAGTTTAAGAACCATCCCGCAAAGTCTCGTATTACTCTTGTTTGGTGTTGTGCTGTTAACAGCGTCCACAGGAGAGTGGAAAGGTTTGACGCATTTATTTTTTTTGATTGCTGTTTTTAGGGAGAACTTACAGATGAATGTTTTATTGATCGTGTCACTAATGTTTGTATAACACTATCTTACAGTTATAGGTTATGTGTGTGTTGTAAAAAGGCATATGAAAAGATGCATGCCCATAATGCATAGGTATCGAAGTGGACTATGCAAACCCTCTGTCCATTAGACTAAACATATTAAATGAATAAAACATAGCTTCAAATGGAACACAACACGTACAATGAATTATATAGTCAAATAACTTTGCTTTAGCCTTAATTACTTCAATTTCATTTGAGCATTTTATTTTCGTATAAATAAAATGAAATGCATTTCTGTTATGTAGATGTGTTACTTCGATGCTTTGTATCTTGTTTATAGCCATAGATAAATGTATGGGCAAGAGGAATGCAATTAGCCATAACTACTGAATCTAGTAGCATTTATCCCCATTTATTTTTGACTTAGCTTGAAAAAAGACTTGTTTACTCGCTTAGTTATTTGAATGATGTGCACTAGCTGAAATTTGAATGGATTTTCCACACACATCTTAGATAAAGTGTTTTCAGCCAGCAAAACACTCCTGACCCAAAAAATATTTATAAATTGTATACAAATTTTACCATAATGAAAATAAATCTGATAAAATAAAGTTGGAGTCAATACATTCAGAAACCCTCGGGTGAGAGTTTTTCTAAGAAGTGTAATAAAGCGTCTACTTTTGTTGTTTTAGTACTTTTTGTTATATGTATATACTCAAAATATGAAAATTTAGGGAAGAAATTGGATTAAAAAACAAATTTTGCCGACTTTACAAACATGTAAACTTTAAACCAATATCATTTACAGAAAAATTTAAAATTTTGTTCCGAATATGAGAACACCTGGTAAAATTTTGAAATTTCTTATTAAGCGATTACCATCCAACAAAAGAACAAGTACTCAATTTTTCTTGCTACTATATGTAACATTATAAGTTACATGGATCCAATGCCCGAATCCAAAAGACAGTAATCGTGCCAACACCCAAAGAAGCTTCAGTTGTAGTGGCAACGTGTCGTTTATCGATAAACTGCCCGTAGGAGCACGATCCCTGCTGAACGCTATTATGAAGTATTGCCATGGCAGAGTGTGCATATTGAAATAAAAATGGAGCAAGAGTTGGCAAAAACAAACGTTTCTTTCAAGGTCACGCTAGTCTGCACGCTGCACTCAGACTCAAGGTTTGTTTCAAAAGTTTCTCTGAGATTTTTTTGGACATACTTCCCTGACATTACACCACATAACGTCTACCTTTTTCCGTAGCTAAATCAACATGTTGCTGGGAAACGCCTCACAAACGTGAAAAATTTATAACAAAAAGGTTGAAAGATGGTTAACCAATTGAAGGGAAAAATGCACTGACAAACAAATCCGTCCCTTTTGTTTGCGAAGTTTTTTATAGAGTGTGTCAAGAAACCTTCGAAAAGCAGACAAAGTAGCGTTAAAAGCGTTAAAACCAATTGCCTACTTTTACAATTTAAGTCAACTCAAGTTTTATGTCCTAGGTTTGGACAAAAAAGGTATAATAACAACTGAGACGAATAGTGTAGACATATTGGAATATCCGGATTACATACGAGAAAGAGTGACAGTGAACTAGAAGCAATTAGATTCAGAATGCAATGATAGCGTGTACGACAACGTGAACACGTTCGATTTCGCCTACACGGTGCTCCTATTAACCTGAAAGGAACGGCATTGCGCTACGATTCGGAAATCGATTACAGAATGGACAGATCAGTAACGATTAGAGTTTGAGGTTTGTCCGCGAACAAAGATGGAGTCCACCGCAAAGAGGGAGGAGCAGAGAAAGACGTAAAAGAAGACGACGGGAAACGGAAGAAGAAGGCGAAGAGGCTAAGAACAAGGGGAAAAGAAAGACAAAAAAGCAAAGATAGTGAAAAAGGAATTAGAAAAGCAAGACGAAGTGAAAGTAGAAGTCGAAAAAGCGAGAGAAGGAGATGGAAATATGCGTACGATTAAAAAGTTGAAAAAAAATGCAGAATTCGGGGGACAAGGACCTGCTTACGTATTAGGAGTTTGAGAGTGGTCGTTCGTAGCAAGCAAACGGCAGAGCCCCTTAGTAACTTATAAGTGCATGGAGGATCTATCTATTCAGCGATAGAGGACTATCTCTATCTTTATACCATTTTTTATTTTTCGGTAACGCGTCAAAAAGGAAAATAAAAATTTATAGGGATATGGATGTGAGAATCCCGGTCTTGAAAGTGCAGAAGATTTTGAAATCGATAAATATTTCAAAAGTGTAGGGTTCTTTTAAAAACTTTGTTTATTAAGTTGCAGCTGCTGCTTTAATAAAGCTAAAAATGAAGAAGAGATATTTGGATCAAAAATATGGAGTATTTGCAGCTTTCCAAAGCTCTAAATGAGTTTTAGGGTAGGGTTCGGGACCATCGTGTGAAACACCCGGCACACTGAATTATGTTGGAATTTGTCGAATATCAATATGAAATCAGCTTTATTAGTGGTATCAACGAAAATTCTCTGTTTCGAAATGCATCAAAAACAATGTTCAAAACTTGATTTTCGATTATCTTAACCAAAGATTCTTGTTAAATAACTTGTTTCGACTGATTTACAAAAAGTAAAATTCAAAACCTACAAAAGTTCAAAAATTCTCAAGGGTTTGATAATGGTTTCATTGCCTTGCGGCAACTTGAATGCTTACAACAACTTCCATATGTCTAGAACTGATATGAATTAATCTTATACAAAGTCTGCGAAAAGTTAGAACAACTTCTCTTGTGTGCTAGGTTACATTTTGTTAGAGCTGCTTTTCTGCTCACAACAAAAAACTCTGCGTCTGCGTATACGTAATATCAACTCTTTTTAGGCGCTTCGTGATTTTGAGTCTTAACGAAACTTACGCTCGCTGCACGGCAAGAAACGAAGCGGACTCGGAACGCGTTTAGGCGAAAGTAAAGCCAAATTGGCCCAAAATAGGAGCAATTCCAGTCTCATGCAGTTGCTGTTCAGCTGCTGCTGAAAGCAAAAGTGTGCGGTAGACTCTGTTATATATTGTTGAAAGTTTTGACTTGCATTTCTACGCTATATGTATTAGTTCAAAATACTATTTTTGTATAGAATGCATATAATTATCAACAGTTATTAGGTTTATTATAGTCGGTTAGTCAGCATGTGTGACCCACTGACCCAGTTGGAAAAAACAACATAAGTTTATCTGGCTTTATTTTTAGGTGTGAAAATCAACACACACACCGGCAGAAACACACACACACACACCGCTGCAGAATGCACATTATTGCGGCATATCGTGTGAAAATGCAATTAAAAAATTCCTTTGAATAAATATATTAATTGCCAACGGAAGCGGCAGCAGTTCAAGCAACAGGAAACTTGCCAGTGGAAGCCATTTTTAAAAAACAAAACAGCAAGAAATACATGAGCAGCAAACAAAAGCCACTGTAAAAGCACAATGCCACAGAGAATGCCAACAAACAGCCAAGAAGATTAGCTTAGGTGTATGCGCCAGCTACGCAAAGTGGGATTGGGCTGGGGTTTGGGTTTGGGGTTGGGTTTGGGGCTGTCAGCCAGCCAAACACAAAACCATCATTCACACCGAGCACTGAGGACATGGCAACATGCAAATGCAGTGATTTATGCCAGACCCGCCTGGTATGCGTCGAGTCCTGCAGCAGTTATGCACTTGAGGCATTTGTTGCATGCCCCTGGAATGCCAAGCTTTGTTTGTTGCCTAGAAATCGTCAGTCTGTTGGGGCAGGAAGAGGAACAGGAACCGGCAACAACAACAATAACAACAACACTCGTACATGTCACTTGCTGGAGCAGCTGATTGTCAGCCACTTTTTATTGGTTTGTTAGCTTGACTCTCAGACAGACGCTCGCCCTCTTTAAGGATAACAAAAGCAGGCACTCCTTTGTGCCATTCATTTAGCAGTTTTGTTTTTTTGGCGCCTGCAATCACACGTTACTGCTTGCTTCCTTCATTATCTTAGAGTATGCAGCTCAAGCAGCGCACCTGAGCACTGCGGATACCCTTGAGGCTGGCGCACATTCATCATTGCAATTTCCATGGCTACACGTTGGGGCACATCTCTAAGCGGTTTTCTCTTTTACTTCAGACAGACGACACACATCAAAAGGCTGACAAAAATGCAAAAATGACAGCAGAACAAAAAGAAAACAAAACGAATGTTGAAAAACACATGGAAAATGTTGCAAGTCGCTGTGGGAAATGTGTGAAATTTCCCAGCTGCAGCAATAGCAGCAGACTTTTTCTAGCATACTTTTTGCCACTAGCTTGCAAACTTTTGGCAGCGCGTTGGTTAAAAATTTAAATTTTCATTTTCAGCGGCAAATTGGGAAAATCTTCTCGAGCAAAAAGAAAATAAAAAAAAATTTTGAAAAAAAATGCCAAACGCGTTGCTGCATGTTGTAGCAAAGTTTTGTTGTTACCACAAAGCGTTTTGCTAGTAGTTGTTGTTGCAGCCACTGTTGTTGCTTCAAGTGCGAATTGTATTCTGCTTTTGTCGCATTTGCGGTTTTTCCACAAAAAAATGAGAGAAAGATGTGGCATGTTCATTTTCACCTGCTCGAGTTCTAATTCAGAAACATACACAGCAGTTGCATTGTGTGTACCCTTGTACATTGTGCTGCACACATACACAGTTCATTTGTCACAATGTCTTTGTATCTGTGTGTGTGTGAGTGTATCTTAGCTGTAGGCAGCATGTTTCAGACTGTACTTCAAGCTGTGCCTCAGCCTCTGGAAAATGCTGCCAGACTCTGTTCAAGTTCTCAGACTGCCGCTTCAATTTATTACGGCCAACGAAATGAAGTACTTTTTGCTTTTGTTGCCTAACCGCACGGCTTGTCATTTCCAGTTTTTGAGGGCATTTAAGCTTACATTTGAAGAATTTCTGGAGGTTCTTTTTGTTTTTCAAATATATTTTAATATTGTTCCATTGTTTCTTCGTCATTTAGTTTAATGTTTTTATGGAGGAAAATAGTTGAATTGGTTAAACGAAAGTTAGTGCTTTAATTAAATTCCTAAAATTACTCTTACTCTAACAATCAGTGTTAACAATAGCGATATCCATATATAACGTAATCATAGTTTTGAAAATATTTCATATTTTTTCACTAAGACTGCACCTAAAACGCAAACTATGAGTGTTATGCTAGTTCTCTCTTCGGAGGTTGCTTATATACCGGCTTTGAGTGAAGCCCAAGTTGAAGTTGGATATCGGGAAACATGAATTACATTAAATAGGACGACGTGTTTGAGTACTTCTCGCAGCAACTAAGAAAAAAGGTGCTACAAACTATTCTGTGATGAAAAGAAGAGAGATCCAGAAGAATCACAGAATGGATCTGCGTCCTGGAGTCACACAGGCTTTTAACATATATCAACCAAATGGGCAAGAATACACTACGAATACTTAGGAATGCTTGTTCTATATGAAGCAAGTAACAGCAGGCAGTGGGCCAACTTTACCAGACTTTAGCCAGATTCTTAATAAAGCCATTGAGCAATGAAGCTGACGGGATGGCATACAAACTGCTAATGAGCAAATATGGCAAGCATCCACACGGATTGACAAAACAGTAACAGTCACTGACTAGGACGAAGTCCTTGCTTTGGTCCGCATCCATCCTAGCAAGGCAGTAATATGGAAGCTACAGATGCGTTTAATGATCCCGAAAGACAAAAAGCCGACTAAAGATCCGCCAGCCTACCGACGTTTGAGAGAATAATGTGCATACCTCTGAAGAAGGAATTGGAGGAACGAAAGAGATTTGCGATTCGGCTAGACGTAATAAACTCTTTCAATACGGCCAGCTAGCAGAGTATTCTGCAAGCAACTGCTTCCCGCGGTGTGCCAAAGGGATCGGTTCTGGGTCCCAAACCGTGGAATGATATGTATGACACTGTGCTTTGGCTAATCCTACTAAGTTTATCCGTTGTGAACTTTGCTGGTGACATTTCTGCAGTCGCTGTCAGCAAAGAGCTGCGCGAGAGCAGCACTAATACAGTAATAATCTAAGTTACCGTCTGCCTGCCGGAGAACGGACTGCAACTGGTGACTCTGTAGACTGACGGATGTTCCCGTTAGCAGCATGTTGTAAAAATGGGAGACTGCAACAGATCATTAGCTAACTTTCAACTTTGCTCTGTAATTGGTACACTGACTGGCATCATGAAGAACACCAGAAGCCCTACGCAGACAGTGAATGACATCGACCTGCAATGGCGGTGACGTTCTACAGCCGCGTGTGCAATCTACTGGCAACCGAATTACAGTGCAATGAACCAAAGTCGTGTCGGGCAACGGAGACCATGACCAGACAAGCGGTCACGGATAAGCCAACTACTATTAAGCGCAACTACTGACGCGACTTTGCTCCTTTTTTTGGATTTGAGCACACTGTGTATGGACCACAGAAGGCGCAGGGCCTGACTTTTCTATCTTTTAAAAACTCTCTGTAGAATGGGAATAGCTTAGCTTAGTCAATGACAGGCCATTCTTATTCACAGACTTGATGAATAACCTAATCATGTCGTAAAATAACTGGCTGGAAATCAGTTCGAAAAACTAAAATTTAAAAAATTTCTCTAAACAATAGAACATAAGACACCAAACAGTTAGTAAAATCACAACTAAGACTTTACAAGATTACGTCACAAGACGGGGTCACTGCAACATAGTGAAGTTGTTTTCTTTTTTCAAATTTAATTCAACTAAGTAACACTTTTACATTCGGAAGTCAAAGATTTGCCAAGGTTGGATAAACAATTCAAGTACTTTTTTGGCTTACTTCAAAACAATATTATAATCATATTACACATACACATACGTACTTAAGTAAACATTTTTTCCAAGTTTTTTTCTGGTTTTTTCCATTACACAAATCCTTATGGGCTTGACTCGTCGTTCGGCCACATTTGATGTTTGCCGGAAAAGTCTCCCTCACGGCGACATGCCATACGCCATTTCCACCACTTTAGGTACAATTTTAGGTTCCTCCACAGGAACATTTTGTTGTTGCCGGCGTTGGAGCGTGATGAGTGCTGTTGTGGTTTGTTGGCACTTCTATTTAAACTTTTATTGCTGCTCTCTTTGCCAAAAAGGTTGGTCAGCTAAGGACGAGGCCAAAGGCAACCTGAGCTGAAAACCAGATCCTTAGCTGGCCATTTGTGTATATGTGTGTGTGGGTATGTGCTCCTGGCGGGTGTGAATATGAATGTTTAATATTTTATTTTTTCAACTTCATGGTTTTTAGTTTTTACTTAATGTTTTCCGCTTGTGTGGGCCTTGGTCGGCATCCCTCGTGGACGTGGCTCACTGCCCAATTCGCTATGGCTCGGCCATTAAGCAAATGTGTGTTATTATTTTGAGTATGATGATATGAGCCTTAAAACTTTTTCTTACTTTGCCGATTTCGGTCAAAGTTTTGAAAAAATTCTTTAAGATTTTAAGTAGTCTGCTAATCTGCCATTCGGTTTTATAGTGAAATAGAGACGTAACGTTATGTAATCACATCGTAAAGCAGCTCAAGTTTAAGGTCTTGGAATGTTTGAAAAAGCTTTGTTCGCTTTGGGCTCATATTTTTAAGGAATGGAAGCGTTAAGCGTTTATTGCGCTTATGCGCATATCCTAGTAAACTTTTCTTTATACATTCCATTTTGAAATTTCGATGACGTACACAATTAAACAAAGACAATCAAACTAATGTTTTGTCGTCCAAAACTTGTCGTTAATAATGTATATGAAATTGTTGAAGTTGGGCATACCAAATATTTGTGGCCCCAATGTCGAGTGGCATTACTTGCATTAATCTGCCCGCAGGCGTAGTCCCTATGTGCTGGAAAACCTATAGACTCAATGCTACTTGTCTAAACATAGAAGGAGTATAAATGTCTGTGCCTTTTAGGTTATGCCGTCATTCCCAATAGCTGACTCGATGAAAGGCAAAAAAGTCACAACGATACTGTGTATTGGAGAATTGCTTCCAACTGGGCGAAGGTACGCCCGATAAAGATACAATGTGGACCCAATACCCTGTGCTCCTTGCTCCTCTTGTATCTTTGTGATGATGGTAGACAACGCAAACCAAGCAATCTTCTTCTTCTTAACTGTCCATAACAACTCGTTACCGAGTTACACCTTAATTTAGAGCACTCATCCAGGTGCATCTGCTTCGTTCGCGACTTCTCCAATTGGTGATACCAAAAGTAGTTAGTGTGCTCTCTACCTTAACCTTCCAAATGCATAAACGCGATCTCTCTTAAAATCGACAAAGAGATGGTGGGTGTCGATTTGGCATTCATGTGGATGCGAATGGCTTTATTCTTCACACAGTACGCTAGACCATGGTTGTAAGCGCACTCCATGAGTCACCCTTCTTGGGGACATGTTTCAATTATCGGACATGCTCTCATCTAGCCATGTTCTGCAGAAGAGCTGGTGCATGCACTATACCAACTCATTGTCACCAGTCTTGTACAAGACTGCAGGTATCTGACCCGCTTGATTGCGACCCTATCTTGGTCGTAGCTAATCGGCGGGACGTCGTGAAGTTAATTTCGGAAGCGGCATTATTCCCATTATTGCCCGATAGTAAGCCGTGTTCCCTTTTCGTATGAAAAGGTGTCTCTCTATCTCCCTTATCTTCCGATAGTGGTCTCGCAGAGATAGCGCAGCAGCCGACTGCAGTATCCTTCTATATGCTACCACCAGTAGCTTCGCGACAATCCTGATCATACCGTTGGTTCCTTGGCATTGGGCGTTAGAAACGAATTACGCTCTACGCAGGAGGACGCAAAGAGCGAGATACATGCTTGCAAAGTCCCTTGGCGTTATTAAGTTCTGAGCTACGTTGAGTAAGCTGCTCAGAGAGGCGAGTGGAGAAGGTTTCGGCAGTCTGTTGTGATTGCATCTTTGTGAAGTCCAGCCTATCGCATCTTTTTCGCTTTGCTTAGATGCATGCGTACATCGGCCGCAATAAGGTAATGGTCTTAGTTGACGTTGATCGAGCACACTGATTCCATCGATCACAACGTGATGATACCTTGTGGATATCAGGTCGCTGTAATCGGCTTCTACCGACTACCATGTTATTCAAGCTTGTCTCGTTAAAGCTGAATTTTCCAATAGTAGGACCAAAGATACGCTCTCTTTAAATCGTTTTAGGCGTTTTTATTGGCATGGACAAATGCAGTCGGACAATGCATACGTAAAGGTAGGTGCTAATGAGTTTTGACGATCGACAAGCAAGAAGAAACCATTTGGAATTGTTCCGCTGTATTTATGTGGAGTCCTGTTTATTGATGTAAAAACAAGTATAGGTGAAGGGTGAATTTCCTTTTATAGAGTATATGAAAACGAACAACCATAATGTGCTGATCTTTTGTGGAAGACGAATAGTGGGTAGAGAGAAAAGAAAATCGAATTTAGTTTATTCCAATGTGATCATTGTGTCATATTTGTTGTGGTTTTTTGCTAAGCGGTGTGCTACGTAAAGTTTGATTATGTTAGTATCCTTAAAATAAGACAAGTCTCTAATATTTGATACTCTTTATCATAAATATGTAGCTTTTTTTTAAATTTTTATTGTTTTATATATATTTCGATTCATTTTTTGTTTAATTTTATTGCTTACGTTGTATTTCGCTTTAATTTATTAAAATTTTAACAAACAATTTCATATTCAGTTGTTTGTAGTTTTTCATATCTTTCAAAGGAAAGAAACCTGGCACAAAAAATTTAAAATACAAATAAAATAGTTTAAAAAATTATTAAAATATTTGCAAAGTCAATTAAAATTGTAATTCGCATGTAAACAAAGTCAGTAGACCATGATTTCCACATACTTGCAACAGCTGTTTATTTGAATTTTTTCTTTTTATTTATACAAGTTTTTAATTAAATATTTATGTGCATTGAATTTTAATCACATTTCATTGGACCATTTCTGTTAACCATGCCGGAATTATATACAATTCTTAATGCTTGTACGGGAAAACCAATTCATTTCGCTCGAACTCGACAAATTTCTGGCCACAGTTGCTTCAATTAAATAAGTTTATCAGCATTTTATGACACACGAGATAAAGAAATGTTGCATGGTGGAAAGTGGGAAAGGTAATTTATGATGCATTAACGACTGACAAGTTGTTTTTGTTTTGCTTTAAACTTTTAATTATACACATTTTTGCTTTAATGTTGGCTCATTACGTATACGCAATTTATTTTGCATTCACTTTAATGCATTTAATTGGACTTTACATTTAGCATCTAAGTTAATGACTTTGAATGGGCGTGGCGAGCAATTCCGGGCTTACAGCCAGCTTGACTCTCTGTTGCATTCCTTCATTAATCGGATTCAAAATGAGAATTATTTGTATATTGTCAATTGAAATTTATGCCATTGGTTCGGTATCGATGTTAATTGAAATGCGGTCAGAAATCCAGACATATATGTGACTTCGGCAGAATTGTTCAATTTCGCACTAACCGCTCATAAATAACTTATTTAATTTTAAAGTCGAGGTTTTACTGTTTTAAATAGTTCATATTAATTAATATATTTTGTTTTAAAGAAATTGAAATCTGCATGGAAATTACATTTATAGTAATATAATAAAAAAACACTGCCGTTCAAATTTTTTCCGGCACTTAATCACCTTTTAATACATACGCTTACGTCAATAACAGTAGTAAAGGTTCTTAGTAGACCGTTATGTTATGTTTTCTAATCCCGACTTTCGCACTTTTCGGATTTGGTTTCTGATCTTCGAACTTTTAGTGTTAATACATTTCTATCTGAACCCGAAACTATGCTTTCTAGCTACGGAAGAGAATGGGCTTGAATTCTGAGGATTGGGTTTATGATTCAAACTTTCTTCAAGTACCTGTGTGTGCTTCTGCTGATTATATGACTGTTTATATCTGTTCTCCGAATGAGCTCCGTCAAAGTAAGAAAGAAACGATGTTTCAGAAACGGCGTTGCCCTTTTCTGCAACATCTACAACCTTGTGATAAAAATTGTGTTGCGAAAGGCCGAAGTATGTCGGAATGGGACAATATTCAACTATAAGAGTGTTCAGTTACTCAGATGATAGCGATATCATTGGTCTCACTTAGCGAGCAATTACCGGAACATTTACGCCTATAAAAATGAGAGAAAGGCAAAGTATATATTTTCTTCCAGTAAAGCGGCGCTTCATCTGGAATATCAGATTTAAAATATACTTTTGATGTTGTCAGGGATTTCTTCTAAATACAACAAATACGATTTCAGCATGTAGATCAAGCGGAGAATCACTTTAGCCCATATGTTACTTTGGTCTCAGTAAGTAAATTAGTAGTACAGACCACTTGTAATGTTCGCCTTTATGCGATACATTGCAAACTCATTTTTGTTCCACTAAGCCGTTTAACTAAATAGTGAATATCGTAACTTTGCTAGAGCCATCTATCGGATGAAAGCTTGGATAGTTTGATAAAAGTTTGATAAGCATGTCAAATCATCACTGTATGCCAGTGTTTATTAATTAGGCTTTGTTGCGAAAAAGAAAATTAGATGTCAATGTCAAACAAACGGAAGTCTGCCCAAAATTGGTTAGAATTAGACTCCCAAGCTATATTCACATCGTGGCAGCGATCTTTTTCTTTGCGGACACCATCGAGTGAAGTTCAGCAAGAGCTGCAGTGGAGTTCGATTTTTTTTATGTGCTTAACCTTATTCTTAAAAAGAATTAACAAAACTAATTAACAAAAACTGTGAAAACATTGAAAAAAAAATATATAAATAAAATCAAGAAAAGACTAAAACATTCCCTGTGAAATACACGAAATTCTGCATGTAAGTGCATTATTGGAGCCATTCAGGCTAAATCAACATAGGTGCTGTTTCTTAATTTCATATATATGTATATATTGGCAGTTTCTAAGTGATATCTCCATACAGACGGTTGGATACACTTTTTGCACACTGCGTTATTTAAGTCTTTTTGATGCTGATTGATTCACTGTCGAAAATATCTGCTGTATTCTGTGTTCAAGAAGGGTAAGCTTAAATGCTACAAAAAGTATAAGATTCCCAGCCCATCCATCTTATTATGGTTTCCCCTGTATATAGAATTTTTGGTGTTCGCTGCCGAAATAAAGAGTATACAACCGTTCGTACTCGCTTAAGACGTAAGCGCGGCTGCGCACCAGCGCAGAGCTTTTTAAGCGCCGCCTACGCCTTGTGCTACGTTCGTCGTTGGAACCTGAGATCAGCTGTCCCCAGACTGCATTATTGGCGTGGATAAAGGTTTTGCCTGCGTACCGAATGGGTTTATTTTGGTGTTAATTATATTTTTTGCTGAGTTTACACTTTTACTAGGAGTTAGAAAAATCATTAGGTTTATTGGTTAGAAAAATCATTAGGTTTAATTTGCAAGAATGAGACTTGATCGTTAAATTATAGTTACTTGAAGAGGAAAATATGAAGTCACGCAAGTTCAATTAATTAATTAGTTTATGTTATAACGTGCATAAAGTGGTAGCTGCCTAATAACATTATAAAAACATAAACGACATATTATTATTGTTTAAAAAAAAAAAAAAAAAGAAAACAAGAAGAGCAGCAAAGAATGAAGAACATATAAAGAGCAATTTTAACTTTAAACTACCAAAAAAATGAAAAAATTAAGAGAAGAAAGAAATCAATTGATTTAAAACAAAACATGGAAAGGTAGGAATTTAATAATTTCTCTCTTTCCCCGCTTAAGCCATCTACACAGCGAAAGATCTTTCGACGTGGGAGCAGCAATGTTATTGTAAGTGTTTAAGTAAAGCTTGTCTGAAGTATGAATCTGATTGCATATATAATAAGCTCATATGCTTTTAAATTCGGTTGTCCGAATTGATGAACAAAGCTTTTGCTTATGCTTATCATAAGCAAAAAAATGGTTTAATCCGCGAGAAATATTTAAACAAAAGTTTGACGATATTTCTTTTTTTTTGTCCGTGTTGAATAATAATTTGTTTTCCGTTTTACATATAAAATAATGCCGATTTTGGCCCAGTAAATAGTAATGCACATATAACAATTTCAACTTAGTATACAGATTGTTCGTTATTTATAAGTCCTAATGATAAGTTATCATGCTAATGTAATCACTTTGTTTTCAGTGACTTCATTTATATCGATTTTAATATGATAGGTTTTGATTAGGTTTTTAGTTACAAGATCTAAGGAATGGAACAAAAATTGTAGTTATATTCAAGAAAAAAAAAATGTAAAATGTTTAGAATTATAATGATACGAATAGATATGAAATTGATTTCCATTTGAAAATGTTTGGTTAATTAATTATTAATGCTCTCTGATGTAATGCTGTAAGAAGATAATGTAGTCGTAATTGATTATGGGGTTCTTTAGTTTGTTACTGAGGACCATGGTCGGGTGGGTGCAGAACGTGGGGGACAAATAACATCTAAGTCATCCCCACATATCAGTTTGAAAAGTAGGAGATTCCTCTATGTATTGCCCGTATAATTTGGTTTGAGTTACTAGTACATCCTTGTGTTAGTAAGTAGTTTGATATCTTTTCGTTTGATTTTTCAGACATGTAGTGTCTGTAGGGACTCTATAATAAAGTTCATGTAGTCCAGTGTTAAGCAGTAGCAACAACCCACCCACATGCCACGTAGAGCTAGAACGC
This sequence comes from Chymomyza caudatula, assembly GCA_035041775.1. NCBI lineage: Eukaryota > Metazoa > Arthropoda > Insecta > Diptera > Drosophilidae > Chymomyza > Chymomyza caudatula. Next base: position 2,640,384 of record JAWNKW010000136.1, on the reverse strand, counting down.
ATTTAAAGGGTCCCGCTCCGCTACTTGCACAAACTGAAATGCGTTGCGTCGATTCTTACGAATCAAACTTTATCCTGGGATCGTACGTGTTTTATAATACGCCGACGCAAGCATTACACCCTCCAACTGAGAACAATGGATATAAAGGTTGACAACGTTTATAAGATTGAGGTACCGAAGGTGATCGACAGCAGGGTGTTGGTTTTATTCCAATGGTTCTTCGGTTTGAGGTCGTGTCGTTATATGCTAAGACGAACGCTACACACTATTGCCAAAGGAAAGTAGCACTCTATAACACGCTCATGCTCTCCGTTTTGCTTTATGTCCCTGCATCATGGGTGACGACGCAGTCTGCTGAAAATACCTTTGGTGTATTTGAACGAAAAGTAGTCCGTAAGATCTTTGGTTTTTTGAACCTCTCCGACGACTTTGACATAGTCAAGCTGCGCTGGCTTGATCATGTTGTATGTATGGATGGCGAAACTATTGCGTGAAAGGTCTTCGTTATGTTTTAGGGAGCCGTTAATGTGGCAAGCCATGTCTGCTTGGGAAGGACCAGAGAACAAACTAATTCGGAGTGTGCCTGAATTCTCTTTCAAATTTTTGGTTTCCCAGATATCTTTTTATACTGAGTTTCAATCAAAAAGCAATTCATAAATGTGCTAGATTTATATTTGAAATCGCGGTAAATCTAACAATTAATCATCTGATCGATGAATTTTTTAAGAAGGCAAAACCGTCTAGAGATTACTGTCACACCCCTCCCAGGAGGAGTATTCTACATCAGGCCATAGCCCGGTAACGGATTTATATGGCCAGGTAAGGAGAAGAAGAAGAATTATTGAACGAGTTAGTTGAAGACGAAGACAAAGCGGGAATGGGAGCATAGTACATAACGTTATTATAACCTTTCGCAAGTGCATTGCACATGCAAACAAGCAAGTCGCTCAGGATTAAGCCAAGACTTTCAAAAAAGAAAGGAAAAATTTATATGAGTAGCTCGACAGGTAAGGCAAAACCAAGCCGAACACTAGTATTTTACCCTTGCTTGAGAACACACCGCAACCACGATACTCCCACAAGTTGGAGTAGACTGAGCAGCCTTGGAATACAAAAAGAGATCCAACCGGTTGGGATGTGTCTCAAGATATTATCACGGCCATGCTTTTTGCATCGATTGCGAATATCATAATCACACTAAAACTGTGAATGATTGCACCACAAAAGGTGCATGGGTAACCAACCAAACGTTTCGTGTACCCCAAATCCGAACCTTTAAGAGCTAAACGGGTTTGCCCTCCCTTCAAACTCATCCAAATTATTACATTTTAGACACACTCCCTGTTTATCGACAAATTGCATATCTGCATCCAGAAGCAGAAGAGCCATGGCAATGCACCCGCGATAAAATACTTGATCATTCGTTTGTGATCGGTAACCTTATATCATCTATAGCAACTCTTATGCTTCCAATCTAAACCTACCAAGAACCGATTGTGTAGTCAATCGCTCTCCTCCAGCGGGCATGAAGTAGTGTGGCAGTATTTGCGATACCGACATTTACATGGGAACTATATTCTGAATATCTACGAAGCCTTTGACGTCTGTTGTCATCCAAATAAAAGCCAAGTTCACTAATATTAGCACACAGAAAACGCAAAGAGTAACTGTTTCTGTTGAGAAAGAAAGCGAAAGGAAAAATATATCGAAGAGCGAAACGTAAGGCGAGCTTTTTTAAGTATCGCATTGTGTCACAATGCTATACAAGATTACGCACGTGACCAACTTTAAGCAGTCAAAAAAGTAAAAATTTTTGAGAGGAGTTTTATTTAAAGAAAAATTTGATGTAAGGTCGAAATGTAAATAAATTATATTTTTCTATCGCGTACGTGACGTTAGCACGTGAATTAAGGGAATTTAAAAAATAACCGTATAACGTGTTGTTGTTGGAAATTCTGGTCATTTCTTATAACTTTATTGTTGTTGTGATAGATATTTTAAATTTAATTTGTACATTCTTTCTTTAAGAAGTAATCATTGAACAGAAAATGCCATTAAAAATTACACAAGAATGCTTAGAAACTCAATTTTTTAATTTTCAATTGGGTTGTCCATCATGGTTAATGAATTCAGGCGTAAATAGAACAATTTAGCAAAATAAGAAATATAATATATAGATCAGCTGTGGAAAAACCCGTATAAGAAAATCAGTACTTTCAAAAGCGGACATTGATTGCTGATTGATGTTAATGAGTCGTATACTTAATATTTAATGTGTAACCAAATACGTTTAAAAGGAACGGGGACATACATGGGCATACAGTTATCATTAGCCTCCATCAGTCTATGACATAAATGCCACAAAGCTATTATATACTTGAAACTTTGGTTTCAGGGCATAAAAGTAAACCAGTTAGTATATTATTTTTAGCACATATCTTTAGCATATATAATAGTAAGTATAAATAAGTATTTGTATGGATATTGCTGAGCAACAAATATTGATTTATAAATAACTTCTCCCCTTCATTCGCAGGCCAAAGTTTTACGAAATTAAGGAAAAGTTTTAATTATGTAAATTTATGTAAATTTAATGATATGTCAAAGTTAAACATTTCGTAGCTAACAATATTTGCATAACAACCCCTTTCTATTACGTTATTAACAAACTAACTATAAAGCCTTTAAGCGTTTAACACTTTATGAGATCAAACACATTTATTATTAATAATAGAGCACAGTGTGTTTTCCTTGCCAAAGTATTCCACTAAATGGCTCATTAAAAACCTACACATGCGGCAAGGACATAAGTGGAACAGCTTGGAAACCCGTAGGCAGCCTTTAAACGGAATCTTTTATGCAAAGTTAAGCGACTATAATGAGCTTTAAAACTGTGTATTTCCAGCTGTTTAGATTGACTGCTAAGACACATAAGCATTTAACTGACAGAGTATAAAAAGTGAGCTTAAACGGTTCCGACCGAGCGTCAATTTCAGACATTTACTGTGCAGTAAACTTGCGTCTCAGTTCAATATTGAATACATTTTGAGCTGCAGTTCCTCTGGATTCATTCGTTCATTCATTTGTTTAAAGGACATGCAAATGCTCATTCTGTATGCAGTTGACATTCGGACCGTTTTAGACTAAACTCAAACACTAGTTGATATTCTCTCAGCGAAATTTAGTTCAAATATTATTTGATATCCTGCGGTGTTCTGAGGACATTTCTTGTTTGCTTTAGAGTGGCAACTGGAAAGTGGCAAGGAAATGCTGTCAGTCGAGTCGTCTGTCAACAGCCGATGCCTGCCTGTCACTTACATTGTCACTTGGGCATTGTTGTAACTGTCTCGTCGCGCCCTCTCTCTCCCTCTCCGAGTGCATGTGTGTGTGAGTACATGCTGGCTTCTTGCACTTGTAGCTCAACAGGACAACACTGGCACACATATGTACATACATGTCCTTAGGCCACAAGGGAGTTCGCTTGTTTTGAATGCTAATATTTACTTTTTCAATTCAAGCAGAATAAGTGACAATTTATCTCTGCTCTTGCGTGCAATTCATGCAACACTTTCCGCTGCTTCAATTGAAATTTTAAAGTGTTGTCTAACTTTGCACACTAATTGCATAATAATAATAGTTATTAATAACGAACTTAATTCCAGTCGATTGCATTCTTAGTTATTCGCATAAATATTTGCATACTATATTTACTATTTCCGTTGGCATTCAAAATTAAAACACAATTAACACAAGTGCAACAATTTGTGTGGTCAAACAATTTAAGATTTGTGCACTTTGTATTCAATGTGAATCACTCACAATGGCAGTCAATGTCTTACAGGAATTTGCAAAAAGAAAAGCAAGTTTTCACAAATTTCATCAGCTAGCATGAATAGCTGAAGCTCTGGCTTCCATTCAAATAGAAACACTAAGAAATACACTCATTTATACAATTCAAGCAGACAGTCACTGCGTCAGGAAGTGAGAGCGTCAGCCCAACAGACAGACAGACAGACAGATGTCGTTCATTTATGCCTTAATTGTGGATAAAAGTTGCTCTTAAGTGTTGCTTAAGCGAGCTCAAGTTGACATTTGTTCGTTAATTAAAGCTTTTTGTTGGCAGTTGCTACAAGCAAATTGATTTATCTTTTCAACACCTCAAGCTAAACCCGAAAATGAATACCAGACTGAACTTTGTACACACACACACACACACACGGACACACACACCCACGCGTTGTTGCCTGAAGCTGTGGCAGTTTACTCTTTACACGTTTTCACCTCTTCGCTCTTAATGGCAAAAGTTTTTCACTTAACGTTTACTCATAAATTGATTTTTACTTTTTAACGACTTTCTCACTTGTGCGCTATGTTAATGGGCGGTGTTCATGCATGTCTGCCGCTTTAGTTGGCATCTTGACGACGACCACACACACACACACACACAACAAAACACTCACACACAACACACACACACACACACACACACACACACACCAACACACTAGCTGGCAGCTGATAATGCCTTAAGTCTGTTGCACATCTGCTACAAACTTGCTTGTTACTCTTACTGTCACTCAAGCATACACTGAGAGAAATAGTCATTATGTCTACAACTAATTAAGCGCTTTTAGCAGACTTTAAGTTTAGAGGTTGTTGAACTAGCAAAGCAATGGAGCCCTAAGAATATAATGGCAATTAGAGTTCAAAAATTGGGTTTGAGAGCCTAATTACACTAAGCAACAAAAAGAAAGTCAACTATTACATGCAACTGTTTTGAATTTACTAGCACGGTTTTTGAAATATCGCAATTCTAGATTCCGATAGTTATGTCTTATTACTCAAAAAGCTTACTCCCGATCGAGATGAAATATAAAGTGATTTGAAGATATTGTTATTTAATATCGGTTCAATGTTTCCCTGATAGTTTTGGTCTACCTTGATTCGATTGCGTGTTAATAATAATAATGTTATTGGGAAATAACACAATAACTAACGCTGAAGTATAAAAACTTTCTCATTTTCTGGGAACTATTAGTGGGAAATAAAAACGCAAAGCTTTCTGTTGTCCGAATCTGGGCCACCATTCCCGTATCTTCATTTAGCTTATCGGGCAGTATTCTTTGGAATATACAAATACCAGATGATTTTCTGGATTCACGGTTGCTTGGTATCAGAGAGACGGTCTCACTCTTACCCTAAATCCTTTTTGGATGTGGGCACAGAGTTAACCGCTTTTGCAGTTTGGATTTCCTTCAATTATGAATGCAGCTTATGCGGAAGTGTTAGTAATACATAGCTCAAGTTTCGCTTTGTGAGAAAGCTATGTACACTAGCATGGTGTATGCCAACATTCTAAAGTTATGGTCATCAGTCCTAAGCTATTTGGTTTGTATAAGAATAAAGTATCCAAAGATATTCGCCTTTTTAAGTGTCTGTCAATCGAACAATTCTTCTCCTTGCAGATACTTTAAGCTCCTCAACACAAACAATAGAAACTTCGCACAAGTCATTCTGGAAATGGTGGTAATTTTCTGGCATCCATTTTCGATCGGATCCAGGAGTTGTTGGACAAAATGGGGAAGTCCCTAACAATGTAGATCAAAGATTTGAGCAGAGAAACAATGTCGGCGATTCGTTTCTTTAACAGTCCGGGAGCTAAAAAAGGAGTGCACATGACAAGGAAGCTACTGCAGGCGTTGGGGGTATGCCAAATTTGAAGAGCAGGACACAACTCCATAACAACCAAGTCGGAGAATCTTCCAATGCTGACAATGAAGCAGCTAAGGGGAAAAGTTCAAGGAAGGAAAATAAGCCATTTCTGTCAGCGAAGTCCATCTACTACTTTTATATCGAAAGAAGAAAGAGCAGCAGTAGATCCTAAAGTATCGAAACACTGCATGTCATATGACGATGAGACCTTTGCTGGCTCGTAAGTCTGAATCTTCATTGGCTCATAGAAGGAACTTCTGCCTGTCATTTCGTATATTCGACGCTTTTCTAAAAAGCATCTTTGTACTACATTTAACAAATGATATTTAGTTGCTACTATTTTCCAATACAAGCAATAAACAAGTCTTCATAATCATACGACAAAAAAAAAATTTGATAAACTTTGTAATTTGTTAGCAAAATTGTATTAAAAAGGATTGAAACTGATTGAATTTGACTGCCTTTTGGACCTCAAAAAGTTGGCTTTATTGATTTGGATAACGATCCATTAAATTAAAACTTTTAAGTTCCTCCTTTTAAGAATGGGTTACCTTAGTAGCATATTCTGAGGCATTAAGAAAATCAATAATATGCCAATGATAAATCGTTATTGGAAGATTCTAACGCTTTCACAAAAACCCTAAAAATTTGACATGTGTTTTGCTGAATAAAGAAAGCCTATAATGTTGGATTGAACTACCTTTTTGTATCCATGCTAATACGTTTGACCGAACGGCACCTTAAAATTTAACAGCAGTTATACTCTCAAAAAGTTTTGGGAAGGCTGCTGTCTACCCTATATCTTCGTATAAACGTTGATTCATGTATTTTTTTCAGTGCACACAAGCGAGTAAGAGTGTCTTGTCTTTGCCATTTCATTTTATCAGCATGCACTTGGAATTTACAATTAGAAAGTCAAAAGTCCAAGTTCTCACAAATGATGTAATGCTCAAAAACTTTGAATCTGAGCAACTTGAGGTCAAGTTTGAGAGTGACAGGGACTAAACGTGTTTTGTAAACAAATTATGTGTTTATTTTGCTTATGAAAAGTTGGCAATCCTTTGATGTGTAATTATGACTTCCTGCTAGTAATCAATGTGCAAATTTCGAATGGACATAGACTTTCCTTGCATGCTAATTTGCTGGCAATTATCTTTTTTGAGCTACTGTTGGTATTTGCCTTAAAAATATACACTTTGATGCACAGAGTTGCCCAGAAATTCTTTTGTACCGAAAATGTTGCCCCGTCAGATTCCATATATGAGGAAAGAGCAGCAAGGATGCGACAACAAGGTTTGTTATGGAAAGTTATCCTTAGAGTCGACGCTCATATGAATATTTTGTGGCTACACACACACACACACACATACACACACTATATACATGCAGCACAAAAATATGCATGTGTGCAATTATGAATTCAACATTCATTTATATGCTTCCTTGATTACATTTTCTACAGCAACCACAATATCAAAGGATCCTAAAATATTTTCATAAAGCATTTTCGTTGTCTTTCTCTGAGTGTGTGTGTGAGTGTGTGTGTGTGTGGGAGGAGTGGGAGGTGTAGTTGTAGTTCCAGGGCAGCAATTAAATGAGCACAACAATATCTTTGACCGAAAAATGTAAGGAATGAATTCTTACATGTGTATGTGTGTGTGCGTATGAAAACAAAGATATTAGTGCATAACATACGAAACAGTTGTTGAAAATGAAATAACTGCATTTTAACACTAATTACATTTGTTGTTCACATTTTTCAATACCAATGTCAATCAATAAGCGTTCGAATATTTCCATTCACTTAAAATATCTTTTGATATTTGTCTCCTTGTCACAGAAACTTTGTCGTTTACATCAAATATTTCCAAACAAAAAACACTTCGTCGAACATTAAATGCTCTTTATCAAGAGAAGTTTGAAAAGCTGCAACGCAAATCAAAATGAAACATTTTGGTACTAGTTATAAAGCAATGCGTTCCATTGAAAAACTTGAGTACTTTTTGCTTTACTTCAAAATGTCTTTTGGTTTTTGTCAAAGAAACTTTGTTGCTTGTCGCCGTAAGATTGTTTTTGAAAGTTAAATGACCTTCAACAAAATACTCTAACTTTAAAAGAAAAATAAATTTCAATTTGACTGTTTTTCCCGATATTGATATGTTTAAAAATCCAAAAAATATAGATTATTATTTTTTACGGAATGCTTTGTTTACCGATGCACAGTGCTAAACTTTCGATATATGCTGAAAGTGATTAAAGATCTTTCTTGAATTAAAAAGTCGTTAGCAAGCTGGTTATGGGTCCGAGCTGTAACGCAAATCAAAGTGAAACAATTTGCTGGTAGTGAAATCATTGCAATGATTGAGAGAGATGATGCTAGAGAAACATCGAACTTGGCTTGAGCCAAGTTCTTCTCATTTGGATGGAGATTTCTTAATAAATTGTACTGCTCGAAAAATGCAAGCATATTGGTGTGCTGCGCATTAAAAATTACTTAGTCATTTGAGCCATTTTATGCCGCTACTCGATATAAGCATTTTTTTCCACAACCAAGTATATATCACTTATATACACGTTACCACTAAATAACACGCCTTTAACTTGGTAATTAGAAGAGATGAGTCAAAACTATTATATATTATTATCGCAAAACTTTTACAGCAAAAGAATTTCTTAGTCTTCCAACATCTCTTTGAATTTGTTTCGTTATCCAAATACGAGGTATGTTCTAAGAATAACGTCACTTTCAACAATTCGCGGCAAACTTAGCCTCAACTTTCCAATATTTTCTTTTGGTTTATTGGTACATAGGTCCTCAACATATGTTCAGCGATTTTTCAACTTTAGTTTTGTTTTTAACAGATACAAAGGTTATATGTGTTTTGCAAATTTCGACCAAAAAAGAATCGTCTAAGCATCACTCAGGAGCTGTAAAATGACGTCAACGACGAACCAGATTTGCTCTAAAGGACCAGAGATGGTGGCGATGCATGAATGTATGGTTATAACGACCGAACCAAAGACTTCATATATTAAATGGAAGCGCAGAAGAGCCAACACTGAAAAAAGCACGTCAAGTTCGGTCAAATATGAACGTTATGCTCCTTGTTATATTACACTCAACTGATGAATCTTGAGAATATTGAGATCTTAATTCCATACCAAAAAGCGCAAATCAGAAGTGCTGTGGAGTTAAATAAAGCGTTCGCATAAGTGAGGGGGACCTCATTAAAGAGGAGAAAAAGTTACCACCTTTGAACAAATGTCGTATGAATGAAACAGTTACATTTTGGCTGTTTTCCCAGACCTTGATAAGAAGAATATCAGTTTGCAAACTCTACATATCATATTACGATTTTTTTTTCTAAAGACCGGGATATCGGAGATTATAAAATGTTAGTAAAACATGCGCATTTTCTTTACGAAAATAGAGTTTGTTGATTCAAGTTGATTCACCGTGTGGTGAGCGGGTTAGAGAATAACACCTCAGCCTTTATTATTATATTATTACCTTTACCTTTTATTAACCTTACCAAAAATTTGCACAGCAATTTCATTTCCTGTCTGCAGAGAAACCCTTCTAAGTAACCAAACGTTTTCGGTAGACTCCATTTCATTGGAGACTGTAACGTGCAAGAAAGTTTTCACCCGCTCGTGTTTTTTCGTAGTATCTACACTAATCCATCTCAATAAACAAATAACATTTATCAACTCTTAAACATCCTTTTGAGGCTTAGAACAGTTATTTCATTTCGAGCTTCACGATGAGCCAATGCCAAACAATGCACAATTTTCTTGCTCTATTGCGAACTTCCATAAATATTACTTTGATAAGTTACAAACTTCTTGCTCGAATCATAATACTTACTTACGCCCACGCGTAGAGTATAAGAAAAGACTAGAGCAAAATTGAAAGTTTTGATTTATAATCTTGAAAGTTTTGCTCTCTATTCAACTGCATAAATATTTTTCATTCAGTGGCATTTTTTTAGACGTGGCAAACTTCATGTCGTCCTAGACATCGCGCTGCAATCAGATTAAAAGCATTTTGTACAAGGCAAAGTACATGTCCGCACATTGCCATTCGCCGCCATTTTGCCTAGGGCTTCGACCACTCCTATTCACTTTCTGGAGCCCCTTTTCCGCCAGCTGGTCGAGCTGCTCGAACTGCTCGCACTTTAGCTGCAGCCGCGGCCACCAAGGGCTTAACATGAACATAATCGACAAATCAATAAATTTTTAATAATTGCAGCTAGCTGAAGGGCTTAAAGTGTTGCAAAAGTTTTGCTCTCTACTTCTGGTGTTGGGTTGAAGCTGCAGCTTCTGCTTATTTATGGCATTATAGTTTGATTCTGACAGCTTTTATGGCGCATAAATAGGCCACCTCAATGATGCACGGCTTATAGGCACTGCCAGCTCTGAGCTCCATGAAGTGTCATAGTCGAGGCCTGTCATACGCTTGTTCCCCGGCATTGGAACTGTCTGTTATGCCATCTGCAATCTGCACTGAAGCCTGATGTTGGCAGCTTGTGTGCAGAGTTTGTCATAAAATCGATAGTTTTGCTCTTAGATGAGGAATCATTATTTTGTGCATAATATAAATTCTGGAAATGAAGGCGGCATGAGATATTGGCGTCTATTTTGTACGGAACACGTCATGCAAGATGGTTTCTAAAAGTCTTTTAGCTTTAAATGACATTTCATTTTACTGAAGTGAAATGATTGATAGAACGCTAAAATAAAAGTGTTGGCATACCGCAGAAAGTTTGCTCATGTAATTGTTGCTCATACGCAGTGTTTACACAATTTATAAACGCAAATAATTATAAGATGAGTCTTTCTTTTCGAATTGTATTGAATGTGCAGCTGTTTTATTGAAGTTGGCAAGCGATAAATCTTTTACGCGTTGATTTCACATATGCGTCGTTGTTGAAGTTGGCAACCCTTCGACCGGATTTAGATTTATTTCAGTGCTCAAAACTTTTGACAGCTTTCACGCGTGCCAGTCAAGTGGGGGGACAAATGTGTTTTTAATAATAATACATTTTAGGGAACAGTTTGTATTTTAATTTGAATATAACAATGGTTGAGCTCAATTTTTTCTTGTATTATATCACAAAAACAGTAAATAAAATTTGATATACGTAGCAACTCGGCAACACGTGCTGACTTGCATCAAAATATGTATATCGGTAAGTCGATGTGCTTGTACTTGTGAAGTTATTGCAAGGTTGGACTTAGTTGGGATTTCGCCGCGTCAACTTCTTTGATCTATGTTAGGATCTGTCATAAGATGACTCATCTTCTTTTCATTGTTTACTGGGACAGCAAACTGTTGGCTGTTGTTAATGCTCGGAAGGAAAAAAATGAAGGGGGGCCTGAGTTTCGGAAAGACAGGGCGAACCTCCCTAATCCCTGTCTCTACCTTAGCCAAGTTAACGCACAACCTCCACTTGATGCACCCTGGTTAGCTGCTCTACCTCTTAAAACTGGCGATCCTATGAATGAAGGTTTTAAGAGAAACCTGGAGGTGTGCCTCGCGGGTTGTTAACGAGTCAAGACGAAAATTGCCGTGTCAAGCTCACCACGAAGCGAAGTGACGAAGGCAGTTTGGCAATGCAATCTTGACGATAAACTTAAAAATTATTTCTCCGACTGACTTTCCCTTGGCACCAGTCATACATTGTAATGCGAGTGATTCAAATCCAAGCTTAGTTCTTCTCTGTCTCTCTTCTAGTTTCTGGAAATAGACATTTTCCGTTTTAATATTGCTTCTATACTTTTTGAAAAGAAGCTTAATTGGGAAATTGTTATTTTAGCTTAGTTGTAATATTTTAAGTAGAGATACAGATATAAAATTGAAAATTCGACAACCAGGTATGGTTGATGGCAAGAGTGGTTGATTCTCTGAAAAAAGTGGTCAATTGCAAATTAGTTACAAGGACGATGCGGTTGATCATCGTTTCAACCGTAAACAAGCTATGTATTCAATCAAATGCAATACAAAGCGCCTTTCCGTGATAAAAGCTTTTTCAAGGCAATGAAGTCTCACGAAAATATTGATAAAAGCATCTAAAACGCAGCACTTACGGCTGCTTTTTTTTCATTGTCTCTACTCTGTTTTTATTCTCTTTCTCTCATTTCAACTGTCAATTCTCTCCCTTACTTCCTCTATCGTGTATGCACAATGGGCAAGGCTGCCTAACTGCTAGGGATGGGTCAACCTAATATAATCTAATCTAATCTAATCTAATTTAATTTATCAACCCATAGTAAATGTTATCCACACGAAGATCCTTTTTTCTTTTCTTACAATAGTACCTTTTAAGAAGCCAGATTGTAGGAATCCATCTTGTGACAATTATCTTTTTGAATATGAAACTTCTATTGGAGTAAGACCGACTCGTATGCCGTCACGAAAATCTGTGTTACGCTTAGTTAGAATTAGTGTGAATCTCGTATCGAGTTACGCTTATGGGAGCCGTGTTAGCATCGTTTACAAGAGAGCGAGTAAGTTCAGTTTTTGTGTGCTGTCTTAGCAAAAAGAGTGAAAAGAAGAGCATGCTTATGTCAGTGTGTTGCTCTTTTCGCGCTTATATATGACTAGCGATATATGCTGTGATTCCCTTCATCTTGACAAAATGAAAAAAATTAACTAATTTTATAAACAATATGTAAATTCTAGCTCGAGCTGAAGGAGTCCCTAACCCAAAGTCAAAATTATGAGCAGCTCATGAAATACCCAACACAAAAACTCTAATATTTACACTTATTTACCATAAAACTCTCTCAAACTACACATGGATTAGAAAATAAACTCAACTATTTAAAACTCTGCTATCTCTGCCATATTATAAGCAGGAACACAATCAGCCTTGCATTTTATGTATGCGAACACTTTTAGCTTGGATCCTGCCACATAGCCTCCAAAATTTATGAGATTCTCAAATATTTTGCAAGCCAACGAAATTGCAGCCAAAGGCGAAGCTGAAGCAGTACAGTTATGCACTTTAATGCTTATAAAACAAACAAAGAAACAACGAAATTAAAAACGTGTTTTTCGTTTACTTGAACACACCATTCCAGCAGGATTTAGTTTCAATTAAACTGTCAACAGGATAAGCTGCAAAATGTTGTGTTGCAGACCGCAGGCTCCTATGTCCTTAGCTACTCTGCTCTGCTCACCTGTCAAAAGACACCTGCAATATTTGCCATGTCGGAGCAACAGGCATTAAATTCGAATTAGCAGAGCTCCATCAAAACCAACAAAAGATACAATGACGGAACCTTTCAGCTCAGTCAAGTGGCATAAAGAGCCAATAAAGCTGTTCTATTTTGCAGAAATTCAATTTTAAGTGCGCCCAAGATTTATCGTTATCGAAGCTATCATTTTTCATGGCCTTGACAGGTGCACGGTAGTTAGAAATACGCGGCTTTTTATACAGGCGCAATGTCAATCAACAAAAACCGCAGAGGCCACCTCAATGGTAGCAGAACGACAAATGGCTTTTGAAGGGGCACGACGAATTCTGTGAACTTGCGACAAACCGCAATTTGACCGCAACCGCTGTCAACAGGGTGGTACAACTTTCATGTCCTTTAGGGGACACCTGTGGCATTTGCCAGTGGCAGTAATAAATCAATTTGCTTGACATCTTGACATTGTACCTAATGGCTGAGCAGGAAGCAAGTTGTTCGCCGTCTCAACCTCTCAGATAGCGAGGTGTTAACCAGTTTGGTTTGGTTATGAGAATTAAGTGGATTTTTGTTAGTTTGAGATGGGCTAAAATGACTCAATACTGTTACTTTAGGAGCATAATACGCAGAGTATACTAACTGACAAGCTTATGGACGAATTCGACAATCTTTATATATCGTGTTCGACGTCTTTTGGGCATCCACAGCCGGTATATTTTGGGTCGTCGTGCGCTGTCTGAAATTACCAAAAACCGCTATGGCCGCACTTACATGAGATACACGTTGATTAAGCCACCGGTTTGTGATGAGGTTCTGCCCGTTCGTCCAGTAGAAAGGGGCTGTCGCCTGTTGTGAAGCTCACTTGCTTCAGTTCCCAATAAGTCAATGAGCAGCATCCCCGCGATGACCAGTTTGCTCTCTTTGGAGGCCACGCGGAATGCCCTACAAAATCTTGCATGCAGCTCCTAATAAGAGTTATGTTCACCCATATTGGTGCCGAGTGCACCTTGCTGTGCTTCCGCAACCTCTCCGAGGTTTTGGGGCGTTGAAGCACTCAGCATAAGCCTAGTGTCACGTATTGCAGATTTTCTTGTTTGGTAACGATGCCTCAGGAGGGGGTAAATCTTGTACGGTTTATGCTGCAGGCTTGGGGATCCGAAAACAAGTGCATACAGATGCAGCAATAGGTCTGAGTTTTATAAGTCCCGTTATCCTACTGTGGTCTGTTATTGGTTTTTTTGTGTTTTTTTATTGTAATGCGTGTTTCCTAGCGTTTAACGGAGACTTGTATACGTTTTATGTGATGCGTTTTCTGTACCTTGGTTCGAGGTCTATATGTTTGTCTCTTCGAGATGATCTGCGTGGTTTCAAATTTATAATTGCCTGTACAGTTATTTCCAAATTGGGGGGCATGAAACACTGTGATTAAACCTTCCACCCATGCTTTTTATTTTGCTGGTAAATTTAAAAGCTTAATGGCATAACTCACAAAACGGCGAATCCTTTGAAATTATTTCATTACTAACTAAAGACTTTTAACGCAAAAACTGTAGACTCCTCCATAAGTCCTTTGCCAATAGATATGCTAAAGCATAAGTTTAAGACTTTAGTAACGAGAGGATAGCACTTGGTTTGAATTAAAACGAAGCCCAGCCGTTAAAGTTGACTCCATTGCTGTCAGTTACAATGAACTTATTTAGGGGCGGATGTCCTAGGGTGGCAGTATCTGGATTCTTTTGTGTTTTCTTGGGAAAATGTATAAGTTATTTTTGCTGTGTTTACGTGCGAGTTGGTGTGTTGCCACAAGCAACAATTTATGTAGAGAAAAGCCAAGCAAATCGTTCGACTTGGTCAAACAAAGTGCAAATGTTGTGTGTCAACTATGGAAAAGGATTTGCTCCTTTTAAGTGCATGCTGCTTTCTGTCGAAAATAATACAATTTTATTGCTATTCAATCAAGATTTGGCTGCCAAACTCAATGATTGGCACTGCAAGATAAGTTAGAACAATTGTGTATAGCAGTTGAAGACTTGGTCAGGACAACAATGCGTCACAAGTACTATATAAGCTGATTTGCTACCCAAATCGTTTAATTACCACATCCATATAAGCCATAAGTCTGCAATTGTTTTCTCTCTGATAAATATCGTATGACCGCGCTCAATTCCCAACACAATGTTATATTCAGTATGGCTCCAACTCTTGCCAACTTATTCAAGGTCCTTTGTCTGTAAAACAAGGATTATCTGGCAGACGTTATTACATGCGCCCAAACTCAAGTTAATTTGGGTTGGCATTAAGTCCTTCACAATAGACGTTATGCATAACCATTCATGCAATTTGGGGGCAACTGCAATTGACATTTATCGCTGTTGAATACTCTCTTTTGGAGAACTTGACAATTCATTTACAGCTACAATGACAACAATTGCTGTCAGTGCCGGAGGCAATTGAACAATTTAAAACGCCGTAATTTATTTTTGGTGTTTATCGATTTACTCATTTGGTGGCTACCTTCATCATTTATGGTAGTTCAATGGCAGCAGCCCTTCTCTTAGACCTGAACCATTCATTCATGCCAAATCGGCAGCTCATTGTTTTGCCTCGTTATCTTCATTGAGTGGCTAGCGGTGTAACTGCCCATTGTCCGTGTTCAAGTGCTGACTGTCTAACAATTTTGCGGCAGCTGCATCAGTTTAATGCCCCACCAAGTTGCTGCAACTTGCGGCAGAGACACTTGAGCGCCCAATACAGGTCTAGACAAAGTCAGCCAGGGCTGGGAACTTAACAGGAAGTAAATGGAAAAGAGATAAATAACTCTTTTCATAACTTTTATCTAACATGACGTCTTCAAGTTTTCACTGAATCTACATGAGAACATTTGTCAACGCTCAAAATTATGCTAACTTAAATTTAAATTTGCTATTTAGCAACACCTTTCGTATGCCCATTTCATGCGTCAACTTTGGCTACGCATCTGCCCATTATGACAACCCAAGGTCGATTCACATGTGCGCCTCTCGCTCGGCCTAAGACAACTCAAGCTCTTCTGACACAGTTCCAGTGGTGCTCGGCTATTTTTGAATAACTAATGAAGGTGAGACACATGCAACAATAACAATAACAGCAACAAAAACATCTACAATGGTTTATTTCGTGTTGAGATATGAGTGGCCGAGTGCCAGGCCTGAATATGAAATGTGGATTTCCATCCAACTGTCGACATTCATCTTGCCAACTGTCTGTTCAAATGGCTGGCATTAGGACTGCACAGTCGAGAGAAAGCAGCAGCCCCCGTCCGCCTTCCAGCTTCACGGACTTATGCATCATTGTCAAAATATTAACAGCTGCACCCAGTCTGAACTTTGCTCATGTGAGTGCTTAAGCCTGTTTTGGGTTAACTTGGGTTCTAGCACTGTTTTTCTATTTCTAGCAACATTTTGGAAAAATAAATTTACTAATCCGAGGCGTAGTTGTGGGCGGATATGTGGATTTGGCTGTATTCAGTTAAATATACGGGTCAAGGTGGCAAAGCCTTTTGTGATTTCGACTTGTTTTCATTTTGAAATGTGTCAAGGATTGGTGTTTGGGCAGCAGCTGTCACAGGCAGTATGAAGAGGAAGCATAACAGCCTAATGCAATCATTTGATTTTTCGTTTTTAACTGTTTTTAATAGAACACTACTTTCTTTTCATTTTAACTCTGCAAAATTTTCATGGAACTTATTTTCTTGAAAATGCAAGCAAAATAATTTGCACTATTTTGCAACTCATTACGACAGAGTAGCTTAAAAGCTGCGTCAAATTCATGTTGCAAAAAGGAGAAACAAACGGAAAACAAAGATAGCAATAGAAACAGTCTTCACACTCAGACTCATCTCTTCTAACTGCAGCCACATACACACTTCAGCTGTCTAGTGCAGTGTCAGTGGAAAGTATAGCAACATCCGAGTATCGATTTCCATGAATGCACAACAAGAATAGAAAAAATTGTGGAACTGTCGAGGCGGCGCACGACATTTGGATACCCTGCACTCATTTCAACAAAAAAAAGAAAACAAATTTTTGCATAACATAAACTAAGAACTTTAGTCCCTACACATAGCTTTCGTGGTACATTTGGGAATTGAATGTAGTGGATTAAGGGGCTCCACCCCCTGCCAACTCCTATGGTAGCTAAAGTTACACCTATCTATTAGAAAGATGCTTATTGTCACAAGCTCTTTCGAGATTTGGGTCAATAGACTGAATACCTTTGCTGGATGAAGGGTAAAGGTACATAGTTAATTACAAAACAAACCTCATCTGCTTATAGATTACTTTTCGTTAAATTCCGCTGTGCCCAACTCTATAGTCTGTATGCCACTACGTTTGCAGGGTATCAAAACATAGTCGGATAGGGCGTCGCAGGGGACTGGGGCACATGTGGAAAATCTAAATAAATTTGCTTTTGAGTAAATTAAAAACAAACAGCAAAATCAAACATTAATGTTCTGTAACGCGAGTCATTGAACGACTTTCAGAGGGTGCTACAAGCCATTGCATCGAGGCAGACTCAATAGATATTTACTCTCTATAGAGATGGAATACAAAAAAATGAGAAAGAGAAGCTTTGATGTGACTGTCGACTGCGTAAAATAAACAGAGCAATTTAGAAAAATCAAAGCTGGTTTGTTTGACGCTGAACAACAGAATGCCATTTAGTCAGTCGCTATTTGATGGAGCTACAAATGGGAGGAACTCAAACATAGTTTCGAATGAGTGTGAAGAGGAGTTACCATGGTGATGATTACATGAAAACAACAACAAGCCACATTATGCGAATATCTCAATATATAATATAGCGTATTGCATCTATTGTTAGGAGTTTTCGGTGTTGTGACCATTGTTAAATTGACACCACAAAAAACAAACTTTTTGCGTGTTGCAAAAATATTCTTGTTAAACAGGAAAACCGGCTTGGAAATATTGCAAAATGTAGGTTTTTGATGTGAAATATTATGAGTCTAGCCCTGGGGGTCAAACCAGCGTGTTATCTCTTTGGATGGTGTGATTCGGGTGGGCTGATTCATGTGGTCTGACTCGTGTGACTCAATTCGTGTGGTCTGATTCGATTGGCCTGATTCGTCTGGTCTGACTCGTGTAGCCTGTTTCGTGTGGCCTGATTCATGTGGTCTGACTCTGATTTATGTTGCTTGATTCGAGTGGCTTGATTCGTATGGCCTCATTTGTGTCGCTTGATTCTTTATCCTGATTCGTGTGGCCTGATTCATGTGGTCTGATTCGTGTGTTCTGACTCGTGTGGCCAGATTCGTGTGGTCTGACTTGTGTGGCCTGATTCGTGAGGCCTGATTTATGCTGCCTGATTCGCGTGGTATGACTCGTGTGGCCGGATTCGTCTGGTCTGACTCATGGACTGTTTCGTGCGGCCTGACTTGTGTGGCCTGCTTCGTGTGGTCTGATTCGGGTTCTGTGACTCTGGTGCTGTAGTAGCATTGTCTACAGAAGAGACTTTTCGTTTTGAATATACTTATATGCGGGAAACATCTTTTGCTTATTTAGTTCACTAAATTGTGGCTTAAATCTACATCTGAATGGAGTTCAGCGATTTACTTTAACATTTAAAAGCTGTATTTTAAATACATAAACTAAATATTTAGTTGATTGACGCCATGTTGTAAATTGTTAATTTAATTCAAAATGTTGACATTTCTCATAGCAAATAAAAGTTTATTTCCATTCGAAGTATCTGCATCATCTGACTCTTACTCACTAGTAAATAAATATTGTACAACACAGTTTATTTCACGACAAAACACATACACTAACACACAAATATGTGCACTGAAATTTAACAAATATACACTGAAAACAATGAAAATTAATTCAACAGCAGTTGGGAACGAGGAAAATCAAGGCAAGTCGAGCAGCTCGAACTATAATACGAGCGAACTTGTGCAGCCGCAGATGCAATTAAATGTTAATCGAATGTGTTTGTAATTTGTGTTTCAACGTCAGCACTGAGCTGCTGCCACGCCCACATTTGCCTACATATGATTATGGGTGGAAGTTGCATAAACGATTTCTGCTTTTGTCGGCTTGTTGTTTATGTCATTGTTGTTGCTGCGGCAGGATGACCTTTTCTTGTAGACGCCTCCCAAGAATTTTGGGGTTTGGGGTTTCCTGGTTTTCTTGTGTGTGTGTGTAAGGGCCAAGTACTTGAGATTATTTATGTGTTTAATGAGTAATTCATATAATTAATTGAGAATAATTGCGCAAATGTCAGTTGAAATTATTTATTTGTCGCCTTCAAATTTGTTAAGGGAACTGGTGTATAACGCCACGTCAATGGCAATTTCTGAGAGTTCTATGAAGTGTTCAATATTGCTCTAAACATTTAAAGTGTAAGTGCAAATATGGCATATTGTAGGATTTTTCGCAAAACACTTCTACAGTAAATTGGAAAACAACCCGAGTGTATTTGATGAAGCACTTCGGACAATTATGATCAAGAATTCAGTATCTTACAACAACTTATTACACTATAACAGAAGTTGCTTTTGAATCTGACCGACAGAACTTGATGCTTTGATGAATATTCAAATAAAACAACTTTAGAACTTTAGTTTGGGAAAAACTACCAAGTACATATACATATATCAAGTTTTATGAAACGGAAATTAAAAGCAATTCTTTCAACATAAACTTTAGTGATCTGCCTACATTTTGCCAACTGCAGTCATATACATATTTTGTTCGCTTTGCATGGAACAACCATAAATTGTGTCAGTTGCAGTTTCTGCAAAAGAATTCCCGAGTCGAACAATTGCCAAGCGAAGCTCTTATGCAATATTTATTGTTTTATATAGCTTTTTTCTTTGTTGCTTGCGCAATCTTATTACACAATTTTGTCTGTCATATCTGCTGCCATCAACAAAGGAAGCGCAACATTGCTACGTCCAAATACATACTATCATCATACATTTGTAAGCGACTGTGACCCAATGGATTTCCAACTTTTCATACAAATTTTGTTGTGATATTCGTTTTCTGGTTCTGTGGTTGTCCATGACGGAAATACAAGTTTTGTGTTTTTGTAACAAGTTTAAGCAAACAAGCAGCGCACTTCCTTTGTGCCACTTCTCGAGGGGAGCCTGTAGCTGTGTCGGAGGTTGCAGGAAGTGCGCGCTTATGCTACAAGATTTGTATTGTTTTTGGAACTTCTAAATGAAACTGATGTTTAGGCATAGATAAAAAGCATATGTCAAAAGCAGCTTTAACTTGAAGACTTATCAAAGTGCACATAAAATTGGCATCGAGTGAACGGGTAAATAAATATGTATGTTATTTGCCACAGTTTCCATTAATGTTTGCATATTTTATTTCAATGATATTGGCGCATACTGCAGTTGTTGCCCAGTGAGCATATGTGCATCATCATCTTTATATTCATCATCTGGAATTTGCTCATCATCTTCTTTAGACACATTATCATCTTTATGTGTCAGTGTCGTAATGCGTGTGTCCGACTGCCTTTTTGTATTTACTGCATCATTCAATGCTATAAACTCGCATATTAAGTGGATTGATGTATTAATATTTAAACGGCGGCTTGTGGTTTACATAAATTTCTCTGGTAAACACAAGTAAAGAAACTGGAGTATGTTGATACCACACACCACCATATATGCATAAGACACAATTCTTTGACCATGAACGTTTGGCCTTTTCAATTGCAAATAGCAAGACTTAAATTCATTCATAATGCGCATCTTATAACTACGATAATGTATACTTCACATGCCTTAAATTTATTTTATGCCGATCTTGTAGCAATAACCAGTAACATATGCTAACTTCCGACTTAGTCAACAATATGTAATTACCTCCATAAAATTGCCATCACTTTGCAAGTGCAAACATAGCCTCATTCCCTCTTACACTCTTACAATACGGTCACATTAAAACGCGACACGCACTGCTCGAGTCCATGAAAACTTTTTGTGTGCGTGGCTCATAAATAAAACATAAGGGAGCTCGGAAAACATTTTTATGATGACGGCAAGCAGTCGCAAAACACTCTGGCAATGCCTTTGCCCCTAGCCCTGGCTCCTCCAGCAATAACTTACTGGTTTCAAACATATTTTGAAAAATGTTTATAAAATAACGTTGAAACGTACAGGTCATAAATAATGTTTGAGAGATAGTGGGCTAGGTGCGAGAATCTAGGGAGACACTTGAGAGGGAGCAATGCAGTAGTAGCTGCTTTCTATGGCTTTGACATGCAAATAACCAATACAAAACGGAATATATTTCCTAACCGGCAACTACATATAAATTGTGTAACCTATGCGGTGTATGTGCAATTTTTGATATATGTATCATCTACATAATTGGAAAGGACTTAGAAAGCTTTTAAATTTAATAAAAATAATTATATTAAAATTTGATAGTTATGAAGTGTTTAAGTCACGCTGTCGTCAATTTAGCCTTTAGAATATACATTTAACTTAAGTTCCGCTAAGTATTGACAGTTCATCGATGCACAGATATTTACTTAGAAAGGAACTACCAAAGTAACGAAATAGCTGTACTATTAGATAGTCAGGCCACCTTAAGAGCGGTTGTAGGAACTAGAATGAACTACAAACTGATTCGGGAAACCCGATTCAAGTTGGAACTTTTAGGAAAGCGGAACATGCTCTCGCTCCGATGGGTACCTAGACACACCAACATTTCTGGGAATGACTATGCGGGCTGACTAGCAAGGAAGGGCACCGCAAACACTCTAATAGGGCCGGAAACTTTTTGTGGGATTAGTACATGCCATTAAACAGCTATTAAGAGAAGAGGAGAGTGAAAGACGAACCTTGCTTTTGTATTCCAGGCCTCAAACAGGCCAAACAACACATCGGCTCAAATACTTTAACACAATTGGGAAATAATTCCTTTAGGATTCTGATTGGTCTACTTACTGGACACTTTAGGATGAAAGGATATTTGAAAAGCTAGACATCACCGCACATTCTAACTGAGTGTGCGAGGATAAGGTTTTCTCTCTTAGGCAGATATAAAATATCGATCACCGAAGTAAACCGTTTAGAACCATCCCAAATAATTAGGTTTGTCTCGGAGATAGGACTGGCAGAGGAGCTGAAGGCTCAGTTGAGGGCAGAATATCTCTTGAGGAGCGTTTGACGCAGTATTGCTCAAAGTTCATTCTTCATTGATATTGAACATTGAAATTTGAAGAAACACCAGTGAACGTCTCAAAATCAAATATAAACAATTAGATTTGTAACAAAGTCGAAACAATATAAGTGGCAAGCTATGGTCGAGGGCTTGTGCTTAGTGCTTAGCCTAGTTTTCTAAGTTTCGAGAAGCGTACTCACACAACATTTTGAAAAATTATACAATTTTTGTGTTATGTCACTTTTACCATTTTTGAAATCAACTTTTCATGGCCACATTTATTTTATACAGTCAAGATTTTAATAAGTTGCACCGAAATATTTCATAACCAAAAAATCACATTCAAAGATTAAACAAATTATAAACAATAAATCCGTTGATTTAGCTTCAATAAAAGTTTCTACAATTTGCCGGATTCGCTTTCGTGTTGTGTATTTACAAATCCAATTCAAGTTCACAAGGGGGTGACTTTTAGGCCTAAATCCACAAACACAAACAAACACACACATACGCAGGCTTTGAATTAATTTGTGCCCACATTCTTGGCCAATGAGATTTATGCCTCTTGTGTTACAATTTTTTCCGTTGCCACCCATCCGCCCCGCCACCCACATTGACACTACTTTTTTGTCGCGAGCGCCACAGACGACGAACTTGAAACGCTCAGCGCTCTGCCCACCCAATGCGGCAGCATTGGCACGTGTTGGATGTTCGAAGAAGTTCGAAAAAAGCAGCGCCAAACGGCAAAAGTTGTTTTGTGTTTTGACTCGTGCACGTGTTTCGTTCGAAAGTGGCAGAGCCTGCGCCTGGCGTGTGCGAAACTGAACGAAAGTAGCCGAGAAGAGCAGCAAGCACGAGCGACAGTTCGGCTGCTCGGGCTTACAGCGGCAAGCCGAGTAACGAACCAAACAGAGCCGAGACTGACGCTGGCGCTGCCAATGAAGCGAAGCAATGAGCAGCGCGATTTACAATCAGTTTGACTTGAACTTGCGCCGGAAATAGACGCTAATGTCGCGCCGGAATTGTAGTAACGCCATAAGCCAAGTACTATTGACCGAGTCGGTAGTAATTGCAGTACACGCGAGTGACCGTGCTCTTGACTGATCACCGACCTACATATGTCGCCGGTCTGCATTTGCGTGAGTTTTGCCGGCCGTAAACCAATTGCCATAAAATTCACAATCCACAAATTAAAATTTGAGTTAAAGTGACGAAAATGCCTTTGGTTTGCTACTAAAAAGCGCGTAGCTTTACGGCAATACATCAAAACTAAGTCATTTGTGCAAGCATTAAAAATTCTATATGTATGTGTGTTTGTGTGCACAATGAAAGCCGTCATTCAAATTAAACCAATTTAAGTGTCAATTTATAGTGAATGGTTTTTATGTGCGGTAATTATCATTCTACAGATGATGCCGGCAGGAATACGACTGCTGCGGAAAAAGGTTCGCATCAGAGCCACACATTATGCTCGCAAATTCCGTCTGTAATGTCTGCCATTCGCCCATTTTAACGATTTACCGTTTTACCTGTCTCTTCCTGCGCTTCAATTTGCATGCTCGAAAATTCATTAAAAAAACAGTTACTTGCTGCCGCTAGCTGCCAGCGCTCCGAGTCCATCCAGTGAGCTGCTCATCCCTGCGATATAAATTTCATGGCAATCAGCTGCAAGTCATCCAAACTTCATTTGTTGCTCTGCGGCTGCGGAGCTCTGCATTGCTGCACTTGACTCCCTGGGTCCTGCTCCGCCCATCTTACTGGCTTCCTTTTTAGCCTGGCTGCCAGCCTTGTGCTCAAGTTGCGCTCTACCGCCTAGCTGAAATATTGCATCCATTATTTATGTTAAGTTTATGCAGCATTTTCTCCAACGCAGTTTGCTGCTTGCTGTTCCTGCAACCAGCAGTTGTTGCAACTTGCAGTTTGCGTACTTGTTGTTTTTAATATCCTTCAGCTTGTAAAGGAATTATTAACCCGTGCGCTTTGACTATGACTAAGCCAGCTAGTCGAGCGGGTCCGCTATCCTGCACACTTTGCTCATTCCGTACTTCAACTTGTTTTTCCGTTGTTGCCTTATTATTGCATATTTTGTTGGGTTATTGCCTGGAACACTGTTGCTTCTTCGACGTTCGAGAAAATCGAGCAGGATTTGAGCTGCTGCCGACAACATCATTATTTTATGGTTCATTGCACTTAAGCTGCTCGATATTGACGGAAGTGTATTAATAATTCAATTGTTTGCATTTGCAAAGATTCTTAACGGAATCAGATAAATATTCGTGTTGACCGTAAACGGCAGTCCATTGAAAAGATTGCAATGGCATATCAATGGTCGATGATATCAAATATCGCATTATTAGTTTAGGGCAAGATTCTTAGACATGGAATAGAGAAAGACTAAAATATGAACGAAATGTCCGATGTATTATATTTTGTAGACAAGTAAGTCCTTAAATATTCTTAAGGAAAGATTGCCAGACTTAAAAAAACTGAGAATCTAAAGATGTTTCCCCACTTTGAAGATACAGGGTTCCTTGTTCACATTCAAATAAATTCCTAAAATGAGCAAAAATTTGATCACTGCCTTGAACAATGCATTTCCGTAATATCTATGCAAGTTCTACGCGATTCAGACCCTTTCTAGGCTTGTCTGGCAAAAAAGACATTTCCCAAGTGAAGTTACAAAGACCTTAACAAACTTTTGTTCCCCTTTTTGAGAACTACTGAAAATGTAATTGCGATTCTCTAGGAACTAAAAAATGCTGTGGTCTTCATAAAAAATTGGGTTTCTTAGCTTGAAATAATTAATATTAATAAATAATAATTGTATTATTAGTAAAAATACCAAAAGTGTTCACATAAATTTGACCAAATAGTTACTCTAAAAAAATATATAAATACGCTAAGTAAAAATTCAGTGTGGTACCAATTTCTTTGCAATAACGCAACTTTTTTAGGTGAAACCTATGCCATTCGAAAGATAAAATTTTTGCGGTTTGCAGCATATAAGTTTCACTCGAACACGATTCGTTTTAGTCAGGTTAGAATAGATTTTAAGTAAAAAACGTACTGTATACGTCAGGCAAAAAAAAAACAACAACAAAATACATTGTACGCACAAACGTAGTTATTTCGTTTTTTCTTTTCTCCTCTTCGTAATCATCTTTTCTGAGATCGTGTATTAAGTCGTCGAATGAAGATTACAAGGCGAAGACTAGTAAATGATAATTTTCAAATTTTTTTAATCTAAACTAAGATCTGCTTTCGCAATTTCATTATAAGTTCGCAAGTAAATTATATTTTGTTGCCTAAGATATTTTTGGTTTTTAGCATGAAGTTTTTTTTCGCTTTATCTTCCATTTTAATTCGCTAAAATTTTGTATCAATATTTTTAAAAAAAATGTAACATTTTTATTTTTTTTTCACAAAATTATTAAAAACTTCGAATCTGACATCTATAAATTAGCTACGCAAAAAATGAAAATTGAGTCCATGTTTATTACATGTTCTCTGAAGCCTGGAAACGAATCCGAAGTCCCATTTAGTCCATAACATCATATTTTCGACATATAAAAAAAAAAACAAAATCATAGCATAACTAACTTGCTTCCTTGTCGAGGCATTAAATAATTTGCACATATTTGTAAAACCGAATATATCGAAAAAATTATGTAATGGGAAAAACTTGACTTCGAATTTTACGAATCAAAAACCATACAGTAATCAAAGAAGCATGCCAAATCAAGAACTGATACAAATAACTCCGGAACCCACTAGTTAAACTCACAGGAAGGACTGTGACTTTTGAATTGAAAAAATATTTGTTTCTTATAAGAAACATTTTTTACTCAATAAAGTCTTCTTTAAGCTGTATGCATTTAAGCCAGCGTTTGTTCCAATTTTGGTATCCCCTTCAAATAGTAGGTTTTCTTAAGGTCCTCTTAAGATCATCTCCTTGCAACGCAAAATTCAAAACGCAGAACCATTTTTTCAGGTTGGGAACCAGTAGAATAGTCGTAGGTAGACAAGTTGGAGATTATGCGGGATGGGGTGACAGTTCCTAGCCTAATTTTTGTACTTCTGCCAGGACACCCACATTGACCTTCTTTGCTGCAAGTTCACCTTGAGAAATCCACTATTTAGTCTCCACTGCTTAGTCTCCGTTTTGTTGTGATGGTTCCATATTTCGTCCAAGTTTACGAAACGTCGCAAAAGCTTGAATGGATTGCGGGTGAACATCGCCAAACACATTTTTGTAGTAGTTACACGGTTGCGTTAATGGTCGAATATGAGCAATCGCGGCATCCATTTTGCTTTTTCAAATCGATAAACCACATTCAAAATGTCTTGTAACCATTGAGTTGAGATGCCTTCAGCCTCGGCCACCTAAGGCAATTTCACTCTCCTATCATTCAACCTCATTCCATGGACGTTTTCTATCGTGTTCCTTGTCATCGAGATGATCATTCGGCCTCACTTGTGCCATTACGATCACAATGGAATTCACTAAATGTTTTCTTAGCTATTAAAACTGATGTTTTTACTTGTTGGAAGCTTAATGCTCGATAAGCGGAAAAAATTCACTCTTTCCATTTTTTTGTTTGTTTGTCTGCTTTCAATGGCTGTCCGATTACAAACAATGATGTACCTTTCTCTAAATTTTTTATTACTCTTTTACAAGATGGTTCTCTTGACAGAAGCAGTGTTGCATTTAAAGTTACTCCAAAAAGTCACTGACCTATACAAGAACCCTTAGAATTTCTGTGAAAGCTCAGCACCTAAAAAAAATCAACTAAAATCACTAAAAATATCAGACATTCGGAACGGTGCCCCACAGTGGGATACCCTGTACCCATACATCATAATTCGATAAACTTCATATTTGAAAATGGCAATCTTTTGACAAAAACTTATCAGCTCCCATTCTTATATTTTCTGAAAAACGTAGACCAACAGGGAGAGACAGATGAACATAACTATAACGACCCGACTATTGCTTCTGATCATTTTTGCCCATGTTCTGCCACTCCTCCTTTTGCTCATTACTTTTATTGCACAAATCTAGAACGCAGTTTTACACTTTTTCTTCAGGGTATAAAATATATTTCGGGTCTTGCCAAAAACTCTTTTGGTTTGAGTTTTATTTGAATTCTTTGGGAGCAATCTTTGTTTAATAATTTTCATGTTATAATTGGAAAGGTTCTCAATTACCCAGTTCGCGAATGTTCCAAAGTATGTCAACTTTGCCACGTTTTTTGATATGATCACCGATGACGTCCCACTCGGTCGTATTATAGTGGAACTGCGTTCCGACGTAGTTCCCAATTCTGCGTTAAATTTCCGCGCTCTCTGCACTGGCGGGAAGTTTTTTGGTTATAAGTCTTCCATATTTCAGCAACGTTTGCTCAGTTGCTATTGGCAACTGCCATTGGTGACAACTTAAGTTGCTGTAAAAGTATTTGTGTCAGCAGAGAAAAGATGTCAATGTTTTTTTGCAGTTAAGTGATATCTTCTCTATTCACTTTGCCGACCTTTGATCTATGGCAAAAAGTTCCCTGATAAGAACTTCGAATTGAAGTGGCATTCTATTAATGGCCAATGCTGGAACTGACACTGGTGGATCCCAGTTCTTTAGGTGTGCTACAGAGGCCGCTTGGTTGGACAAAAAGCATGTGGTATTTTGAGAAGTTTTGAGGCCAAACTTCGTGGTTATCTCTTCTCTCAGGAAATCCCGAATAGTAACAACAAACCCAAACACTTTCTTCAACTTTTCTTTAGTGCCAACAGTAAAAAATTTCTTATAAAATTTTTAGTTCAAAGAGATACCTAGTACACTGTCGTATATGTAAGGTTGAGTTGATGTAAGTTTGAAAAGGATCTCTGGCACAGAACTTTAAAGTGTGTATTTTTGTATTTGGGACTGCTGAGTGAAAACTATTGTTATCCAGTGTAATTGCGACAAACCGCAGAAAACACAAAGTGCTTTTAATTCGTTTTGGAAACGTATAACAACAAAAAATTATGTACCATTCACAAGGTTATAAGACAAAAAAAGACAAATCTAGAACAAGCATTATAAAATAACCTTGTATGCAAGCTCTATTCACAAGCTCATTTAAGCCCAAATAGCCAAGGGCCTCTCATATTGTTTTCATTGCGCTCATTAAGGAATAGAATACAATACCAAACTGCAAGGAAAACTAATTTCCGTTTCAAGGAAAAAATGTTGAGCATAATCATTCTTTTGTTTTGTTTAATCTCGCAAAGGAAATGTAATTATTACTTGCAAAATTAAATTAGGCATTTCGAGTGTGCTCATAATCCACTTAATTATAGTATTTGCAAGAGTTATCACAATAGCAACCTGAAGTGGTGTTTAGTTGCTGCTCAACATTTTCGGTTTCAAGGATGGCTCAGAGCCGCGTAACTGAATTTAATGCATTTTTTTGCAGATGGCTTCCTCCTCTAGCTATTTCAGCAAACAATTCCATTTACGCTAGCTGTCACAGGCTCATGGCTCAGCTGTCCTGTCGTCCTTTCCCATCCGGCCCACCATTTCAGCCAGCAGCAACCAGCAGCAGGACCAAAACCGAGATGACAGTTGCGTACGCCATTTTCTTTGTTACCTCGCGCATAATTTACATTGTGCTCTTGAGTGTGCATTTAAGGCTGCCAGCAGGATTCGCAGGCACTGTGGCTGCCACAGAGTTGCTTCAGTTGGTCGCTTGACTGTTTTGTGTCTGTTGCAATTTGAAAATTGCAGTAGTTCTACCGCAAATTTCACTTGTCACAAACTTGGCAGGCGGCAACAGAAATTGTTTTAAATTTTTCGCATTGCTCGGCGTTAAAACTACGGTTCTGTGGCAGCGGAAATAAAAGTTTACGTCAATTTATAAATGTCATCATGTTAAGTTGTGATTTTTAGCCTTCTTTATTCGTTTTCTGACTGATTGCATTGTAATTACCCAACCTGACCGGACGGACCCACACGCCCAGCTCTTGTACGGGGTTCCTAAGTGCTTTTTAACGAGCTACACCATTGGCTCTGCTTCTTTTCACAGTGTTATTGTTGCTGTTGTTTCTGCGTATGTGTGTGTGTTGTTTCCGAGTCCATTTGTAAATTTGCCTTCCATTTTGGTGCATTGGATTGCCAAACAAATGCTGTAATTTCTAGCCATGTTTGCTGCTCTGATTTTGTGGTAATAATCTGGTACATGAACCCATAATTTGTAATTTCAACCTAATTACTGTGTTGGCAGCAACAGCAATAGCAGCAGTAATGTCCTCAACAATAAAATGTCAGCAACAGTGCGTTGCGTTGGCCACCAAACACCCCCCCCCCCCCCCCCCACACACACACACACAAACACACACACACACACACACATACACGTCCCATATATGAGCCACAAATTGCAAAGCGTCCTTCAATTTGATGTGTGCAGCATTATAATATATGTAAATTTGGTGCAGCCATTTTGTCTTTTTCTGCATCTACGGCTTTACCAATCGAATCATTGATATCGTTAGATACGCAAAATTTTGTGCAAAGCTTTCAATTGAATTACTCAAACAAAATTTTTTTTATTTAGAAACTGATCTGACTTAAATTACACTACACTACAAAAAGACTATGTCTAAAACATACCTTTTGCGGCGAATTTGGATTGAGCTGATTTCGAAACCGGTAACCGTTTAAAAAATTCAAAATTTGGACAGTAGCGCATTCATCGAATCGCATGTTACTCGGAAACCTTTCTAACGAGCGAATTCAACTTTAATGCGTAGTAAAGGTCATTCAATATTAATTCATTTACTCTCAGATGGTCTTACTTTACCTTGATTCGATTGCGAGTTGCAGGTTAGTAAGCCCAAAATTTTGTTTGAAATTAGAAAATTCTTTTATTTTTAAAGTCTAAAGAAGTCAATTCAATAATTACAAAAAGTTTTTCACATGTACCTTTTGGATCCAATAAATGGATTATTTGCGAACATTTCAACTTTACTTTGAGCAAAATTGGTAATTAAGTAGCGAAGTTATTAGAGAACATAGGAAAACTCTCACGATCGACAGTTTTATTGGATTTTCGATAAAAAAAAAATCGTGGAACATTCCTGTAAAGAGACCCCATACTCTGATTTCGAATCGGCTTTTTAAATTATCTAGAAAGGTTAAAGTAAAGGAGTTATCGCTTTTTCAAAATTGAAATTCGAGATTTCGAGCGAAAGCCTTTCTTTGAGTTAAAATTTGTTGCATAGCGTTTTTGAATAATTTTTTAAGTGGTAATAGCTACTTTCTTTTTTAAAAATATGTCCTATTGTTTCTATTCATGCTCCTGTTTCTCGAAGTCAAGAAATGCTCAAAAGGAGGAGTTCACTTACGATACGGGTCAAAGGTGTTAATGGGTGCAAAGAATTTAACATGAACAAGGGATATTGGGAGAGTTTCTATTGCACAAATAGTGAACATTGACTGAATAGCGATTGGATCATATTTTGCAAACTAAACAAATAGACTCTGAGACTATAAGAGGTAGTGGCACCCCGTCACCCAGTAGAAAAATTCCTCAGCTTATACCCAACCTATAAAGGCCATCTGGCGAAACTTGGTAGAGATATGCAAGCTTTTGCTGTACTCTTTTTAGTTGTATCCTTTTTTTCCCCCTTCTTGCTCTTACTGCATACAAAAACAAACGTGCAATCTTATCGCTCTCCTGTGGACGCTACTAAGACTCTAGTGCCATCTAGCGTTCATCTAAAGCAAAGCGTCACACTCTTTTGACATCACGAGACACACGACAGATGAATACTATTGAAATTAATGGCTATTGAATGCCAATGTTAACCTTGAAAAGGAAGTTATGTAAAATTTACAGAAACTGTCAGAGATCCACAGTTTATATTATTACCAGAAACAGATTATGGTGCTGTGGTCAAAGGCTCTCTCCAATGTGGCGCTTCCCAGCATGCGCATATGCTACCGTCGTCATTGATACGATTTGGCGTCACGGCATATGAGTCGTTTTTAGCAAAAGTCGCAGCAATAGATGTTTTACATACAAAAATTTTGACATTGCCATATTAAACACATAAAGCTTGATGTATGGATAGAAAACTTATCACAGATATTCACTTTTTTCGACAACACGGGCTTAAGTTTTTCACTTATATTTCCTATTTTTTAAATATAATACTTTCTTACCAACAAATACACATTTAAAAATTTCTAATTTCTGACTAAGCCATTTTAAGTTTATGCATGGAGAGAAAACCCAAGAACATTTGACTTAAATCATGAAAACAGTATCAGAGCAAAACTAATGAATCCATGTTCATCCACGAATCCAAGGGGTTTAAACTTGATTTGGGTTACTTTGTGTCAATGTAAAGTAAAGGCAAGTTTTGTCTCATTATGCGATTAATTATAAGTATGACTCATTTCATATAAATATATACTTTCTTTACTTTATTGCATTCCAGCACATTCCATGCATTCCGTATTCATCAACTTTGAATAGAAAATTTAAAGCATACTTAAATAGGCATATATACTTAAACATTTAAAATTTGACATAATTACTCTAACGCATTTTGTATGCTTAAACTTATTAAATATGAAAGCAATAATATTGTATTTAAAACTATGAAAACAATTATTTAAAAGCTCAGCGCATAAAATTAAACATTCCCAATCACATATTGTCAATTTGTGTTGAATCGCCTGATTTCCATAAAGTTGGATTATTTGCATATTTTACTATACTGAAAATGTGCCAAATGTATGACAATGTAAATGAAAAGTGCAAATAAACTCATACAAGCCGATGTTTTCCCCTTTTTCACTATTTGCATACCCTGCACGCATAGTCTCAAAGGTATTATAGAGTTGTGCAATGTATGACACAGGTATGAGTAGGCGTGGCAGCTCATATGTTGCTCACACCAAAATATTTATCGAGTATAGTTACTCATATAAGTCAGTTCAGCTGTCTAACCCTATGTATACCTAGAACTCTGAAACCAGAAAACCATTTGAATAAGACAGTTAAGTTCCCATACTTGGTTTAAGAGTATCCCACTTTCGGGTACCGCTTCGACTGCCACAAACTTTTTTATTTGCTGAAGTGAAAATGTTTCCGTAGCCACAGACAAAATATATGCAACGAATGTAT
The DNA here is from genome assembly GCA_035041775.1 of Chymomyza caudatula. Lineage (NCBI taxonomy): Eukaryota > Metazoa > Arthropoda > Insecta > Diptera > Drosophilidae > Chymomyza > Chymomyza caudatula. The sequence goes on along the minus strand of JAWNKW010000136.1, from coordinate 2,608,115 downwards.
GCATCTTGCAACTCTGTGTGCCTCGCGGTATATATGTGTATGTGAATGAGTGTTGTATTATTTAAAGCATAAATATTTAAGCATTGTCAGTGTAACAGGCTAGTAAAAAGCGACAAAAACCGCGCGAAACTGTCATTCAAATATTTGCAGGCACACAAAAAAAACGCATAAAGCAAAATCAAATATTAATGTCCTGTTGCGACAACATAACTGCAGTTGCACGGAGACACACACACACCCACACACACACACATACACACATACACACACACACACACACACACACACACATAAAGCATAGCTGAATGCTGTTGTGTTGAGTGAGCGGAAGTTGATATGGCTTCGGAATCCATAAATCATTTGGCAAAATTGCCCTGGCCAAGTCATCGAGCTACAGAAATGCAGCAACCATAATATTCAGAATACAAACGAAATATGAATTCAACTGAGTTAAAGTGCATTTAAATGAAAACAACGTACAAACAGCAGTAATAACAGCAAAAAGAGCAATGAAATTCAGCTAAATGAATGTCCAACTGCTGAAGTTTATATACCCTTTCATAGGTCGTTTTACAGCGTAGCAAACATTACAGTATTCGATCAAGTTTATAGGGAATCATTTCATCAAACTAAATTTTCGCAAGCGAATAAACTTTCAAAAGCGGTTCTTCTAATTACATCTGAAAAACGACAGTTTTCTGAGAAGAGACTTAAAAAACACGAAAAGACACACTGAGGAAAGTGCATTCTTAATCCTTTGAGTTCTTCAAAAAAAATTTTAAAATTCGATTGTCTTTTAAAACACTGTGAACCAAGTACTTATGTAAGACTTTTGGCTTTAATCGAAAATCGCTCAAATCAATAACTGTAGCAAAGAGTAACAATAAAATAGAAGTGCATTTTCAATATTCTTGTCGATGTGAGAGTGAGCAAAAGAGCTGTCAATATTGCATTCATCTTGAGTCGGTTCGTGTCTTCGCTTTTTGCCCGTTCAGTTCGATCGAACTAAAGTTGAGCCAGATCGCTTTGAACAAGTTCGATCGAACTAAGCAAACGGTTATTTCGTTCCATGGAATAATAAAAGTAAGGAAAGCCTATGCTCATTCTACTGCTAACGTTATAAGGAAGTTTGTGCCGCGGATGATCTACCTCTCTTAGGAACACCTCACGTCGGCAGCATAGTCTTTTCTTACTACTATTATTCCATTGTTTGTTCTATTTCGACTGATCTTGAGAAGAGACATGTAGCTCACTTTAGTTTGATCGAACTAGGTTTGAACTTTTTGGAGCATTGCAGGCACCGAAAATTGATTGGAGTCGAGTCCAACAGCTCTCTCTCTTTCTCTCTCAGTTTGATCGAACTTGGTATGAGCTGTTTGTCGAAAACCTCGTTCGATCGCACTAAACGAACGATATTCGGCCAAAATAACGAGCTTAAGCGGCGTTATAGAGGAGCTAAAAACTTTAAGATAATTGAGTATTAAATCGTCTAAAATTTTTTTCTCTCCATTATTTAAACAAGTAGAGTACAGTATGTAACGCTTACATGACGTATAGTTTAAATGAAATAATTGCTTATGTGCAAACAAAAAGTTAGTATCAATGCATTTTGCTTGTAACTTACACATAAAAATAGTCGTTTATATGAAAATCGCTTATTAGCAATTATTGCATTTATGCAAGAGATCAGCTGCTTTATTAATAAAGTGTTGGTAAAAATGTAATCGTTTGTATATGTATGTAAAATGTAATCGGATGTTGTATATGCATACTTTTCAGAGCATCATCTGCGCTGCATTCTCGCAATTGCAAACCATCTATTGGCGCACTTTTGGGGTAAAACCGACATGAAGGCCTTCACAAAAAACTGTTATTTAGCTCGTCTGTGATGATGTTATGGTGCTGTTACGCCCGTATGGTGTGACGCGTAAGTGTAATCAAGCTAGAAGCGTCTACAAAAGGGTAAAAACTTTGCATGGTCTAGCTACCAGCGCAATGGTAAGCAGTCGCCAAAGAAAACGATTGATTAACTACCACTTAGGGATGCGTCTGTGATCCTCTCAAAATGATTTAAACGCAGTGCGGATACTCCAAGGCGGAGATCGACGGGCGTTGATCTCTGCTCTACAACTTATCCGCATTCGATTTCGCGAAAATTAGATATTGCATTTTATCCTAAATCTTACTCAAGAAGTCCATAAACAAAGGTTCGATGATTTGAACCGCTTTAGTATAAAAAGCATACACTTACTCTTTAGAACCGACAAACCAAACTCTTGCTTAATGACAACGCAACCTTTTAAAGAGTAAAAAGCTGTCTCACTGTCTGTCTACAAAATGCAATGCAAGAGAAAATGTTGTGAAACAAAAATTCATGAACAATGAAAATGTGACTATGGCCATGTTATAACAACAGTGGCCATAACAATAATGCTGATGCATACCCCGTTTCTGTTTTTGTCTTTTGCTCTGTGCCCACCAGTCGCCTAGTCGTCATAGTCCACAGCTCATTTATGGAGACTACGGTCCGTCCGTAGTCATTCGTGGTCCTTGTAGTAGCCATAAAATAGCAACATCAATGAAATGTACCATACAGTGCAGCATTTGGTCGTCGCTCATGTACATACTGACTGACCGGAATAAAGTGCTATTAATAATAAATGTTGCAATGGTCACTCACACACACACACACACACACACACACACACCCACACACAGGCCAATGAAGTTGCATGGCAAACCGAAAACCAAAATGCCGGCCATAACCCGTTAAGCCAAGTTGCAATGCGTCGCGTGCCATTGCGTACGTTATGCGCTATCAATTGTTGTTGTGTGCGAATGTGTGTGTGTGTGTGTGTGTGCAGTTAAATAAACACACACACACACATATATAACACTGCGAACCCACAACAACAAACAACATAATAATAATGAATGCTCGTAATCCCTTCTGCCGTATTGAAATGTTGGGTTGAGTGACCCAAAGAGCGCCCAGAAGTATGCAATTTTTATTTTCAATTTCATTATTTTGTCTGTCTATTTGCATGTGCAGCTGCCACAAGCCGTGCAACAACTATAAAAACAACTGCAACTGCAACAAAATGAATCGACATAAATGAATGCAGCAGCACAACAACGACAACAACAACAACGCGAGGCGTCAAGTGAATTAAGCGATTTTAAAGCTTTATGCTAAATGAATTTTGAATTGCCCCACTGTGCGACCGTGGTGTGTGTTTATTTGCATTTGTATTTTTGTGTGCGAATTAAATTACGCAAATCAAATGAGTATAAAAAGGACTTGCAACAGCGACAACAAAGTGCAACAAATGAATTAAAATAAAACAATGCAAATAAGGCAAATGCAACTGTGAAATAACAAAAAAAAATTTTATATATGTGTGTGTGTATGTAGAATAATCTCAACAACAAACTAAATATATCTCTACCATTAAAACAACGTATTTCGCTAAAAACGAAATAAAAAACATGACTTTCATTTTTGTTTTTGTTGCGCCTAAAAGCAATTGTGCTTAATTAATTTGATAAAATTGAATAAAAGTAAACATTAAAATCTGCTCACGCAACATTAAATACATGTTTCATTAGAAAAAAAAAAGAATACATATTATAAATAAAACAAAATGTTTATCATAACTGTAATTAAATTACTGCTAATTGTGCTCAACATATTTCCAAGCCGTTTCACAAATCGGCGGATAATGTTTGTCATATATATGACGAATTTGGTAACGCATGGTAAGCTATTCCGCTTCTTCTAATTATTCAAATTATGCCACATTAACATTTTTAAGTATTATTTGTTTATTCACAAATCTTTTATTATAGTTTTAAATAGTTGGGACAACACCTTGTTTTGTTAAAACTCCGAAATGCGTTAATTTCTTTGTTTAGGATCGGAATTCTAAGTGCTATGGCAGACTGATCCACCATTCGCCTATGTTTGTCAATTGGATTATCATTTCGAGCATCTACGTTAAGGCTGAGGCTTGTATAAAAAAAGGTGCTTTGAAAGCTTTTTGGAGTTTCTTCTTATCCCTAAAGGGTTACGGCCTGATTTAGGGCACATATCCTGGCGACTCTACATCGCGAACGCTTTCCCCAAACGGTGATACCAAAGGTAGTGATTTCACACTCTACCTGGTACTTTCAATGATGACCTACCGTCGCTTCAACAGACATAAGCACATAAGGACCGAAGGAGCGGTGCCGCTGTTCTTAAATTCGCCTGACCTTGTCAAGGCGTCGTACAGCTCGAAGTCAGTCGTTCCTACGTAGTACGAATCACTGAGGGGCATCTGCATTAGAATGAATCATTATGCAGGGGTTTCATTTATTTGCCCTGGGAGACCAAAGTAGCATAGGTTGGCAAGTGTGCTTCTCCGCTTGAGCTTCATGGCCTTCATGGCTTCAGAGCCAAATTATACGAAATCCTTAACAACATCAAAAGTATGGGTTCCACCATCAATCTGAGAGTCTAACAACCGAATCTCTTTACTCAAAGAGTAAAGTCTTGGAGACTCTTGTACCATCTCTATTGGAACGACCAATGATGTCATGTGTGCATAGGCATGAAACTGGCAACTTTCATAAAAAAATTACCTATGCACTGCAGCCATCCATTGCCAAGTTGGTAATGTTGCAGGAGATCGCCTTGACTTACAACGAAAAGTTTCGAAAATGTCCTCTTCTACTTTATCGTAACAACTTTGCAGGGACACCGCAACCAGACAATGCGCCACATACCTGATCCCTTAACGGCCTGCTTTGTAATCAACAAAGAGATGTTGGGTGTCGACCCATGAATATCAGGTCACGTAGAGAATTTGGCGTCGTTTGAGTATCCAGTCGACAAGGTACTTACCAGGCCACGGAGAGAAGAGTAATGTAACAATAAACTATTGTTTGCTGATTCGGTTCCAAAATTTGCTCTTGGTGGTTAAGGAAGGTGGACGTGAGGTACTATCTCCCAATCCTAAGTGGCTAGGTGGCAGAAGAATTCTTGATTTTGAGTAATGATCTTCCGGATAATCTATTTGTAGAAGAGATAGTATTGTCCGTCGATATAACTGTATACCGGCGCCCAAATGAAGTAAATTACAATTTCCTAAGCGTAAATGGATTTATAGCAGTTGCATAGAGATGCCAAGTTTTAGTAAATCGAATTAGACGACTTGATTGATACTCTAGTCTCTATAACGGGCGTCACAACTTGCTTGACGATTGCTGCGATTTCACTTTATACTACCGGACCTAAGGTTTCCTTATGTTTTTGGAAATGTCATTGCCACCTTTTCGTGTTTTCAGCTAAGAACTGTTTGTGTTGTGAGTCCCAAAGGGTCTTCCTGCAAAAAGTAAAAATATGACATAGAAAGCAGTTTCGGGATCCCTTACTGAGGAAAAGGTGGATGTATTTAAGGGTTAACTTTAGAGTTTAGTATAGTTTGGACATCTCGAAGAGCTATGTTATCTGTAGTACAAAAAATTTCGAAAAAGCGTTAGTAATTTGAGCTTTTGTTGATGCATCCGAATATCTTACGAAATTCATGTTAGGGAAGGGTTGCCGTCAGGCTATATTTTTGCCTGTTCTGCTTCCGTTTCCGTTGCGACTAACGAAGGCTAGATGCACGGTGTTCGCTGTTTGGTGCTTGTAGTCGTATACAGGTGCTGGGGCATGGTGTCGAAACTGTCGAGCCGAGTCATAATTTAATTAGGAAAATGAGACCACAAACTGGCGGCTTGCATGGTGCATTCAATTTCAATGCCGTGTCAGGGCACGGAGCACACCCAGCACCTAGCCGCGGATAGTAAAGTGAAGTGGAGTCCAGTTGTGCCCTGCCTAGGGAAGGTGTTATGCTTGCCGTTGCAAATAAAAAACAACATGCCGTAGACTGAGTAAAGTGGCAACCGTTGCCGCGGCCTGTTGCAGACAGAGCCTCTGGAAACAGCAGAGGTACTCGACTTGTTCGACGCAGTTGTTTTTAGTTTCTCCTTTTTTGCAGTCTACGTGTTTTGCTTTTGTGCAGCACTTCCGCAGGAAAATGAAACATAAAATGAATGCATAGAAAAACAAAAGTAACATTGCCACCGCACAAGGACCCGCCAGCTAGGACATGCTAATGGGCTCAGGGTGGAAACCCTCCATTGTCTGCGTGCCGGTTCTGCCCCCGAGTTGTAGCATAAAAATGTGTGTGTTTTGTTAAATTATTTCATAATGACGCTGGCGTCTGTTGATTATATCTTGCCTCTGGGTCATGGATTTCCGGCAGCAGCTGCGACTGCGACTGCAACTGCGGCTGCATATTCATTTTCACTTGCATATCTATTTAGTTCGAGTACGCAGTAGTTTTTCATGCTCATTAACTAACTAACAAGCTTGTTTATGCCGCTCCCTCACTCTCTCTCTCTCTCTCTGTCTCTCTCTTTCTCCGTTTGTTTGCAGTGATGATGGACGAGCCACGCTTCGCACAGCCCATACCAAATGTTACCGTTGCCGTGGGGCGCGATGCCAATCTGCCGTGCGTTGTCGAGCACTTAGGTGGTTACAAGGTGAGTAACATAGAAGCGGTAAAAGTGGGTGAACATGAGAGTGAAGAGTGAAAAGAGCGACTGTGATAAATCGCGCGTAAATTGAAAGGAATGGAATTTGTGGCTGCGTGATGAAGTTCATGGCACACAAATGGAAGAAATTTTAAATAGGAATCATTTAACACGTAGCTAAAGATAATCGGAAAGTTTCGTAGATCCGATATCTAAGCTATATTTCCAAATCATATAACTTTTATTGTAAAATGTATGTTAGTACATGTAAATCCTTAAATATAAATAATTCTTATATCTCTAAGTGATAAGAACCCAATGTTACTCATGGAATGGTACTTATACGTCTAAACTCTAGCAGCTTTATTGGATTCAGAGGGAGATTGGGTGAGCTGCTCAGAGAGTTGAGCGTAGAACGCTTCGTCAGTTCGTTATGATGACAACCTTTTGATGTGCGCATGCCAACCTTGGCTGGAAGAAGGCTGAATTGCTGGACTGTAGAAACAAATATACTTTCTCTTCTTACCTTGCTATTAAAAGCGGTCATAGACGCACTCATTAGCCCGATTTTGAATAATTTTGCCTGAATACGAATTATTGCTGGCCTGGAGACACATTTGCCTTATATGCTCCGAACGACAAATCCGCAACTAAATTCGCGTCTCTCCACATATGCTGTATTAGATGTTAGAATTAGATGTCACTTGCAGCAGCCTCGATCCCTCAAACGCATTTCCTGGATGCCGGTTAAATCTGCTTATCACAGATCAAGAGCATCTGCCAGTTTGAAAGTGCTATTTAGCACCATCCCAAATCCGGTTCGGACATTCCAGCTGCAAATCCTATCTTATATCTTTCATTGGGATTATGGTATTACGCGGTGGGTGCCAAACCCAACGCACAACCCTATTAAAGATAATATCGGTTGGCGATTAGAGCAGCTAACCAGGGGCACTAAGCGAAGGTTGTGCGAAAGTTTGGTTAAGGTAGACAAATATGATATCAGTTTGTTGCTCCCTATATAGGCACGCCCAATGTACCATTATACTACACCAAAAAGCGGCTACATTCTTCTTTGCTGGCCAGAACAACACGTTACTGGGTTACGGGCTCTGCGTCTTACAAATGGGGTCCCAAACCCTACGCACTGGGCAGACTTCGCTGCGCACAAAAGCTTACTGCCCTAACACTCAAAGGTGGTTAGATCAGCTTACCAGAGAGCACCACGTGGAGTTCACCAAATTTAATGTTCTGCCAAAAACATTCATTTTGTTTAGCCTGTTTCTTTTATGTAATACAATTTAGGATAACCTACTAATAACTTGATTTTTAGCTCAATCAAAAAGACAGATTGAAACTACTACTATTTCATCACCTTAAAGATTGCTTTTGGAATTTGTAGCTAACTTTAACTGACAGTTAAATAGTCATTATATTAAACTTTCAACTCTTCACTAAAGTGTCTTTGGAACAACATCCCTATGGCACTTCGAGCATTCTATTGAATTCAATCAAGCTTAAAAATAGCTACAAAAAAGCCAAAGACTTGTAATGCACTCAACTTAAAAAAAAAAAAAAATAGAAAAAAGAAACTTAAGAGTGTAGAATAAAAGAAATAGGAATAAAATGAAAAGGCCTTTGGGGAGGTCAGAAAAGCTCAAAATGACTAGAAAATCACTTATCATTTATCTCAGTTGCTGCTCATAACAAATCACAAATATTTACTCGCCATATCAACTTCATATAAAACACTGTCGCCCTTGGGCCCGGCTGGTCAGATGCCTGTCACAGGACATGCTAGACATGAACTGCGATGCGATGCGATGCGATACGACTGCACGGCCAGCTGCCACTGCTGTTGGCGTGCTCTCTCTTATTGGACTTTTGTCAACATTGGAGCTACGGCTCCGGCTTGGGCTACGGCACTATTGTAAGTAAGTAGAAAACGAGAAACTCATTGCTGTCACTTGGCAGAAAGTAAATTTGAAAAGTTTGCAATGCCAGGACGAGAGATCCTTGCAAGCACTAGCCGCGTCCTTGTGCTATGTGCTATGTGTCACACGCAATGTAAGCAAACGAAGCAAGAAATGGAGAGCACGAGAAGAAGAAAAAACAAGAAGATGAAGCAGAAAGTGTGGCCAGAAAAAGTGTATTAAAAAGCGGAAACAGCTGTCAAGTTGGCTTCGTTTTTACCAGAGTTACCACTCTCTCGTGCGTCATGACATGTCGTCCATTTATTATAACAGTAAACCATGTGTCTGCCAAGCGTATGTATGTGTATGTGTGTGTGTGTGTGTGTGTTGTGGGGGTGGTGCAGGCTTAGCGTGTTTGCCGCCAGCTGTTTGACATTTGTTTAAATTGCTGAGCAAAATCGATGATGCCCTATTTGCCTTCTTTTTTGTACTGCATTTTAGGTCGCTTGGATACACATAGATCGTCAGATGATACTCACCATACATAGACATGTCATCTCACGCATACCGCGTTATACCATAACCTATGACAATGCCAATACCTGGCTGCTGCACGTAAATCAGGCGCATCAGGATGATCGTGGCTATTATATGTGCCAGGTGAATATCCAAGTCATAATACAGCATCTTTTAAATTGCTACTAACATCCATTGCCCAAAAACCAGGTCAACACGAATCCCATGATTAGTCAGGTGGGCTATCTGCAGGTGGTGGGTAAGTAGCAAACCTATAGACATATCCTCGGAAAAAGCATACAAATGCCTTGCCGCTTTGCAGTGCCACCCAACATATTGGACATTGAGAGCACGCCTTCGTCGGTGGCGGTGCGTGAAAACCAAAACATCAACATGACTTGCCGTGCTGATGGCTTTCCGACGCCCAAAATAATTTGGCGACGCGAGGATGGTGAGGAAATTGCTGTGGAGAAGAAGAAGAAAGGTATGTACATACTGAATATGGCTGTCGAACAGCTGACCAACCAAAGCCATTTTCGTTTCTCATTGAAAATTCTCTATGCGCTGCACGGTGTGGACATTCATGTCCTTCCTGGCTTCCTATGACGCCGTCAAACCAACATCATGCATCCAATACCAATGCAGTTCTGGTCTATGATGGCGATGTGCTGCCTTTGACCAAAGTGAGCCGCAACGAGATGGGCGCATATCTGTGCATAGCCACCAACGGTGTGCCGCCATCGGTGTCGAAGCGCATCATTCTGGATGTGGAGTGTAAGTCAAAGCCAACAAGTACTTCGGAAACTCTGAAAGTTCCGCAAACACACACACAAACATAGTAACAGCAAATGAAAGCTATCAATGACCAGCCATCGAGTGGGGGTATTATATTAGTACGCTTTTGCTGTTTTACCTTGCAACACGCTTCCATTTAACGGCAACTGCCATACGCTGAAAGCTTCTGCTTGGGGCGACTAGGCATCATCTATAGGTATGGCACTACCCATCAATTCCACTGCGCGCTCGTTACTCGTTGAATGAGTGACAAACACAAGCCGAGCTCAGCGCCTGCCCGTATCCCACACTTTAGCCGTACCGTAAAGTGCACCTGATATATGGCAGGGAGCTTAACGTCAACATTGGTGTCGTTCGCTGCATCGTTGTCGGCGTAAAAGTTGTGCGGCTGTTGCACGCCCGCCCTGCGCCAGTAAACGCTTGTTAATCCTAACGAGTTTTTGTCGTTGCCGCTGCTGCTGCCGCTGCTGCTGCTGGCTTCTGCCAACTGCGCTGCCACTACTCCTATCACTTACCCCACACTCTGGGGCACACAACGTTGCGCATTGACAATAATTCACGTCACGTACCTGCAATAAAGTCACTTGCCGGCATTGCACGTATGACTTTGACTTTTTTTTTCTATTTTATTATGAACGGTTTTGTGTGCGAAACTACGCCAAAGAGCGGCAGTGGCAGCGGCAGAGTCCGACGTATGCTTAACTACACGGGAGCTTGTCTCCGCTTACACATGTGTGTGGAGGTGTGTGCGAGTGTGCGTGTGGGAGTGAGCAGCAGCGACGGCCATGTTTCATGTGGAGCTCGGCTGCGTAACGGCGAGTTTAAATTTTCAGCATGCCGCTTGATGTTTCAATTTAGCCGTGTGGCATGATAGTTAGAAGCAAGACAAATGCAAATGATACATGACTATGGGGAGAAATAGGAGAGCAAGAGCGCCGAATGCTCAAAAACCGGACTTACAGCATGCTTTGCAATATTAGAGGACATGTTTTAAGCAGTTTTTAGCGAAATCGAAATTGAAAGTTAAACATCCTTTTAGTACTTAAAGATGTTTGAGAAGAAAGAGTATTCTAGAGCTTTAAAACGAAATTTAAACTTTCATTGGTGAATTCTTACCGCTATCGAGTTACGAACTTCGCATTAACCTTCGAATATCTTTTGGGAAGTCACAATGTAGCACTTTTGGGGAATCGGTCGATAATGATCATAAAACGTCATATTAACGGTTTCAATGTCCAAGTTTTTATCGATTTAGTTTATACTGAAACTAGAAAACGCGAACTATTAAAGATATTTGGTGCAAATTAAAAGAATACTCCTAAAATTAAAGTAAAACAAAAGACACGTTATTGGCCTTCCATATAAAACGCCATCACGTTGTTGACCTTTTTCGACACCCTCCTCCCACCTTCTGCCATAAAGCGACCTGCATTGGAGTAGGCAACCGCTTCATTGTAAGCAATACGCTTAATACGTTTAGCAACACGCGCAGCTCCGTCAAGGAAGAAAAGAGCTTCTGCGAGGCTTTTGATACCAAGCGAGACTTCAGACAAGGCGTACTAAGCGAGCGGTTACCGGAGCATTTGTGGAGATTGGAAGAGAATCTGCCTGGTCTGGTTGTAAATGAGAGCAAGACGAAGAATATGCTTTCTTGGAGTAGAGATGCAAAGCGCACAGTGGATCCAACTGACGTCGTTTTCGGCGAAAATCATAAATTATGAAGGAGTAAAGATATTGTCAAAATCTAAAATGCATAGAACAGAGAATTCCCTATGCTGCTGCGATACACTGCGATAAATAAGCTGTGAATAGAGGGAGCTTCAAAAAACGGCCAGTGCCATTTAAGAAGAAGAATACGCTTAAGAGTGAGACGTCAACCCTAACGAAACATGATTTCTTCTAAAACAGACTACTAAGTACAAATGGAGTTTCTAAGTATACTCTATAACACTCTTATATCAAGTAGGAAAGAATGGTCTCTTGATCGAATGGATCTCTCCCAGTCTAATGTTTTGCTCAAAATTTGGCAATGTTTCATACTTCTGGAACACTGCAGTATTTTCCAGGCGGAGCCCCATTCAATAAGTATATCACTAGCGTATCTAAAGAGCTCGACAAGTATGTCGAGCAATATGACAGCCCAGCTCAATATCGTCTAATTCGATATCGGTAACATACTGCTACAGATCAACTACATGAGATGGATCAACAGTTTGCTATTAGCCTGATATATGTACCGGAGCATCGATACATTGAGGGCATTGACAACGCACTAACGCTCATTTTCTCTCCTTGAGAGAGAAGGCACAAGACACTTGTAAGCTTCATATCAGGTTGCGTAAATCTTCAATGTTACGAAGTCAACCTCAAATGGATAAAGGGGCTGGTTGGTTGATGTCCCTTTGACGGTTTTTGTCAGGAGCTGCAGATAAAGCAACCATTGAGCATCTCATCTGTCAGCTCTTTGCAGACGTGGATTCTAGCATTTAGGCAGTTACTCCTTGAATAATATCGCAAATCTGTTTAGATTACCCAAACGGATTGCAGATTTTATCTCTGCATTTGATGGCTTGTGACGGTGAAGTAGTGTACTTTAGATCCTACGCTAGCACAACGGTCCATAAGACGGCCTAATCGAGTAAGGCAGATGGCCTGACAGCCGTTTTAACCAAACTTTAGCCACTAACTTCATTAGTAAATGCCATTGCTAGCTCCCCCATAAGCAGCTGCCAGGAATTTTGAAATATATATAAATCAACATTTGTGTCATATTTTATGCACATTATAAACTTAAGTCAGACGTAGGAATTTCAATAGAGTGCTGCCAGACAACGTGCAAGAAACTCACATCAAGCAAACATCGAATACCAAACTAAGCAGGAAATCTCGAGCACGTAGTTCCTGCCTTACTTTATATATTTTTTCCGCCATCTTGCTGACATGTTGCTTTAACCGCGCAGCCGTAAATTTCCCCGGCTCCACAATACGTATATCTAGGTATCAGCTACGTTTTTTAGCTTTGTCATTGCACTTTCATTTTAAGCCGTCAGCCAGAAGCAGATACAGAGGGTGAGCGCGAGAGGCAGAGAGGGGCTGTCAGGCACATATGTAGGTGGAACTTGTGAGTGAGCTAGCTAGATAGTCAGACAGACTAAGTGATGTACACGCATTGAACAGACGTAATACCAGGCTTAAGCGTACTTTGCGCAAACACTTGAAACTCACACGCCAAGCAGCAGAACCCACAACCAAATCGCCCAAACCAAGACACGCTCCATGAAAACTAGGAAAATTACACACACACACACATGTGTACTCGAAGATTCTCTAACGTTTTGCGTACAACTCTGCTTACAGTTTCACCGATGATTTGGGTGCCGAATCAACTTGTTGGTGCACCAGCTGGCACAGATGTAACCATCGATTGCCACACCGAGGCACATCCCAAGTGAGTGCATGTCATTTTTCTCATTTTAGTTTCGTTTTAGAAGCTGTGTTGTTGCCGTTACATTTTTTTAAATTTTCCGTAGCATACTTTTTAGCTATTCGTCATAGCTTCGTTTTCTTTTTGCGTACGTGCTGTGTGTGTGTAATGTACTAATGTGGGAAGTGTGTGTGTGTGTGTATGTGTGTGTGCGTTTGTGTATGTGTGTGTGTATGTGTGTGTGCGTGTGTGTGTGTTTTGTTGTTGTATTTTAGTTTTTGCGTTGCACCTGCTGTTGCTGCTCGTCAAGGTTTGATTACAATGCATTGTGTTTGCTTATGTATGTGTGTGTGTGCGTGCGTGTGTGTGTGTGTGTGTGTGTGTGTGTGTGTGTGTGTGTGTGTGTGCGTGTGTTTGCTGTCGTTCTATGCTTTTGCCTTTGATTTGATTTCCTAGCAATATTTACTTTTATTTCGGTAGTTACTTCTTCTCTTTTGTGCTTTATTTTCAATTTTATTTTTACATTTTTATTAGTTTCTTCTATGCCTGCTGCCTATACCATCCCTGCAGGAAAGTATACCAGTTAGGGACCACTTTTGAACCAGAAAAAAAGGGATGACTTTGAGGTCCTTAACTAGTATTTTTGTTTGAAGCCAAGTGGTATGTTTAACACGGAGCTGTCATAGGAACTGGTTGCGAGTGGTATGAAACTCGTAAATGGACAATGAAAACCTACCAGTTGGGGGTGTATTTGCGCTATGGAAGCATACTAGTACGAAATCAATCACTTTTTAACCAGGAAAAGAGGATGTAATTATGGTCCATTACTGTATTTTTGTTTGAAGCCAAGTGGTATGTTTAACACGGGGCTGTCATAGCAACTGGTTTCAAATTGTATGAAACTAGTAAATGGGGAATGGCTTAATGCCAGTTCGGTGTGTATTGTTGCAAAAACTACAGGTACATGTGGAATGCTCCTAATATCTTTCATATCGGTAGGAATTAAGTGTATTCCGCCCGTGAATAAAACAATTATAGTCTTCTTTTAAAATTATATTTTATCCATTTATTAAGACTTTATTCAAAACATTTTATGTTAAATTTTATTGTACATTTTTTCTTCTTATCGCTTACGGTTTACTCGGCACCTTGACTTGAAGCACTGAAAATAAAAAACAAGCAAATTTGAAATATACTTTTTACATACAAATGGATTGTATAAAAGAACAAATAATATATAGGCACCATTTACTTACTAAATGGGAGAGTCAGCATATAAAACAATTTTAATGTACTTAGTATGTACATATGTATGTATTTTTGGCTTACCTTACTATCTGAAACCACTTCAACTTTCCAAATTCATCTGCGTAAAATAAAATTGCTTTAGTTATTTATATAATAAATTAATGTTGAGTTAAAATCACAAAATACTACCAGAACTAACCAATTTCCCACAACTTCAGACTTTGCACTTTGACGTCTAATGACGCATATTTGGTGCAGCAGCATTCTTTTTGTTATTTTTTTTGTGTATACACAAATTTCTTCAATTTCCACAAATAACAACAGGTAAAGAGCTGAAAAACCCAACGTGCTAAGACTCTTTCAGAGAAATTGAGCGAACACAAATAACCAGTGAGAGCGCCGAGTACAGCGCGCTCTCCGTAACTGTTTTCTCCTATCCCGCCATAATACTTTTTTGAGACAGTCCGCTACTACTCGACTACAACTGTAATTACAACCAGTTGAAGCTGTTACTAGAAGACCGATTTCCTGCAGGGATGTATTCTGTGTCTGTGTGTGTGTGTGTGTATGTGTGTGCGTGTGTTAAATTTGAAATGAAATTACGTATGAAATTTAACATTGTGAGTTCATTGTTGCTGTCGACAGCTTTTAATTTTTAAATATTCCATTTTCACAGAGCCATCATCTATTGGGTATACAATTCCGTGATGGTTTTACCAAGTAAAAAATACAAGACCGACTACACGGAAAACTCTTATCGGTAAGTCAAGTTTCCCTCAAGTTTCCATTATTTATTATGCCACCAAAAGCCGAATACCTAAAATCCAAATGCAAGCAACGTACAGAGCTTGACTTCAGCTCACCTTTAACATACGTTCGCTTATTGTAGTTGCTGTTGTTGTAGTTGTTAAATATTTATCATGTATTTGCACTTGCCCTCACACACACACCCACACACACACACACACACACACACACACACACACACACACACACACACACACACACACACACACACACACACACACACACACAGAGGTTAAAAAACCCACACATCGAAACCCTGACAGTCTGACAGTCTTCTTTGGCTGTCTACATTTCAATACATTTATTGTGCCAGACTTTAGTACTAAAATATATGTGGTGTGTGTAACTGTATACTGTAACTGTTTCTATATTGCCGGTTCTATTTTGAAAAGCGCACACATGAAACTGACGATAAGAAACCTACAATATGGTGACTTTGGCAACTATCGATGCATCTCAAAGAATTCACTTGGGGAAACGGAAGGCTCCATACGTGTTTACGGTAAGTGCAACTATATTTGTATTGCTATCGCTAAATGTGCAGCTGTATATGTAGGAGCGTGTATCGGCATGTGTGCCTGTGTGTGTGTCAGAGCTTAAGTGCAGCACACACACACCCATACAGCCATAGAGCTAGAGATATGCAATATCATGCGCCCTTTGTGGCACAATTTTACCGAAAGCTATTACCTTTGCACGCTCCCACATACACATACAAACTTACACCGACACACAGGGATACTCTCACATATGCCCTTACTGTCTGCTGGCTCTCTAGCACCCGATATGTGAACTGTGCTCTGGAGCGTGAAACTAAACGAACGGCGGCCTGCATCCTTGCAGCGACCTGGCCCAAAGCTTAATGCTCACTAACATCAAGCCATGACAGCACACATGCACATACATATGTATATGTACAGTCTCGCACTCATACACGTACACAATCACATTCGTATAAACGTAAACGTAAACGTAAACGTTAACGTAAATGTAAACGTAAAATAAAGGTGTAATTCGGAATTGTTTGATTTCGCATAGCTCCCACACTTGCCAGATCTTGCCTTCCTTCCAAGAACTTCTCTAAGCCCAAGCTCGCCGATGATACGGTTCGTGCAGCTTCGCCTTTTGGCTGGCAAAAGTGTTTCTATTTTTCCTTTATTTTAAGTGGGTTGTATTTATTTATTTTTTATGTGCTCTTACCTCCTACACTTTACCTTTACCTTTGCTTGGTTTGTGTTAACATGTTTCTTTCACCTGCTGAATGTTTCCTCTTTAAGAATAAACAACAACATCCTTGCTTGGGGTTTTCGGCATTTTTCTAGAACATTTAAAGGGCGGCTAGTTAGACGAACAATTGCTTAGTTTAACTTCGAAAGCGTCCTTTAAGGTAATGTCATACTTAAAAGGTAGTTCCATTTGTTGACATTCTTCAAATATATGTAAAAGTAGTGGAAGTTGATTGTAAATAGAATTGACTTTGAATTTAAACAGAGAGTACATACTGTATATTGATTTTATTCAAATATGTCGTGCCAATAATAATACTACTTTGCCGTCTAGCTTTAATTATATACATTTGGCTGTTTATTTTCAAAAAACACAAAACGTGTTAGATTTAATTTTGAGAACATATTAAAGTTGAAATGATTCATAGAAAAGTTTGGAATTGTAGGTCCTGCTGTGTCCCTTTATGAGGGAAATAAGTAAGACATATTAAATCTAGCCCGACTGCTGTTAAGTCCATGAAAATTCATGCTCTAGTTTCCTTCCCCAAAACAGAGTCACGCGGTTTTCGTCCGCCTTTTAATATTCTTGAGAATTGGCACAAAGCATTCTATTACAACAATGGCGTAACTTTCATTGTTTGAAAACTGCGAAATTGAAGTCAAGAAATTTGAGAATGTTTTGCGCAAATCGTATGCAAGCTGTGGCAATACTCTGCGAAATTTAACTAAAATGGAATTAAGTGTATATTAAAGTTGGGATATCTTTTAGATATTTAAAATTTTTGATAAGTTTAACTAAAAAAATGCTTTGCTATTAACTACTGCAAAAAGCTATGACAAATTATGCATCACATCAGCACAGTCTAATTGTATTATTACGAAAAGGCACTCCCTATACAATTTCCTTGAATAGTTTGCTTTGGGCCCCCAGCTATCCCATAAAACATGCTTAGTACATCTCAAAATTAAGATAAATAATCTAAAGTTGAGTCGGCGCAGAATTCCGAAAATTTTAGCTTGTCGTTTGCTTTTACCCACAGTTTGGGCACAAAAATAACGCGTATAACGCTTGTATGCCGTGATGGTAGAACGTCAATGATGTAGATACTCCTCTTGAAGTGTTTGTAAGAGAAGAGGCTATAAAAACGATTAGCACACTCATACACTAATGGCCATCAATCTAAGGGAAGAGGGCCCGCTTTTCTCGATGCCTGCTAATAGAGTTATGCCAAATGTGAGATTTAGTCTGACTGAGAAGAATCACCCATGTCATTTATACAGACGGTTCTTCGAAGAATAGGACCAGCGCTGTTTGGTATCTTGGTGAAAATTCAAGCTACTCAGGTAGTTTGCCGTTGGTTCTCCAAACGCAAATCTGTGCAATTGTGAATGCCTTGAGCTGAATCCATGAGAGAAACTGCGTGGAATAACTTTCGGTATTTGTAGTACTACGCTAAGGCTTCTGCAGAATTCTCTCACAACTTCGACCATGGAAAGTGAATGTAAGACCAGACTAAATATGATTTCGTGTCATAATAAAATTAGTTTACACTGGGTTCCTGGACATCCAGGTATCCATGGAAATGAAATAGCATATGAGCTGTAAATAAAGGCTCACGTACCATACAGGCAAAATCTGTCCGGAACGCTGGAAAGCTAGCACTGGATTCCGTGTTACAAAAAAAAAAATAATCCAAATCAAAGGCCAAAGAATCGTCCAAAAAGGAAAGATATGAGGGCCCTGGTTGGATAAATCACTGTTCGTGATACATTTGGTATCATGGACGACCAAACAATGGTGGCCTATCATAAAGAAGCCGACTCGACGAAACAATTTCTATGTCACTGCCTTGAAAGGACATTTTGTAAAGTTATACACTTCACATGAGTAAGGTATTCTCCTATTAGACAGTCTTCACGAATTTCTACAAGAGTCGGGTAGATTAGGTTAATGGTGCACTTCTGTGTCAGCTTACTCTATTTTTGCATTCTTGTTCTTAATTAAATTGGCCTTTCACTCTCTTAACTTCTTCTATCGATCATGGAACAGTGGGCAAGGCTGCCTTTGTATTAGGTATGGGTAAGCTCCGTTGATGAGCCATCACACCCACCAAAAATCGAATCTAATATAGGAAAACTGCAAGCTAAATGGTGGCACATTGCAGCACGCGTTTAAAACGATCACCAGAAGATCTTTCCAGAAGGATTCCCAATGTGGAGAATATGATCTTCTACATTCACCAGGCCAGAACTTCATCCCTGACGATTTCGTTTATATGAACTACGTTTCATTGTAACCCATATATGAGGATCAGCTACTCAGCTTCAGTGGTTCTCTCGTTTGTCACTGATATATTATCGCTCTATCCCTTGCGTCGGCCAGAGTTTTATCAGTAGGTTATTGGCTTAGACTACTAGATGTTGGCTTCTTCTCTTACAATTGTGCCAGGTAAGCCGAGATCTTGCAAAGATTAGTATGGTAACTTCAGGTGCAACCCTGCTGGTGATATACTTCTCGAGTAGCGTTCTTTTAGTCGTCCATTGATTTGTTTAGCGTGGTCTCCTTGCTTGGTGAATTCCGTGACATATGTTACGTGTCCAGTTCGAGCTCTGAAGCCAGTTCAGGCAAATCTTTCTTCCTAGCGTTGTATATCGAGGAAGCCAAGGTCTAGTCTCGTTGCGTTTTTCTGCGGAATATAGTTCCCCAGTTGTATCTTGACGTCTAATTGTTACTATTGGCTCTCTACTATATCGCCATTGCTGCACTGCTATAGAAATTCGTTTCTTCTGGAGGTGATTGGAGGTCCATTGCAGTTGGGCTTGTATAGAGCAGTCGGACTGCCTTTCATAGTGATGTCTGCAGTTCTACCAGACAGTAACAGCTTGCGTCCTTCTGTATCCTTTTTCCACACGGTTACCTCCGGTATTTAGATTGGTCTGATGTGATATTGTGTTATTAAGCTCAGACTTTTAATATTTTTATAAGAAATATGCCAAATTTATTAAGTTTGACCGAAGAGTTGGAGTGAGGTAGAAAACTATAAGTTTTAATCTGTTATGCACTTACTTTACGGATACTATGATCCCAATGCTTTCTCAACTCCAACTGTAAGATTTTCTTAAAGAGATCTTAACCTAATTGAAATACACTTGCAAAGCGAAACGTCTTTAGCAAAGTACTTTGCATTAAAGATGAATGGCTTATAAATAATCTAACCTTGAGAATCGCCGAGGACAGACAACTCAGTTTTTCTGTTAAGAGCACAAATTGTATTGAGCGTAATAAATCATTCTTTAGGATTCGCATACCATGACACCAACACAAATAACCAATAGCTCAACTATATCACATATACTTTGTACTATTTTACCTCTGTTTTTAAACAGATTCTTGCTCAAGAACTCAACTAACAATTATATATATTGTGTTACTATTAAATTCTGTTTGCAGAGATACCATTGCCATCAACACCTTCTAAACAAGTAACACACACAACAGTGGAATCGAGGGAGAGTAAGTATAGTATCAGCGTGAATCTTCAACTGCAGTGCCAATTGCAGGTGTCTAAGTGTGTGCGTGTGTGTGTGTCTGATTTTATGTGTGCTTAGAACAGGAACCGTTTATATCCACAAACTGTGAAAGTCAAACCGTCAAGGTGCAAAACAAACACGTCCGAAACGCAACTGAAATAGAAGGGGGGCCACAGGAAGATATAACATATACACGGAAGGACTAGCAAGCGCATAGATACATGGCCAGCCACAAACAAAACTTGGAAAGTGGCAGCTAAGCCCAACAGAGCCACAAACACTACAGCCTCGAACTAACCCCAACACTAACTCCAACACTAACCCCAAGCCAACAGAGCACAAACAAAGGACAACACACACACACACACGCCCACAAAGAGATAAAGTAAAGCACTTTTGACTATTTCAGCGAGGGGTTTTTTTGAAATTCAAGTCGAGCAGAAAAGTACACACACTTTCAAGTTGGCAGCAGGCAAGGCAATATGCTCCGGATTATGCTAGGGATTTTCGGGGCATTAGTTTGGAAACACATTCGAAACAGAGCCGCCAGACGATGAGCGAGGGCCAGAGAGAGAGAGCGCGAGAGAGAGTAAAACTGAGACACTAAGCAAGCGGGAGAACAACTAACATATTTTATTTAAAGTGACTGCCGCGGCGAGTGTTTCAACGCCAATGGCTTTTCTTTGTTTGAGTGTGTGTGTGTGTGTGTGTGTGTGTGTGTGTGTGAGAGTGTAATCCTGGCTACGAAAGCAACAAAGGATGTTGTGTGATATACTCGTAGTAAATTTTTGTATCTACGTTTGTAACTGTATCTACGTATCTTTATACCCTGCACACAAAGTGTAAAAGGGTATTATCGGTTTGTACAAAGTATGTAACATGCAGGAGGAGGCGTGGCAGACCATATGTTCCATGGGCAAAAATGGTCAGGAGCAATAGTCGAGTCGATATAGACATGTCCGTCTGTCCGTCATTCCGTATGAATGTCGAGATATCACACACCTTAAGAGGTAGAGGCACAAAAATGTGCTAGAAGATGCGCATTTG
Organism: Chymomyza caudatula; assembly: GCA_035041775.1. NCBI lineage: Eukaryota > Metazoa > Arthropoda > Insecta > Diptera > Drosophilidae > Chymomyza > Chymomyza caudatula. The sequence goes on along the minus strand of JAWNKW010000136.1, from coordinate 2,587,047 downwards.
CACCGAAAAGATGAAGTTTGTCGAATCAAGTCGATATCTTGCCCCCTTCCCAGTGACATATTTTGCGGTTTAAAGCCGCTCCGTTTGGAGATTGAGCTCCGTTCAATCTATCATCTCAAAACTCGACAGAGATATGCGTCGTGTCTATGTGTATCTATGTTTTAAATCGGATAAATACATCAAAAGTTTTAGTCAAAAATATGCTAATTTCACCCCTCCCCCCTCGTCGATAAACCAAAATTGCACTGCATGTAGATATGGATACATGTAAGCAAGAGTTATAAAATTTGGTGTGCTCTAATAGTTAAAACTGGATCCACCTTTTTTCAATAGAACCACCACTTGCACCGCAATCGATTAACCTTAATTACTGCCACACCCCCCCATATATTGATTTGAAAATTGCCACAGGCATTTATAAATGTATTTTTGATCTATGTTACAAAATTCAACGACATTGACCCAAGATTACTGTAGTTATAGGCATAAAAGTAATTTTTGCCCCCATAACAGGCAACTTCCCAATAGGAAAACTTGTCAATTGGAACTTCCCAATTGGAAAATGCTAACAGTCATACTAAACTTGTAAAAATACATAAAAGAAAATACTTTCGTTCCCATTTTACCGTATGCTGGAATTAGTGCTTATGGGGGAAAAAGGGTACAGGGTATTCCACTGTCGAGCACCGTCCCAAATTTGTATATATGTATGTATGACGGTGCAGTGTGTGTTTGCCAAGTGGCAGTGTAAATAGCTGCTCTCATATATCCACGTGAGTATATTATATGTATGTGTGTGTGTGTTGTTGATGTGGGTTAGTGTTGGGAATGGCGGGCGGTTGAGTTGGCACAAGATTTCCACACAATTTAACTTAAAAACCATGTCACAAGCAATGAAAACAAACCATCTCACAGACTTAAGCAAAAGGTTGTTAGGATCAACAGCAGCTCGTAGTACGTCACTGAGTGTGTGCTTGTGTGTGTGTTAATTTGTGAGGCAACTTCATTTGGCTTAGACTAAGTGTGTAAGCTGACCTTGCATTTTTTGATCTCCTCAGGCAATATCATACCCTCGTCACGCAACGATACAACGAAATCGCTACAAACGGATGTATTTGCAATGAAAAACGATCTATACGCTGGCAGTGCCTCATCCTCGTCAGCCTCCTCTTCCGCTGCCTCCTCCTCCAGCTCAATGCAAACCTCTTCGCTGCCAGCGTCAGTGGGCAACGGACTCTCAGCACTGGGCGGCAGCAGCAAGGGCTCTCTGTCGATAGGCAAGAGCATGTTCTACACGGAAAGACCACCGAACGAGTACTCCGGCTCAGCTGGTAAGTACTTACGCATACTTCCAATCTCAGAGACAGCTAACTCACTCACTCTAATGTGCGAAACTGCCGGATTTGTTTACTTGCAGCTGGCACTGTGCATAGGTCAGGAATTCTCTCTCTTAACTTGAGTTGGCTGGGCTTGTTGGCCATTATTATGTGCTTAAGGCCTTGAAATCAATAAGTTGTAGTTACTCAATATAAAAGGCATTTGTAAAATGCAGCCAAAGGGTTAAACAGGGGGCAGGGGTAGCATTTAGTTGTATGTTATACACTTAACTTGGCTGAAACTAATAAAAACCATAAAGTTCATTTTATATTAGGCAAAACGACAAATTTTCATTTTATGAGTTTGTAAATTTTACTTTTGGCAGCCATTTTGTTAGTTTTGTTGACTTTTACTGAACATTAAGGCAAACAAGAACTGCTCGTTGTATGTATAAAATAGTATATGGCTAAGATATCTAAACATAAAGTAGTTAATAAATATATGCAAATGCACTTATACATACATACACGCATATAGTATATACATATATATATATATTATCTATCGATAAGTTATATAACATGTAAAGAGCAAGTTAAATGTTTATTAAAAAGCTGCTAAGAGACAAAATAAATGAATTCAAATTGTTGTGTGTGTGTGTATGTGTTGTATTTGAATTTAAAAACGTTTTTTTAGGCCCCAAGAAAAGCAAAGCTTTTATTGTACAATTTTTATACCCAAGTATTTATGCCTATATTTAAATGTTATTTATTGTACAGAAAAAAAAGTTATGACAATTTATAGTTTATGTTTGAAATGTTTTTAATATGTACATTTTGTTTCCAAAGAAAACATATCAATTAAATACAAATGATAAACTGCATATCACATACACACGGACACACACACATAGACAAAAAAACTCTTATCAAAAATATATGTATATGCGAGTAAACATTGGCTTTAATTAAAATTGCTTTATTTTCGTTTTCTGTTTTTAAGTTTATTCATTTATAGTTTTAAAAACACCTTTTAAAGCCACAAATTTTCCATTTCCAAGCTTGTTGTTTAGCAAAACTTTAACTTTAAACAAATTCCCGTGTTAATATTGGGCACGCCAATGGAAAATTGATACGTGACAAAGCTCGATGTTCTACTTTAAAACAAACTACATATAAAATAATAAAAGCAGCATATAAAAATTAAAAAAGTGTTCATATAAAACTGACGTGCTCGCTGAAAAATGGCAATTATTTTAATGAAAATCGCTGGGTGCTCCATGCCCCCAGCCAGATTGGCCTGTCGTGCCGAAAACTCCGACCGATGTCATTGACAAGCGTTGGCCTGTGTCTGTTGGTTAACTTTCCCACTGAGAACGGTGTGTCCCAAGGGCGACTTAAATTCCAGTACTTTATTATACTCTTGATGTGGGCAGAGTATTTCACAAATGTCAGAAAGCTTGCTACTCTATAGTAAGGACAGCTTGCAGTAATAGTTTAAAGCAATGAGCTTCTGTAGATGTTTTGAAATATAAGTTGTGGGCACTAAGAAGGTGAGTAAAGACTTAGGCAGCTCCATAGATGGAGTATTTAGGCAGTCACATTCTGAACAGCTTCTTAGAGTTGTCTAATCGCTTATATTTAAATGGATTACCGATTTCATCGCTGCATCTGGTGCTCCCCGCTTTTGATCATGTATCGCATTGTGAACAGGAAAGGCGTATATTTTAGATGCTACAATAGTACCATAGAACGAGAGCTTTGTGGAGAACCGCGACAGTCCATCATAGAACTTCGTCACAAGTACGAGCAAAACACATGAGCTTGAAATGTTTTGTGGCGTGATTTACTTTCTTCAGAAATTTTGATACTTTACTTACTATAGGCTTTTTTTCTTGGTTGATAATAGAACATGAATCAATGATCAATTTCTTCTTTATTAGCCATAACAACCTGTCGGTGGATTACAGCCTATTGTATGGCGCTTCTCCCGGCTTCTTTGCTACGCGCCTCCTCCAGTTCTGAATACTAAAGGTAGTTTGTGCTCCCTCTACTTGTTTCTTCTAACATAGTCACGGTCTTACGCCCAGGAGCTTCTTTGTCCATATAGACAACATGACCAAGCAAAGCCGCAGTATGAAATTTCATTGAATCTGTCTATGTCAATTTATAGCTTGTAGAATTTGTCCTGCCAACGAATGCAGTAGGCTTTGACAACGCATAAAGTGCCAAAGAACTTACGAAGAACTTTCTGCTCAAACTCTTAAAGGGCATCTTCATTTGAATATGTATTCGCTAAAAAAGAAAAGGATGAACGTCTTATAGAGTGTTGATTACGTGTGCGAGTGTGGTCTCCACTACTCATTTGCCTACTGAGACTAAAATAGCATCGATTGGCAAGAGTGATCCTCGGCTTGATCGTCATCCTTACATCCTTTTGTACTCGAACATAAAACAGTTGGTTGATACATCAGTCAAAGACAGGGGTGTGAAAAACTTGAAGCAAGACTGGACACTGGAAACGAGGGACAATGCCATTCTTATGGCATTCTAGAAGTTCAGACTAACAATGTTTGGAAAATGAAAAACTTAGGTGTAAATTCATCTGTTAGTTAGATTTTTCAACAGCTTTTATCAAAAAATATGGAAGTGTTTTGTCCTTTAGAAGCGTGCTTTGTTCTTCTGATTACTTGGATTTCCTAAATATGTACACAGGCGTTATGCCAATTTTCAAAAAAGCTTGCTAGAGAGAGTTCCGAATGCATTCCTATCCCTTATCTGTAAATAGTTCTTTGAAAGACAGTTAGCTTTTTGTTTCGTGCTTCGGCAGCTAGTTTTCACTCAGTCCAAAGTAGTGCAGATCTCTAGTTCGCTCTATATGGACTAAATGAAAACTGGTACGCTTAAAGTTATTTCAGTCTCTTTGTTCACCCAATTCGCGCTTTCTTTCCGTTTTCCATTTATTGTCAGCTGGAGCATGTGATGCTGCGTGGTCCATGGTTTGCGTGGTCAGCACGCATTAAAACGCCTTAAAAATGTCATTAATTTCTGCATTAAACAGAAAAAAAAAGTTGAAAATAATTATATGCAGAGAATGGTAGAGAAATTGAGAGCTCGAATGCTAGAGAGACAGACAACTTTTGCCATGATTTCCGGCAGAAATTCGTGCTGCAAGTCGTCAGAGTGGTTGAATACCTTCTTTTTTTCTCCTGTACATGACCTGCCCGAAAGTGCTTTGTGCACTTTCATCATTTTTTAATAAATGTGCATGCTAATTATATTATTACTCATACGACCCGTGCACGCCATACTGCCTTGTGCTGCTGTCGCCATCTTTGTGTGTGCTGTGAAATACTTGCAATTAATTTCAGCATAAAATTGTCAGTACGCATGTGTGCGTATGTGTGTGTGTGTGTGTGTGTGTGTGTGAGTGTGTGTGTGTGTGGTGGGGCAAGTTGGCCAACACGCTGACACACACAGTTAACATGTCCAATTTATTGGCCATAACTCATGCAGGCCAATGACGCCCAAAAGGCCACAGCAAAGACAAAAAGACAGACAAATTAACGGATAAAGGAAGCAAAAGGGGAACAAAGAAGCAACAACTATCGACAGCAGGCAAAAAAAGTGTATATATGTGTACACATGAATATGTATGTCTTCAATATGCACACATAAAGAAGGGAAAGAGTAGGCAATAGGCAACAGTGTTATCGACACTGTTGGGTCACCGGGCTGCCAATTTACTGTATTTATGTCATGTATGTCTCTGCCTTGTTGTTGTTGTTGTTGCTACCGGACAATTTTAATAATCCAATTTGTATTGCATAAAGTTGCATTGGCATAAACATAATGAAAAGCGCATACAGCCAGTAAAATTGCGAGAAAACCCAAAAAAAGGTAACTTTATATATATGCTTTGTATTCATGTGTGCAATTACATGGTGCACACACACACACATACAAGTCGGACTTCCCAGCATGAAAAAAGTACGTCTTTTAACAATCTGTGTCGTGTAAAAGTAGGTTCCAAAATCTGAAGTTTTCCTTTCCTTTTTGACACATGCATGGCCTAGGTCAAAGAACTGCATGTACTTTTTCATGTGGTTACGTTTCGCGAAAACTTCGGGTATCCTTCCCTGCTGGAAGCCCTTAGCAAGAAGTGCTAAATGCATGTTTTGTTATTGCTGCTGCCTGAGAAGTGCAAAATGCATATGCCAACAACTATTGGCACTTTAGGATATGTTTTCGTGTATCGCTTCTTCAGATCATTCTGCCGCAGTGAAAACAGAAGGTTGTTTTCGATCGTCTTCGAGTTGCTACTTCATGGAGAAGGCAAGTTTTCATGTAACGCTGATTTTTAGCTTTCTACCGGAGTGAAAAGTGAAGCTTGTTTCCCATCGTCTACGGCATGCATGCTTAACGTACTCTTTGGAAGAGTTTTCATGTTTCATTGCAGCCTTCTTTCGAAGTGAAAAACCACGTAGTTCCATTCCGTTCTGTCATAGTGAAAAATAACTTAGTTACTTTTTCCCAGCAAATAGAAGCGTGCCAGAAGCCATACTTTTGGAAACCAAGTTCCGCGTGGGACAATTGACCTCAATTGTCCTATAAGGTCTTACGCTTAGTTTGCTGTGCCCTTCATTTCTGTTGCAACATCATTTCCTGCCAATAAATCATTGTAGCGCATTCATGATGAGAACCAATCAACTTAGTTAGGTAAAGTGCAACTCTACAAGTAGGACAGCTCCGTGTCATATTGTTTCCGATATAGTTAAAAGAAGAAAATTTGCGTTCATTGAATCTCTGACCCGATGTCCTTGTCAATGCTGTTGTTATCCTTGTAGCAGTTGTTGTTGTTGTTGTTGTTCGACAGCAAATTAATGCATTTTATTTCATTCTTTAATGAAACACAAGCCGCTTTATGCCAATATTCATATTCATAATTTAATGTTGGCCTCATTGTGTCCACTTGTGTTGTTGCTGTTGTTGGTGTTGTGGCACAAATAAGGACATGGTGACTTACATGCAGTGTCGCTGCTGCAGTTATCTCGAACAATGAAGTTAATTAAGTATAATAAATGCAAGGAAAACGATGACAGGCTCTTTCAACAAAAACAATAACAACAAAAACGACTGAAGAATACCCTATAACCATTTTGACCTGATCTTTATCAGGTCATATCAAATCTACATAGCATTAAAAGTTAACGGTATAGATGGTGCCTCAAATTCAAAATTCCAACTATTCGTTTGCTGAGATCGGGATGAAGATACATCAGAGAGTAGGAAGCGCTTGCCATTGGTAAGCCTGTGCTCTACCTAAAAACCGATAACTTTTGACCTTGAATATCATGAGACGTGGAAATGAGATTCATTGTGGCTCTCGAAAAGTAACATATAAGGGCACAGCAAACATGCTTATCAACTTTTACCATGTTATATTTACTTCCCGAGGTTTTATGCTTATTTGACTATATTGCTAGATAGAAAGAGACGTTATCAACATTTATAACTTCTTTAGTTACATGAGTTATCTTTTTCTTATTCAATTATGTATATTCGTTTAAGATACTTAAATATTCACTTATCGCAATATAGTATAATCAAGTGTCCTCATTCGAATATGTAAAAATCTTGGAAATCGAAGAGATACAAAAAAAAGTGACCCACTTGATTTATATTTCTCTATATGTATACCTTGAGTACGTGAAACGAGTCTTATAAGAAAGTTTCAACATTTGCCGTTCTGACTAAATCAATGATATTCAATATAATCCCTCCTATCTTAGCCCTTCCTGTTCTTTCCTATGGTTTCCTAGCCTATATAACATTTCATGACTATAACTTATTATGACCAGTCAGATGAAATACGGTAAAAAAACTGAAAACTTCTTCTTAACTGGTCATAACAACCCGTTACCGATGTATTTCCTTCATTGAAATTGTGGTTTTACATGGTAGGTCCCAAACGCTACGACAGCCCTTTTAAGGCCTGGGGTGGTTCTACTGGTCTCGAAAGAACCCAGTGTATTTGTCGCCTCAAGCTTTGACCTGCTGAGGTGGTATTCTCTAACCCGCTCACCACATGGAAAGAACTCTTAGATCACCAGGTGAAAAAGTGGGGGTCGGCATGCCCACTCTTTATTGCCTATAAACTAACTGGATAAGTTATATGTCTATAATGTGGCATTATGGCTCTAAAAATTTTCATAAATTTGTACAAAATGTTCAAAAAATGTAATAAGTTGGAATGAAATGAGCTTTCGTGGAGAAGTGTTAGTTGGAAAAGGTTTTTAATAGCACTGCTTATGGAGGCTCTTCGAATGCGTCTGATGCTAATCAATGAGGCTTATACATATAACAATCCAAATATTGTTGTGTTTTTCAACACCCAAGTTTTCTACTCAGTTATACTTAATGGACATATTAGCATATTAAATTAAAATAAAAAAATATACGTTTTTCTACAATTTCGATTTTAAACCAATAAATGCCATGTAAATAAACCTGTTCACATTCAATTTTCTTTTTTTTCCATTGAACTATAAATTATATTTTATTTTTTATTGTTATTATAGAAAAACCATTAATATATGCGAAAACTGTACATAAAATTGCCTCTTTAAATTAAAATATACAAGCGAAAAAAATATATTGCAAAAAAAGTTATTACAATTCAAATTTACTTCAAACAAATGTAACTGTAAACAAAGCAAAAAAAAACATAAAAAATATGAAAAAAAAATGTATAAATCAGATACAATTAATTGCGTTCTCCGTAGAGAGTTGAACTTATAAGTACGGAAAATCAAGAGTCACGTGCGATATAATATTTTCATATATGTATAAGAGGTACTTCGGCTTACTGAAATAAATGATAGATACTCGAAAAACGAAAACCCATTGAAAATTACAATAATTAACTTGTACGCATTAAAAACATACTTGTAATAAATGAATTATGATGTTTGTTGTCTGTAACTAGCAATTATACACTTATATATATATTAAATTATAGCTATAATATAAAGTTAAATATCACATTATGATACTAAAATAATTGCATAGCATTTTTGTGTTGAAAACAAAGAGACAGAATATTCCTATGAATTTATGAAGACGGAAGGAATCAAAAATTATATTAAATTAAGGTTAAGCAAAGTGCTTATGCATAGAGTTTAAGTAGATACTTCGGCTTTCTTATAGATGTTTTCAAAGGCACTGCTCAAATCTTTCGATTTAATATTTTGTTGAAGAAATGCTGTTCAGAAGTTAAGGAGAGTTTTGATTTGTGTTCTTTTTCGATGTAAAACATAATTTCATGATATGATCGCATGGCTTTAGATCAGGGAGCGGCAGCAAGGGCGTCGCCAAAACCTAAATCGCTGCAATAGTATTTGTGCGTCAGCAGAGAAAAGTTTCCAAAGTGTTGAGCACTTTCAACCCAAGAGTCTTTAAGCGGCACTCTTGCACTCAGCACACTATGAGTCTGGCAACGCTTAGTCAACTGAGGTCTTAGCCTAGCAAGACTGATAACCGATGTAAACGGAGGGTTAAAATTACGATCGCGAGCAAGTATAGACCTATAACGCAAACTAAAAGTATAAAGTGAAATTACCGAGAATATGGACTAACCCCTATTAATGCATTAGATACTACAGCAAAGTAGCTTGAAATCATTGGTGCTGGGAGCAACACCACAATCGAAGCAATTCTTGAATACTATAGAGTCATCTAATTCATGTGTTTAAGCATAAGTTGAAAGGATTAATTGAGGCAAAAAATATGAGAATGTGGACGAACAAGATGAAGAGGAAGGGGAACGCGAATGGGAAAGAGAAGTGGAAATGGATGGCGAAAGGGAAGAGTAATGCGAAAAGGTAGAGGAAGGGGATGAGAATGGTTATGGGAATGTTCATTGGCAAAGGGAAAGGGAAGAGGAATATGAGCTACCTCGAAAACGGCGAGCAGGGGGCGGAGCTCCCTAGTATATTTTGAAATACCTCTTTAAAAGGATTTCACTAAAGTATAATTATTCTAATAAAATCATTGTATTTGTAAAATACAATAGTCAATGTTACCCCCCAAGCGCGAGCTTTGTACATGTGCTAGTATTGATTAAATATTAAAAATCATTGCTTTCGATTTAGGTGTCTATTTGAAAGATGTCTACCGGCTAGCAAGCACAAATGTCAACTGTCACGATGATTCGCCATTTTTTATGCGTTGAGTTGTCAGTGTTGTAAAATTTCTATATATAGTATATTTTGGACTTAACAGCTTTTGGGTGATCATAGGCCGTTAGGCTGTACCCAAAGCGATGTATCTCCATGACACACAGCTCACGGCATAAGATCTTTCAAATCGATATAATAGTTCGATTGGCTCTAGCTTCTGAGCAAAATGGAAAAAAACTGTTTGGAACAAAATGCTAGCGCCATCTAGCTTTCATCTAAGCTAGCAACATCTCAATCTCTTTAATGTAAAGCCATTCAAGTGTCACTCCAACGGGTTGCATGACGCTCGTAGCCATAAGGCGCGCCAAAATATATTTCACATCAAAAATATATTTTGAATACTAATCTCGCAGACAAAAATAATCTCTTTAAAACGATAATGAAATACTTTGTTTCAAACTGCAGAAAAGTCCTTAAAACCACAAATACAACCCAAATCAAAAAACTCTTATTTGAAAAAACTTTCTAATAAATTTATTAGTTTTTTCGAATAATATTATTTTAATTAATCTAGTTAACACTCTCCTACACTGATTTGAAACCCTAAAAATGCTGTTGTAAAATACAAAAACAAAATTAGTTACGAAACTCAAATAAATCAACCAATAAAACGTGTTTATATTTAAGATTGAATTTAATTGTAAGCAGTAATTAATACGCAAAAACAAGTATATGTACTATGCATACATAATATATGTAATTATATTAATTATAATAAAGTTTAGTTTCGATTGATACCATGCAAAAGCAACAACAAATACAAAGCAAACCCGAAAATGAAAACAAAAGCAAAATAACAAAACATAAATAACGGTTGTTTTATTCAACAATTTGCATCCAATTCTCAGCTCAATTACACTTAAAAGCAACAACAGCAACAAAAGCAACAAAAGCAACAATAACGGCACTGCCGCAGTCGACGCTGACGCCGACGCTGACGCTGGCGCTGGCAGGGGCAGCGACGTATTTATGTAAATGCCTTTGGATTTGGTTGACATTTAACGGAGCATTTTGGCTTTTTGGCCAAAAACGTTAATGAGCGCATTTATTTACAACACTCCGAGATAAACACTCTTAAAATATTGCACACACACACACACACACACACACACACACACACACACACGCACACGCACCTACACGCAAGAGACTAAACACCATTTAACCCAGCGGACCAAACGCTCGCATATGATATCGCATATGCGAGAGTTAACCCGACAAAACGCTCGCTTTAAGATGCGCGAAAGATACGAATAAGATTCTTATTCTTAAGATTCTTGTGTCGCAAGAAATATTATTAACTTGCATTCGGCGATATCTCTTTTGACTCATAAGAAATATCAGCAATGTCTCGCGAAAGGCTCGGTAACCGTATTTCTTGCGATACGTTTTTGAATAAAAATAGTATTTTTTACGAGCCGGTAGCAATATCAAAAATGTCTCGCAAAAGATATTGAGAAAGACGCGCAAGAAATAGTAAGAAATAGCGCGAGTACAACAACAAACATAACATTCGAGAACTCTCGGCGCTTTATCTTTCTGGAACTGCATGTTGCCAAGGCAACTGAGGTGCCTTGCGTACGAGTACAAAAAATTTTCAGTCGGTTTTACATTTTGCTTTTGCACCCGCCATTTTAACGCAAAACACTCGCTAAAATGCGCGTATGCGAGCATTTTGCGTGACTCTCGCTAATGTTTTGTGAGGCCAGCGGACCGGTCGCAAAACACTCGTTTCAAAGCTCGTATGCGAGTGTTTTGCGAATCAGCACACTCGTTTTTCACTCGATTGCAAGCTCATTTGCGAGCATTTTGAGAGATTTTTGCTTAAGGCACGTATGTTGGTCCGCTGGGACCATTTAAGTTACGCATGTATACGAGAGTGTGTGTGTTTATGTGTTCCTCTCGCTAATTGTTTGAGTCACGCAAACAAATTTAACACAAAGTATGCTAAATATTTTGAAGCTTCGTTTCAGCCAAAGAAAAATGTTTCATAATTTAATGTTATTTGCATAGATTTGCGCGTTGACGTTGCCCAATTAACTTGACACGCAGCTCAGACTTTAATCCGCCGCACACCGTGGCTCCCCTCTTTTTAATGTAGTCTACTTTTGGGTAACCGCATAATTTGTTTGTTTTAATAATGGCTTAATTTGGGCATTCAAACATCCGTTTAACACTGAGTGAGTACGTGTGTGCGTGTGCTGCCAGATTATACGTTTTAAGCGCTGTGCGGCAAAACGTTTGCAGTGGTAAACGTTGCGTATACGCAATTTTGAATCACTTCAAACGAAAGCAGCTGCTCATGCTGATGACTCAAACAACAAATAAATGCAATCTTTATTTATGACAACTTAAATAAAGAAAAGTCGAGTATGAAGAAATACAAATTTACAAATGAATGCATGCTATGCAGCTGCCAGCTTTGCCATGCACATAACCCAAGTAGACTCTAAGGCTTTATAGTTCCAAGTCGACGGCAGCCCGAAGTATCAAAAGCGACGATCGGGATGCTTAAATTGATACGGTTCAGAAGTTACGGCGAGTCAGCGTCAACCACAAAAAGCTGTATTCCATTAGAAATGTATTTAAGCCATACTATACTCAACAGATTCCTTACCTTCATGCTTCTGAAATATACGAGAATAAAGAAAAGATATTGCATCGCAAATATTGTACGCTTGAATAAACACTTTTTTTGCTCCGAATAAAGTACCTCCTAAAATATATGTTTTGCACGCATCAACCGCTTCCTTAGCTCTTTTTTTATGTTTGCGAACCATAAAAAAGTATTGGTTGCCGAATGGGAACTATACACCGGAGGACACATTAGTTCGACGTTTCAAGTGCTCAAAAGGCGTCTTATGTGAACCGATGTGTGATAGCTAGGGCTGTTTAGTATTTGACGGTTGGTATCACAAAATAGTTGTTTATCATTCAGAAATGAGCCCCAGACATAACAATCATTCTATAAGACGCTCATGCTTCCCTTTTTGCTTTATGGCGCTGAAGCATGGATGTTGGATTACCCTTGGAGTGTTTAAGCGGAAAGTACTCTGAAAGATCCACTGAAAGATCCCACTACGCGTTGGCAACAACTATCGGATTCGATAGAACGACGATATTGACAAAGTCAAGCGTTAGGTCATGTTGGGCGTATGGGTGAAGAAGCTCCTGCGAGAAAAGTCGTCAATGCGGATGTGGTGCGAAGGCGACAAAGGGGCAAACCATGTCTCCGTTGGAAGGACCAGTTGGAGAGTACACTCAATACCTTTGGTATCACCAATTGGTGAAGGCGCCCGCAAAGCAGAGGCGTCTGGAGGAGAGCTTTACGTCAGGCCGTAACCCGTAACCCGGTAACGGGTTTTTGTTATCTTGCATTCTTCAAATGGAATGCTAGCTACATGTTTCCATTTGGCGTCCATTTGCTCTAAAATGCTTCGTTCGTGAACAAATTTTGTTGATTTTTTTTTATGTCATATTGACAGATTTAAGCAAAGCGTTTCATTCTTTTAAACAAGTTTGCATGTCTTCGAAAGCGCTCGGAGTAAGTGATCTTCAATATGACCATGGTAACTTTTATGAATGGTGTGCGGCTAATTTTCTTAATCTGAACAGCGACAACTGCTAAATGATGAGTTTCCACATAAACTTATATCTCATTATCAATACTAACTTAAAAATCTCTTCACAGTAGAGTTGATTGCCTTCATGTAAAACTCCCTTTTTATGAGTAAATTCAGTTAACGGCAAAATGTCTTCTCGGATTTGTGAAAAGATGGTCGAAAGGGCTTATGGATACCTATATAGACTATTCATTTCTCTTGGGCGCTTAATATGCTGTTTAATCTGACAAGATTGAATCGGTTGAAAAACAAATTTTGAAAAACTGCTTTCGATAAGAAGCTTAAAATAGATGCAACGGTTTTGGTTTTCATTAAAAGAAAGTCGAACTAGCGATATTAAAAGAACGACTCATTTCTTCTTTTACTTCACTTTTATTAAAATTAATTGCAGCGGATCAACTTCAATATCCCAAAACGCCGCTCCCGCTAATTTCAAACACTTGGTATGTGGCACAAACCGAAGTCTAAGAAATAAGTGCTAATATTTCAAGTAAGCTGATTTGCTGTAGATAGTTCTTAAAATAAATATAAAATATTTAAAAAAAAAAACACAATTTATAAGTCAAAATAAACGGATGAAACGCTTATGTTATGGGTATGTTGTAATCTTTTTAGAAAATTTTTGTTCTCTATATCCGGAAAATGTAATTTCCGCAGCTTTGACTACGGGTATCCCTGGTTTCAGGCAGATTTTATTCCACTTACATAAATAGCACTTTTTTTTAATTTAAGTTAAAGCCAACTTTAATTTTGGTAACTTTCTCTGACGCACACGTACAAGCCGCTGCTTAACCACTTGGGCACACTAACATTATCATAATTACTACACACATAGACACACACATACAGACACGTACAGACAGACGGACACCTACTTTATCTGTGAGCGGCGCTACGTTACGCCACTTGAGCAACTTTTCAAAAGTCATTTAAATTATGCTCACAAAAGCGCGAAAATTATGCCATACGACGACGACGACGACGACGAGCGTCAGCAGCAGCGGCAGCTCCAACTACAGTTGCAGGATAAAGACGCAAAAGATTCAGACGCCACTTACAGCCGCATACAAATAGAACCGGAAACCACATTTGTCGGCAAAGTTTTGCCTACTAACTGAGCTGAATGGCTCTACGACTGCTACTCACATTCTGCATAGCAAAATAGTTGAGTGTAAAGCGTGAGCACACTTAAGATAAGCTTCAAGCGCAAAACTTTCAACTTACAAATACCACCAAGTGTCACCCTCCAACTCCTCCCCAGCTTCCACTCAGTCTCTCACTGCGGGAGTTAGGCAATGTCGCTGACTGCGGCTTGTCGCGTGGCAGCTTTTGGCTGTTGCCTGCCGGCTAACTGTAACGCTCTTTGCCACATTTATTCGCCTGCACTGTGGCACACTCTGCCTGCCGCTTTCAGACGCATTCAACAAATTAATTCTGTGACGCTGTCAGCGCCACCACCCCGACCCACTGTCGCCCACTGTGCAACACACGCCATTTTCTATGAGTGTTTGGCTGAGCTGCTGCCATGTCGCTGCAGGAAATATGTTTAATTTCATTTAAATGTAGTAAGTGCAACGCTTTGGTTAGCTTTTAGGGCATTGACTGCAGCGGGGATAAGGTGTATCTTTGGGTTTGTTCAAGTTGCTGCTGCTCGGTTAGTGGAGCAAATGAAATTCAGGGCAAAGTATGTTTTCGCTTTGATGCTGATCCTATCTGCCGGCGAGTGAGTATTGGTGAGTAGGTGTATGAATGAACGCAAACTCAAATGGATGCACTTAATAGGGTAGCTACGTTTGACTCGCACATTCTTTTTAACCAAAACAAAATTGATTAACTTTTTCAGTATTTGCCACAACATCAATTAACCAATTCAATAGAAATACATATTAGACTGCCAGTGAATCCAGCAGTTGTTGGCAATAAAAGCCAATTGGCTAGTGTGACTCTACACATTTTGAACGAGACCAATCCAATGAACAACAGCAGCTTTAACTCTTACTATGAACAAATCGTCTGTGCCAGAAGTCTCTATAAATCAAATTTTAAACCAAAAAGAACTCGTTGCTATTATGCTACATTCTACAGCGATGGAAGCATCATTAACTTCGTCATAACTTCACACATTGTTGCAAAAAATGATCATATGACCAATCTTTTTACACCCCTGGCCGACATCGTAGCAACAGAGAAATAAACAAGTAGAACAGAATACAATTAATTTTTGTAACGTGGGTTGCAACGTCTCAAGTCACTGATAGCCGGCCAGACGGACTTTCTTTTTCATGTGATATCCTTTCACGTAACACCGCGTTTTTCTAATCGATAATATATATGGTTCTGCTCGGCATTCATTAATGGTCGGCATGCTTATGCGATGACTCTCTCGTGTCCTTCGCGCTTCTGAGTCAGGGTAGGTCACGCGTAGGGCTTCAAGTGAGGCCAGATTAACGAACCAAGACACCTCTGGAACATCGCGGTAGGAGAATGCAGCCCACCAGGCATAAGATGCCACGGGAATCGCCTTCTTCTGGGCACCGTGTACGCAGTAGATTCCTTACCATCGGCAGCCATAAATATCGGCCAGAAGTCATTCCTTAAATTACGGGTACAAATAAACTTGTGTGGTTTACCCTCGATAGCGGGCACGCTAAGGGATGGAGTACGCGTTCAATAGCCGGTAATCTCCGCACATTCATCAACCGCTGGTCCTCTTCGGCACCATCTCGACCAAGTCATTACGAGGGCTTCGTGAAGATTCTACAGCTCTAGATGCCAGGAGCTGGCTCATTTGTTCATTTATGATTCTATGCTTAAGAGGTGCTATCCCTCAATTTTAATGGTTTCTCATCCCTCATGACGACTTTATCCCCCGCTATGTTTGATACTCCGTGAATATTAACGGACATCACTAGTTTTCGCTCCAGAAATTCTCGTATCTCGGGGTCTGGGTGGGCTTGGTTCAGCGCGTCCTCATCTGTGTCTTCCCCTCACACTGCCTGTATAACTAAACTTTCTGATACCGGTTATTTGTTGTGTAAGTAAGGCCTAGCCTATACCATTCACCATATACAAGTCCGCTTTCAAAGTCTGTGCACCCTCAATCTGTTTCTTCAGCATTTGGTTGTGGAAGTGAAACATCGTCTGTACCAGTCTCCATATATAAATCCGTAGAGACTGATGTTTTTCTTAAAGCTTGTATACCCTTCTCTTCTCTGTTTCTGCAGCATTTTCTGGGAGTCCCACAGAGTGTGTTGGTGGAAGTAAGGCCTCGCCTCTACCACTCACCAAGTCCAAGCCCGTCTGGTTAACAGCCTTTCTCTGGACGGGCTCCTTCTTTGATGCTCAAATTCTATACTTTCCTACCTGTTTCGCTCCCTTGAGTCCCTCTATGGATTCTTCAAGGTTGCTGCCTTGCGTTGCGGAGGATCTGCCGTTTGCTCCTTGACAAGTGAATCGTTGGCGTTGGATACCTCTCCAGTAGGCTCCGGAGCGATTGGCTATAATCGGGAATCTTCAGTAGGCGCCTAGCCATATGAAATACTCTTGTGGTTGGCGCCACGAAGAAGCCAACCGGGGCAATTTGCATATATACTATATGAATAAAGTATCAGACATTAGATAATGAAGAATAAAACAAGTTGGATTGTTTATTCCAAACTTTCCCTAACTGGTGTGAACCAGAAATACTTGTAAAATACAGAAACCTAAATTTTGCATGCAATTTGCAAGTTTAAAACTTTTAAAACAAATGCACATACTCTCTTTATATGGCTTATGTGTGTATGCGTGCTCTTGTACCATTCGCCGTCAACGAAAATGTTCGGTTGTGGGATTTTTTATTTTCGAAACTCATCTGTCAGTTTTACATAGTGCACCCAAGAGAAATTTGTGTTTGTTGCATAAAAATTACCGAGTACATTGTTCGCAAAGAGACTCTGATGGCAAATGACTCTGTATGCACTCTGGGTATGCATACAACTGTGTGTGTGTGTGTGTGTATGAGTGAGTGTGTGTGAGTTTGCGTATATTTTCGGCATTTCTAAAAACGTAAATGGGATCTCTCACTCACTGCCTCTCTGTCGCTCCCTTAGCCCCAACCAACAAAGGCCGCGTCAAGTCACCGCAGGGACTCATTGATGCGGCTGTGACAAAAAACAGCAGCAACAACAACAACTTCAGACACATTAAGAACAGAGAAGAGAACTTTGCTGTCGTTTCGGGTGCAACGACATCACTGCAGTCTTTTTATGCTTCATTGGCATTTTAGCCATGGCCAAAAGCGCATTCTCTGATGCAGCTCATAATAAAACCACACGGAAAAAACCACAAGTATTTCTTTACACTTCTTTTGAAGCTGAGTCATTTTGGTGTTTTTGCTCTTGAGTCGCTTTAAACGACAAAACATGGCAACACAGTTAGTCTATAAAGATGGCCAACTGCTGCTGCTGCTGTGCCTTCTCTCTTGGCCAGCTTGGGCGTCGCCTTTGGCTAGCATATTTGTTAGACTTTATTTTTAATTTTCACAACTTTTGACAGCTTTTCACTTGGTCACGTACGCGGTCACAACGACAGTCTGTGATCCTTGCAAATATATTGGCTCTCCTTATAGTACACTATAAGCGGGTCTGTAGTGGCATGGCGCGTGTGTACGGACGTGTGTGTGTCTGTGTGTGCGGCTGGCCACACTGCATCAACATCAGCTGTGCTCGACGCACGTGCTGCTCGTTGTTGCCATGGTAAATTTTAATCAAGTTTTCTCGCTTCTCTCTATTTAATTGTCGATTTGATGTGTCAGTTTGTGTGTGTGTAAATAATTTAACCATAAAATCAAAAGCAAAACAAAACGCAATAAAGCTCGTTGAATCAACGCACAATGGCGAATAGTTTCCAGAGTAATGACAATTTTCAACCGCAACGAATTTGTCGAATTTTTGTTTTTGATTTTACATACATATATAGGTTATGTGGTAATACTATATGGTAACGAACCTCTGGCTTATACACGTTGATATTTGAAAGCCTACGTGGGCCTAGTCATCAAAAGTATGTTGACCTTTTGTTATATAAAGATATGCTCATTGCACTATGCGGCCTAGACCGCGCTCAATCAATGCGTCTAACACACTGATTGAAGGTGGTTAAGCGCTGGACTGCAATAGCTGCTGCGAGTGTGAGCGAGACAAACACACACTTAGCTACAACTAGAATTGTTAGTGAAATGTGAGTACAAAACAGCCCAATAGAAAATATGGGACTACTCAGTCCACTGGCAACGCACGTCAAAGTAAATAATCTTACCAATTAGAAACAAGTTTTGCCATTGCAGATTTATGAAATTGAATACTTGAATAAAAGCAGAAATTTACGTATTTTAGCTTAAACGCAAGCTACAATTGATGTGCTAAATATTAAGCTTTTGGTTAAGCTTTATTTGCAAAGAGATTTGTTATTCCAAAAACAAGGAGTTTTAATTTCATGAAATTAACAAAAATACTTGGACATTTTGGCTGACATTAAGCATTTACGGTAATGGAGATTTTCGGCTATGCTCATTTGAATTTCAATGCCAAAGCCACAGACAGACGCAGCAGCACTCATACACACGCACACTCACACACACACACACACACACACACTCACAGACAGACAGACAGACAGACAGTTGATGTCCTTATCTATGCTATGCAGCTTGGCTGGCTTATCATTTCTTAATGATTCTATTGTCAAGCTCATTGCTCCGGAAATTGTGTACACAATTTAAATATTCAACAGGATATTGCATGTACTCTACATGCTCAAGGCACTCACACTTGCAGACTAACACTCACACACATAACCAGACACACAGATATTCCTGTCTGTCAAATTGACCCCAGAAGGTTGTCGTCTGGTCAAGATAGCAACCAGTCAACACTGCAGGCGACAAAATCTGCTTGTGCTTAAATATTTTTTAGTTTATGTCCCAAAATTGTTTTGATAGTTTTTTTGGTGTAATCTCAGCTCAGTTTTCAGCATCAATTTGCAATTTAAAGCATCGACTTAACACACGCACACTTACAATAAGAAACACCCAAATTACTTATGAATTTGATTTGCACACAAAGTTAGATGGCAAATTGCACAAGAAGTTCGTATGCACAAACATGTCTGACATTGACATACAAAGTAGCTGCAACTTTAGAAACTTGTAAAACTTTTGCCAAATAAATATTAAATGTAATCGAATGAAAATCAAACCAAAACAGAGGCAGATCTGAGTTTCAAGTCGCTACTTAAAGGCATTAGAAGTAGATAGTTTCAGCTTTCATTTATGTATATACATATGCACATATGTATTATTCATGACTCATAAACTGAAATGAATGAATCAAGGCAGCCGCCTTGGTTATGACGTAAGCCCGCGACTAGGTCGATGGCCATATAATACTACTGGCTATTGGTCATATCTTTCATTGTGTACCTAGTCCACAGCAGGTAATCTTCCAGACATCAATTAACTATTGCTTTAATAAATAATTCAGTGCATAGCATAAAACCCAAAGTAAAACAGACTGTGTCATTTTAAAACCACTCTTTAAGGGCATTAAATTTATGTGTTTTTGGCTGTTTAATTTGTTGTGCTGTCATTTTACATAAATATATTTGTCTGTTCGCCTTTATATGAGCAGAAGAATTCCATTTGCTTAAGCCTGTCGCTGACCGCTCGTCTGTCTGCAAGACAAAGATGGAGTACAAAACCCAGAAGCTCAAATGGACTTGTCCCGTGAGCTTTAAGTGGTTGGCTCTGGGACTGTGTGCAATTCGTATCTATGTAACAAATGCCATTCATTTCCGATTCAGCTGCACAAAGCAGCTCCACAGTTGCGCTGGGCCTAATATCATGGAATATCCAGATGCGACAGAGCGCAGAGCGGCTCCTTGGCTGACTTAATCTTGTGATGAGCAGCAGCTGTTCCAAACACACACACACACACTCACACATATAGTACATATAAATTGTATACATATTTTCTCAGTGGCATTTCCATTGCCCATTTGACTTTGACTAGTTGTTTTGGCTTCAACATTAGTTTGTGTTAATCTTTAGCTGACTTGAAGACTTAGCGCGCACATAAAGCGGAACTGAACTGAACGTGTCAGCGCTGAAAAGTGAATCCCATTATGAGGCATAAAAACTGTCAC
The DNA here is from genome assembly GCA_035041775.1 of Chymomyza caudatula. Classification (NCBI taxonomy): domain Eukaryota; kingdom Metazoa; phylum Arthropoda; class Insecta; order Diptera; family Drosophilidae; genus Chymomyza; species Chymomyza caudatula. The sequence continues at coordinate 2,566,686 of JAWNKW010000136.1, read as the reverse complement.
AAGTTCAGTTCAGTTACGCTCTTTGTGTGCACAGAGCTTTATACAAGACTTGCTCACTTATTTGAGCCAACGAAGCAGCAGCGCAACAAGCTGAGCTTATGGATTTAATGGACTCGTTTCAAGCAGTTGGCAACTCTTCTAATGCTAACCAATGAAACTTGAAAAGTTTTTGATAACGGCACAAAAAGCACAACAAGTAAATCACTTTATGCGAACTTTTGACCGTGCCACGCTGCTCGGTCTCCTAGACAAATCGTCATAGGGCGGGAGAGCCCGGCGACAATAAGAATCGTAAACTTTTACGCGCTCATTTACGTGAATGAGAGAGGGAAAAGCTAGCGCATAGCCTTGATTGTTGCGTTTTCATTTCATGACAGCCAAAAAAGAAAAAAGAAAAGTGGAAAAAGACAAACCCACTCTGTTGCTCTTGTTGTTGTTTTTGGGGCAGGATTGTCGTCTGGCCGAGTGTTAACTTTCGTTGATTTTGCGTAGCTGCGGGTGGCGAGTAGCGGGGTCTCGGTGCTGGCAGGTTGGTTTGTAGCAAACACTTTTCCAAAACAGAAAATGGCTTTTCATTGTCTGGCTGTTGCTTGGACAGTATAACGTCTGCATGGGGTTGGCGGGGCGCTTACAAATGTCAATAAAATAAATACTGTTGACGCAGCGCGGTTATTTTCCAACACAATCTCCATTACGGTTTTTCCATTACCATTTTGTGTCTGTGTATTTGTATGTGAGTGTGCTTGTTTGTTATTTGAACACGTTTGGCTGCTGTCTGAGTAGCTGTATTTGACTTTAAGCGGCGTTAACAGCAGCCCAGATAAAGACATCAGACAGACAGAGAGACAGACACTCTGACACACTGACAGAAAACGAGTGTCACTTGTAGATACATAGATACAACGACAATTGACGGTCATTGTCATTAAGTAGCGCGTCAGAAGTAGATGAGTTTTTCCTTTTATTTGCACTTGTTTACTTTTTTTACGCTTCGCTTGCCATTAAGTTCATTTTCTTGGCCCTGAAATAGAGCCATTTCTAGTAAAAGTCCGAGGAATGATAAGCACACATTCAACTCTTATCAAAATTAAGCGAGAAATTATTGCCTTGGTTTATTAAGGCGGAAGTAAGTAAGCGTACAATAAGCTAATTAAGTGGAAAAACATTGAGCAAGATACCGAAATTCTTCTTTAAATGAAAGAATGTGAACATGATACATGTATAAATTGTACTTTTGTACAGTGCTTTCAAACTTTTTAGACATTGGGGTAAACAAACAGTGCATACAATAGAAGTTCTTGTTATAATTATTTTATCTTATGGGAGACATTAAAGAGCTTATGATTTTTGAGCATATAATTCATGTTTTTAATAGATTCGACATTTTAGATTTGACGCTATTTTTTAAATAACGATTCCAATTGCGTATTCATGATACACATGACATCGCAAATCACTCTACACACTCACAAACAGCCGTAAATATCAATCAAGAGATAATTCGACAAAACCTTCATCATAGAAATTCGCAACAGCAATACTCTGAATCCATTTTTTACATGAAATTCGAATTTCTGTGCAAATTGTTGTAACGATATGTTGAAGAGTATGGGTCTTATTGAGGTAACTTGACTGGCGGTAATGGGGGGTGTGATTCGGCAAAATGTCAACATTTTTTGGTTTAAAAGTTTAACATGATTTTCTTTTCGATTTCGATCATTTTTACATAGCACATGCACAGTTACATTTTACAAAATTGTACAAAATTCAATCAGGTAGCACTTAAGGTGTGGGTGTAAGCTTTGAGAATCTCTCATGGGGGAATGGGTGTGAGATACCGACATGATTCGATAAACTTCATCAGCATGAGAAGAATTTGCAGCTTTTGGTAAGATTTTCGTGTCTCAATCTCTTATGGAGTCTGAGATCTCGTCGTTCATACGGAAAGATGGATAGACGGACGGAAAGACAAAGGGACGGACGAACATGGCTGTAACGACTCGACTATTGGTGGTGATGATTTTGCCCATAATCGTGGTCTGCCACGATCCCTTCTCGAGTCGAGAAAGGATGCTTCTTCTATAATCAAGATTATAAAATGGTTTGATAGTAATTTTATATCTCTATCTTGTATAGTGTCTGAGAACTCGTCATTCATACGGAAAGTTGAATAAGCGGACGATGAAGATGATTTCTAAACTAAAGCTCGCTTTGCTATATTAACTATTATTATTCTATTAACTATTATTAATTACTAGATTGTTAGCAATTAAGAAGTTTAATGAAAAAGAGTTGCCGGAAGCCCAAAAGAAGCTTTTCTTTACATTTTCAACAGATTTTTAATTGTGCATATGCTTTGGAACAACTTTAAGGCAAAAAAGAGTTACAGGCATTTTAAACAGTTATTTTGAAGATAAATTTGCTTTAGTTGCTATATTCTTCTGGCTCGCATTTGCATATGCCAGAGTCTGCAGCATCATTTATGTTCATCTTTTCCTCTTCCGGTAGATTTTCTTTCTTCAATTCGGTCTGCTCAATGTAGCTCTCTTGGTCATCTTTAAACTCGGGTTTTGGCATAGTGCTTTGCTTGCGCATATTTTCTTCTTCTAACTGAGTTTTTGATTGTGTACGATTCTCCAGATTAGTTATCATCTCAATTGTTTTGTCAATGAAGCTCTCATCCTCTACTTCCGAACGACTTTCTTGATATATATTTTTCTGCAAAACTTCCGGCCCACTTTCTTGTGCATAATTCTGCTCATCGAAAACATCTAATTTTGAGCAATTCTCCAGCTTATTAATGCGCGTCACAATAGCTTCTTTTTCTTCATCACTACTAATTGAATTGGACAAATTCTCTTGCTGCTTTATTTTCATAATGAAGTCATCTTTTGTATTTATTTCCTCTTGACTTTCTTCATCATTCGAAAAACCAATAAGGCTCTTATTCTTACATGCAGATCCTTCTTGTGGCTGATACTTCTGGTCATCTGATGAAACTAATTTTGGACGATTGTCCATCTTACATACGCGCTTTTCAATAGCCTGTTCTAGCTCTTCTAAATCTATTAATTTCAACAAACTTTTCTCCTTCTTCACTTTCATCTCAGTGTTGCCATATTTTGTAAAAGAAAACTCGTTCCCTTGTAGTTTGCTTTTTTGCTCATCTGTTTTTTCAATGAATTTATCATTTGTACGACAATCTACTATCTCCGTGAAAATTTCTTGCTCGATTATGTTTTGGCGCATAAATTTGTTGTTCTCACATATAATTTTTGTGTGCGACTGACTTTTTTGCCTATATATCTCTTTGTTATGAATACTCTTTTCTTTCAGCTGATTCCTTTGCTCATCTAATGTAGTCGGCTCGCTCATAAGCTTCTTAGGAGCGTTTTGCTTCTCACTTACGGTTGATAATTTCAACCAACTAGTTTGCTTCGTTACATATTTTTCTTTTTCACGCTTTCCTTTTTTCATATACACCTCAATAAAATTCTTAATTTTCATCTTTCCAAAGCCTTCATTATTTTGCAAGATTTGCCGCTCATTCTGTGGCTCATTTGTTATCTCCATTTTCAAGTCATCCTGCACTTCAATATCTATAGTTCCCAAAAGTTCTTTTTCAGCTAAATGCATCATCTCATGAAAACTCGAGTTACGCTCACATTGTACTCGAATCTCTTCCAATCGCGCTTGTTTAGCATCTTTTTTAAAATCTTTAAAGTTATGGTTTAGTTCGGCAATCCGTTTATAATACTCATCGATTATGGGCTGAATATAGGTATTGTCAACGCATTTGACATTATTGGTGCTTGCCGGCTTCAGCTTAATATGTCCGCAAGGCTCTTGCCCTTGACAGTTTGAAACCGGCACGGGCTCTTTTACAAGCTCGGTTTGGGTCCACTTGGTTAAAGAATTGTCACACTTATTGCCATCCGTTGTGAGAAGTCCCAAATTGAACAACAATTTCTTGCAACGTTCTAACATTCTTAACATTTCCTCAGACTCAAACTCTTTACGGACCGCCTCGGCCATGTCTTCTAGCGAATTATATTCGCGCTCCTTATCGGTATGGCTTCTTTGCGCAGCCCATTCTTCCTTTATCTCTTTGACTATGTCGCGCTCCATTAATATGCCCAAACGTGGTGACGGTGGTGGTGCTGGTGCCAGCGGAGAGGACGCAATCCTCGGCTCACGTGCGGTTTTCTTGGGCTCTTCCAACTCAGCACTACGTTTGCGGCTTACCGAAGCATTAACTTTTACTGGCGCATCTTCACCTTCTTTATGCAGAACGGTACTGTTTGCAATTCCGCTCTGCTGAAGACGTCCTGATTTCTTGCAAACTTTCAAATTAGCACTAGGGTTGCGACATAACACAGAATTGGCCATTGTTGGGGCGTATGCAGACCCTTTTGAAAGCGTAGTATTTAAACTGCGGAGCATTCCGCTCTTCTGTTGATGTACAGATTTTGTGCAGACCTCCGAAATAGCACTAGAGTTACCCTTGACCTTTCCGATATTTGTGGGGCCTGCAGAAATTTCCTCCTTCTTGATTTTACTCTTTACCGGATTGTTTGCCAACTGCATAGATTTATTTCGAGTGCCGTAACATGTGCTGGCATGAGGCATGACACGTTTCTCTACTGCCTCATATGGGCTTTTTTCGACCTTTTTAATATAACCTTTGATGCTATTCTGCTTCTTAGTTTCCAAAGTCTCCTGCATTACATGAGTTGCCTGCTTCTCACATTTTTTTCTATTCCACATTGTACCTATTATATACGTTCTTCAAAGCCAAATGTGAAAAAATATTACTTACATTAAACTATAAATTAAAAGAGTTGAAATTTTTTGTTGAGTCTGTAATATTTTCCTGTATGCTCGGCAAGTAATAAAGTTATACTGACGTTTAAAGCTACAGTGACTTCGACATATTCAAAACATACATTTGCTATGTATTTGTGTGAGTCAAATAAAAAAAAACAACAAAAAATCATTGATCTCTTCCACTGATCTGAATGGCCAGAATGCTTTGAAGCGGGACTATTTTCACTAAATCCACGGCTGCCCTGCGTACCAGTCTAAGCATAGCCCTTGATGCCCTACGTAGCATTGTTCCTTGAATCTTTCAGGAGAAAACAAGTTCTTTTATCCGCCACACGACTAAGAGACTCAAGCAGCTGGTAAGAAACTGAATTTACTTCTCGCTTTTGTTTCCCCCACAACAGACTACTGTATATCAGTAGAGTAAACCCTTATTCTGCACAGGAATGGTGGTCCATCGGTCATCCACATTATTTTTCACGAACGGCTCAAGGTTGAACAACCGGGTTAGAGGAGCGATCTCTTCAGAACACCTCAATATAAAAAAAGGCTTTAATCTCAGGGTGTTCCAGGCGGAAATCTTACTCACAAAAGAATGGCGTTTCAGGCAACGTAGCATCTATACTGATAGCTAAGCAGCTATCAAATCCTTAACCTCAATATCATGAAATCCCTAAAAGTGGTGGGGACGGCTGCTTTCCTCCTTCCTAAGAGAGGGGGCATAGGCATCCCTATGGCGACCTGCAAACTAAAAATACATGAATTTATATTAACAAAAATGGCAGATTGTGCTACATTGCCTTACTGCTCGATAAACTTGGCCAGAATTAAATAAGAAGCGAATAGCTCTACTCCCACAGTAGGGAGAGATGCTCTTTCCTTACAAACTGGAAGTGGGTGAGTTGTATGTGTTTTGATATGTTCTGTAGATTTAAGCTTTTGTGAAGCTATTTTAATGATTTGGACAATGCTTTCTCTAAATATGATACCCATCTGTGTTATTTCCCTAGCTACGTTCATCTTCTTCTTAAATGGTCATAACAAATCTTTACCGGATTACGACCTAATGTAGAGCACTCTTATAGGCTCTTCGATGATAGCTAGTGTTCTTAGGCATGACCTGCTCCTTCGTCACCTTCCGCATTGAAGAACTCCTTCATCTGATCTGTGACTACTGTGCATGCGAGTTCGGCATAGCATTTGCTTTTGTGTATCTATTTTGTGTTACACCCATCATAAAGACCGTGAACCTTGCTTCTTGATTTTTTTACTTATAAATGAGTGTTGAAATATTTATATTTGTGATTTTTTTTGTCTTTTAATCAACTATTCAATAGAAGCTTTTCAATTTTCTAATTTCCCACCCAATGGCTCCACATACATCACTATCAATTTAGATTGTCAAAGTATTTTTATCTAAACAAGAATAAGTACTTAATTTACTTTCCATTTGCCTAGAGGTTCTTCTCTACGCAGGACACTCATTCGCATCCAATACTTGTCGTCTGTTGGTTTATCTGCTACTTTATTAGTGTAAATCCTTAGATAATTTATTTGATTTGTACGCGTGAGATCTTACACACTCCGACCCCAAACCGGAAAAGCACTCACACACACACGCACGCACGCATAAACAAGCGGAAGTGTGCACACAAAGACAACAACAACAGTAACAATAGCTAGAGCAACAGCTGTGCTTTAGTGTGAGCTGCCACAACTGTACACTGTGTGTGTGTGTGTGTGTGTGTGTGTGTGTGTGTGTGTGCGTGTGTGTGTGTATCTGCATCTGTGTGTGCTGATTTGTATCTCTAAACTGAAAAGTGTATCGCATTACAATCAGATTAAGCTTAAGCCGTTGCATGTGAGTCTATCTCGCTCGCTTTCCATTTCTAACTGTATATTGAATTGGGTTTACAAGCGGAATTGAAATAGAATTGAAAAAGAATTCGCTTGTCTGTCTGCATCTCAATTGTAAGCAAATTAGGGCCAACAGAGTGCCTAATATCAAAAGCTGTTGCTGTTGCTGCTTCTTCTTCTTCTTTGGCCAGCTAATGTGGCCAGAACACTTTCAGACTTTTTAGATTGAATTTTAAAAGCCTATAAATATTTATCTAGAAAGCAGCCCAACAGCAACAAACAAGTTACAGAATTTTACCCGTTTTTTTTTCATCGCTTATCAGCGTCCCTCTACCTCTTAGTTTTGCTTCCACTTCCACTTTGCGGTTAAGCAAACTCTACATAACTGTGGCTTTCGCTCAGTCAGCTTTATGTAAGTTAAAATTTATGGCACTGCTGATGCCACTGGCCACGGTTTCCCTCTTTCTGCCGCTGTCTGGTACGTTCCGCTCAGTGCCTTTGAGCCAGATATGCAATTTCATAGAGGGGCCCCAAAAGACAGCAGCCGCAGCCCGGACAATCATTTGTTTGAACTGACGCTGAAGGAGCGAGCGGACACAACTCGTTTATATTCAACAGGACATGGAAGTGGACATGGCATTGGCGTAGAGCAAGGACTCACACGCAATTGATGAACCGAGCGCCACACGAACAAATAAGAGAAGCTGGCACCAACAAGCGTGTAAGTAGAAAAATGATTCAATTGTCTGGCAACGCTTTTGTTTGTTTATATTTGTATGTATGTATGTTGGTTTGTTGGCGTGATTGGCATGGCTAATGCGATAAATCAATTTTATGCGAAAATCACTGCACATAAATTCATTTAACTATCGCATTTGTCAAGCAGTCGCAGTTCCGCAGAGCACGAAAAATACATGTGCCGTTAAATATGAATTAAGCATCAGATAAATAACCCAGCAAAACCAGAGAAACTCTCTTAAGGCCACTATTCGGTGTGTTCTATTGGATAAGCGCAAAAAGGCATGTTCTTGGAGTTGTAAAGTGTATACTTTTCGGCGATTGAAGAAAACTCTTCTTCAATGTACATATCGAATCATTTGCTAGGCTACGTAGAAAAATGGGTCCCAAAAGTGTTGGTCGGACTCGTTTTTGTATCTAAGTGGACAAGCTAACAAAATACGTAATTCATCTAAAAGCGTGTTAGTATCTATGACGCTAAACGGTTGTGATTCTGGCACTGTCCCGCGAAGAGAAATATCTTGGGTGACCCTGGACTTTGGCCATGGAATGAAACTTAACTCGCTCTAAGAGTAATCTGGCAGTAAAGGCAGATTTACTGTGAGGTAAAACTGAAACCGAGCTTTGTGCACCTTTTTGTGAAAAGCTCTTATTAGGTCGGAAGTATAAGTTGGTGGAAGAGAACAATGGTTAGGTTTCAGCATCACTCTTCTGACAAGACTGCAGAGGCACACCTGTTTAGAGATTACAGAAGTACTACGTCAACTTACGCACTTTATGCTCTCTAGGCTCAGCAGTAACTTATTTTGATCGAATGAACTAGTATTTAGTCATAGACAAATGACCAGCCCACTGTTCTCAATGTCTGCTGATAGTGTTGTACAAAATGAAGTGTTCCCCACGAGAGCTAGAGCGAGCCAGAACATCAGTTACGACAGTTTCTGTTACTGTGAATTAAATGCATCGGTTACATTTGTAATCAACTTCATGTTGAAACCTCAATAACAGGCTTCACTTTTCAGTATATGTCATTTCTTCGAAGTGTAAACAATAAATCTTTTCAGTGTCTGATTTTGTAACGATTAATTCGCATTTGCGGAAAGTGCTACTTTTTTTCATATATTATTTATATTATTTCATAATTACTAGTTGTTTCGACATATGAGGCGTGGCCTGTCTGAGCAAGGTTTCACTTCTAACGAAGATACCAAAAAATGGTTTGATTCGTGGATAGTCTCAAAAAATACATCGTTATTTCGATATGGAATCCGTAAATTGGCTAAAAGGTGGAAAAAATTAGCGGCCATTCATGGACAATACTTTGAATAAAATACATAGTACCGATTTTTCACAATAAAGCTGCAAACACTAACTCATAGACCAACCACAAATCAATTACCATATATTGAGGCCCCTATGGATCTTATAGCTCTTCTGTCAATTCTATTTACATAAAATGCCCAATGTACTTGTCAGGTAGTATTATATGGCCGTCTACAAGGAACACCTCCTTCTCACTTGGTCAGCAAGGACTTTTTCATCAGCTAACGAGCGTTTCTAACTCCAAACTAAGAATATTTTATATTCTTTTTGTCCTTTTAACTGTCTCACTCTCCTAACTTCCTCCATAGAGTGGGGCGAGCCTTCTAGAGCCATTTTACTCACCACAAACCGTATCTTATAATATCTATTTAAAGGCTCCCAGAGGTTCGATATGGAGCTTGGTTTTCATGACATGAAAACATTATTCTTCGTGGCAAAAAGCGCTACAAGAACTATCCAAATCGAGAGCCTTGTCCACGTCACGCACGGGTTACACACATCAAATCTTTGTCCTCCACATACAAAGCAGGAGAATCTGTGTGTGACAAATTAACGTCAGCTTTGGACATGCCAGAGAGCTTTTTAAAATGAGCAATTAGTCGAGTGAGCAACTAATTTAATTAGTTGCCATGATTTCTATGCTGTCAGAGTCAGCGAATCATAACCTTAACCATGTTCAGATGTATAAAAAGAATGTGTAATTGAGTCCCTGTGGCAAATCGGAAGCAGTAACCCAAAATGCAGTTTACTGCAACAGCAACGAGTTAACAAAGCGGCATTTGGCAATCACCCCGGGAGTATTGGGATAAATCATAGCCAAAAGCAAAGCACTCAAATTGCCTACACCAACGAGAATGGTTGGTATTTGATTGTCACTGTCATCCCGCGGGCTGGGTACTCCGGATTCCGCGTAACCGCAAAATAGCATGCTGTACCATACCTTTGCTGATTGGTCGTGCCTTTCATGCCCAAAGCCCTGGTATATTTTCTTTTGTGCAGCTTTTGACGTCACTAAAACCAATGTTAACGCGCACCCATAGGGAGCTATTTTGGGTTGTTTGCTTTTGTAGCCCATCCTGAAGTGTGAAATTTCCAATTTCCGTCATGGGCAACAATAAGCCCCCTCCTGCGAGTTTTCAACTTCGTCCTGCCCAATAAATGAAGTGCACAAATTTCGATTTTCGATTGGCTAGCTCGCTTATATATTTCTGGTTTCTGGTGGTTTAATTTGATTGCTGAATACTATTATTTTACAAAAAATTTTTTGATTCTGTTTGTATCGTCAACCAAATTAAACAAATTTCACCTATCTATATCTGCTTATTGGCCGAATTTCAAATTGCTAGTAAAGTAATTGAAAAAAATAGTATAAAAAGAATATTGTTTTTGGGTACAGAAGAGGCCATGGAGCTCCTGACAAAAAAAATTAATGAAGTTTGTTTACTAACTAAAAAGTTCGGACAAGCGCGAGCATTGTGAAATTATCCTATTGGATTGACTGAGTGCGGTCAAGGCCGCATAGTGTGAGCCCCGCTAAAACCTCAAGTGATTGGAAGAATAAAAAACAATGTTTACAATTAAAAGAAAATGAATTAATCTGAAATAAAGGAATTTCCGCTACAAATTTCTGTACCGTAAGTGTTTTATTTGAATTTATTTTATTTTATAATTGGCTTTGGCATGTCAAAAACTTGAGCTACTTCATAAGAAGTCATGTTCACAATATATAGCATAGATTTGACAACTGCTTAAGCATCTAAATTCTATTCCTCCAAAAAAAGTTTATTAGTAAAAAAAAGTAAATTACAAAATTTACACTACTCCTCAAATTTATTCATTTAAAACAAAAGAAGCACCTAAATTCAACTCGGCGTTTGATTGACTTATTTACGCAATCAAGCTTCAAAAACTATTTTTCACCTTCATTAGCTGGCATCATTTAAATAACTGAATATTTAGGACTTCCTGTCAACAATGCCCAACGATTCGCTCAACTTTGCAGCAAATTAAATTTAATTAAAAACATATAAATTGATTATGCAAAAGTTCAAGAATCTCCTATAGACAACGAGGTCATTGGGCAATTGCCCAATTTGCTTGACTTTGGCCTTGCCCTTACCGGTTCGGCTCAATACTGAAAATTTCAGCCAGATTTCAATTAAATAGCTTTAAGCGCTGTGGCAGCTCAGTTCATGAAAACGGCCGCGGAAAACCAGGAAAGCTGCGCATAAATTAATTGTGTTTGAGCAAAGTTTAATTGAAGTATTTGGATACTTGTAGCGCTCGGGAGTGAGTGGACGTTGCTTAGATAGTGTCTACTAGGTCTACCAGAACATAATTGTACCTGTCGAATTTGTTAGCACTTTGTTGTTTGTTGTTGTAGCTGATTTTGCTTAATTTCACGAATGATAAAACTCAAATTAAGATTGGCTTGAGATATGTGTAGCTGTTTAAAACTTCAATGTTAAACACAATTTGTAGCATACTTTAAGGAGCTAGTACTGTATGTACATGCTGCATATATTACGTATAGGCGCCATAGGCAAAAACCCTTTTGAACTTTGATCAGTCAATTTATGAGCAACCGAATTTAGCTCTTCCACATTATCAGTTGATGATTATATTACAGGCCCTTAACCCAGACACACACGCATATATATGCCTATTCACTATGTGTGTAACTTCATAAAATAAACACATTCCCATACAACCGCAAAAGTTTTTCGCAAGCATTCAAGTAAAATAAAATCCATAAATGGCTGCACTAAATAAAAAGTCAGACTTTTCTCTCGCTTTTCCCAAAAAAAAGGCAACCAAAGCAATCAAACAGAAAGGCTGCCTCTACGTGTGTGTGTCTGTATATTTGGTTCCAAATAGCTTCCAGCTAAATTGGCAACACTTTATCAAAAAATATAAAAAGCACTAAAAGTCACAAAGCATGGCAATGCAGAAAGGGACACATAAAGCGACAACCCTAACAGACAGAGACGGCAATAGAGACAGACAATCTACGGTGTTCAACACTGGCAATGCATATAGATTGGCAATAAGGGCAAGTTAAATCATCATAAGAAAGCATACTACTGCACTTATACATACAGACATATCAAAAACTATGTGTGTACGGAAAATATGCAAATGTTTGACTCGTACTCATAGATACTCACACACACACACACAATGTACTCCAACAGCCGGCATTGGCAATGACGTTGACCGTAATATTGCTCGACAAATGGCAATTCGACAGTCTGGCATAATTCATATATAATATGCTATATTTATAAAATGCTGCAATTTTTCGAATAACGCTTTCCTCTTGAAGTTTTTTTCATATTTTGTTGAAAATATATTTCAACTTTAGCTTTGTTAATTTAACTGTATCTAAGCGGAAAAGTTTAGCTTTTATGTTTACTAACTGTTTTCCCCATTCGTAGGGTCTCAAGAAAACCCGAAAAATTGTCGGAATGGTATGCAAATCGTAAAAAGCCAAAATGGTCTTTTTACAAGTTCAAACTTTTATATTTGAGGCAAAAATTTTTTCCAAGTCTTATGACAAAGATTTATTATATCGGCAATCAGAAGTTACAACACATAATGTACGATCAATTTCATAAAACGACTGAGGAACGTTTAGAATCGAATAACAAAATACTTGTTAATATGCCACAATTGCATGCTGAATAACGAAGAAGTATTGTTGCAGCTCCCTGCTTTACAGAACGAACCCTCAGTCGCTTAAAAAAATCTTGCCTTCCTTGATATTGGACCATTAGACGTAGTCTGCAACTGTAGCCATGCTTTGAAATTAGCATCGAAAACGATTTGATTGTGAGAGGCCTGACAGTCAAAGTGTACGCATTTGATACCGCCTCGAGAATAATTGAAGACTGAGTGGCGAAACAGCGAAATCGAACCATTTCCTGAAGAAAACTCATTATTACTCTGCTCGAGTAGATACTTAACACTTAAAAAAAGAGTGTGGCGAGAGAGTGATAAACAGCTGAAGCTTCTGAGGCACTGAGCAGTCATACAAAATCGCAAACTCAAAATTGATTAATATACATGACGTATTGTACTCGGTCATATGAAGCTCAATCATTCATATTTTGGAACAGCTTTTCAGTGATTGAGTTCTTAGTTTACGATTGTGCTGCACTTCTTCTTCTGATGTATTGAACTTGTGAGATGGATCAGAATAATATGTTTTCAGCGATACAACTTCAGATAACTATAAAAGCAATGATTCTACGTCACATATTGTAATTCTTTTTCTACAGCGATAGAAAGCGTCAATATAAAAGATAAATTAAAGTCGCCAAAAATGTTTAAATTGGCTTCACACAATATCCCCCATCTTCTTATTCTTAACTAGCCATAGCAAGCCGTAACCGTAACTACCTAGTACTTCCAGTGGACGCATGGTATTCCCATTCCTTGGGGATAATAATTTAACTTGTGTTCTTCTCGGACATCCAAAAAAACTCTATTGGTTTTACGATTTAAGAGTTCTTGGAAAATTAAAAAAAAAAAATTAAAAATGTATGAGTGTTGATTTATGTGAGAAGTTGACTGAAATATATTGCAAATAATCTTTGGGACACAACCGAATAACATTAGAGACGGCTGAAAATAAACGATAAGCGAATAGATTAAGTAGACAACCAGATGGCACTATACCATGAACACTCGCGATACTCTTATCCACCTGGAATTGGAGGCAAATCGTTACGATTCAATGATCGATTAGAGTACGAACAGATTGTCCGAAAAAGAAGTTGAAGACGAAAGGGAATGACGGAGGCGAAGATGAAGAAGAAAATGAAAATGAAGAGAATAAGAAAGACGAAGATGAAGGCGAAAAGTAACAACAAGCTTCCTCTTCAATCAGTTAATGCATTTCAATATCATTATCCACTATCGCCGGCTGCTCTACCTTTACTACTTCAGCCTGCAAAGACTTCATATGAAAATCACCATTAGCATTACCAAGATCTTGCACAGGATACTCCTCGTCAACTTCCATATCATCACCATCATCATCTTTACCATTAGCATAGGCATCATTCTCATAGCCTTAATAAACTTCGAGAAGGATCTGCCGATATATAAGAAGCATGGTGATTATAGTGCGAAGCTCACAGCTGGCGTAGCTCCCTTTAGAAATCAATGCAAAGTTGACCAATCTGTTAATTTTCCTTAGCAATACCGTTGTAAAACATTTAAGTAAAGTAATAAAACAAACATCTTTGAACACTTTATGCGATAAAGATGAATCGCAGTTTTAAAATACGTTGTTTCTCAATTGTGAGCTCATGGTAACAAACCATGTTCCTTACGAAAAAATTTATGAAAATTGAATAAGTGCCCATATTTACTTTCATGTTTTTTACATAAAATTGTTCGTTTAAGTAGCATTTTTAGTGTTTTTATGAAAAAAACGCAACTTTTTATTTAACACGAGTGGTTTTTACTTCATTTGCATTGACGTCAGTATAAATTTCGTTACTTTTTGTCAGAAAGCTGAAATACGAATATGCCAAGCTGCAAAGAACTCCACAAATATTTTATTTTTATCGGGATTCGCTATCGATTCTTTAAATAGCTAATTGACTTATTTAGCATGTAATTAAAATACCGCTGCATGCCACTTAACATAATGAACTAAATCAAAACAGTTATTATTTACCTATACGAATAGTGAACTATACTTTTTGACACAAAAAACTTATTTTTCAAAAACACGGAATTGTTCAATATACATAAAACATGTACACGGCAAGTGTCGCTAATGTTATTTCAATCAGTGAACAAACATAATATCAATAAAATTATAACCAATGCCAAGCCGTGGAATCTGTGTGTGTGCTTAAATAACTTTCCTGTCAGGGCATTTGTCCTTAACTACAGCCGGGTTGCAACTAATTGGGTCAAAGCGAGAAATTATGGGCTTATAAAATATTACAAAATTAGTATGATGGACACATTAAATTGCTGGATGGTCATTTTGTGCGCCAATAATGCGAACATAGCCATGGATACGCAAGGACATTGCTCATTAAAAGGCAGCCATATAAACCAGTCAATCGAATAGCATTATGACTTTGCAACAAAAATCGTTGGCCAGCAGCATGCCCAAGTGACTGAAAGTACATAAACTACAATTAACTTGAATTTCCGCTAGAGATGGCAAAAAATATAAAAAGGTTTCAAGCGCTCTTGAGCACTGGCACAATTTGGCCAATCAAATGCAATGCTATGCCACAAGTTGAAAGGCGATGCTGTCAATGCATAACCATAGACACAAGTAGCAGCAGCAGCTGTAAAAGATGCAGCAGAAAAATACAAGAAATAGCAGTGAAGAATCTCTAGACAACGCCAAGCACAATGTAAATTATTCAAAAGGTAACCGGAAATATTACGCGATGGATGTCATTTCCATACCTGCCGTCCAATTTGTGTGCCGCAAGCTGTGGATAGACATCCACCTCGCACTCCTTAGGCGAAACGACAGCTGAAAGCCGCGCTACAGACAGCGCAAAGTGCCACAATGAACTACCAAGTGGAAATGGAATTGTTTGTGGCAAAAATAAAGAAAATTGAAAGCAGCAGCAAAAACTTAAAATGCAACGAGCAGCAGGCCAAAGCACGGCATAAAATGTGCCCGGCAAATGCATTAAATTCAGTTTCGTGCAACTGAGACAACAGTTGAGTAAATTATGGCCACGATGTAGCACAATGCAGCAAGAGATGGATATATGGAGCGAGCGAGAGCGCAATTTGAACAAGCCACATGCAAAAAGGCTGCTTGAATTTGAATTTTCTCAAGAAAACTTTAAGATATTTCGGTAGCAATTTCTGCTTATAATTTACTAATCGCCCGAAGTAACTTTATGCCATATACTGTGAGTAAGGCTTTTTCGAAGACTTCCACTGCAACGGGGCGTATGAGCAACACACTTTGCTGCTGCTGCTGCTGCTGTGGCTGCAATTTAAGCCAAAACTGCTGAACTCAGCCAACAGTAGCATAAATTTAACATAAATAATGGTCAGCATATTTCAGCGACACGGCAACTGCAACTGGCTCGCCCCACCAGCTAAGAAGGTACCAAGCTTCCAGACTTGGCAGTGCCATGAACTGCACGTATTCGGTATAGGAGCATGAGCACCAAACAACGGTTTCAATTTTTAACGTGGCAACCTGCCCACTATATCACCTTGCCACAATAAAATGTTTTAAAAGTTGCCGCTCTTTTTTTACGACTTGCCACAGCGAATTGGGGCATTAAATACCTGGTCTTAGACACAGACGACGCATAAAACCAGTTGATGGCATCATTCATTTTGAATTGCTGCCCAAAAATTTAATTGCAGCCCAATTAATTGGTCGTCTATTTTTTTATGAACTGTCAAAAAATACGATATTCATGAAGGGTTCCAGAGTTGCAGCAAAAATTTGACATCTCTATACAATCCGACGTTTACAGCCGCCTGCGGCGAGCATCAAATGCCAACTGACTTCGTAGCGGCTGCAAAGCTCGTCTAAAGTTTCGTTTTTGTTTCGTTTGCGAGCGAACAACGAGTTTCGTTCAGTGACGAAGTGTCCTAGAGAGAAATAGAGCGAGTATTACAGCGTGTGAGACTGCGCAGTAAATTTTAGCAGAGTCAGCAAAAGCCGTTATTTATATTGATAAAAAACATAATTTAGGCTTCAAGTAACACACACATATGCAGCATAATCAACAAACTAAACTAAGATTTCATTGGCTGAGCCAATATTACAAAAAAGAGCACATTAAACGAGTACAGTTAAGAGGACAACTCAGTCAGAAATTGAACACGTGGAAGTATTTACAGTTACGGTTTGACTTTGATCTATTCGTACTCAACACAATCTTACAGGAATTCAAACAAGAGAATCCTTTTAGCCTCAGCAACATAATGATGTGAAATCTACGATTCAAAATCTGAAGAGCAGTTACCTCTTCGACATGCTATTTTCTATCTCAAAGCTTCATTTTTTTGACATAACCTACAAAAATTACAAATAACAAGCTCTTATACATTATGCTACCTGTTTCGAGGGTGAACCAATGACAGATAGTTTTACTTTAAGTTATTCTCTTTTTAAACACAAAGTGTACAAGGGTATTATAGATTTGTGCAATGTACTATATGTAACAGGCAGAAGGAGGCGTGACACACCATAAGTTCCATGGCAAAAAGTCTTATCATTGCCTCGGTCAATCCGTCTGTCCGTCCGCCTGTCCGACTGTCCGTCTATGCATATGAGGGGATAAATCTCCGAGACCATAAGAGCTAGAGACACAAAATTTTACCAAAAGATGCGCGTAATCCCATGTAAGATGAAGTGTATCGAATTGAATTGATATACACCCCCGTTTCCCCCAGCAGACAACCGCTCCATCGAATGTATCAACCCGGAACTCCTCAGAGATGCGCATCGTGTTTATGTGCATATATGTTTCAAAAATTATCGAAATCGAATAAAAACATCAAGAGTTATAGTCAAAAATATGCAAATTTCACCCCTCCCTTGTTTACAGGCATATCGATCTTATGACAGAAGATATAAAAGTGAATACGTCCGTTCAACTTCAAAAATTCAATCAAATTTTTGTAAAATAAAACAAGTTTTTTTTTCAATCAAATAATATGCAAGCGGTTTGGTTTGCGCTTAAGATCATATTTCCTCGTGTTCTTCAGCTTCGAACAACACTATGCCATCAACTTCTTTGCCATTATTTTTCTTTCTTGGTAGAAGCATTCTTCTTGCTCGGGAAATGTAGGAAGAGTGCAGAAAATATAATTTCAAATTCATTGCATTTCCAAGGCTGTTTATTTTCGCCACGATTTCTTATCATGTTTTTCTGATCTATTTATTATTGATTTGTAGGGTCTATTTTGTGTTCCATCAAATTCAGCTTCTTCCACTGTAGAGTCAGTTAGAAACACACTAAATATATCGGTCTCATACTGGATAAACGGCTCATTGGGCCCCAACTTAAAAGCTAAACTTTGACAGTTCAGGCACATCTCTCACAATAAAAAAAACAAGCTTCTAATAAACAAAGCTATCCATATGGTATATTACTTTGAGGTACAGCTGCCAAGTTCAAAACAAAGTCTTAAGAAGATTCCTTAATTCCACCTGGTAAATAACTCGTTAATAGATCGTGGCACTGAGATGCCAACGGTAATTGTAGGAATTGCCAAGTTCAGCTCATAGCTCGCCTAGACTGTTACGGTAACCACCTTGACCTGAACCTGCTAAATGACTCCACCCACTAGACCCACGTTCAGATCGGGATAATAACCTTACCATTCTTTCTATTCATTCACTCTTCATTTCCTGTTGTGTAAATCATAATTTAATGTTAAACTCCGTAAAACACTTTGACCATGTACGTACTTGGATGGCTTGTCACACGCCTCAAGTTTGATTGAAGAACCGTTGGCTTGATTTTTTTTTAGTGTAGTTCAATTTTGTTGACAAACTTGTATAGTTTTTGATATCTTTTAAAAAAGAAAACCCATTTGCATCTATCAGGCTTGAAGCCAAATTAAGGGCAAAACTCAAAAAACAGCTGCATTTTTTATATAACTTTCATATGGTAGCGTTTTATGTGTTTCTCTTCCTGGACTTTTAAGAGCGGCAGCAGAATTGGCATTAAGTGGAAGCAAAGTGGACGGGTAAATACATATGTATTTGTGTTGTTTACCTCGGTTTCCATTACCATTTGCGTATCTTATTTCAATGATATTGGCACATGCTCCATGCTGCAGTTCTTTCCCAGTGCTCACCGCAAAGGATTTACAACTTGAGCATAAGCATCATCCTCTTAATACTTATCATCTTCTTTATACTCATCATCATCTTTATGTGTCAGAGTCAGAGTGTGTGTGTTCTACTGCTTTTTTGTATTTATTACATCATTCGATGTTATAAACTCGCATATTAAGTGGATTGATGTATAAATATTTAAACGGCGATTTGTGGTTTACATAAGTTGCTCTGGGGAACACAAGTAAAACGAGCAGAGTTTATTCAGACCACACACTACATACTGTATGCATATGAAAGAACCCTTTGGCAACGAACTTTTGACCTTTTCAACTGCAAATGGCAAGACTTAAGCTGATAATAGCAACAGCGACTGCCAATCTGCATATAATAATATCGATAGCTTTTGCTGCAAAAGCCATTTATTCAGATCTTGTTGAAATTACCGCTAACAGATGCTAGCTTCCGGCCTAGTCAACAATACGTAATTACCTTCATAACATGGCCATCACTCTGCAAATGCAAACATAACCTCACTTCCTCTTTCGCTCTTACAATACGGTCACATTAAAACGCGACACGCATTGCCATGTAAACTTTTTGTGTGCGTGGCTCATAAATAAAACATAAAGGAGCTCAAAAAACATTTTTATGATGACGGCAAGCAGTCGCAACAGCTATGCTTCCTGGTCCTGTCTTCTCCAGCTAAAACTTATTGGATGCAAACATATTTTGAAAAATGTTTATAAAATAACGTACAAGTCATAAATAATGTTTGAAAGATGCTGGGAAAGGTGCGGGCATAAGGATGGAGGACACCTGAGAGGGAGCAATAGTGTAGTAGGTATGGCTGGGATATCGCTTTGATATGCAAATACCCAATAGAAACTTAAATATGTTTGCTAATCGGCTACTACACATACAAATTGTGCTGCCCATGCGTCGTATGTGTAATATTTGTGCAGCATCGGTAAGATGGCCTTAAAGGCAAGAGAGCCATATTGAATTAGTAAGTAAGGTTATAAAATGCTTTAGTCAAGTTATTTATATATACGATATAAAATTGGCTTGGAACGATTTTGAATCAGTTTGAAATACTATACTTGGGCCTCTGTTGTTTGGGGCAGTGTCAAATAAATAATTTCAAATGACATTTGCACAATTATTCTCAATTAATTATGTGAATTACTCAGCAAACACATAAACAACCTCAAGTACTTGGTCTCTGCAACTTAACACACAAACATGCACACACCGAACTCAAGAAACCCCAAACCAACTCCTACAAAGCGGCAACAAGAAAAGGTCATCCTCATCAGCAGACGCAACAAAAACAACAACAACAACGACATCAACAACAGGCCGACAAAGGCGGCAAGCGATTCTGCTGCTTCCACACCCACTCTGCAAATGTAGGCGTTTGTGGGCGTGGCAGCAGCTCAGTGCTGACGTTGAAACCCAATTTACAAACACAATCGATTAACATTTAATTGCATCTGCGGCTGCACAAATTCGTTCACAAATTCAGAAATCGAAATTACAGTTCGAGCTACTCGACTCCTCTTGATTTCCCTTGTCTCTACCTGCTTTTGGATTAATTTGCATTGTTCTCAGTGTATGTTTGTTGATTTTCAGTGTATATGTGAGAGTGTGTACTTATGTAGTGTAGTGTGCGTTTGTGTATGTCATGAACATTCAAATGAACCGTGTTGTACAATATTTATTTATTAGGGGTTCTAGACTCCGATGATGCAGGCACTTTGCATGGCAATAATCTTTTATTTGTTATAGGAATTGTCAACACGAATTTAATTCACAATTAACAACAGGGCGTATACGTGTTAAACCAAATATAAACTTCATGAAGTATTTATTTAGTGTTTGTAGATTATTCGATAATCATTATGCTATTGCTAATGGCTGCAAAACTTTGTACCTAAACAACTAGAATCCTCACTTCAAAAATTCACACTTTGAATACACTTCTTTTTTTATTGTCAGAAAAGGCAAACAATTTGCCTAAACTTTCAACGCGTTTTTCGTGTTCTGCGCACATATTTCCGCAGTTTTACACTTTTTTAGTGCACTTTCTCAAATTTCTCAAATGTTGCGACATAAAAACATTTTAATACAAAAAAAGAAGTATTTGCGTGTGGCAGCAATTCAACAACAGCGACAATAACAAAAACCATTGACAAGAGCTTTATTTGGCGAAAAATTGCGCTATAGATACTATATACTTGTACATTTTCATTGAGATATTCCCATAATGTGGTTTTGCGGGGGAGTGTTATTGTTGTTTTCATGTATTTATCACCATGAGAACTCTTCTTCACACTCATTCGAAACAATGTTCGAGCACCTCCTCCGCTTCAGCTTCACCAAAAAACGACTGACTAAATGGCATTCTGTTGTTACGCGGCAAACAAACCAGCTTTGATTTTGATACCCTGTACGCATAGTGTCAAGGGGCATTACGGATTTGTGCAAACCTTGGAGACCTTTTGTGACTTAGGAACTTTATTTTTCGAAAAATTTTGATATCTTAGAAGATACAGCCCAACTATGAAATAGGATGAAAGTATGTCAAGACCTATTATAGACTCACCAAGAAACTCATATAAACCTAATGATCGAAAACAATGTTGACTTTTTTCTAAAACAATACTCAAGCGTTTCTCTTAGTGTCCCCCCTACTTATCAAAGTATCGATATAACACTTAGTACAGATTGGTACTTATTTGAAGAGTATCCCAACTTCTCTACTAAATCTTTCGAAATGATTCTGCTTGTTTTACGCAGTCAACAGTCACATCAAAGCTTCTCATTCTCATTTTTTTATTCTATCTCTATAGAGAGTAAATATCTGTTGAGTCTGCCTCGATGCAGCGGATTGTGGTACCCTCTGAAAGTCGTTCAATGACTCGCGTTACAGAACATTAATATTTGATTTTGCTGTTTGTTTTTAATTTACTCAAAAGCAAATTTATTTAGATTTTCCACATGTGCCCCAGTCACCCGCTACACCCTATTTCAGTAAGTTTTTTTCTATTCGTATACTGCAATCACGCAAATCGATACTCGGCTACTGTTATACTTGCCACCGATACTGCACCAGACGGCTGAAGTATGTATGTTGCTGAAGCTTAAAGAGCTGAAGCGGAGCATGGGGACAGTTTCCATTTCCAGCTTTGTCTTCATTGTGTCTTTTAACGATTTTCGAGTCTTTTTCCATGTCGCAGCTACTCTTTCGTAATGAGTTTTTCTTAAAGAGTGCCAGCCATCTTGTAGGGTTTTCTAGGAAAGTAGGTTTTTTACTAATAATTTAAGTCAACCGAAAGTGTTGTGCTGTCAAAAACATTAAAAAGAAATTAAGTGATGGCCTTAGTCCTTCGATATTCCTCTCAATGTACTGCCTCTGACAACTGATGCTGAAATACCAAAACATTTGCCAATTCTTGACACTTTTCGAAATGAAAACAAGTCTAAATCAAAAAGGATTTTCCCCTTCACCCATATACGTATCCATCTAGACACATTTTCACATATTCACACACATCTCCGCCTCGGATTAGCAAATTTATGTTGCCAAAATTTATCTAGAAATACTTAAATTTCTATTTTCCAGCAACAAAACTAAAACCCAAAGTTAACCCAAAGCCGGCTTAAGCACTCAGATGAGCAGAAGAGTTCAGACTTGGTGCAGCTGTTAATATTTTGACAATGATGCATAAGTCCGTGAAGCTGGCGGGCAGACGGGACTGCTGCCTCTCGACTGGGCAGTTCTAATGCCAGCCATTTGGACAGACAGCTGGCAAGATGAATGTCGACAGTTGGATGGAAGTCCAAATTTCATATTCAGGCCAGGCACTCGGCCACTCATGTCTCAACACGAAATAAAGCATTGTAGTTGTTTTTGTTGCTGTCCTTGTTACTGTTTTTGTTGGTTTTCTCGCACCATCATAAGTTATTCAAAAATAGTCGAGCACCACTGGAACTGTGTCAGAAGAGCTTGGTTTGTCTTAGTTCGAGCGAGCATCGCACATGTGAGTCGACCTTGGGTAAGAATAGACCCATAAAGGTATGGGGCTAAAGATGACTGATGAAGTCTAAACGCAGTAAGTGTATCTAAATAACAAATTAAGTTTATATTTAAATAAACATAAAGATATAAAATTCCCATTTTGCACATTTCGAAGTATTGACAAGGTTTCCATCGTAGATTCAAGTGAAAATGTAATGGTCTATTTATTGACCTATACTCGAGTTGTGAGCTGTACACTTCAGTTGATAATACTCTCACTTTCGTTTGAATACTAGCTCGCTCTGTCGGCCAATTCCAACAAATTATCTCAGACAAAAAATGTGAACTTCTTAACTGGCCATAGCAATCCGTACCGGGTTAGGGCCTGATGTAGAGAACCACTCCGGACGCCTTATGTACGTCACATTGATACCAAAGGTGAAATATGAACCGGGCCTTTATAATATGTAAATTAGGTTTTCATTCTTTCTTTCTCTCTTTAACATTTCCTGGCGATAATAACGCGTTAACGAGTTACGAACTGATGTAGACGCCCAGGCGTATTTGATCTATACCAAAAGTAGTTAGTCCACACTCCACTGGTCCAAGTCAGCAGATGGTAATTCGTTTGACTACGTCAATATTTTCATAAAACTCATGGACTTTGCCGTTTCATCGACTGTGATAGACCTTGCCTACACGTAATAGGCTCTTACGGAGCACATTCCGTTCAAACACTCCAAAGACATGCTCGCCATCCCCTATTCTTCTGCGCCATAAAGCAGACGGGAACGATGAGCATATTATCGAGTGTCAGTTTTGTCTGACAAGAGTAATGCCTGCTACTCATTTGCCTATTGAGACCAAAGTATACTTCATCGGGCCTTTGAGTGCTACTTTACAGTTGACAAAGAGTGTGAATATTTTTTCAATTGTATAACCATTTCACAAATGTCATCTGTTAGTGGGGGCGTCGGAAAGTTAGCTCTGGAAGCGACAATATTTCTTCATTGCGCCACAATAAGTTGGAGAAGTGTCCTCTTTACAACCTCAGTGTACCCTGTGCGTCCAAATTCAGATTTCCATCTGCATCTCTAAAAGGGCGCCTGCCCACCTTCCTCATCTCATGATAGTGAGCAACCGACTTGAGCAACAGACGTTGCTTCGACTTCTATAGACGACATTTTGAACATCAGTGGATTCGCAACAATCCTCATCATACCATTGGTTCTCGGCAACCATGGACGTTCTCCGCGGTAAGCCACAAGTATTGGGATATATGAGTCCAAAGTGATTGCAGCTTTTGCTTTGAGCTGGATCGCATGTTCTTCGCTCTGCTTGGCATAACACGTTAAAAAAAAAAATTGAATTGAATCATCTTATGTACGCATATGTTAAAGCTAACTGGAACGCGTCTCTGTTACAGCCATCTCAAGCTCATTGATATGCTATCATCACGGCATATACTTGACAAGCAAGTCGCTTTTACCAGAATGCTTCACATCAGAACGCTCATGAGAAATTTCGATTTCGTCAAATTACTTGCATCGTTTTTGCGCATTTTCTCAAATCGAATCCAAGGTATACTCAACCAGGTATGCATCTGCAATAGCTGCATCCGCATATTTTTTATGAGAGTCTGGCGCGAGAGCACAGCGAATCAATCTCGTAACTTAAAAACTGGATTTCAATTAAATTTTGAAATGCTCAAACCAAACCAATTGCGTAAATATAATCGAAATTATATCAAGCTCTTAGTTCTTAAAAAAAAAAAAAAAATTTGATGTTAAATTGAGTACTAAAAAGGAATTCAAATTAATTCTAGTGTTCTTTAAACAAACCAAATTTGTCTCAAATGAACCAATTTTAAAGCTCAAATAAAGCTAGCTTGGAGCTAAGGCTAGATAAAGTCAATAGTTTCAGGATAAATCAAGTTAGGATTGGGATTTTTTCTTGGTCCAGTAAATAGGAAGCAGCATAGCTTCTAAAACCACGTAGGATAGATTTAAGTGCAGAATACTTGATTTATTTAGCAAACATATGTCCTTGGGCGTTTTTTACAC
This sequence comes from Chymomyza caudatula, assembly GCA_035041775.1. NCBI lineage: Eukaryota > Metazoa > Arthropoda > Insecta > Diptera > Drosophilidae > Chymomyza > Chymomyza caudatula. The sequence continues at coordinate 2,542,052 of JAWNKW010000136.1, read as the reverse complement.
CAAGCGAGGCCGTGTGATTTCTTTCTCGTTTCGTTTGTAGACGCTGTAATTTTAAGCTCTAGTTAGCGCGAACGCAACCCTGTGCGACTTGCTTCATATTAGCTTACGTTCCATTGCCATGCGAGTTTAGCATGCAATTTTTGCTCACTTAATCGCTTGATTTTGAAGCATATCATATCTATAGGCGATAAATGCAAATTGACAATTGCCGATATGCTTATCGATATATGTGAACTCATAATTGTTTGTGTGAGATTTTAACCCCGATAAGTCAAGTGGCTCAGAAATTGCACGATCAATAACATAAGCACCAAGAATTATGAAATAATTTCTACCCAAACCATTTTCTGTCTGAATAATAGGCAATCGCAGTGGCAAAACCATAACTAAAGCAGTTTAGATTCCATTCTAATATCTACTACCAATTATCGTGCTGTCTTTGTCCTGAGCATTATTGGTCACTCAATGTCTTAAGGCCATAAATTAATGCAGCAGCACGAGTGACTCTGCCACAGGCTGTAGCAAGCTGGAGTTGCATTGATATGCAGTCTGTACTTTAGAAATGGCAATAAACAATTTAACCGTTAGATGCTGACCTGACATAAATGATTGGTTCGTTTATATAAGCACAAAGTGCAATTAGAGAGAAACGTTTTAAATTGCCTTTAATTTAAATCCAATACCTGATCAAATTAGCCGCCAAAAGAGTAAATCGATTAAAACCAAAAGTAAATTACGGCACTTTAAATTGTCCCATTGCCAACGGCAGCGACAGTAATTGTTGTCATTGAACCTGTTAATGAGTTGTAAAGTTCCACAAAAGAGTTTTCAAAAGCGATAAATGTCAATGGCAGAAACCCAGAATTGCATAAATGGTTATGTATAACGCCTATTGTACAGGACTTAACGCCATACCAAATTAACGCGAGCTTGGGCACATGCAATGTTGTCTGCCAAATGGTCCTTGATTTTCAGACAAAAGGCATTGAATGTGTGGGTCAGAGTTGGAAACATGCAGAATTGTACATTGTGCTGAGCAAAAGAAGTGCAGACAGTGTTGATTAATCGAGTAAGGTTGTAAACGGATAACATTCATGCTGCAGTAAGCTCTTCATTATTCCGGCCAAATTGATGTTATGGCCATAAACAATTGCTTTAACTCACCTCCGAGCATCACTGACGGAGCTTAGCGACTAAATCATGATTTTAGAGCAATAAAATTGTATTATTTTCATCAGAAAGGAACTTGCACAAAAAGGACCAAATGCAGAGTTAACACAAACATTTGCACTTTGAATGACCAAGTCGAACGATTTGTTTGGCTTTTCTCGATATAAGTGTATTGCTGGAGTGGCAATACAAACTCACACCGAAAAACAACAAAAATAGCGTAGACATTTTCGCATGAAAACACAAAAGAATCCAGACAGTCCCACACGAGGACACCCTCCTTTTTAACCTATGGTCATTGAAACTGACAGCAATGAAGTCCAGTTTAACGGCTTGGCTTCTTTTCAGCTCAAAGGATATGCTATCTTCTTGTTGCTAAAACTTTAAACGACTTTAGCATATCTATTGGCAATAAGGTTTTTGGCTAGAAATACATTTTTCGCATTGAAAACCACAAGTGGTTAAAATTTTTAAAGCAATTGTCTGATTACTTTTAAACCTTCACATTCCAAATGTTGTTTTTCTTGCAATCACAACACATCCGAGTTTAGCAGAAATATTAGCTCTAACTCCGTGCATACAAGCTAAATTGTCAAAACCCCGTAAGTAAATGTTGACACCTCCCAACTAACCTTAGGCTAGTTGAGACAGAGAACAAGTTGTTGGTACAATGTCAAGATGTCAAGCAAATTGATTAATTGCTGCCACTGGCAAAAGCCACAGGTGTTCTTTGAAGGACATGGGAGTTTCACCTTGTTGACAAGCGTTGCGGTTACACTTTGCGGTTTGTCGCAAGCCAACAGAAATTCTCGCGCAGTTTCAATATTCTCTGTTGTCTTTCCAACAGAGGAGTAGAAAGGGGGTAGATTTTGAGATTCAAGATGGTACAAAAAATGAATATTTTAGCGTGTACGAATAAGTTTATACATTTTGTAAGAAATTCATTTATTGAGTTCAATTAACCAAATACATACGAATACAACAAATCTTTGCCAATTCCATTGGTTAAACCGTTCAAATTGGTTTGCAGGCCTGATTCTCTTGCTATTATATAAATATAGTAGGGAGCTCCAATCCCTGCTTGCTCCACTTACCACCCGTATTTACAGGTGGATTCCCAGCTGGTCGTCGGTTTCATCCAAATGATAAATTATATAAATGTAAAACCGAAATTAAATACACTTATGTACACTTAGAGTAAATTAGTTTTGTGGGTGGCATGGCTTATCAAAGGATGTTTAAATGATTTGTGTCCTTTCAAAGGCCAGACAGCATCGTTTAGTATCCGTTTTAAGCCATCAATTTTTTGAGATCATACTTAACTTAACTAGCCATAATAACCAGTTACCGGATTACAGCCTGATGTAAAGCTCTTCTCTAGGCATCTCTGTTTTGCGCACGCCCTTTCTAATCGGTGATACCAAAGGTAGCTAAGGTGCTCTCAACCCTTTCGTCACCACCCTTCTATGGACCCAATTACTCAGTTGCCTACTGAGACCAAGGTAACATATATTTGCAAGAGTGATTCTCCACTTGATCACCCTGCTGACATCGTTTGTCATTGTGATGGTGGTGTAAAGGTAGACGAAATCCTTGACAACATCAAAAGTATAGTTTTCAACATGAATCTGAGAGATTAACCATTGTGTCTATCTATTAGAAGACAGCATATAGTTTATCTTGCTATTATTTACAAACAGACTTACCCTGGCAGGTTCTTTTTCAATAGCCGCAAAGGCTCCGCTAGCTGCTCGCTTAGTAAGATCGACGATAACGATATTATCTGCGTATGCAAGCTACTGGACAGCCTTATATATATTCCGATATTCGGCCTTTCGCAACACATTCTCCATCAAAAGGTTGAAGACGTTACATGGGAAGGCATCGCCTTGTCTGCATCCTCGCTTGGCATCAAAAGGCTCGGAGAAGCTCTTTCCAACCGTGACGGAGCTGCGTGTGTTGCTCAACGTCATTCTGCATAGTCGTACCAAGTTTTGAGCGATTCCTAACTCAGATAAATCAGAATGTACCCGATCCCTCAACGGTCTATAAAATGCTGCTTTATAATAGACAAAGAGATGGTGGTTGTCGTCTTGGTGTTCGTGGGTCTCTTCCAGAATTTGGCGTAGTCTGAATATTTGGTCAATGGTGACCTTACTAGGCCTAAAACCATACTGATAAGGTCCAATCAGTTCCTTCGCAAACTGTTTTAGTCTTTCACACAATACGCAATAAGGAGGAGAAGGCTGATACCACGGTAGGACAAAACAGAGAACACCAAGGTTCCAATCATCGTTCATTATCTCATTTACCCATATTCTGCAAAAGAGCTGGTGCATGCACCTTATCAACTCACTGCCGCCAGTCTTGAACAACTCTGCAAGCTGGACATCTGCGCCAGCCGCTTTGTTGGTCTTGAGTCGCTCATAGCTAGGCGACGGTATATTGACGCCATAATTGTCATCTATGCTGGGGGACGTTGGAAAGTTGCATTATCTTCATCATCGCCTGCTAGTAAGCCAGAAAAGTGGTACCTCCATAAGCACAGTGCTATCTGTGCATCCACTACCAGATGCCCCTCTTCATTTCTACAGGAAGACGCACCGATACTAATTCCTTCAGCCAGATGCTTAACGTTTTGGAAGAACTTTCTGACGTCATTCCTGCTCCTGCACATCTCGATCTACTTTTTGGGATCTGCCCAACATAAATCATTGTATTCGCGGGATGAAAAGTTGTCGAACGAGTGATCCCAAATTGGATAGACACAGACATGTGCTTTTTTTCCTAAGGAATTAAAACTTAAGTTCTTTTCACTTTTTCAAATTTCAAAGGTCCAACTTGAGAAAATATAAAAACTGAAGTTCTAAATTTTTAGTTGGAGCTGGACACTAAATCATTTTCATGTTGAAGAAAAGAAACTTCCGAAGACAAATAAATGGACTTAAATAGTTACTCATTATCGACCCCCTCGCTACTCCGCCACTGCCTTCTATTATAAAATAACGCGTTCGATGTTGTTAACAGCACGCCAGAATTAAAACCCTCGCATTTGTTACTAGCGTGCAACTGTCAAGGCATGAAAAATGATAGCTTCGATACCGATAAATCTTGCGCACACTTAAAATCCATTTTTATCGAACAAAAAACAGCTTGATTGGCTCTCTATGCCACTTGCCTGGGCTGAAAGGTGCCGTCACTGGGTCCTTTGTTGATTTTGATGGCGCTCTGCTAATTCGAATTTAATGCCTTCTGCTCTGACGTAACACATATTGCAGGTGCCGCGTGACAGGTGAGCAGCGCAGGTATGGGTTCAGGGCTTGCACTCTCTTGCGTGACATTTTGTGGCTTGTCCTGTTGACAGTTTAATTGAAACTAAATCCTGCTGGAATGGAATGAAAAAAAAGACACATATTTTTATTTTTGTTGTGTAGATGCTTCTTTTTGTTGTTGTTGTAGATATTATACTTTAAATGGTACTAAAAGTGTATAAGTGAGTTGGCTTCGACTTTGGTTGCAATTTCGTTGGCTTGCAGAATATTTGAGAAACTCGTAAATTTTAGATTTTTTGCAAGTTGCAAGCTTCAAATGATCCCATGCATAAAATTTAGAGCACTTTGGTTACCTGCTTATTATATGGCAAAAGAAGCAGAGCATTTATGTTTTCACATATTTTTTTTTTTTAAGAAATTTGTATGCTAAAAATATATAGAAGTGCATTTCCAACATGAGTATTTTTAACGAAAACTATGTTTGGCTTGCTATTTGCTGCAAAAATTAGGTGGTCAATCTTAATCCAGATATCATAACAAAATGGGCGATAGATTAAGCAAACTTTTCGCGCATAATAATCAACATAATCAACCAAGTGAGAACTGGATTGCTGTCCTAGTTCATCAAATCCGTGATATTTTTTGACTCTGATATGTTAAGATTGTTATTTTGTTTAACTCAAATTGAAAATGAAAGAATTCCGGAATAATTTATTGATTTTAAAAACGCATTTGTTTCCCAACTCGACTATCACGCCTGAAACATGTCAAAAGTATTCAATACCAAAATAAATCCAAATCCGGACGAAGGGATGCCAATTTTAACTTTGACGCATATGTGAAATCAACGGATAAAAGATTTATCGCCGGCCAAGTTTAATGAAACAGCTGCACAATCAACTCTATGGAATGCAATACAAAAAGGCGATTTCACAGCTTGGTTTATATATTTCAACATTCGACATTCGCTTTTTAAAGCATTGCATATGAAGAGTATTAATTAATGCCTCAGTTTGCCTGTTTTTCATGTTTAACGCATTTGCAATGAAATATGACTTTCCTTTTGGGTATGAATGTATTTTAATGTTCTGGCTCTGTTGCTGTTGCCAAGAACACAGAACACTCATTTCTTGAAGTCAGAACAGCAATTCATTAACAAAAAGAAAGATTGCCGCTTCCAGTATGAAAATCCGGCTTCATCTGCATGAGCACCTGAGTAAGGAGTAGGAAGTGATGGAAAGCACAAAATGATGCCGCCATCTTGTTTATTAATGTACCTTGCGTACTTCATTTGCTTGTAATTATAACAATGCTCTACTGACTTTAATTTAAAGCTGTCTTGAATTTAATCCTTTCTGCGCCTGGATATCGTTAGTAGCTTAGTACTTCTGTAATTTGCTATTAATTTGATTTCCTGCCTGTCGTACATTTTCGGCCAACGATAATTATCGATTCGTCTGCTTTGTGGAAACAAAATACTGAATCAGCCTTCCTCAATTGAATTGATTTATGATAGCTAATAATGAGCTCTAATGTGCCTCGTAAATCAAATTGATTTTATGTGCATTCAAAATGTGTTCGGCAGATACAAGTGTCTGTACCTAAAACAACAACAAGAAAGGGTTAATCCTCTAGCAGCAAAGAAGGCAAATCGAAAATTGCTTCGCTTACTTTAAAATACGAAAAATTCCACTTTAACTTATTGCATTATGAGCTTAACTCTTTTGCATTTGTTTCGGCATTGAAGATTCAATTCATTTGAAAATTCTAAATTTTGACCTTTAGCTTTCAAAAAGTATTTATGTGTTTGTCATCGTTGTGGTCTAAGCCTGTGTCCGTATTCAAACCAACATAAGAAAAGATTTAAAAGGTGCAGATGAATTTATATATAATCGACTTATAATATAATACATTTAGAATGGATTTACCTCATCCAACCCAACATTCTATGTATATATATATATTAAACCGTGTTTCTTATTCGGTTTTAATCAAAGTTTTTTGCCCTGCTAGATTTGCATTGACTTCATTAGTTATATTCTTCATTGGGTTTCAATAAGGTGTAACATTCATCACTATATCCATATACTAGGGGGCTCCGCCCACTAATCGCTCTGCTCGCAAACACCCGTGCACCTCTCGAGGTAGAGCATAGTCCTCTTCCCGTTCTACTTCCCCTTCCTCATCCACTTTTCTTGCTTCTTCCTCTTCCTCATCTCTTTCTCGTCCTCTTCCTCCTGCTCTTCATCTTAATCATCCAAGAGCTATAAGATGAACCAATCCGATTTGCTTGTTACTCCATCCATTTCTCGCTTCACTTACAACACATTCCTCTAGAAGTAAATCATATTCCTCTGCCTTTTCTTGTTCAAAAGCTATAAAATGAAACAACCCGAATTATGTTTCACTCCGTCCCCTTCTCGCTTCGCACACAACATCTTGCCCTTGTCTAGGTAGATCATATTCCTCTTCCTACTCCTCTTCCTATTCCTCTTCCTACTCCTCTTAATATTTCTCTTCCCGTTCCACTTCCGATTCTTATAAGTAGACATTGCCAGAGTCTGTGCATAGTTTTGGCTTTGTAGGCTTTAAGATTTTATGTCTTTATTTTTTAGTTCGAGTTTTTATCCACTAAATGAAACGTTTTTCAAATTTTTTTGCAAAAACAATTCTCATTTTCGGAGGTTTAAAGTAACATCGGCCGAAATGGAACAAAAACGGTGAACTGACCAAGTTTGGGGATATAATCTTACAAATGATTTGTTAATAGAGAAAATAACCCTCTCAGGGGAACGAACCCCTTACGATTTATCATATATGGCAAATTGATCAAAAGTAGCCACAAAATGTATGGAGACAGGGAAATACTACGATTCCAACTGAGAGCCCGCGAAAAACGTCACCTGTCAAATGACTTGTATTACATTTCAGACCAAGCATGGTATCGAGATTACCGAAATAAAACGATATCATGTAAGCTTAACTTTTTTAGTGAGGTAGCTGCAACGGAAATCAAGTAAAACCTTTTGAATGAATGTACTACAAACTGAAGAAAGAAAGATAATGGCACTTCATCGCTCAAAATCTTCACATAAATAAAAGCATCTAGTTTAATTTTTTGGACTAATTTGGACTAAAGTGTCATGACTTCGGTTATATAATAATATATATCTATTAATGTTACCATAATGGCTCGATTTCCTGAATATTAAAAAATATATTGGAAAATAGCTTTAAATTATCAAATAAATGGACCTTGAGTCGGGAAACAGCTAAATAAGAAGAAGATAAGATCTCAAACTCTACATATGTACATATTATCAAACCATTGAAAAGAATATTAAAATTACTTCCTGCAAAGCAAATCAAAATCGGGAGACGAAACTTCCAATTTCAACTAAAGCCAATAGTTCAAAATCGCTTCCAGTCTCATAAACTACTGTTAAGCTCTAGCTCTCTCTTCTAAATCGAAATTTGCCAAGAATCTTCACATATTTACATAAACGACATCTTATAACTTGAACATTCACTTAACTTATCCCTTCAAAGAAGTTTTACTTACATAAGATGTCGTTACTCAAGCTCGTGTTAGACGCAAAATCTGTAAAGAGAAATAAATCAAACCAAGAGTGAAGTTTAAGTGAAAAAGTTTATACACTTAAAACTGACTCGGTTTGGTGTACGTACTGACAGTGATAAGTGATAAAGTTGTAAACAATTGAAAAGAAGAGTAAACATATTTCATGTACTTTGTATAAAAGCAAAAATGGGCTTAAAAAGTTAACAAAGGAAGATAAACTTATATGGCAAAAAGAGTTTTCGGGAAATAAACGTCATTGAAGAGACATAGCGGTTTGGTTAAGGGCATTGAATTGAGGTAAGTTAGCCATTTTGTAAATTTTAGTTTGAAGCATATATTATTGGTTATGGCTTAAGTACGGAAGTTATTGTAGTTCACGTTTTCCGGATGCAGATCATGCTTGTCGAATAATGTTCATATCAGATAACCCTGATCTGCCGAAACTTGCTCCGCATATGTGCACACATCAATATCGTATGAAAACTTCCGAAGATGTATGCCACACCGAACAATGTTCAGACTCCTCCTGCTTTGAGCATCATTTCAGACACTGTACACCGTTCGACTAACTGCATGATAACCTTTAAGCTGTTGAGTTCTAAAACGTTGTGAAATTATTGATTTTGCGAGTTCAACAAACTTGCTTTTATCTGCTGCTTTATGTACTATCTAAGCCAAGTAGTATTACTGTTTACCGTGTAAACACTTATGCAATGTTTGAAAAATCAACAAAATGCATACAATTTGCTGTAGCTATCGTTGCCAGACTGTGGAACAGGTCAATATACGTAGGAATAACCTTTAGTCAATGTTTACAGAGTAGGAAACAGAGCGTACTTATCCATAGCCCTGCCACAACACAATGGCAATGAGAACTATCTATGTTCAAGTGGAAAATCCCTGCACTTGGCTGCCAGCGGAACCGCACAGTGGCAATGGCAAGAGCAACATAAACAACAATAACAACAACAAGGAAGGCACAGCAGCCATCAATAACGGCAAGAACAACGGCTTGTCTAAGCCAAGACCACGGCAGACAATACTCCCGCGCAGCAGCTGCAGCAGTAAGTCCAACAGGCCGGACCGGAGCAGACCCGGCCGCACGTATTTATCAGATTAAGATACAAAACCCATGATCGACTCGCCGCGAAGGCCGCAAACGGTTTTGCCAGCCCCCAAGCCAGTTTTCCAAGCCAGCTGGTTTTTGGTATTATGGCTAGAACAGAGTGCAGAGAGCCAAAAGGTAGACAACATCTAGAGGCAGAGGGACTTTCCGGAATTTGTCTTGTTGTTTACGAGCTTCGGTACTAAATGTTGCTGTGCACAGCATCTCTCTCTCTCGCTGGCCTTAGTTTCATCATTGCCTCTCATGTGTGCGGTTGCTTAATGAACGACGATATTAAATAAAATGTCGGTCAATTGTCGTTGTGGTTTATCAGCTGCAGCGCCAGACAAAAGTCTTCCATCAGTCCGTGTTGCTGATAGTTGACTGCGAATTATCAGCGGTTTGAGTGCAGTAATTGGTTTTTAAAATGGCGGCGAGACAACTCAAGTTCTCTGGCAGTAAAGTTTTAAGAGCCAAAGTTGCAGCGCGTTGGTCTTTCTGGTTTTTGATGCACTTCGCGCAATGTTTAAGCTTCAACAAAAAGTTGTTAGCGGCAACAAGAAAAAACCGCTTTGTGGCTTAAAGGCTGACAAGTTTCTACTGAATTGCTAAGAGCTTCAGTAGCTTCAAAGTGAAAGATTAGAAGCAAATAAAATATAAATAATTTATATAAATATGTAGACTTAACTTATGTGTAGGGTGTGCCTGGGTTGTGGTGGCACAGGGTGATGTTTCCTGTCTACAACTTAACTAAGTTGACGAAAAACCTACATGTGGTGCACCTTAGTTAGCTGCTCTAATCACCTGCCTGTGTTGGGGCAGAAAGCTAAAGTGCGCAGAAAAGTCACCCTAGGACTTTAACAGGAAATGAAAGATGTTATGAGACGCCTGAAGCAGTACCCTACATCAGGCCGTAAGCCAGTAGCAGGTTGTTAATTCCAGTCAAGGAGAAGAACTTATGAGTGATAGGTTGTTTAGCAAATCGTTTGTAGGCGCAGTAATAATGAGCGTAAATTGCCTGCAGTCCTGTGTGAATTGCTTCATATTAGATTACTACTAACATATTTACTAAAGCAAGCCGTGCGGTAGCATTTGCTGTGACGATAAGCGAGCAACTACACAGTGCAGTTCACTAGTTCATTTTGAACCTTTGGCAGAAGCTCATATTCAAGTAGAGTGACTTTGGTGGCTCAATCAGCATGACTGTGAATTGAGGTATCGACACAATCGATCATTTGAAACATTTTAAAGATTTTTAATGGCTTTCAAAAGGTTAGTTGAGGAGTCCACCAAGTCATTCATTGCGACAGTGCGACAAACTTCGTTGTAGCTCACCGACAGCTGACGAGAAGCGGATGCGAAATTTCGTTCGTATTGTCAAGACCGCAGGCTCTGACCTATTTGATACAATGATAAGGCCGTATTTCTACCGGAAGTACCGGCATCAACATCTTCCGAACATCACAGAAGGGACCTTGTCGTCGTCGCTGAGGAAAATCTGCCACCCCAGCAATGGCTAGTTGGCAAAATGGGTGCCAAGCACTTCGGGGAGCGCAGCATGATCAGGGTCGTCGACATAAAAATCGTAGTCGATATCTGCTTCAATGTATAGATGCACTTAAAAAAAATGTTATAATAAAATTTTGTATATTAACATTGACTATGCTACTATCACCATTATATTAAAACAGTAAGGTATACTTTGTAGTACGTATTGTGCGACTACTAAGGACTCATCACTCAAAAAATGGTTGGGTTTCCCAACTTTTCTACAGAAAAACTATAAGGGGCGGGAGAAAAAAAGAACGTGGCTGAAGACGGAAGGGATCACGCGCGGGGGTGGGAGAAGGTGTGTGATGAGGAAAAATCGGACAGAGTGCGTGGGAAAGGATTGAGGAATGAGTGAGAGTGAGGGAGTAAGTTTATCATACAGAAGAGCGAGAAGGTATCACCTATAATTGTTTATTAGTAGTGAGAGCGAAAAGAAGAGCATGCATGCTTCTGTTAGGTTGTTGTTATAGTTTTCTGATATTTTGTGGACATTATTTTTTGTTTCGTTACATATCATATACTGTATGATTGACATACATGCATTGAGAAATCCTTGTTTTTTTCGAAAGCGTCGCAATTTTCGCCATCTAAAAAGATGCGCTTTAAAAATGTAAGCCCATTTTTTTATATTTTTGAAGGTCAGTACTCTAGCTCATTGAAAGTGAACCGCGTAGGGAAACATAACCACCAAGGGTTTGCTCTTTTTTAAATTTTTTTTTAAAAGTGTCGCCTTAAAGGTCTCACAAAAAACATAGAAATGATAGATAAATGTGAAAAATGCTCTCAAAATGTTTTAAAGTGACGCGCTCATTATATATTTATACTTTAATCTACTCAATGGCAGTGGATTGGTTAGCCGAGCGACTTGCCTTAGCTATAAATACAGGTATATGTTCCGAATATCCCAAGGAGCAGACAGACATGCATAGAGCGACAGACATACAGACACACAGACACAAGGACACACTTTCGTGCCTCAGGACATGTGTTTCGCATGTTAAACATGTGGCGTGAAATTACACATACGACTCGACAATTGAAAATAAAATAACAAACAAGCCAGAACATAAATTTGCCAGTAAAACAAGTGCAAACTTCTAGCGCTCTCGACTTTACAGTCCTGCTTATACTTATGTGCCAGTGTTCCGTGTATCCCATAAATTGGACGTGCAGTACGGACCATCGTTACTCACAGTAGTCGAGGGGCACATAATTATAGATGGGAACTAAAAAACCACAGACGAGACCGCACATAAAATCAACAAGCAACGCCCTTGGCGTTCTAGTTAGAAAATATGAAGCATTAATATTCACACCCAAGTTAAAAGCGCATAAATAGATGTGGAAAATGCCAAGGTGGAGGGTGGCCTTGGTGGGCGGTTCTTTAGGTGGGTTGGTCAGTACGTCAAAGCGAACAGCTATAGGAGGAAAAACGGCAGTGTTGTGCAGTTGTCCAAATGTAAAAGCAACAAGCTGTCCATGTAGCTATAAGGAACTTCCTGTGCCTGATAGTATGATTCAATGAATGGACTTGCACATAAAAAGCTATTGAATCAACAAAAACAATAGCAGAGCTCAGCATGTGGCACGTGGCATGTAGTATGAGAATGCCGTTTTCTGATAGCGTGCTGTTTGTGACGCCTGCAGCACTTACAACACTTAGAAAAAGCCTGATTTCCAGCTGGAAATCCTTCTGGAAGAAGTAATGTTTTGTTTGAAAATCTTTAATCAGTTTCCTGAACACTTACATTTCTTTTGTTGTTTTCAAATGTATTTTCAAGCCAGGTTCGGTGATTATAATTTTCGAGCATAACTTTTCGTACCTATCTTATTCAATTTTCGCACACAGTATCACAGCATCCACGTGGTAAGGCACGCCACTGCAGTGAAGAAAAAGTCATATAGAAAGACTCGCCTTCTTTTTTCTAGCTATTTATTGTACAAATCTGTAATACCTGAAATCAAGAATATATATAACGGGAGCTTAAACTGTATGTGTGCATGAGAGCGAGAGAGAAGGCGACACTGTTGGAACAAAGAGCGGTTGTTCAACGGTGCGTGCAGTTAAATATAAGGCACCTACGAAACAAATGTGTACAAATATTCAGATTTTATCAACGCTCCCGTTTGCTTATACCAATTTGGTCTTTTCGAGTAGACCAAACCCTTTATATCTGAAGTAATAGCATTTATCTGTCCAGCGCGAGTTTTAGACACACATCTCTAAAGCGTTACGAGGAAAGAAATTCGAATGAATTTCATGAAGAATGCATGACATTAGTACTAAATTCGCACTTAAAACATGCGACTTTAATGCAATTTTTGAATCAATAATATAACATCTTTGGCCAGAAATGTGGTGTTTTTTTTTTTGAAACGGACGTTTCTACTTATACTTTAAGCCTTATTCTCTAAGTGTACTCTTTTAGTGTACTCAAATTAAATTCAAATGCATTAAACGCGTCATAAAAGCACATAATCTTTCGAATTCCTAACACTCTCTTCTCTCTTTGGCATTGGCTAACCTTGAAACCTATGCCAAATTCCAGTCATTAAGATAACTCCCAAGCCTGCTGCGGTATGCTGCAAATCCTTTTTCTGGCAGCTAATTGAAAACATTAAATTTTGCTTTTGGCTTTCAAAGTTGTTGACTTTCGGGGGCCAGTTTGTTGGCCAAGGTACAAGAAACACAACATTGAGCCATTGCCATTGAGTTGAGATTTTTATTGTTATTTTTGGTTTCTGTTTCGAACTTTTTGCCCTCGAGATGTTTTCATGTTTGCCTTGCCGGGTGTGAAAAGCTTGCCAACCAAAAGGGGACCTCAATGACTAAAAAGGACTCCTGCCGGTGTTTTGTTTATTGAATGTATGATATCGGTGCACAAGTTGTAAAACCCTTTGCTTAACTTGTAATATTAAACTTTGTTAAAATGACCTAAGCTCATAAATTGTGCACACAATCACACCGGGTCTGTGTTTACCGGGCAAGTTAACCAAACTTATCTTGGCCTTAATTTTGAACATTTAAATGTTTATCGTATATTAAAGTGTATAACGGTTTTAAATGGCTATTAGGGCACTTGGTTTACCTAAAACAGAAGCTATTTTTTATTAATGGTAAATCATTGCTTAAGTGCTTACTATAATTCATATCTTCCGGAGGCTACACTACAAATGCATAGGACTTTCTTTTTATTACTATAAACAGAATTGGCAGCGACTTTTTGAGAAAGAAAGTAAGATCTTGGCTATTTTAAAAGTTTTTTTTCAATAAGAGCAATCAGCGGTTACTGCGGATAATGAATATACTAATTTTATTAAATTATAATATTAAATCTTGTGTGAAATGTTCTTAATTTACTAATGAAATATGTTTATAATAAAAATAAAACCGCAACAAATCAGTGAAGCAAAAAAGATGAATAATTTTAGGTAATTAGTTGATTGCCCAAAAACATATTTATGCCATGGGTTTTACGAGCATTTATTTTACCTGCACTTCAATTTCACTTCAATTACCCATAAAATATTTACTTTTCATAATAATGAAATCCAACTTGGGCAAAAAATATAGATAGAAAAAAATAGTTATCAGTGATTCATAGTAACAGCCGATTTTTGATGTTTCAGAATTGTATCGTTTTGAACTATCATACCAAAACCTTTGGATTACGACTTGAGATGAGAGGACAGGAAAGCTTACAACGCTACTTCAACGCCAAAGCCGACACCATGGTCCGCAGCTCAAGCTGATGGGCCAAAAGGCTGTTATGTACTCTGAAGTACGGAAACCTGGGAACTCCCTTGCGGACACGTTTGAAGCGTGCATTTCAAAAAAAATTTCAGAAATAAGAGCAAAGCCATGAAAAGATTACTCATCAAGAAAAAATATATGAAAAGATTACTCAGCAGGATCATGCTCGCGATCATGAATCAAAAACGTTAAAATATACTTGGAAACGAAAGAATGACATGTATTACCGCCACGATGTATTCTACTAACGTTATTTCATCTAATTACACTATGAAACAAATTTAACCTCAATTAAAGACCTTTGACCAAAACATACCTTTTCTGGTAAATTTTGTGTCGTTAATTTCGAATACGAAATGGATTTTTGATTTTGTAGCACCGTTTTCGAATTATAGCTATTTCAAAAAATTCGAGATTTCAAAAGTTGCTAAGTCAGCAAATCTCATATATCTTGGAAACCTTCCTACCGATCGAGATGAATTGCAACTCGAATTGAAGATAATTTAATATCAAATCAATGTGTTCCAGACGGTTTTGGCCTAACTTGATTCGATTACAAGTTACAGGGCAATAAACTGCATTTTTTTCCCCTTTGAAGATAAATATTGTAAGAAAGTTGCTGAAAAAACTGCATTAGAGATTGATTGGATCTTCACACGATGGGCTTTAAGCTGTGTTTGCTGACAATGTCGAAGAGGTTAGTGTTTTACACTTATTGATTGTGAGACCTCAGTCGAAAAAAAAGAAGTGGTTCTATTTTAATTGATCGTCGTTGTCAGTGGTCAAGACTTAAGAGGTTATCATTCAATTAAATTGGTTCTTGGTGCATTAATGTGCAAAAAATAAATGATTAAATTTGTGACTATAATGCCCAAGTTTTGGTTACTTGCCGGGACTGAGGTCCTTTTGACTTGACACGGCTCGCTCATGGTTGCATTTGAGGGATTGTATGCTGGTGTGAAATGCTCTCTTGGATCAGCAGCAGATACAAGGATATATGTTCTCTCTGACTATTCGGTGAATTATCACGGCAGAGACTTGAATGAGTTTGGTGTGAGCCAGGTAAATTGTGGTTTTTACGTAAGCCAAGCACTTTCCATAGATGATAGAGTTAGCGTTTTACATAATTCTAAGAGCTATTAGTGAGGAACTCTAGGCTTTGTTTTTTTCGAATCTGGGTCGGTAGTGCCGAAGCTACATGGAGTTTACCTGGCAGTAAACTTTGAAATACTAAACCCAATCAGAGATAATTCTGGAAAAACAAATACCTGGGATTATTGAGACGGTTTCACTCTCAAGCTAAATAATTTTTGGATTGTGGGGACATAGTTAACCGCTGTTGCACTTTCGAAGGAATAGGCCTCGCCATGCCCATGAACATGGTGTATACTGGTCCACCTGTAGTGCACAAGCTCTAGCCTGTATTCTATTCTGTACAACTACGTGTAAAGTACCGGTAACCAGCCCTAAACTCTTTAATGTTTTAAACTTGAAATACTCTTTGTAGCTTCCAAATGCGGGACAGCTTCAGTACGGTGCGAAGTTATGTATTATCGGATGCTACGTCCCAAAGCTAAGCAGAGGTTAAGGTAGGCCTCGATGAAAGCCATGGCCAAACGGAAGTGTGTTTCAGATGGCACCGTAGGGTCCTTGTTTGACTAGAAGCAAAATAACTTCAGCCATCAGATATAACAAGGCACCAAAATGTAACCCCTCACGCCGTTACATTATAGCTAATTTTCCTAAACAGAAAACACAGCATAAACAAGACAGCATACACTTTTGATTAATGAAGAACGCCTTAAAATTCTATCATCATACATCATCTGAAATTTGTTGCCAAATGTACTTGTATATAATTGCATCACAATGTGATTATTTATCGTGTCATCGATAATCCACTCAGCTTAATTAGAAAAATAAAACAACTCTAAGAAGCAATTAATTTTATAAAACATGAGCATATTATTAAGTAATCGACTGAAAATAGAATGCTTGCAAATTAAGTAAAAATTTGTTCGTGATGGCACTTAGGTAGAGAGCTTCTCACATGCGTGTAAAGTGAAACGCAAATTAGCACAACAAATCCCAAGCGCTAAGAGATAATTTACCACTTAGGTCTAATCCCTAGGCAAGACGCACAAAGGCCTAAATCTCTGCCCAAGGTAATGTCAAGTTCAGGAGTATTGCTTTAGCGGCTAAAGCAATTCACACGAATTTCGGTACGTCTTTGATTCTGTTTGCTTAACTCAATAAAGCCGTTACACCGTGCGCATATTATGCTCTCTCACTGCCACAATGCTCACTAAACTGATTTAGAAGGACCTACGATTGGCGCATCACATAACTGTGTAAACATGTTATTGTGTTGGTGAGGGGCAGAGCGAGGGGGTACACACCAACTCAAAGGCAACGCAAGGTGTTGTGCTGTGTCGGTGTGAGTGTGTAGCGAAAGCGGCAAAAAGAAACGGATGTGAGTTATGTGCAGGAAGCAGTGAATTGAACTGCCAACACTTCATGTGTCCTAGAAAGAGAGAGCACAAAGACACGACGACACAACAAATAACACAAATAAACGCGATTAGAGTAAATTGTTTGGCAATAATGTTAACTTAATACATTATATTTGTCGCACTTCAATCGATAAGCAGGCAAACACAATTGAAACACTTAGTGGCTTAAGGACTCAAGTGATTTGTAGGACTTGTGGGGCAGCCATTGGAGTGTGGCTGTTGGTATCGCAGTGTTTGATTTTAATTGTTTATGCAACAAGTTCAATGTAGCGCTGAAACTAATGACTTGACAAAATAAACACTTGTACGATGCTTTTTATTTCAGTGCACAAAGCTCAAACCATTGCAAATTCATGCATATTTCGCTAAGAGTTACACTCAAACGTGGCAAACAATCAACATGTTGTATACTTAATGTTTATTTTGTATACGCCGTGTGGAAAGTCTTAAGTGCGTCTCTTTTTGACCCAAAAACTTAATAATTTCATCAAATTCAAAACCAAAATTGCGTGTGTTATTTTATTATTTTAAAAGCACTTCAACAACTTTATGTTAGAATACAGTTACGCACACACACACACATAACCGAAATATTGTATAGCCAGGCGACACACAACTTTGAGGCTTTTGGAAAAGTTGTTTAAAACAGCAATTAAAATAAATTACATTTTGCGATTTTAATTGCGTCTAATTGCAGGTAAAAGCTAGCAAATAAGTTAAGCACAAAAGTTCACAATGACGCCACTGTAGCTGCTAGAGGTCCCGGCAGTGGCAGCAGTTGTGCACAGTGACAAAATTAATTTTGTTAGATGTCAGTTATGACGAATGCTCATGACAAATACCAAACTTTGAAAAGCACTCACAGAACGCCACAACAACAACAGCTGAATTTAAGGCCGCAACCATCCTCCAAATGTATGTACAATTTTGATAATCTGACAATAACAATAATTTTGTCATACAACTTTTATGAGTGACAATTTGAATAGTTTTACTGCTGTTTTAGTTGATTGATAGCTGGACTCTGGGTTGCATATACCACAAACACTTGAATGTGTGGTAAACTGGCTCTCTGACCATAAATCACGAAAAAAATTCATATATAGTGATGTATTTTTTAAATAGGAATACTGCTTCTATATATTTCTACCCAAAATAAGCTTCTCTTACATTTGGGAAAACTTTTATTTGAAGAACATTTTCCAGCATGAATCGCTTTATATGGCGCTGTACATTGAAAATAGTCGTATACTCAACCTAAATTCAAACTCTAACTCTAACTCTATTTCTATCTCTAACTCTAACTCTAACTTTAACTTTAACTCTAAATCTAACTCTATCTGTACTTCTACATCGGAATGGCAAGAACCTGCTGTTATTTTTCCATCTCAAGTCTGAGTATGGAAAGGAATTGTTTCTTTATGACTTTTAATAATTTTCAAGTTCTCAAATTTAAAAACCAACTAACGGAAAACTATCATATCCTTTCAGTTGTAACTTGTAACATTTCCTATGTAATTTCGAACCAGCGAACTGAACTTCCCATGAAACTGAGGATTGCCAATGGGAATTCGGCCCAAACAATTCTCACTAATAAGTGACTTTGTTTATGGTAAATCAAATTTTCACGCAAATATCTACTTATCTCTGCAGCAATGTTTATATTTAAGTTGCTTATTTTCCCATCAACTTTTTAATGCAATAGATACAATCTCTATACAATTGTCTAGAGAGCTCTTGTTAATGACAGTTCAAAAAATGTTAATAGCACTCGCAGTTAAGAGTAAAAATAAAAATGGCAACAAGCTGAAATAGAGTCGTTAATCCCTTTGCTAATCAACTGTTTACCCTTTTCAAAGAAAAAAAAAATGGAGTCCTGGTGGGGTACGGAAATGTGCGTTAATTGAGTTGTCCGCTTCCGCAGTTGGTGTCAGCTCGACCAGCCAACTCTTTTCACTTCCGATTTGCATGCTTATCTCATTAGCTCAAAACAAGTTCATTTGCCAAACAAGGGCACGTCTGCAGTTGCAGCTCCGCGACTCCCGACTACCGTTTGACATGACCAAGAACCCAGAGCATGGCCTTTCCACGCGACTTGCCACCAAGCAGCCAACTGCATCGTTTGTTGCAACATTTGCATGCAAATGTCGCTGGCATTTTTTCTGTTATGCCCTCCCTCACTTTTTTTTGTGGCACGGTCGGCGCAGTTTGTTGTGTAAGTTGGATGTTGCGCCTGCTGCCTGCTTTTGAGTTTATTTCAGTGACAAAGGCAACTCTGTTTGTAGCTGTTGTTGCTGCGATGTCGTTGACAAGAGTTTTGTAAATGACATGTGTTTAAGTTGCTTGTGCGTTGAGTACGTTAGTTTAACTATAGCTGCAAGCCGTTTAAAAGTCTAAACTATGGCAATGCATACTTCAATATCTTGCCTTATTCTCTTTTACTCTTACTAAATTCATCTAAAAGGTAAAATCTTTCAAAGTCGAATAGGTTCAGATGATCTACAGACTCGACCAATCTAAAACAAACTAAACTAAGAGACAGCTGCACATTGAGCATATAAAAAATGAATCCGAGGAATCAGCAGCAAATGTGCCCAAACTCTTAAACTAGCCAACTGAATTATCCTTGTTTAAGTCGCCGCGAAATGGCAGTCGATTTAATGGAACGCCATTGGTCGAGCTTGAGAAATCTTCAACATTTGTATGCCACAATCTTACCCTCACGCCATTAGAGACAAGCAATGAGCAATGAAGGACAATAAAACTGCACATCAACCACAAAGCAGTCTTAGTTTTGAGCTGGAAAATATTGCACATACGCCATGTGGTAACATATATAAAACCATATAACCATTTAACCACAAGCTACTACTGCAGTTTTCAAGTGTGCTCAGCTTGAGCTGCATTGAATGAGTTATTATATTATACTCTAGGGTTACCATTTAGCACACAATTCAAAGAGCTTGTTGTAGTTGTTGTTCTTTTAGAAATTACATAATATTCTTTTGGTCTCTAAGTCACGTTTGGCACGTTTGTCTGTTATAGTGTTAGCAAGAATATGCATTGATTTTTGGCCTTATTTAAAGTTTTTACTTTTACTAAAGTATTTCAACATTTTGTGTTGTAGTTGTTTTGCTGTTGTTTGTTGCACAAACATTGCACACTCATCATGTTTTTCAGTGCCATGAGCAAAGTGCAAGCTACTATAAAAACAAAATGACGAAACTTGCCGTTGAACAAACACTTAAATACACATAATTTACGGTTGACATGCCTGATGTACTAGGTCCGCCATTTTGTCAGCACTGGAGTAAAAAGCTGGCAGCGAGGCAAATAGCAATTTAACTGTAGTCTGATGCATGTAACGTACACGAAATGGGCGTGGCGCATACTGCTTTTATTCTTTGTTAAATTTAAAAGAAGGTTAAATTTGACAGATTCATATTCACTTTTACAAAGCGATTTTTCAATTTTAAATAACGTTGCGTATACGCTATGTCTACAAAATCTGTCACATCGAAATCGAAGTCCGACCTCAACGTAAATTTTGAATTTTTTCTAAATGGACCGCTTTGGTCACACTAAATACTCATCTCTTGAAATCATGTGTTTGATTTATTTAACGCAGTGTTTGTGGATGAATTCACTTCACAAATAAAAAACTTCGCATCACGGAACGCCCGGTAGATATGAAACTTTCAGCTATGAGTTCTCTTCAACATTGCATAGTGTGCCGCCATCTAGAGAGTGCACGAGCCAGTACTACAATCACACCGTAAAATAAACATGCATGCTCTTCTATTCTATCTCACTGCGAACACAAGTTTGATGTTCGGGTTGTCCGCACTGTTAGTCAACATCATCTAATACCGTTTAGAATTATAATGTAACAGAGATATAGACCAACGGTGAGGGTACCCATGTTTGGTGTACCTCTAGCCGGTTTTTTTATTATAATCCACACTATAAATCAACCTCACTGAGCACTAAGGAAGTTAACCTAAGAAGGACTGATAGTAAGCTATAAATTTGCACGATAATATAGGTTAAAGGTCATTTTTTTGTAAATTTTTTCTCGGTTTCAAATTATGTTTGTAAGTAAGTGCATAAATTTTCGGTACCAATTTTCAAGAACCAATTGCCAACGCTTTACAGATTTGAAGAAGCATTTGTTGTGCCTGAAACACATGTTTTGAAGGTAGCTTATTCGGAGTGACAAAAGTGTTTCGAAAATTGATACAAGCATATGCATCGATTTTAATGGAGAATATCAATATCTTTGTTCTAGTTGAGAAGGTGCTAGTGTAGACGCTTGCTAGAGTGCTAAGTTTGAGAGATGTGTTATTAGGTAGATTCATATATATATATCCTATTGCTGTATTTTCGTTGGTTACCATTTTATTGAGAATATTAACAAAAATCTTATGACCTTCTAATATGTTTTTTGGTTATTTTATGCGTACTTCATCTTCTTAACTGGCCAGAACAACCCGTTACCAGATTACGGCCTGATGTAGAGCACTCCTCCAGGCGCCTCTGCTTTGAAAGCACCTGCTTCAATTAGTAATACCATCATTAGCCACTACTCATTTACTTACTGAGACAAAAGTAGCATCTTTTGCCAAGATTATAAGATTATCCGCTGTATGCTTACTGTCAATGTCAAAGTCTCTCTTTTTCGGGGAAAAAGTTTTCGATGCCACTCCCTCTCCTGTTATTAAACCTCTGTATTTTGATCTTCACGAAGATTTTCTTCTTGTGCTCTTATTTTATTATATGCTTTATAGTTTCTTGCTTTCTTCATGTTTCTTAGTCAATACTCAAAACAATTTTCTCGTTGTTCTTTAGTTATAGGTAGTGAAAACTGCGATGTTTCCTCTCATATCACCCTTTAATAGGAAGGCATTAATAGGTTCAATTCTGACACTTTTGTTTTAAAAAAGTTTTTGTCGACTTCGCATTTTATACTTATCAATAATATCAAAGTTTTGTATCGCTTTCGGCTGATGTTTGCGCTATGAAAATCGGCATTTTTTTTTTTGCTTTCTGGGATAGACACTTATTGGCGCGCAGTGAATCCCTCACTTTTAACTTTCATATATTTTCGAATTTAGAACCGAAAAGTTATAGTTTATAAACATTTCTAAATGATATCGAATTCCACTTGTCTTAACGAATAAGTTTTGTTTGTTCTCATCGCACTTTTTTTCATTACGAATGGTGGAAATCGCTTCAAGATTTTGAGAAAATCAAAGAAGCGACATATTTTGAAATTTTTAATAAAATTTGATGGAAATCGCATCTTGTTACTTTTATTATTTTGATTATTTAAGCAGCTTTGAGTTGGTATAATGTAGTTTTCATGTTTAAAAACTCTATCATTTGTTGGTTGCCCGCATTTGTAGAATGTAATTTTTTCTTGCATTCCTCGTCTATATTATCAGCAAGCAGAGCATTGTAATTGCTTTTAAGATGTTGAGTTGTGGTTCTATCCGTATCTCTCAATAATGTTATGGCATGCCAGTAAGTTTTCAAAAATCACTGATGTATTAATTGCATATTTCGAATACTTTTCAATACTGAAACACAATTTGGAACGAAAAAAACGACGCGAGTAAATTTAATTGCTGTCACTCAAAAGAGAACTTGTTTTGGAAAATATTCGTCCGTTCGAGTCGAAGACATAAACGAGACTCAAAACTTGCTGTAGAGCTTAGCAGAATATAAGCAAGTACTTCACAGAAACTATGCTAGCTAAAAAGATGCCCTGCCACACATATTCTAGCATAAATCAACTTTGTTAAGGACAATTGAGGCTTTACCGACGTAATCCTAAATGATTGGCTTGCCTGCCTCTTCTCAAATTTTTGAAAATAAAAAGGAATTATTCCGCTACCCTCACAATTTCATCAATACTTTGAATATTCCCTTTGCTTTTGAAGCCATCTATCGCCTCGGGCCACACTTTGTTGACGTCACCTTTGATGCAGCTTTGCAACATTTGCCGGAAGGCATGCACCAAAGGTTTTTTACTATTTCGTAGTTACTGGACTTTCTCTTTGTTGTTGTTGTTTTCTTTGCCTTTTGCTTCGATGGTTTTTAATTAAATTTTGTTGCTATTTATTTTGACGTTAACTTTCATTACAAACTGCAATCTCTTCAATGCAGCATGCCAATATGGCTTTTTATACCCTTTACTAAAAATATAAAAGGGTATTTTAGATATGTGCAATGTATGCAACAAGCAGAAGAAGGCGTGGCATACCATATGTTCCATGGGCAAATATTATCAGGAGCAATATTCCGTCCGTGTGTCCGCGTTGATCTCTTTTCTCAAAGGGTTAGAACCACGAAAAGATGTGCATTTTCCGTGAAAATAGCAAATTTATGGATTCATGTCGATACCTCACCCCCGATCCCACGTGAAAGAATGTCGCGGTATACACCTACACCATAAAAAACATCCAATTAAAATTTGGCACAGTTATGCATACTGTTATTGTGCATAAGTTGGGTGAAAACTAAAAGATATAGGTAATAATATGCAAATTTTAGACCCCTCCTGCATAAACTGCAACAGAATTTCACTTTTTATGGAAACACCAAATTTCGTACGTAGACTCATGTTAGGCTCATAAACCAAGCAATTTTTCCAATTCATCCCCCCTACGCCCGTAGTGCAGTTTCCTTTACCACTCAACGCATCAATTCCAACATTTACGCACAAATTTGATATTCATAGGTTCAGGGTATCCCATTGTCGGGTACCGACCCGACTGTCTGCAACAAATTTTTTTTAGTTACTCCTTTTCAGGAGCCAGTGAACTGTGAGTTTTGTTAGCTTTCATTACAAACTGCATTCTGTTCAATGCAAATTGCCAATATGCCTTCCAAGTTTGTAGCTCTATTTAAGATCCTGCAAACTCTGAGCACTGACATTTCAATGTTTCCAGCATGATAAGCTTAAGTAGCTCTTATGCATGCGCTCTTGGAGCGCAGTTTTCAACTGTGTGTAAGTGTGGGTGTTTTTATGTCCGTGTGCGTGAAAAGCGACCTGCAGGTTTATTGAGTTTTGCAGTGGGAAGAAGTAATGCTTGTCCTTCGCATATTTTTTGTACAATTAAAACAAATTTTATTCATTCGTCATCACTTCCCTTTAACTGCAAGTTGTGTTGAAATGCCATAAATTGCTCTTAAATTCTTAAACACTTCAACCAGCACTTGAACCTTAGAAAAAAAGGCAAAAGTCGAAGTAGAAGAAGAGGCAAATGTTTTTAGCATTTGAATATTTCATGACATGTGTCACTTGACGTGGTATTGACACCCCTCGCGGTGCTCCGCCCGTTAGTGCCCAAACCGTGTGCTAGTGTCTGCTTGTCGAGTTTCGGCAGAAAAACGTTTTCAAATTCAACAAACATGTCAAATGTGGAAACTCAATTTGGTATAGTAAATAAACGAGACGCTTTTATACACATGTTTAATTTGTTTGATAGATAGTGAATAAATATAGAAGTTTCTGTGCGGTTAGTAGAGTTCCCTCCTGGGGTGAGACAAGAAACATAAATAGTTTAAAGAGTGTATCGTTTAGCTGCAAACTGGTTTTTGTTGGTATTTTGATAGACTTTACAGGGTATCTATAACTCTTTGTTAATGATAATCCATTTAATTGAAGGAAACTGAAAAGTAGTTGCGCTTTATGTTTTGGTCAAATAGTGTAGGGTAACGTACTTTAGTGGTTATAAAGTAAAGTGGCAGTTTGGCTTTTAGGGGCACTTGTTATAACTTAACATTTTGTTGTGGTAAGTTTAAAGCGCCTCCTCCAATTGGTGGTGTCAAAGGTATCTACTGTACTGTCTACGTGGTGCTCCTTCTCCAGTTGGTGATACCAAAGGTAGCTAGTGTACTGTCTACCTGGTGCTTCCAACGCATACATGAGCAGCTCCTTTGTCGCGTCCCTTCCACATCCGCATTGACGACCTTTTTTGCAGGAGAATCTCCATGCATACGCACAACATAACCTAGGCAGCATAGCCGCTGGATATTAATTCGCTTGACTGTGTCAATGTCGCCGTAGAGCTCATTGAGCTCGTTATTCCATCGGGTGCGGTAGTCGTTGCCAACGCGTAGAGGGCCAAAGATCTTACGGAATACTTTCCGCTCAAACACTCCAAATGCATTTTCAACAGACTGCGTCACCACACATACTTCAGTGCCAAATAGCAAAACGGGAAGGATAAGCGTCTTGTAGTGTGTTCGTTTCGTCTGGCGAGAGTGGTCTCTACTACTTGCAACATCTATTGCTAAGATTGATTCTCCGGTTGATCTTTATGCTGACATCACTCTTCTTTGGGACGGTGGTGCCAAGGTAGACAAAATCCTTGACAACATCAAAAGTATTGTTTTCAACATCAATCTGAGAGTCCAACCGCTGTGTACTCCTTACAACCACACCCACCTGGCAGATTTTCTTCTAATAGCCACAAAGGCTCCGGTAACTGCTCGCTTAGTACGAACGCCGATAGCGATATCATCTGCATATGCAAGCAACTGGACACTTAAAGAATACAGTCCCGTTCCGATGTACTACGGCCTTTCGCAACACATTCTCCAAAAAAAGGTTGAAGAGGTCGCAGGAGAGGACATCGCTTTACCAAAAGCTTCGCTTGGTATCATGTTGAAGTATTTCACCTTGATGCGGATTGTTGCCAGCCTCTCGTTCACTGGTGTGAACCGGGAGACACGGTTGCGTAGTGTACTACCGATAAAAGATAAAATATATCGTAGTGTTATGTGATCCGGAACCCCACAGATATTGCAGCCGGCTTCTGTGTGTCTTTATTTTTTATAAGTGGGGAGACCAATGCTAGGAGCTCCCCAAAACTTGAAGTTGCAAATAGTTTTTGTAGGCCACGACAGTTGCATATATTAAGGTGATTTTGGTGGGTAAATTGCTGCCGCATTGGTACCAATTCTTCATCCACATTTTGGGTTTATTACGGCGTTTTCTGATTAGTTGCTGTTGGATTTCGCTCCTGAATATCTTATTATTTAGACAACTACCCTAGTGAACGACTTAAATCGAATGACTGATTGACAATCGTGATATGCGTGATGTACGCCCTGCACATCACACCGTCCTTCAACATACATACAGTGGTGTATTCAATCATGATCAGAGTGGATGGGCCGCTTTACGTGTATTCGTTATCAAGTAGATCTGAAAAGTCTCGATATCTGAGACCTGATAGCACAGCTCTCAAAAGAGTACTCATTGCGAACCTTTGCTTTCTCCTATAAAAGTACATTTTAATTTGTACACAACAAACTACTTTTGACAACACCCCACTTTTCCCTACTTTTAGAAACAAAACGTCAAATAAAAGTCAAAACAATTTCTAATGAAATCCCTAAGTGAAAACTATGTAGGAAAATTATTTTGTAACTTCTTTGTTTTGTTACTTACTAGCTTTATCTCGGCCCACCTTCCAACTACTTTGCATACATTTAAACATTAATGCTGATAACAAAAACATAAAAACAATCTACAATTTAACAAAACATTTATGCATTTTGTATTTGAACTTTTGCTTACATTTTATCTATATTTAAAAGCTGCCCCAATGCGCACGAAACAACAACTAACAACAAAAGCAACAACTAACATGCCCAATGTTGTATAGCACGGCAAAAGTTTTTCATAGAAACTTTTTAAAAATATCTAAAAGTTCAGTTGCTTTCATTTTTGTTTACAGTTTAACAATGTTTTATTATTTTA
This sequence comes from Chymomyza caudatula, assembly GCA_035041775.1. Lineage (NCBI taxonomy): Eukaryota > Metazoa > Arthropoda > Insecta > Diptera > Drosophilidae > Chymomyza > Chymomyza caudatula. The sequence continues at coordinate 2,515,332 of JAWNKW010000136.1, read as the reverse complement.
GTGTTCAGTTTTGCTAAATGCATAAGTCATCAATGGGCAGTGCACTTAAATCGGCAACAGCTTATGTATAAACCAGGGTCAGTAGTTTAGAATAGTGCTCCAGTCTCTGAAATAGGTTGCAAAGAATTTAACTTACTGTTTGCCAGTTTGTCGAATGCTGCCACAATCTACATAAGACTTCAGCCTATAGAGACTTGCCCCTACTTAAAGCAGCATTTGCGTGTTTTATGTAAATATAATTCCATTTAGCAAAAACCAAACAAGTTGAGACGTAATTACGACAGTGTAGATATTGTAAGCCACATTTGTTGACATTTCCGAGATAAGTTTATAAACCAAGTGCTGCTAATGAGGTGGCTGACTTTCAGCACGCACTGTGTCTACACTTACCTGCCGAAATAGCAACAAATCGGGCGCTGCGTGTCTGCTAATTGCAACAGACATGCAACTAGATTAAAGCCACAATTGGAAAGGCGGCACATAATATCTCATATGTAAATTCGGGTGTTTTTTTGTTTCTCTGCGTAAACCATTTGCTGCGTCTGTTTGCTTAAAAGTGTATAAAATATTTGGCAAATGTTGCTTTCAATGTGCCATTTGCATAATATGTTAAAACAGAATGCAGAGCAACACGGCGTATGCGTAATCTTACACTCGTTCTGTTCGCACATAAACATGTAAACACATTGCGTTACTTCTGGTTTTGTCGTTATTCGTTATTCTTCGTCTTGTTTTTTTTATGACAAGCAAATGCATGCAAATCTAGAAATTTTACAAACGATAAACGCCCTGAAGCAGCCCGAGAAGGGACACCCTCCAGCAACCAGGCAACCCTGAACATACAATACAATTTATGCCACTTTTGCAGGGCTGCTTGCCACAACATTGCCATTTGCTTACAAATAGACACACACAACGCATTTACATTTATGTGTGTGTGTGTGTGTGTGTATGTGTGTGTATGTGTGTGTATGTGTGTTTCTGTGTGTGTGTGTGTGTGTGTATGTTGTGGCAGGGCAAATCCTACTAATGCCCCAATGCGTATGCGAATGCGTATACGCAGTGTATGCTCATTTTTCTTTTGCTACGGCAAATCCTCTTTTTATGTACAAATCAAACAAAAACATTAAGTAACGTGGGAAACGTTAACGGAAACAAAAACTGCAACCTTTAACCTTTTTTTGAGATATTTTTATTTTGAGTCCTTTTCTTTTTGCCCATTTACTGCTGTCCATTTGCTTATGTTTTATGGCACATATGAGATTGCACGGAATAGCAAATAAGTTGAGCACGGCTTTAATTCTTGAAAACTAGCTTAACTTTCTCTCCTAATCTGCTAACAGCACAGTTGCGAAAATAGCTTAGGAAGAAACATACCTTTAGAAGTACTTTGTGTTCAACGTTTACTCGGAATTTAAACTATTTTTTAAAAACTTTGCCACGTAAGCTTTCGAGTGTTTACAATTACCAAGCAGTTATTTTAATTATTTTTTTACAAAATTAAATACTTAACATTATCACTACTGAGCGGCTCAAGCTGGTAAACACTGAAACATATCGTGTCCTTCAAACAGTTCTATGGCTCTTCGTATTTTCATACCCTTTCCCTATAACTAAAGTGTACATGAAGTTTGGGCACAATCAAGAAAGCTTGTTTTGTGAACCCCTTTCGGTGTACAGCACTACGGATCTATCATCTATCTATCATCTATCTATTATCTATCTATCATCTATCTATCATCTATCTATCATCTATCTATCATCTATCTATCATCTATCTATCATCTATCTATCATCTATCTATCATCTATCTATCATCTATCTATCATCTATCTATCATCTATCTATCATCTATCTATCATCTATCTATCATCTATCTATCATCTATCTATCATCTATCTATCATCTATCTATCATCTATCTATCATCTATCTATCATCTATCTATCATCTATCTATCATCTATCTATCATCTATCTATCATCTATCTATCATCTATCTATCATCTATCTATCATCTATCTATCATCTATCTATCATCTATCTATCATCTATTATCATCTATCTATCTCTATCTATCATCTATCTATCATCTATCTATCATCTATCTATCATCTATCTATCATCATCTATCTATCATCATCTATCTATCATCTATCTATCATCTATCTATCATCTATCTATCATCTATCTATCATCTATCTATCATCTATCTATCATCTATCTATCATCTATCTATCATCTATCTATCATCTATCTATCATCTATCTATCATCATCTATCATCATCTATCATCATCTATCATCTATCATCATCTATCTATCATCTATCTATCATCATCTATCATCTATCATCTATCATCATCTATCTATCATCTATCTATCATCTATCTATCATCTATCTATCATCTATCTATCATCTATCTATCATCTATCTATCATCTATCTATCATCTATCTACTCATCTATCATCTATCTATCATCTATCTATCATCTATCTATCATCTATCTATCATCTATCTATCATCTATCTATCATCTATCATCATCTATCTATCATCTATCTATCATCTATCTATCATCTATCTATCATCTATCTATCATCTATCTATCATCTATCTATCATCTATCTATCATCTATCTATCATCTATCTATCATCTATCTATCATCTATCTATCATCTATCTATCATCTATCTATCATCTATCTATCATCTATCTATCTCTATCTATCATCTATCTATCATCTATCTATCATCTATCTATCATCTATCTATCATCTATCTATCTCATCTTCATCTATCTATCATCTATCTATCATCTATCTATCATCTATCTATCATCTATCTATCATCTATCTATCATCTATCTATCATCATCTATCATCTATCATCATCTATCTATCATCTATCTATCATCTATCTATCATCTATCTATCATCTATCTATCATCTATCTATCATCTATCTATCATCTATCTATCATCTATCTATCATCTATCTATCATCTATCTATCATCTATCTATCATCTATCTATCATCTATCTATCATCTATCTATCATCTATCTATCATCTATCTATCATCTATCTATCATCTATCTATCATCATCATCTATCATCTATCTATCTATCTATCTATCTATCTATCTATCATCTATCTATCATCTATCTATCATCTAAATTATCCCATCTCATCAAAAAATCTCCTTCAAAAAATTCGCAAATTAATGGGTCATTTGGTCAACATCTGGATGTATCGCTCAAACCGATTGCAGCTGGAACTCCAAGCATTTTTTTTTTAATATTACTATATCTATTATGCAAATACTGGTACTTGAAGGACATATAAACTTCGACTACCCGAATTCAATTTTCAGTCAACTTGTTTTTAGCCAAAACAGTATAAGAACATGCCTTGGGGTAGCAGCAAAGCAACAGCTGCATTTGAAATGAAAAGCATTTGTTACTGACACAACTTGTCGTAGCATCTGAGTATCTGAGCAGCAGAGCATCTTAGCAGCTTAACGGTATCATGACACAGACGGCTGCTATTCAAAAAGAGGCAGCCCATGGAGAGCCAGCTTGAATGCGCTCACTCATTATGTTGATTATCCCAAGTGGCGAACTCAAGGATACACAGCTTTTACTTAGTCGTAAGAGTATCTCTCAAGATAAAAAACAAATAGAAACAAAAGAAAAATTAAGCAGAAATATGAATGCATAGAAGTGCGCTTACTGCTCCATTTTAATGAATATTTCAATGCATATCGACTTTGTCCGAGCAACTGCAATAACCGCCAATATATACAGGAATAACATAGCTAATCTCAAGTTCGTGCTACACTAAGACACTTTTTCGCTTCAAAAATTTTAAATTAAAATTCACTGAACTTGTGCTCCTTCACGCCAATATTTGAAAATGTTCGTATTTGAAACACAACACTGCCCCTGAATTTTCGGCAACTTCTGCAAATTTCTGCTAGATCCACTTTACATAGCATCCCACATTGTAAAGTTTCTTGACCGTGTCTCTCATAGCCATCTACAATTTGTTCAATATCCCGAAACGCGATTTTGAAGAGCATTACTTATTAAGTACGAAAGCTTTGAAAGGATTAAATCTGCAGTAGAAACTTCTATTGGCACTCCTTGGGGATAAGACCAAATCCTTTGCCGTCACGCAAAACTCTGTTTATGCTCGCATGATGCTACGCTTAGATGGTCTTACACCTGTTTGAGCAATATGTTGCACCTTTGCTATTCCGAATTTGTTATCAATGAAAAATAATAGCAATTTGCTGAATTGAAAATAAAATGCTATGCAGCCTTTTTCAGTATTTTTATACAGTTGTCAAACTGAATGATAAGGGTATATTGAGCGAACCTTCAGTGTTTAAAATTTTATATTACTCTTTGGTCGCTTTTTAGTATTTTAACGCTCAGCACAGCAAAAGATTTCATTAGAAGAGTAATAAATTTTTACAAAACAAAATGAAAACCGCACCATTAACCCTTCTTTGTACTTGCTTAACATAACTAGCCATAAAATGGTTTCTTACGGTTTTTCTTGTGGTTTTAGTGTCCATTTTTTAGGACATAAAATTTATTGCTCGAGCTGCATTAAGCTCTACAATTTGATATTGGTGCCATCATACTAGCCACATAAGGTATTGTCAAACAAAGCAAGCCATTGTGAAAGGCACTGAGAGACAGAGGGAGAAAAGAGGGGTAGCGATAGAGTTAGAGAGCGTAACTCGTACGATTCGTAGGGTTTAACCCTCCAAATTGATGAACCAAAAAGCCAACGAGCATGAAATGAAACAAACTCCAATGTGCTTTGTGGTTAATGTGATAAATCAATTTTATGAGAAAATCACAGAGCATAAATTTATTTAACTAGCCCATAACTCAACTTGTGTAACAATTTTGGATGACCAGCTCAAGGCACACATAAAACAACAAGCTAGAAGTAGTGCTTTAAAAGGCAGCCAATTCGAATGTTTTAGTGTGGCTAATAAAGACAAGAAATTTGCCCACATATGGACACGCTTAACCCTTTATGACAGCCTTCGGGCACCTGTGAGTTGTGTACTCCTGGGAAATCAAAGAGTTTTGGCGTCAATCAGTGACAGCAATCGGCGTCAATGATATGCTGCAAAGCAGAAGCCCGCAGTTTGCCAGTGACCAAGCCCCAAAATGAAAATGTAAAGACAAAGCATTATAGCAGCTCCAAATTAGGTTCCCTTAAGCCCCAAACCAAACGAGTCTGTTTGATTTCCAGCTGAACCGGCTGCAGCCCGCTTTTATGCACGGCTTTTGGTCAGCTGCTCTGCTTTATTGAGCCTCAATTTGTCGTCGACCAATATCAAGTGCGAAATTTCCAATTTCCGAAATGTGCAATTGGCCAGCAAACGGCCCGCAGCGTTGGCCTAAAGACAACTATGGAGCATTGAGAGTATCGGATTGGATATAGTGTAGACCACAAACAATTTGTTGGGCCTGTCGTTGGGTCGTTTGTACACTGCTTCTTGGACAACATGGACAGTGCTCCAATATGGCAGCAGTTCTATTTACATTTAGCAAGGCCTTCCAGCCGTTCACCTATTTGCCAAGGCAGCCATTTTGTAAGTACTTTGTGAGCGTTTCTATCTTTATCTTTGATTCTGTTTTGCAGGTAGTTACAGATGCTGTGAATGCTGAAATGAAAAGCTGAAATGTTTGATTAAACTATGGCATTCGAGCATACCAAATGTCGAATTTCCTTTGCAGCTGTTTTTCATCTCAAAATTTATCTGCAATCTGACACAATTATTTGTTGCCATGTTTGTTTGTTGCTTAGTTTGTGCTTTGGCTCTGTAACTTTGTCTTTTCCAATTTACTATTCTTGCTAACCAGAGGGCTTAATTTGTTTTCTTGTAGAGCTGCATACATATTAATGCATTTAACACAGAACAGCACAAGATTTCATCTGTTTGCTGGACCTAAATTTTAATTGTAAAAAAAGCTGAAATTCTTTAAAATAATATCTTTAAAATAACGCAAAGGTTCATATCTGTGGTTTTAACTAGAGTTCCGCATTATTTCACTCGAAATAATTCGTCAAAGGACGAACACTGTTCAACGAGTTAGCTGTTATGAATTAAATATTCGCAAAATTCAATTGAAATGACTGATTTACGTTGAGTTAAGGAGTAGTCAACAATTAGAAGTTCCCCTTGGATATCCTCAAGTTTAGCAATAAAAGCTGAACAGCAATGGACACAAAGCACTACCGTGCGAAGCCCCTGGAAACAACACAACTTTGTTTAGCGTGGAAAATGTTGTCTTAACTAATAAGGATTTCTGAGAAGTTTTAATATTTTGTTTTAAGTGAAAGTTGCGACGCTAACTTCCTGCAAAATACCATCACAGAAAAATTACAATACTTATAGCAGTCAATCAGTTTAAAAATAGCAACCAAGCCGAGTACCCATGGTTCGAAGCTGATGCTCTGCCAAAAAGGGTTTTTGCACAGAATCTTGCTTGTTCCATTGCAGCTGCAGTTTTAAAAGCGATTTAAACTCGCTTTCGCCAGCTCACTTTGGGTCCCAGCTGACCAATACGCGAGCGTTTAACGAAAAAAGCAAAAGCAAAAGCAAAACTTTCAACATCAATCTGAGAATCCAACCGCTGTATCTCTCTACTCGAAAAAACATATACTTTGTCTTCCTCTCATTGACAACCAGACACAACCTGGCAGATTTTCTTTCAATAGCCGCAAAGGCTTCGGTAACTGCTCGTTAAGTACAAACAAACATATCAGCGAATGCAACTGGACACTTTTATAGTCCATCGCAGCACATTCTCTGTCACAAATTGAAGAGATGGCAGCAGAGCGCATCGAGGTGTCTACAGCCTCGCTTGAGGCTTTTCTACAGGAAGACGCGCCGGTACTCGATCCTTCAGCTATAAGCTTAACTTTTTGAAAGAACTTCCTTACGTCATTCCTGCTCCAGCACATCTCGATCTCCACTCGCTCGCGTTATTCCTGCTCGCGTTTTTTGCAACTGAAAAAGCGCCTCTCTATCACTCGATAGTGATCTTGCACAGATCAACTAGGAACCGTCAGCAGCCTCCTTCTAAAAGCGGCGTTCTTGAATGCAGTGCGCAAGGAGTGAGATATTTGCTTTCAAAGTCTCTCGGCGCTATCAGTTTCGGGGATAGGTTGAGTGAGCTGCTTAGAGAGTTAAGCGGAGAAGGTTTCGGCAGTCTATTGTGATTGCAGCTTTTTGACGTAATGGCTCGCTAACGAAACTTCTTGCGACATGCGTAAGCAATAGCTATTGCTGCACAAACTGAAGGACATATGAATGTTATTCGTATCTTATACGCGTCTTAATACAACAGTTTTGTCGGTTTAAATCTCTTATATCAATCGCATGCGATATCATTTGCTAAAGTTTGTTCTGCTGGCCATAAAACATAAGTCCGATATATATATTTTTTCTGGTTTGGCGTTTTAAACGCATTAAAATTCATTTAGATTTTTCACCTTTTATCTTTGTATGCACAATGAATAAAATTAAAATAATCCATGAACAGTGCTGGGTGCTGATAATTTTTCCACTTTTCTGCTATTTTTTATTCTCCTTGCATTTTGTCGTTTTGCCTTCATTTGAATAACTGAATTTTTAAGTGGCATACTGCCAACTGGCTGGAATGATAGACTGACTGAGTGACTGAGTGACTGACTGGCTGACTTACTGACTGACTCAGGTGGGTCAGCTGGCATTTATCTGCGCTAAATAAGGCGTGGCCGGAATGTGAGCTGACTTTTAATTAAATTTAATTACAAATGCCAACAAAAAGCGACTTTGATGAAGTTCAAGCTGCTAAATTTGCATTTCTATTTCAGCGAGTGCTATTAAAATGACTTTCCTTTGAACTTTTTACGAAATCATATGTCACCAGCGAGAGTACAAACCGTTATTTTATCAGAAATTGTATGTTATTAAAAGGCAGCAAGCTCTTTATAAATGGATAATCAGCTATAAATAAACATATAAACTTTACGCTTGCAGCTTGTGGCTTGTTTTAATACGTTAATTTATCACACAGTCATTGAGGACTCAAATCTAAGTGGCAGCAAGTAGCAAGTAAGCTTTTGCATTTCAATGACAGCATTCGGAAAGTATTGCTGCATATATGTACACCCCTGTACACGCATATATGTACACTAGAGAGGAGCAACCCTAGTGCATGTGTCGCACTCAAGTCACGTTTGTAACTGAGAAACGCTTCAACAAATGTTAAGCTCAAGATTTATCGAGCTACTTAAGTTGCCGTTGATAATGTTGTTTTTATACCGAACCCCAACAACCGTTAGGTACACAAACATGGCGACCGCCATGTCTTTGACAAAGTTTAAATGCTGTCATAACAGTTATCGTTAGTAATATATTTTATAAAAAAAGGCATAATGTAAGGTGATTAACTTTACTTTTAAGCATACTCGACACTTGTTCAAGTGCAGTGCGATTTTAACGCCTTAGCAAAACTGCTTTGCTTTATGATCATAAATAAAACATAAAACGTGTGCAGTAAATACGTTTTTATATAGCTGCCAAACTCAAGCAGGTTGCAACGCTCGACATATTTATACGGAAAAAGCGTACTTTAGTATATAACGTAAAATGTACAGCTCATAAATAACGCATTCGGGTTCAGGCAAAAGGTTGCCATAAACAGTTGCTGCGTGCAACACATATCAAAAAGTATCTCAAGTCAGTCAGAGATACTTAATCTAAAGTAACCACACCACTGAAATGGGCAACGCATGTTGATATGCTCATATAAATTTATAACGCATTTGATATGCAAATAACCAAAGGTTAATGCTGGGCTATCTAAAACGTTGTGCACCACTTGGCATATGCGCAATGTCTGTCATATGACTACAAATGCTGCTGCAGAAAATTTTTACATGCAATTGAATTGTTTTAAACTGTCAAGATATGTAGAAAAACGTTTTTAGCCCCAAGTAATTTTTGTATTGTCAAAAATTGTAACGAATTTTGAGGCTCGTTGTGGATAAACACTGGAACTTCACTCCCTTTCTCTGTACCTGCCCCAGGCAACTTGGCTGCATTGGAATATCATAAAAATTGAAACACGTTCCACGGTCCACCACTTTGCACCCGACTCACAGCAGCTGCTTGACGGACCATAAGCTGCAGCTGAATTGCCTCTTCATGTGTCCTGTGTCCGTGTCTGGGATCTGCCGCTGACTCTGAATTTGAATGGCAGTTGACTCTGAGTGTGTGTGTGTGTGTGTTTGTGTGTGAGTGTCGCATTTTGTTGTCTCTTTTGGGCTGCTGCTTTGCATACAAATAACGGTAATCTTTTGCTCTACGTCAATTTGCCCATTCTGTTTTGTTCCAATTCGCTGATGTTGCGCTTTTGAACTTTACACGTGGTCCTTGGCCTGTTCTGACATGTATGAACGGCCAACGACAGAGTGAGAGAGTGGGAGAGTTGGGAAGGGGTTACTTTCAAAGCCATTTTGAAAATTTATTGTTTTACGTGCGAATAATTTTGGACATTTTGTTAGTTGCAATGCAATTTGATTGGCTTGAAACAAAGGGTTAAATAAATGTTGCATATTATGACATTGGCAAAATGCCAAAAGGTAAATCTATTCAACTAAACTGGAAGCTTAAATGGAGATGCATAAGTAATTGCACATAAACAAAATACAATACACATATAATTAAAGCAGAAGGTCTTAATTAGCACCGAAGAACTTAGCGGTTAGTCTAAAACTGCTAATAATTTTAGCATACTAGAGTATGTTTTAAGTACATCTGTTATATTCACAGATAAGTATAAAAAAAATCATCTTCATTCTATCGAAATATTGTAAAAATATCCTATATTCTAAGAAAATTTGCTTCTAATTTCTGCCAAACTTGATAAAGATAGAAGTTCCAAAAGTATTTGTTGTAACTAAAATGTGTACTTAAGGACACAAACAAACAAAATCAATTAAAAAGGCAAAAGTAATAAGTCGACTGTAAAATACACTGTAACTTTGACAAGGTATTTAAATTAATTTAAATGAAAAGTTTTAACAATGGTAACAGTTCAAAGAAGCTCGGATTTCTTCTCGGAACTTGCTTGATCGTTTACAAGATTTTTAATAAGAACACGTATACGACATGTTTTATATGATTATGAAATATCCTTAAAATCGCTGTCGCTTAGCGTGATGCTCACCTTCACAGCAAGAACATTCAAACGCGAGACGCTCATCTACACAACACACTCACAACTGCACAGCATTTGACACAACTACATATACATGCATTCAAAACATGTGCCAAGCCCGATGGTATCTGCCGAAACATTTTCCCAACCAAATATGTGTATGTATGATATTCAACTGCTGTTCGCGTTGTTTTTGGTATAAGCGGGCTTGTCACTAAGTTGGCTTTTGTTGGTTTTCCTTGCTTTTTGTGAACCATGTCTTGCTCTTCTTCCTAATTTGGATGCTTTGGTTTCATAATTCGCCATCATTCTTCATATTCACATGTCAAAGTGTAAGGGTGACACAAGAGTATACCAAATGCTATGTGAAATTTTACAGTGAAACAATGAATACGTTTCCATTCCTTACATTGATGATTGAGCTCAGTTTAAAAGAGGTCAACGTTTGTAAGTGAAGCGCCATATCGGAAAGACCAACTACTTCACAAAATTACACCAAATATGCAGGTTCAATATCGACAAACATTACAGAAATAACACCATCAAGTGAAGGCATTCATCAAATCAAAGAATCAATGAAATTATAAAGCGCTTTTACTTGCTTCTCTTGCAATATTCTCCCGTGGGATCTGCTGAATTTGAAGAAAACTTCAACAAGATGCCTATGGTTCTTGGTGATAACTTTAATGTCAACTTTGCTGTAGATTATGCCGGATCATGCATTAAATTTAATGTGAAAACAAGTCAAAATCTTGCAACAATCCGCTCCAAAACCACAATCTATGCATTGGCCATAGGCCAATCATTGAGGTCAAATTTGTTGCATAGTGTTATTAGACCTATTGGTTCGAGTTGTCGATCCTTACCAAATTTGTCTTTCATTTTGTTTTCTTTGTGAACTCTCAACAATTGTGTTTCATATTTTCTACTACCTAACATTTAGTTACTTTGTTTAAGAGGCACTTCTTCTTTAACTTTTTATTGGCAAGGGACGTATACGTGACATTATAAAGAAAACAAAGACAACCGACTAATATCACTGCAGTGAAACAAAGCTAAAATATGTCAAACGAAAAAGGAAATCATAATCGTGAAATTATAACAAACAGATTTTGTTTTCCTTTCATTTAATATTCCCATTGGTCAGCATTTCTGGTTGTTTTTCTACGTTTTGTATTCTGTATTGTGTTTGCGTGATGCGTCATTTGCGTCAACTGTTTGCCCCAGAGTCGCATTTGTGTTGCAAAGTTTTTTGTCTGAGACACATTTATGTGGGCCTGAATTCGCCAGAGATTATGCCAAATGCTTTTTGTTTGAATGTTTTCATAAAGAAATCATAATGTAAGTGGACTTTTGCAAACTTTTAGTAAGTTATTATTAAATTTCAAATATGAAGGCAGCCGTCGTTTTTGCATGTATCGGCTTGATATATACAATGCTGACATTACAATTGGCGATTTAAATTTATAACTATTATAATTTTCTAGATTAACAAAATATGTAGCCTATAACTCGCATATCGAACATTTTTGTATTTTTATGTCCAATAGTTACATTTCTTTATAAATATTCTCTTAATTACAGGAAGCAATGCTGGTGCTGAGTACCTATTCCGATAACGAGGTATCGAAATATCGACAGTACATTTTGTACTACAGTGAAAACTGCAGTACCTGCTGTACAAAGTAACTAACGATTTGAACAAGAAACTTCAATACATTGTACACAAATAACATTAAGAATGCTATTAATTCGTATGTATCAAATGTATCAAACGAATTGTCTCAAATCAACCAAAACACACAGAGCACTGAAAATTTGGACACCCATTCTTCACTGGACAAAAGTCTTCGGCTGCCATCTTTTCATTTCATATTTAATTGGGGGAAGCTTAAATATGCCGCTCATACGTTGTGGTATAAAACCCGATATAGATAAACTACTTTCCGAACTTTAAAGGCAAAATGCTTAATCTTTTATGTGATCGGCGAACTAACTAAATAGTTTAGTCCAGCAGTCCCAAATTTCCTACTGGGATGATTAGTAAGTCACATTCCAGTACCTATTCTAGCTAAGTGTGTGTTTGTCTCCCTGACACTTGCACTAAATGCGCTTAGAAAATGGTTGCAGTTGCCAGCAGAAGCTGCTGCAGTCCAGCACTTGTCGGCCTACGATCAGTGTACGAGAAGCATTGATTGAACGCGGTCAAGGCCGCATAGTGTGAGGCGTTTAAGTAGCAAATACTACCAAACTATCTGCACTCATTTGGTTTGCGGTTTTAATACCAATGAGCAGAGCCCTAAAAAATACTTGGTTAACATAGACCATTTATATAATAAGGCAATATAGCTCAAACTGGTTAAAGTTGTAGTTCAAATACGATTTAAACGAATTAAACAGGCGAAAAACCTCACCACAGTTACAGAATAATTGCTTGGCAGCTAACAAGTACATATAGTACTTTTATTTTCGACACCATTTAATCGAGTGCCATTTTGATTGAATTTAGAGTGGATTACAATAATTCACTTGTCGGCAGTCCTTTGGTCTTGGATTGGAGTTCCAAGCGTATGCTGAATTAGTGCGCTTTGTGTCATTAGGTTGCGATTCACTTCGCAGCCATTTGAAGCAATCACGAACACAGCACTCAGCAGCTCACTCAGCAGGCCAAAAGCGTTTTTCAATTTGAACATTTTACGAAATCGAGTTCTGCTCTTAACCCTTTTTTGTTGGGTCTTTGCGTTTGTGGGCTTATCAAATGGCTGGAACTGTTTGCGTTATTTTATGCACAAAGGGCAACTGTTTGGCAAAAAACTTTTAAGCCCTAAACGGGCAGACTTGTGGCTGCTGAAAGCGCTTACCCAAATATTTCAGTGACAACAACACTTCCGGTTTTCCCACGCCAGCCGCAGGCTACCGTCTGACGTCCCTTCTTCCTGCAACTCGGTATGCTGAAAAAAAGGGGAGGGTGCAGAAAAAGTATGCAAATGTGGCGCTTAAAAAAACATTTAAAGTGGGTAAAAAATGTGTGTTTTTTTGTGGGTTGACAAGCTGCAGATGACTCTATTTGCAAGAGAATTGTGCTGGAATTTGTGTTGTGTTAATATATGTAGAATGTAGATAGTTGGTTGACTCGTCGTGTATTTAGTGCTACAAAGTAGGAATCTATTAATCATTTCTTATGCATATTCTAAAGTTTATTAAATTTTATGCTTGTGGCAGCTCATACTTTAAAGTGGACATAGAAGAGTGTTTTTTATAGGTAAGATTAGTAAAGAGTGGAAAGACAGCTCTTTAACTTATGAAGGAAACCCGTGACGAATGCCTGTGGGATATTAAGGAAGGCAGCTGAATAATATTATTTGTTCTCAAAAGCGAGAAAAATTAGTTTGCACAACTCTGATTCATTGTTCTTGAGTACCGTGTGACCTTCTAAGGCCAAATTTGTGTTCCGGGATTGATTCTTAGCCGTCCTGTAAAGAATGTTAAAGAATAAAGTATAGAGAGAATGGCTAGCGTTAAGAAGACCTTTCATTCATCATCTGAACACAATTCCATTGGGAAGAAAAGTGGTTCAAACTCATGATGCCTTTGCAGATTGCTGCAAGCTTCGATTCCTCTTTGGATAGCATAACTGTTCAATTGTGCCCATCTGGGGTTGATTTTTAACAGTATTTTTAAAAGCCAGTAAACAATTTCGATTACAATTAATGTCTTGCTTTTTTTTCGAAAAGAAACATGAACTGACGTTACAAAATTTAAGCTTGTATCAAAGGGCAATATGCATTTACCAATAGAAATTTACTTACATATCATGAATACAAGAACAAACATATGAATTTTCTTGTTAGCTTATATTAAGGTATTCATTTTCATAGTCTAGCTTAATAAGAGAACGTGTCTTCGTCAGTTTTCCTATTGATTGATTGATGAGCGATTGGAATGCCGCAGGTGCATGTATCGTAGAAGCAACTGGCTTCAACAGTTATGATGAATTACTTTGACGAAATAACTCACCTGGCTACAGCCAAAAATTGTTGGAGCTATCAAATACGCCACTTAACTTTATTATCATATCAAATTTATTTACAAAGCTGCCAGTAAGCAAATGATTGCAAATAATTCTCAGGTCTGATATACTCATAAGAGTGCATCTACACTGTAAGTTTGTGATTTTGACTTTAATTTCACACTTCCATCGCAAAGATTTTTTAAGGAATTTCATTTTATGCAAGTGCAAGACTTCGCAGGTAAAATATGAATCCGCAGGTAAATAACACCGAAAGGGAATGTAGCCATCGTTGAACCCTGCCAAAGGACATATCATTAATGAAAATTAAATGCAGACAATCGAGACGACACGGCTATACGACACACCCTGGGATACCCTATAAATCACATTTTTGTTTCGATGCACTGAAAAGGCCGCGAACGCCGTCAGACGGACTGCTTTACTCTATTGCAGTAAAGTGTACTCATTTAGCCTACGTTCCTGGCACATTTTGGCCTGATTAAAACTATCTCTTTGTTGTGAAAGATTTCATGACACCAGGCACAGGACAATACAACAACTTCCTTTGAACCGAACAATTTGCCTTGCACCGCCTGTATAGTGTCAAACATAGATAAGAATATTAAATTATCTACCCGTTTATTAATAGTAAATATGAAAGCATTTTAGGCAATACATTATTATGACTTAATAAGTTCATGCGAGAGGCATAATAAGCCAAAAAAACACAGGTCAACATGGTTTAGTTGTTGGAAAGCTAAGGGTAATTTCCGAAGTAATTTGCTTCGTAGAAACCGAATCCGGAGAATTGGCTTATCACGTCAGGATTTTGAGATTATGTACCCGAATATGCAATTTTTATTTTGAGCCGATAGAACAATCGGTGTGGAACAGGGTTAAAACTTCTGACCGCCATTAACCGCGTAAACCGCGGACAAGCCTATATCAATGCCCATGGAAACTATTGTCTGCTGCGCCTTCTTCCACTTGTTATCCAATGATTGATACATCTCATTCATCACGGTTTTGTTACTTGCTAGGAAAGAAATATCGTCAGTATAATAAAGGTGGCTTAGTCTCTCAAAAGGTCCGTCTATTACCAGTAAAAAGAGAGAATATCGTCTTGTGCCTCTCCCTGTCGCTCTTCGAAGGAGTCGGGAAACTGTCGATTATGTAGAATGAAACTTCTTGCGGCGTGATAGTTCTTCTTCTGGTAGTCCCTCTCCTTTTTAAATATTTCCAAAACCATTTGCGTTTTACTTATTCAAAGGTCTTCTAAAACTCTGCATGCGAGGACATAAACTCGATTGACCATTCAAGAGTTATATGCAAGGTGTTGATGTGATCGACACAAGACCAACCAAAGACCGCTTGATACCTCTTGATATAATTTCGATTCAGTCCTTTATTCGTTCAAGATTGATAGTTACGATAATTTTTGGGAAAACAACCAAAACGTTAATACCACAGCATGATATTGCAGTTCTATAGGTTTTCATTCTTATCTTAACAATAACAGATATAGGACGTTTTCACCTCGATTAGGCAGTTTGGTACAATAATGGCAATGAGTCCCTTATTTTATATACCTTTCTATCACTGTGGTATAGGTTCTAGATTAACGTTGGTAATTTTAGGAAACATTGAAGACGAAGCAATTTGCAGTGGCACAAGAACAACTTTTATCTGGATGCCCACTCTGCAAATGTTGCTCAAAAGATAGAAGAGACTTAAATCCCGGCAGGTTCTGGCACAATCAACTTAAGTTCTTGCCTCCAAAGGTACTATAGAAAACGATAAGTCTCGGAGCGGATATTCGTAAACTTAAAAGTGCATAAGAAATAAGCAGGAGTCATGGGTGATGACGCAGTCTTATTAAAAAATCCATGGATTGTTTGAGCGGAAAGTACTCTGTAAAATCGTTGGGCCTTTTTGAGCTCTACGACGGCATTGACATAGTTAAGCGAATTAAAATCCTGTGGATCCGCTGTCTGGGTCATGTTGTTCGTATGGATGAAGGAGCTACTGCAAGAAAGGTCTTTAATGTGGTGGTCGAAGGGAGGCGACGAAAGGGCAGACCATGCCTCCGCTGGAAAGTCTAGGTAGTGAGCATTCTAGCTACCTTTGGTATCACCGATTGGAGGAATGGCGCGCAAGACAGAGGAGCCTGAAGGAGTGCTCTTTAAACCTATTCCCGTAAACCTCTGTTACCGTAAACTGGTAATGGAAGGATAAAAATTGCTACCGCTGCACAAGCAGAACGCGAATATCGCTCCACTTATATAGGCATCAAAAGCCACTGTTGTACTATCCTTCACCAATCCCTTGGTAAATAGAGTTCTAATAACAATTGTTGCAATAATATTCGTCAGTCTTTTCTCAGATTTTGAGATCCTAAGCAAATCTTGACATATTGAATAAATAGCAATCGCTCGTGGGTGGCAACTGATTCTTTTTATGGGAAAAATGTCAACTTATTTCAAACACAAGAAAACCAGTTAAAGTCAGAATATATATTAAACTTTTTGTTGCTTCAAGTCCAGCGTTGCTTAAATATTTAAACAAAAAGTCTGAATAGTTTGCTAAAGATTATTTTGAAGCCAACTAAAACGGAGTGTATTATTGAATGCCATGAGCAGTAAGACAATCTGGACAAATCAGTGCAAAAAACTTGTTCATGAAGAGCGACAGCAAGGAAAAACGAAACAATTTTGTGTACTGAATAAAAAATGCAAGTATTCCGGCAGTTGAGTAAAGTGCAGAGCTTTCATCGATTATAAATCAAAACTTTCAGTTTTCTTTAGTTTTTCCGCCTGCCATTGCTGGCTGTAACGAAGCTTCCGGCTCAGTTTTCGCCGTTGGCCAGACGCTCAATCAAATAAAAAACTGTCTATACCGGCAAAACTTTTGTACTTTTTATTTTTTATTTTTATTTATCCTGACAACGACAGAAGATAAGCAAGGAAACTTGAAAAAGAATAACAACAATTGATCGATTTTTATTTCTATTTTGCATATAATGCGTATTAATGATGTTGATACTGGAAAACGAAACTTTTTTGTCGCTTGTTTATGGAATGTTTGTTTCGTACGAAAAACATTGACTACATTTATTTTAAATTAAATGTTTAATTTAATTTGAATGTGTGTATATTTGTGGCCTCTAATGCTTTGCACAACGGTTTTTCATATTTTATGACTGTGGCAACGTTTTTTTTAGCTGGTGCAAGTTTTGATAAAACTGATAAAAAAAAAACCTAACTGGCAGCTGGCCAACATCCACTAAATCAGATAGTAAAATAAATACTGTAATAAATTGCAGTTTTAAAAGTTAAATAAGATATTTTATGGCTTAAAGGCTTTTAGTGTTGAAAATAAATAAAATAAACAAATAGTTTTCAGGGCTAAAAAATTGTTTAATACCAATGTAAAAACAATATGACAATCTGTTACAAATTAAAAGTATTAAAATCAAGACGATGTGAAAATATACTATACTTAGGGGGTGGACAAGCTCGTTTGCCGTCACAAACGTATGGTGTGACGATCGAATCGCTTTTCATTAAGGAGTTTGCAATGTTGCTGTCCTATATCCTTCTCCCATTAGAAGTTGCACGACAATTGCTAGACGAAACTTGAACTTCGTTCCCTTAAAGAAGGGTATTAATTGAGTGCTAGATGCAGCCAGCAAATTTCTCGCATACTTCGATCAAAATAATCGAACGAGGGTCAAAATTATAGTGCAACAGTTAGAGTTCGACTGTTCAGGTCTGTTTTTGGATGGCAACGGTGTAAAACAAACTCATACATGCCGTGATTGTAGCACAGCAATGAGTTTGAGACCGTATTAGCAAAAACGATCAGTAGATGGCGCCACACTATGCCAAGTCATGATCCAAACCTAAGAGATCACATATTGCGCGGAATGAAAGACGTGACGACTCTGATTCATATTTTATACAGGCGGAGCTCAAATTTTTCGATAATTTGAAATGAAATGAAAATGGTTTTATTTTTTTTTAAATCACCACGGAATCGATCAACTTTTTAAAATAATAATGTTATTGTATTGTATAAAGATCTATTGTGCCTCCTACTGAACTTACAAATACCCTGTCAGTCCAATCTCTGAGATTAACCTAATTACCTGGAATGGCCCCGATCTGGCTACTTCGATCATCGAAATTCTGTATATGCTATGAGGGACATCGTTCTTTGTTAAGTTCACAGAACCTGCAGGTACTGTAGCTGCTTATGCCCAGCTTGTTCAAGTGTCCCTTCATCCTACAGTGTTCAGTAGGCACAACTGTCAGAATTGTAATGGAATTTTTTCCTAGTTGAGATATTTTCTTGAACCTAATTAATCTTAATCGTCTCTCTTCTCTTAGTAGCTCGGGCCCTATCAGGGGGCACGCAGCACGGCTTCTTGCTAAACTGTCCGCAAGTTCATTTACGGGAATGTTGGTGTGGCCAGGCGGGGTGATAGTTTGTTTCGGCCACCTAGAAGCCACCAATTTGTCCCGAGTTTCTATGCTTGGCATTAGTCAGATAGTTAGGCCGTCATATGGTGTGCCTTTCCATAGGATGCACCTCCTCAAACTTTGTCCAGACTCATTTGTTGCTTATGATGGTGTTGAAGTAAAACTCAGTAGCCATTTCGTCCCTGGATTGTGCGAGCAATGGCAGCGTCCTTCGCATTTTGTCAGCGTCATAGGTCTTGATTAGATGGCCCTACCATCTCCTTCCGCTAACATCCTTAACAAATTTGCTTTCATTTGGAACTCTAGAACTACATGAAGTGGTGTTAGATCTCTTTAAGCCTCTAGGGAAACCACCCATCGTAGCTTACATTATCGTGATGAAGGATGATCAGTTTTTGGTGGTTTGTTTGTTTGAAACTTTTGGAAAAAAAATTGTCACATGCCGTTCAAAATTGACCGTCTTACGTGTTTCTAATGGTGTCGTATGTAAATTTACGGTTTTTGAGAAGAAACCAGCGACCATTTGCTTTGAAGTGCTTTATCCGCGAACAACTATTGTTGGATTTGGTTCGTCTTCAAAACCCATACACTCGATTGCTGTTAAGTTTCGGGCTCAAACGCATTGTGTTTTTTTTTCAACAACAATCCAAACGAGCTTTCTTCTTCCCATGCGAAGAAATCTTCTTGACTGCCAAATGTTAATGCAAAATTGAATGTATACGGGTAAAATTAATGCACTGGGATGTCTTAATCTCTTAGTATGTCACATCGAAGGTTTCTGGCGACAGTTTTTGGACGACCTTCAAAAAATTCGTCGGGGAGCTAACAGCAGAAACAGAAACAGAAAACATCGCGTGATTCGGAGTGAAAAGGCCCTTTAGAATTATGTGTTTTAAATTGTTGTAACACTGCCTTCTCTCTCTCTTTCTCTCTCTCTCTCTCTCTCTCTCTCACTCTCTCTCTCTCTCTCCCTGTCTCGCTGTCTTTCGCTCATTCTCTGATACAACTTAATTGTCATTTGTGTTATGTTATATGAGTGTCATTTTGTCAATTTGTGGCAAAGATCTTTGCCCTGTCACTCAAGCGGCTCTCAATAGACATATAAGTTTATATGTGTGAAAGTGTGTGTTTGTGTGTGTGGCATCAAATGTGTGGCACATTTCTCAATTTGTTGCGCCTAATTATGTGCTCGGAATGATAATGCGTGACGTTCACTTTTCCCCATTATGTGCCTTCTAGTGTGTATATCTATTTCTGGTTTAAGTTCATTTCTCTATCATTAAGAGCACGTTCAAAGTTAATTAGTAAGTCTTAAGTCGAATCACAGCTACGTAAAGGCATATACATATATGGTAGTACGTGTGTGTGTGTATGTAAGCATATAGAAATTCAATTGAATATTCAGGGTATTTAAAGTGCTTAGTTACAAACATAAATAGCATGACAAGCAAATTAAACATTTAGCATATTGCTTTGTTATTTGTTAAGCTTAAATTTAATTTGAACAACAATGAAATGTAATTTTAAGCTAATTAAAGATAACAAAGTTGCTCTAGTTATTGAACAGAATTGTGTTGGCCCAGCATCATGTTGTGTCACAGTAATCTTTACTTTTAGTATTCAACAGAAACAAACCTTAGCAAATTAAATTGCAAGAGGCTTTATTTTCTTTTTCGATATATAAATCTTTTCCCAGAATATTTGATTGCTCCTTTGTTCAGTCGAGTTCCGAAGAATGGCAAAGCACATCTAACTAAAACATTGTATATAAGTCGACAAGCAAGGCTAATGAGATGACGCACCGACTTCGATCATATTTTAAAAAAAATGCATACCAGAACAAATACTAAATTTGTCGATAACTTTTAGTACCGGTCCAAAAGTTCTTAAGTGAGGCTGGAAGTACATATTGTGACGCTTCCAAAGAGAAAACCCAAACGGATGATAAGCAGGCACTTATAATTGTGTTCCCTTCAGTATAACCAACTAGTCAGTTGCGTCAGTCCATACTATCGTACTTTCTATACACAGTCACTGCTGCGAACTCACGTATTTTACACGGCAATTGCCTAGCCATGTGTCCTTCCAATTCAGCTATTGCAGCACTCGATTTTCCATTTCGCACCTCTTGCCATCATGTCAATGCACACTATATAACACTATAGTTAGTCCTTTTCAGTCATTTCAGAGAGTAAACAGCATTCGGTGGACCTGGGTTTTGGTTGGACAGGTTGAAGCTCTCCTATCCCTGTCTGTACTTTTGCCAAGATGTTAGGGCAGTAAGCTAATGGAGCGCCGCGAAGCCTGCCAGGACTTTAACACTGTTGTGCGAAGGGTTTGGGCGCCACCACGTAAAACCCCCGTCCAAATCGAAGATGGTATAAGCTGCCCGGTGAAGTGCTCTACATTAGGCCATAATAAGGGTATCGGGTTGTTATGGCCAGTCAAAAAGAAGAAGAGCAACATTTGCCTTATCGCTTCGTTCCTCTTGCCAACAAATCAATGCATACGAAATGGATAGAATCGCTACAGCGTTGAAATTCTCGAAAAGAGCGGGAAGCTTAACCAGCACTCGACTTTCCTTAACTCTATTCTACCAACTATCGTTCGACTGTCTCCAAAAGGGAAATCAAAATTGATTGATTAGCCTTATTAAGAAGTAGGCTCGAAATGTTTCTAGTACTTTCCTGTATCCTACATAAACTTTCAACAGATCACTGGTATAGCTAAATAGTAGTCAATGGGTAGTACCTTCGGGTATGCAAGCTTTACCAGGAGTCAATCTGGTAGTCAGAAAGCCAGCAGAACTTTTTCTTTACAAGATTAGCTCTGTGCTCAAGTTATTAGATGCGGCTGCTCGGGAAGTTTCGTGGTAGCTGTGGCTTATACTCAAAGCGATATTGCACCTTAACAACCAAGTGCTAGGACCTAAAGAACAGCGGAGGAATGGGTTGTACTCGTGCCAAACCAAATTAGCTTACTGCCCCCAAAAAGACTAGTCTTGGACTTTATATTAAGGGCCAATTGACACTTTCCGAACTGAAGAGTTTTGCGCTCTCTATTGCTGGCTCTATATATAGTATTATGCAAATTCTTTTTGCATTTTGGTGGTGAATGAAATTGAAACCTTTACTCAGCGGTCCGCTCGAACCGTTCGATAAACGTGAATCCAAGCAAAACTGAAGCTTCGAACCGCGAACCAAACCTCTTAAAGAAATTACTAAGATTTGCAGTTCTAGTTTATACCCAACATGCAAAGAGTCTGTCGGGATGTAGCTCATTTGCTAATATGGAATATACTCATTTTTTTTTTACTATTTATCTTCTTTAATTATCCCAGCTGTCTCTGATGATTACCCAACTGTGCTTTTGTCCTTGTCTTTGTTGTTGTTCTTGCTGGCGCTGCTACTGCTGCTGTCCTGTCAATATCGACCACAGCTGTCACTTTTGAAAAGTTGGCAACGCTGCGTTGCCATTTAGCGCATTATTCGCTCTATATAAAATTTAATTAAGACGCTAAAGTTTATCATGCTCTTGGCGTATGCAGCGGGGGCATTCCCTTGGCGTTATGGCAGCTACCTAGTTTTAGCTTTCGCGAAAACTTTTTGGAAAGAAACTCCACTGCATAGTATACAGAATTACTTGCACTGCTGAGCGCACTTTGCGGGTTCGCTGTGTTAATTATGCGGCGCTTAGTTTCCGTACCCGTTGCACCGCCACACCCTGTTTCCGCAACTGTTGTTGTTATTTTTCCGGGTAACCGCAAAAGTTTTATTGCACATTTGCCGCTGCGCTCAAACAAAAACCCAAAACAATTTAATTGTTACAGTCAAAATGCAGAGGGGTCTCACCCTACATACTCTCAGCTGTAAACATAGTTGCTTTAAAGACAATACTGGTTAACTCAACTAACGGCTATTGATGGCAATCGTCAATCCTGCCGTATCGGTAAACACCATCAAGCGTTCCGGCAAACGATTGTCTATGGCAGTCGATTTTCCTGAGCTGTGCAACAAAAAGCGTCGCCGAAATTTCCTTGTCGTGCTTGTGCTTGTCGTACTTTTGCCCTTGTTTATGAGTTTTTCCAACTAAATGAGCATGTCCTGGCACCAGCTGTTGGTCCGGTGGCAACGCCAACAAAACATTTAGTGCCTTCTCTTTCTTGTTTTTGGCTTTTTCTCTATTGACTGTTCGTATTATGGGTCACTAATGAGCAACGACATTAAATAAAATGCCGGCCAATTGTCGTTTGCGCTTATCGACACAAGTTCAACAGCCCCGAACAACAGGGGCCAACTTTTGATCTATATGGAGCAGTGACATATACAGCTTTTCGAGATGTTGAGGGGGCCTATGGCTTAGCATTACCGTCATAAATTTTACTTCGTTATGTAAAATTTTATATTATGGAAAATATTTTGGTAGTAAATTGGGAAATGACATTAACATTAATAGATAGACATTTTGGCGTAGAGTTGCAAAGAAAGAATTTCCTGAAATTAAGGATTCTTATGTTGGGAAACCAAGAAAAAGTAAACAAGTGTATTTCCCATAAGAACTCAAATCGAACACTTCACTATGCTGCTGTTCTGCGTAGAAAGAATGGCGGGTAAAGAGAAGAGAATTGTATTCAATGGCATGATGTGCAGAGGAAAAAGAACAATTTGCTAATGATTGTGCGATAGTGTTTTTTTATGTTTGTGGTTTGGTGGCGGCCAGCCATCCCACCAACTTGTATCCCAAAAAAGAGTATCAAAAGGACCTTATCAAACTGAAGTTTGTCGCCCTTCAATGACAAACGTTTAACATATAGTTGTAGCGAGCCTAGAAGCTGAATGAGGTTTCGAAATTGTAATACCTTAAGGTATGAAACTCAACCAGGAGTCTAAACTGGTGCAACGAGTAGTCAGTAAAGCCCGCATAGCCGTTCCTTTGTAGGATCGACTTTAATGGTTATGGTTTAGACCCATTGGTTCCTAACCAACCGGATGCCGGGACCCAAAAACTGGCAGAGCTTTGGATAGACTTCCGTCCATGCCAAGGTTAAAGTTACATTGCCCAACTCATCTTCTTCATTTGGTAATCATAGAAATAAGAAATCGATATAGTAAAAAACATTTGCCATATGGGTCAATTTATTTAATACAGGGCACCATATGACATCCGAGTTGAAAAAACCATCCAATATATTCCATGGAATCGTTGATTGACGAAATATATCAATCCGTGTCTTATATTCTTGAATATTCGAACACCGAGCGATTAAGCCACTGAACACTTACAAGGAGAGGTGGTATTTCATAATTTCCGTGGGCTAAAATTCTTAGCATTGACTCAGGTAAAGATTGGACTATGTCCTTCAATGTGGAAGACCATAATCGATAGCAACAATAAAATTTTGTCAAATCAGGTTAATATCCTCCTTTGTTTTCCACAAGCATTACTTCGTGTTTTATAGTTAAATTTTCTGATTTCACCCTTCCCCCACTTGACTACAAGCTGCCCCAAAAATTCCACTACAAGAAGATTTGGATACATGTGAGCTAGAGGTACAAAATTTGGTGTGAAGACTCGTGTGAGCCTAATCATAAAAACAAAGCTTTACCTTAATTATTTATACTGGATACTATCGTGTTCCTTTCACTTCTCTTTCATCTCGTATGGTTGATTTACTATTTATAGGCCACATGGGTAAAGGGTAAGCCACTATCTGCATCAAATTTTTAGTTTTATCAAAAGTAAATAGCTGAAAGATAAGCAAACTTAGACACAATAGTACTTCCTCCAACAGTATTTACCATATTTGCGTTCAGGACGACTAGCTCCCCTCCTGACTACGCCACTGATAGAGAGCGCCTGTGCACGGACCTTGTAATGTGCTTGCTCTCCCCTCCTGGTAATTGATTTGAAACATGTACGCGGCGTGGTTGTAGATGCGGTTTTGGTACTTTATGTGGCGAGCTATTTCAGAGCCTTGCGGCACTTGCTAATCTTGCAACAAGAGCACTTTGTGCCACTTTCGTTAACATCAAGTAAACTACTAGCTAGCTCTTGACAATGTGTTAGCAAGAAGACAGGCGGAAAGAGTGCCGGACAGACAGATACAGACTGCAAAGACGTTTCAAATTTAAAAATGCCTAAAAGCGTCACTTTGGCGCTGAGCCAAAGCGAAGCTCACAACTTGGTGCAACAATAAAGGCTGTCAGAAACATAGAAAAAGAGTGAACAAAAAAATGGCGGTCGAAGTGAATGGAAAAACTGTGGGAGACAAAAAATGTGTAACAACTTCTGAAAACTTGTTATCTTAATGGATATTTTGTAGGTACTTTGTTTGTGGCTTCAAATTGACTCGGCCGAGTTTTGCTCCAGGCCATACAAAAGTGAAAAACTAAGTATGTACTAATACTTGATGTACTATAGTAAAAAAGTGTTTTCTTGTTGCTTTGTTTGTTGAATACACTTACTTAGAGGTCGGTGTGCAGTTTTTGAAGAAGTAAGTTCGGAGCGCTCTATAATGCTTGGAGTGCTTATGCCATGTTTAGTCAAGGCTGGACTGTATTGAGAGGTGTGATTAACTCACAGCAGCTTTAAGATGATTGGCGTGCTTGTCGCAAAGGTAGCATCGATTCAACGCTTGAATTTAATGCGATCGTTTTTGTAACTCTGTCGCAGGCAAGAATATATCTCGCCGGCCTAGCTAACTATGGATCAGCTACAGAAATTTGTAAGGCAATGTCAACTGAAACACATTGTATTTATTAAGTGTTAAATTAAAAAAAAAAAAAAATTAATAATACTTCAGATTGTTGTACTGTAACAGTTGTACATAAAGTGACTAAAAGCGGAACTGCTTTAGATGATTAGAAGAAGTACATGGTTTTGATGCGACTGTACATGACCAGATGAAAATGCACTTCGACCGTTTGGGCGGAAAGCACTTTAGCACTTTTTTTTAGTCGTTAGCTAAACACTTAAGACACTGTTGAATCATGTTCTTCTTTTTGCTTTAAAGCTGCATTACTGTCAAATGATGTGGTCCTTCTATCTTTATGATACTCAGACCTTGTTAGCGGGCCGGTGATGAGTCTTACGGGCTCTATGTTAAGTTTGCTGCCTTGTTTATCCAAGATATGGGAGGTACTTTTTGCTACATCTTGTCGAAATATTTGATGAAAAGAAAACTAATTGTGGATCACCAGTTTGGCTTTAGAGCCAGCCTTGTAATTTCACCGTGTGGCTAACAACATTTTGGTTACATTTGATAAGAAGTAACAAGCTTTTGACATACTATTTACATTTTACATAGAACTGGACTGCCTTTGCCGTCTGAGTATACGTGTTTTGATTCTGAGAGAATGCTTACAACAGCCAATGTGTAATCTAAAAATCAATGCTTCCAAAAGCATCAAAGTGTTCTTCACATGGAGAAGAGTTTTTTCTCGGATGGGGCTACTGTTAAGCAAAATATCTATGCGAAGTATCTGGGCCTGATGCTTGCTAAGCAATTGAATTTTTAGGTGCCTATAAAGACGATTGCCAGGACATGTCAAAGAATTTTGTAATAAAAGTATAGCAAGTTTAGGCTTCGAAATATAAGGGCAATTTACAAGGTAAATAATTGCTCCTGTTGGCTGCTATAGTTTGTATTTCGAAAGCTCTTTGTACAACTTTGGGCTGCTAATGGTATGTTGCTCGTGACCTGGAGATTGCTTTGGTGAGGGACAAAATTGGTTTTTCCTCCAGTCACTATCGACTGAAATGTCAGCTGAATGGGCTGTCGTGTTCTCTGTCGACTTGTACAAATACCGCTATCTATGGCAGCTCTGCAGTTGGTACAGTCATGTCTTTCTCTGACAGTTTGATTATTGTCTGGTGATCTTGCCTCGGGCTTTGTCGTGGAAGTCTTTTTATGGTATCCTTAGGCTATTTTTAGTAGCTTTTCTTCTTTTGTTTGCTTGTTGTTGTTTTTTGGTTTCTTTTAGTTATGTTAAAAACAAGTTTATAGAATATCTGAATATTGTTTTAGCTGTTGGCATGTTCGATTTTATATTTTGATGTACCACAGCTATAATCCCTTTTGTAAATAGGTGATTTCGATTCGGGACAACAACAACGCGAAACCCTCCGCGCAATTATCAACACAATTTGACAACTCCATTTACTGCTGAGCTGAGTGTTTTTTTCTTTCTAACTATCATAGTAAACACTCTCAATATATTATGGGGAGTACACAACTGTTGTACTTTAACCCAAAACAAAAAAAGAAATCAATTTAATAAAAGGAAATCAATTTTAATGGTCGTTGTCGTCTAATTGCCACAAGTGGATTAGCATAATCTTAATTTGCTTAGTTTTTGTCAGTTTCAGTTTGAATACAAATTTAATTACCAGTTGTGGTGCGATTCTTTGTAATTTTATTCTTTTCGGTTACCCCAAGCAACGCGTGAAGTCAATTTAATTAAACTTTTACCTTTCAATACATTCATTAAATATTTGCGGATTGGTGTCCGTGTCTCCATGAAATCAAGTTGACCATCAATTTCCTTTGTGTTGAGCTAATCGAACGGAATGCGTTGAAATCGTCAATAAAAAACACCCTGAGGTTGCATTTGAGTACATTAATTAGTTTGAACAGAATGTAGAGTGCTACTTGGTTACAAGTTAATGAAAAATTATGAAGATGCACAATTTTTAAGCATTTTAATAAATATTTTGCATCTACAAACAAGTTTTCTATTGAAAGCTACATCTACGGAACTCTATTTAACATTCTAGTGTGAGTTTGCCTAACAACTTTAATAGTGTGTTTACATTGCGGTTGCTAAAGTGAGTTACTAGCTGCTTTAAATAAACTGAATTCATTAAGCAATCACTAATGAACAGCTGTTTTTAGTGTACTTTGAACACAGTTTAACTAGAGCTGAGAACTTCTTCATAACTGGCCATAACAACCCGTTATCGGGTTACGGCCTGATGTAAATACATTCTTTCATTGGAATTGGGGTTTTACTTGGTGGGTCCCAAACCCTACGCACAATCCTTTTAAGGCCTGGGCGGCTCTATTGGTCTCGAAAGAACTGTTAGCCGCCTTATACGACAAGCTTTGACCTGCTGAGGTGGTATTCTAATTCGCCCACCACACGGGGTAGAGCTGAGAACTATGGTCACTTTTTTCTGTTAGAAAAGTCACAAAAGACAAAAGCAACGAGTGTGTGCTACCAGTTTTCATCGTGTTCTGGCAATTTTGAGTTGTGCCACTTTAGTTAAACAGCGAGAATCGCTTGGGACATTCATAAAATCAGCATCCATGGCAGCCGCAATGTGAACATCGTAGTATGCTCGTTTCTATGTGTGACTATTGCTCTGCTCTCTACTTGCATAGCTATTTACTTTCTAATTCAAAAATATCGACAGACATAGCTCAACGTATTGTGATGACAATATGATGTTTCCATTTCGAATACAAAATCTCTACAAACAAGACAAGAACGGCAATGCCATAGCTAATGAGCAGTACCACCAGTGCTGAACTCACTGTATCCATGTCAACCTGTAAACATAGATTGTAATTCAAGTGTTATAAGATATAAGAATTAACTCAACGCACATGCAAGTCTGATGCCTCAATCTTTTTAACACAGGGTGGCTTACGAGAATGCCATATCCCTATATAATACTTCATGATGCCAGTCTCGGTAACACGACGAAAGCTGTTAGAAAGAAAATGAAAACTCTTACAAAGCAGATAGAAAAAAATGCCAAGCTTTCTCTGTCAATATTAGGAACCCACAATACTAAGATCACAAAAGTTTCTCAAAAGATGTCCCTAGTTCCAAACCCTATTAAAGTTGTCTATTTGTTATCTTGTTTGGGACTTTGTCATACATCCAGTTCTCTAACTTGTGTTGTGGAGGCGGTTGAAAAATCCAATAGTTTAAGATACTAAATTTTCAAGCTTTTTGATGTGAAACTTCTGTAGCCGCGAAATGCGAATGGTAAAACCGGCACGTAAGTCATGGATTAGTGTAATTTGGGTGGCCTGATTCGTGTGAACTGATCGGAATCAGTCTGATGTTGTAATTTAAGACAGTATAATGTGCAAAGACTCACTATACAAAACACACTCATACTTTTTTGTGACTATCTTCTTCTTACTGCCTAAAACTGTCACTACTATGAAGCTGAGTGAGCTCCTCACTCAACTCTATTCGCTCTCTTTTAACTCGTATGTCATGATTTCTACATTCATAACGAATATTCAAGCATACTACTATTGACTCATTTTTATCAAAATCCACTTTCCTTATTGCAAACATACCCATAAGAAATGATTTTGCGCATAGGCGAGTTCTTTTGCAGAATTGTGACTGTTTTCTGCGGTGGAATCATGCCGATCTCTGTAAGATCACATATATCTTTTTCGCTAAAAGTTTCGGCTATAATTTTATAAGCAGCAGCGACATCCACATGAAATGCAAAACCTGTAAAGCACAGTTATATAAACTTTCTATGCATATTGAGTAGTCACTTGGAGTTACTTTCGTTTTTGACTTTCATCAAGCCGGTGTCTGGATCGAACCAGTTGGAGCGCTCATCGCTTTGGGCATGTGCTCCCTTTTCATGATCATGCACAATGTCACGATAGGATTGTGTGTTATCGGATGGATTATGTTCCTCAACTTGAGTCTCCTGCCGAAGCGGCACAGTGCTTATTTTCTTGGCATACAGCTCCAGCGCAACGGGATCTTTGGTGTGCTATCAGAGAGATTTGTTTATAAAATATCGAACTAAGTAGAGTTAAGCTTGTTCTACCAAAAAGTAGTCCCGCGTGTAAAGTATATCCTCCATGCCCACCTCCAATGAGCTGCGCACGAGATCTTTTAGTGTCTTTAAGGTCTTGGGGCGTTCCATAAGCAGCGAACCTACAATGCTGGCCGAGTAGAACTGATAGATGGCAAATGAGAATAACAAGCTGGTAATGACTATGCAACGACCTGATATAAAGCTGGTGGAAAACCCCAAGCCCTGCTGGCATATAATGCCCACAAAGAACAGCATTGCGTCTAGGAACAGACCCGTTCGCCTGGGTACACAATGTAGCGCTCTATAAGCATTAACATAATTGTAGATTCGCAGATAGCAACGTCTCAAGATACCGCCTGTGATCGGAAGCGGTTTTGGCATCAGCAAAAGCTCTGTTTTCCTGCTCTTTAGCTTTGGTTGTGGGTCCAGTTGTTGCACACCGCCTTTGGCTTTAATCGGCGCTTCGCCACTATGCGGCACCAAATTCCACTCAAGCACGGTCAGTAGCCAGAGTATTAGCACGCTGAGTGCGCCACAAAACATAATGGCAATCCAGACGCCATTGGAAAAGGGTTGCAAAAACAAAATTCTGTCCTTAGGCACATTATGCGGATGCCGAAAGATAAAGCAGGGTCTGCTAGACCAACTGCGTCCCGCTGCATCTATCCACTTATGCCGTTCCAGCCAATAGAAAATTGGTGAACCACCCAAATCCGTCTCATTACGTATTAGCCCACCAATCATGCCGTCATAGCGTCCATTCTTCAAGTAGCCCCATGATGTAGTAGGCGTCAATACAAATGTCCAGTTGTACATATCACGCACAGCCATTAGCAGGTTGAAGTTAAAACGATTCATGGTGTCAATGTGTGGAGACACCGGGTGTGTCAAGTAGTGCAGCAAGTCGCCTGTAATATTCTTGTTGGTTACCTGCAACAAGCACAGCCACTTAGTCATTACACGGCCGCTCCGATGCGAATCTACTTACCACCACCATGGTGCGTAGCCGTGCATGATGCATGTTACGACGCCGCAACACCGTCGATGTGGTGAGAAACCAATGCTGCAGCTGCAGCTTGTGCGTGGTGTTGCAGCTGCCAATTTCCGTTAAGTTGACATGGCCGCCATAGTTCAAGCCGGGACTCCTAAGGGGTGGCAACAAAGTGAGTTGACAGCTGTCCGAGTCAGGACGCCAACTAGCACTTACCAGGCATCGTAGAGCTTGTAGTTGACATTTTGTGCCTGACGCTTGGACAGTGTCAGCTCAGTGTCCATGTTCAAGTTTAGACGCTCCATAAAGCTTTCAATGGGTACAAGCTCATCTTGAGCCGGATTGTCATTTGGGTTAGGCAACACTGCTGTGACACCGGCGCTTATGTGCAGCGCATAATCCTCAATCAATAACCAGTGAAGCTTGGCATTGTAGAGCATCTTGGCGGAAGCCTTTTGAAAAATGATAGCACTAAACGTTTAATGGACTAGCTTGTTGGACACACTCACCAGTTCAAGGAATATGCGACTTAGCAAGCCACATGCCAAATCCACAACCACAATTTGCCGAAACCCTTCCACCTGCAATACATCGTCCAACCAAATCATGCCATTGAGTGTTTGGGTGCGACTGTAAGCCAGTCTGCCGGTTGAAACCCTCTGCTGTTTTCTGTTCACCTGTGACAGTACATCGAGCCATACAAGTTTCACAAACGCCGGGCGCTGCCCCTCCTGCACGTGTCGTCCTCCATTATACAGTTCCTTAATCAGCTTCGAGTTCTTTGCAGCAAATGCCTCACGCAGTTCTCTCAGTTTGCCCCCATCCTTGCTAGCCATTCCGCTCTCATTGTAAGCCGGATTGCGGCAGGAAAAGTAGGTTACGCGTGGTATCTTCTTGTGCAACTCCGCGAACTGCACCATTAAGTCAATTTGCAGCCATGCCGTGCTTGTTACCTCCTCAGATACTTTCATATGACCAGCTTGAAGAGTGAGTTGACCCTTGTAGAGCAGCAGCCACAGCGCCATGTAACAGTTAATGGCGTATATGTGCTTCATGTTGAACTTTGAGTCTTAAATGCGATTCTGTTTAACTGCGGCTGGCTTTTTTATAGCAAAACTCTGTGTTCATTTATTTATCAGTTTCTGGCTGTCAAAATATTTGAGGCCACTTTTGGTTTGGCCATAAATTGTTCATTGGAATTTTACTTGGTTTGTCAACTGACACTGAAACTGACTTTATTCAAATTCAATTTCGTTCAATTACATTTCATTATTTATGAGCAGGACTTCTCTAATGCCAGTTTTACGCTCATATCAGTGACGTAGATAGCTTTTTGTGAAAGGGGGCACATGTCCTAGTACCTAAAAACTGGTTTTATCTTTCTTCAAAAGTTGTATTTACTTTTCATGAATTCTTGAGAAAGTTCTTGCAGGTATAAGAGAAGAAGATCGGGCTCTCGATATAATTGTTAGATTTCCTCGAATCGTCTCTATCCAATACCATTTTAAGAATGAAATGGAATAAACATCAACTTGGTATTGGTACTCTTGTATTTTTCTTCTATACACTTAACTAGCACTTTCAATGAATTTTTAAGCATGATATCGCCTCTATATAAAATATTTCTTAAGCACATTGAAATCATTGAGAGCAAATGGCTTAGTTTTTGTATATATTTATCAGCTATTTATCGAGGGGAACACCGAAAACTGTCTAATATATTTTCGATTTTAGTAAGTTTTTATCCAAGACCTCTGGTGTAGAAGTCTAGAAATTCATTAGTCATCAATTTTAGAACTCCTAAGATTCTACTAGCTAACAAATATTGTTTTCTGTTTTGAAAAATATTTTTTCTATACTCTTTGATCCCTTCTATCTACGCCACTTTTGCTTCATTGAGCGTTTATATGGGAGAGTGCGTGGATAATGTATGTAGTCCTACTCTGTCCATGGAGCATTCATTTGGACCTGTGCACCCATATCATGAATTTTGACAGTTTGTCATATTAATTGGATTCCCTTGCTAATGTCTAAATGGCAATGCCAAGTGAATGTTTTTTGATATGAAAAACTTTACTTATGGAAATATAAGATATCTGAAAATTGAAGAATGTTTTCATAAATTTCAGGAACATTTAGCTGTAAAGTATTTTTTATTTTTTTATTTTTCTCTCCTTAGTATAGGCTAAGCCTCAACATGTAAATTTAACATAAGTCACTCTCAATAAAACAGTCAAAGCGAACAGATCACAAGCACAGAACAATAACTTTACATGCACACTTACATACACCTACACGCACACATTTAACAATTGGAGTTAAGTAGCAAAAAAGGGAAGGAATCGTACCTCCAGAGTTAGGTCTGGAACAATAAGAATTGATTAGAATCAAGAGATTATAAAAGGATACTCAAATTCACGTATTAGCCACCACAATATCCAGACTCCAATCTCATTAAACTATTGCGCAAAGAACTGATTAAGGAGTTTCGAAAAATGTATTCAATATCTTGTGTGGCCATGTCTTAATAGATCTTAGGGACAATTGCAATGAGAAAACTTAAAAAGTTGTACAACAAAAACACAGTTAAGAATTTTGGCGGCTTTTCATAACCATAGGGGGGGAGGAGGGGAACCTTTTCGCATGGACATCTCAGCTAAGCACCGAACTGGTCCCCAGGCGCCTGCCAGCTTTTTTGGAGTATAAGTCGAGTAGTAAAGTAAATTCGAGATGAACCGTATACTCGATAAGTGTAACACGGCTTACAGATTTCAAACGGGCAAAAATTGTGGAAAGGCATAACTTGTTTTACGAGGAAGGTTCAAAGCTATAGATATGATATAAAGACAAAAATAACGATAACTTGCTGAAATACTTTTGAAATCGGACTGCAGATTGAGAATGTGATTATAGATGATTTGTATTTAAAGAAATTCCACAAATTGCTCAGAAATATTTGCAAAAATTTCATAGATCGAAATTTTTCACGAAATCATATACTTTGCTTCACATCTTTTCGAGCCGATTATCCTATATTTTTCCTGAACGAATAACATGCCCAACCTTACTCATACTAATCGTTGTCTGGTGGTAAATTAGAGCGAATAATATGCTTTCTTCGAGTAGAGAGACACAGCGGTTGGACTCTCAAAAGGATGTTGAATACTATTCTTTTGATATTGTCAAGGATTTTGTCTACCTTGGCACCACCGTCACAATGAAGAACAATATCAGCATGGAGATCAAGCGGAGAATCACTCTTCCCTTGGGGTGTTTGACCGGTAAGTTTTCCGTTTTATCTTTCTACCAACTATGAGCTCTAGGATGACAGCAGCTCCGCTGGCTAGGTCATCTTTCGAAAAAGATCTTCAATGCGGCTGTGGACGGAAGGCGACGACTTCTCCGGTGGATGGACCAGGTAGAGAGCACACTAGCTACCTTCGGAATCACCGATTGTAGAAGGAGCGCGCAAAAAAGAGACACCTGGAGGAGAGCTTTACATCAGGCCGTAACCCGGTAACGGCTTTTTATGGCCAGTTTTGAAGAAGAAGACAAACAAATACTATTGCAGCGACTTAATTTCTAACTACGCCTCTGCTGCCGTTCCCGAGCCCAACATAAAATGTCTACATTTCAATAACTTAAAATTCACATGTGAGAGCAAAAGATTAAGAGTTCATCGTTCACAAAGAAAGATAACAGAAGCACAAAAAAATTTGTAATAAAATATGCAGTGCAATTATAATAGTACTTTTGAAGAAAAAGCTGAACTAATTTCGAATTTAATGCCAAATGGAAAACGCACAAAGTGAAAGAAACTTTAATTTTATATTATATTTTCCTACGTTACGAAATGACTTTGCTTACATTTTTTGCCAAAGCAATTATAAAACATATTTAATAGAGATTCATAATCCCGGAAAAGGAAAGAGCAATGCATAAATGAAATGAAGAGCACAAACACTGGAGCCCACGCAATAAGCCAGAAGCCACCCCAGACTCCAAGGTAAACAGTTTTTTTTAAAAGAATTTTCAGTATTATATCTTTCTGTAGTATGTGTGTGTGTTTTCGGTAAATGCTCAGCCCCAAAGCATACCTGTGTTCTTTTCATAATTTAATTTCTATTTTGTGTTGGATTTATTTTTTGTAATGCTGCTTTGGTCATTTGGCCTTTAAACACGCCAAAAAGTGGTCCAAAAAACAAGCAAAGGTCCCGGCGAAAAAGTCATATTTCCTTATTATCCGGGCCGACCTCCCTTAATACGAAACCGAAATGGAATTATTAATGGCATTGTCCATTTACTGCTAAGTGGCGCAAATTACATTTTTTGTTTATTTTTTTCTTGAGCTTTTCGCCATTGTTTTTGTTATTGTTGGTTTTTTTTCATTTCCTTCCGAAATTTTTTCTTTCTTGTTTCTGAAGTTGACTTTGTGGCCTTGGCTGCTGGCGCCTCTTGTTTACAGGAATCTTTGCACTGTGGTTCTTGTATTTTCCCCCCTAATATTTTGTATGGCTTTTGGCGTTGAAATTCTTAATTGTTCGAAGCAGCAGCCGAAGCGAGAGGCGTTACGTACATCTTTAATGGCTGAATGCTTCAGCACCTTTTCAAAATAAGCGTTTATTGGCTTTTAAAGGCGGCTGCAGTGCGTATGCGTAATATTTTTGTACAACATTGCTGGTCGACTTTGTAAGCCGATTTCAAAGGCTTTTGGGTTGGAAAACACTACACAAACTTTTTACTGGGCAATTCTTGCACTTTAAGTTTGGAAAAGGCTAAGAAGTTTTCGACGCATTAAAATAGTTTGTGTAGACCCGTAGAGTTGATGATTTGTTACGGTAAGCTTTAGTTTCTATGCAGAGACGTTCGAGAGTGTGACGAATATGGCGGATCCCTTTGGGTGCCGGGACAAGTAAGTGAGAAATATGTCAATGCTTCAGAAATCTGTAGTAACATTGTCGATTATAAACAGCTTTTCGGAGTATCGAATATATTCAAAATGCTTCATTCCAGTGTTTATGTGATTAAAAAGTGAAATGCTTAGACAAATACATTTGCATATATCAAAATTAGCTTTGCTCTAAAATGGGCGAAAAACTCAAACAACTGTAGGTAGTAAACATATCTTTTATACTAGTCTTCCGAATACAAACTGCCTCAACTGTCATTTGTTATTAGCTTCTTTTATTATATTGAAAGAGACAACTTTATATTCTTACAACAAATGCTTAAGACTAATAAGGAAAAACATAAACTTAATTTCTATTGACATATATATATATACATACTATTTCTACAAATGAACATGGCAATACATTTTATCAATTTACTATTTGATGATTTATCGTTAAAACCGCTATCATTTTTTGAATTCAAAGACGTGTTACGTATTTTTGGAATCTTTTTACGAAAACTTTAAACTTTTACAAAACTTTTTTTTTCTTTATGAATTTTGAGATAAAATTTTATGCGAAGCAATTATAGTCAAGTCAATCTTTATTCACCTAGTCTAATTTTTACAACCCTTCGAAACTACGATGAACTAAAAAGAAACTGTGAAAGGAGCGTTAAGTTGTGCCTCGAACTTTCCTTTTTTTTGAGAAAACTTTTATTTTGGTTTTTAAACATCAATCAATCGACAAAAGTTTTAAAAACATTATTACGATAAGTGACAAGCATATGATATATGAAATCTAACGCAAACCAAACAACGTACAACGAAACCGTTTACACAGACCACACTAACGATGCCTCCTTCGAAGCCAAATGTCACTAGGGTGAATTCGCCTAGAAGCCAACGCGCCTGCCAACAGGTAGACCGTGGGCATACGTAAATTTCGATGAATCGCGGAGTTACGCACATACCACGGCCCACTTTAGGGATATTGGCAGCAACCGCAACTCCCAAATTTGCAAACCATAAGTCAACGTAGGCACTACTATTGACTTGCAAACAAGCACCTTATTGTTAAGGCTCCAGAGGCTTTAAACGCCTGTTACACGGAGCGATATTTTCAAGGCCGTTTTAAGACACGGTAATATCTCCCGTAAGTTGTCTAGTCTACAACCCTATGCGACTTGCTTTATAAAAGAATGAATTGTATTATCAAGAGAGATGTTGTAAGAGATTTTTTCTCGCTTCGTGTAGTAAGCGCCCTAAGGACTTAAGTCATTGCAATATGCCAACTAAGACGAAATGCATTCCCAGGTATCTGAGACAAGCCCTCCGAGGTATAACAGAGCTTCGAAACCTGATGTGACAAACTCCTTGCCTAAGCTCAAACACGCAGTGCATTGACAGATATAATACACCTGCAGGACCATCTGCCAAAGTCATGTAGAAAAGCCTGCGTGACCTCCGCCGCTTCATTGAAACAAGCTGAGCTGGACAAGAACACAGTGTCATCAGCATATGAGGCAATCATCGAGCTTGGTGTCGCCGTCACCGCATAAAAGTTTACAGATGATATCCAAGGACACCGCGCTGCGATATGCCAGCTTAAATCACACATCCTGCATCTCAACCCTGAAGCAACGCCCCTTTGACATTGAGAGAGCCTTTGGGAGGCACCGAAAACGAACCATTTCCTGAAGAATTTTGAAAAATATATGCTTCGGTGTTCACTTCATTGATGAGCATAGATATAAGCCGACCAAACCAAATTCTTGTTTCTTATAACTAAAGCATCATTCAGAAGTGTAACTTAAGTTTCCGCATTCAAATTTGTCTGTTTCCTGTGATATCGAAATCAAAAGTACTCATGATTTGCTTCAAAAGCGCCTGAGCTTCAGTGCCGCCTAGTTTTTCCTTCCGAATAGCTTATGCAATAAATGCATTTAAATAGTTACCACTGTCAAAGGGCATACGATAAGAACCGTTTTGTCACTACATTGAAATGCAAAACAGGAAACCACTTAAAATAAAAAGAAAAACAACAGCAAAAACTAACAACTTGCAACACACAACTTACAACAACTCGACTACAAGTAAACGGTCACTAATGAGTGGTAAAGAGAACGTTTGCAATTGCAGCAATAAAAAGCAAGCAGAAGCAGCTTCAAAACACAGAACAGCCGCTAACGGCCGAGAAGGGTGGCACGCCGGGGGCGTGGCAGTGGGAGTTTAGTGACAAGGGCAATTTCAACAAGAACTTGGCCAGAAAGAAACTTTTCATAAAAAGGCAGCGCACTTTGCGTGCAGTGAATATTGGCCAAAGTGTCAACGGCAGCAGGCCAAGTGCAATAAAGGGCAAGAGCTTTTGCCGGCTGCATTTGGGCTTGGTTTATGGGCTATTTACAGTTGCGGCAGCAAAAAGCCAAACTGAGAGCATACCAAAACCCGGCAAAACCACAACAAAGGCGTGCAAAAGCGAAAAATGAACAAGTGAAAAATGAAAACGGGAAACCAGGAAAACCGGGGGCGACCAAGAACCAAAAGCCGGGTTAACTCCAAAAAGTGTGACTGCTAAAACGACATTTGCATGCAAATGATGCACTGAACTGCAAGTTGCAGTATGGCATTTGGGTGACATGGCAATGCCTAGCAATTCGCTCGACCCGAGGCAATTCGAAAGTATCTACACAGAGAGATAAAAAAGAAACTTACATGCAAAGAGTTAGAACACAAAATGTCAATAAAATTGAAAAGACTCATTTCAAAACACAGAACACAGTTTCAGAACTAACCCAACATATTTCGGATTTTAAAAAACCAAATCAAATTTTATTATGGTAATAATAAAACAAAGAAAATGTCGAAAAATAAAGAAATTATAAGTAAATAAAAGTAACTTTAAAAGAAAATCGTTTACTTATCAGCCCAAAGTGCAACGATGGATGATCTTCAGGCTATGAAGTTATGCGTCGAAAAGGTGAAGTCACTTTTCCCAGCTTCTCTTGGCATAAAAACAGCTTCTCGATAACCGAAAAATCAAATAAAATTTCGAGAATCATAGAATTCACTATACTTTTCTAATCGATTAGACATCCTATCCGGATTCGGAATCAGCGTATTTATAGTGTTATTTTTTTTTAATTTTTAGGTATTTCCAAAAACGTTGGTCTTGCATAGTTCTGTATGTTCGGGAGGACCAATCTTAATAAGAATACCAATACAATATTAATGGGTTTTATATCAGTGTGTGTAAAGCATTGATTAAGCGCGGTCAAGGCCGCATATTGTGAGTCGCAAGCAAATGCATAAGTAGAGAAATAATGTAGGAATTAATGAATCTAAAGCGAAAAAATCAGCAAATCTCATATAATTCAGGAACCTTTCCGATCGAGATGACCTATAATTCAAATTAAAGGTAATTAAATATCAAATAGATAGTGGATTACAGAGCCAACTTTAAATGCCTTTAACTCAAGTTACAATTCATCTCGATCAATTTATCGAATCCACAACAAACATGTGACAAAGTTTTTCTAATTTCCGATTTAATTACTTTAGAATAACAATAAGAATAATTTTCGAATTTCGAAAACATTTTTTGAGCTCATTGCTCACTTGCAAACGCAAGGTAGAGCAAAAGCGTCTAAGAGACATATAGTTATCTGGATCGGTAGTAAAGTTTCCGAGCAATATTTCAAAAAATCCCTGCTGTTAGGCACGTCATGAAAACGATTAACTTTATGTTTGCTCTTCTAACTGAATGGAAAATAACCGGAATCCACTAGTTTACTGAAGGAAATCATTTTTGTCTAAATTAATAAAGGTTTCAGGGGTTGTGAAACTATTATCCGGCGGTTTTACTGTCCAGTATGTCGCTTAAATATTTTACCGAATGGGAAAGTCTCAACAGTTTTATATTCCTATAATAACAGAATAAATTTAGTTACAACAAAATATAAATAAAATAAAATTTGTTTTCAAATTAATTTTAAATTTGAAAACTTAAGCACTGAGACTTTCTCTACCTATGAATCGATCTAGTCTTCAAAATCAACGAAGGCATTTTTTTGTTCCTGAACCCTTTTTTCTCTCTCACTTCCCTCTTTACTGCTGTGCATCCTCCTCTCTAAAGCATATATAGAGCTCATTACGAGTTTGTTTTCAAATTTATTTCAGTTACTTTCAAGTTTTCCTTAGTCTCAATTCTGGTTTAAGTACAAATTGTACTCGTTTCTAGTACTTTGAAAGCTATTTGAAATCTTCGTGACTACTCGGCAACTCAATTTCAGTTAAGCGTTTTTCTCTCTGTGTAGGCTTATAACGTGTGTTTGAGCTGTAGATAAAGTTGTTTTGTGCTAATGAGTTCGGCATGCAAATCGTTGACAAAATGAACTGCCAGAGAGTAAAACTGAAAAGTTATACCATATAAGAGCGCACATTTATATTCACTTGCGCTTTCTCTTGCCTCAGTACCTTAGTAACTCTATATAATTTCACTGTCTTTTTTGAATTTATCATAATAAAAGTAAAAAAATTATTCATGTCATAAACCTCGTCAACTCACATATATTTCTGTTCTTAAATGAAGGAAATGCGGACAGTTAATGCCTTTCTGTATTATATCTGAGCAACAAAGCACATCCGTCACGCGAAAATTCTGTTGGAAAATAGGTTGATGATTTCAATTTATATATGTTTGGTTAGTGCTTCCTTCCTGTTCTACGGTTGGAGAATTAACACATAACTCATATCTTTAACACGCAAAGGACACTTTTTATATAGCAAGGCTTTTATGTCGAATTCATAGAACATTAAATAAATCACTTATAACTGGACATGCAGACATTAAAGAACAGTTTTAAAAAGTTAAAACTTAAAATTTTATAGCTAGAAGGCTCGTTTCTCCTAACTGTTGCAAACCGTTGGGAATTCCAATTCAACTTGAAGCTAGTTTCATTTTAGTGCAATAGTTCGATCGAACTTGATGCGTCAACTCTCGTTATAGAATCGACGATATAGTGAACCAGTTCAATAAACAGATTAGATTAATGGAACTGGCTGCGGTTATTCTCCCTAGTAAAATTTCAAATCAATGTATTCCTTTTGAAAATTTTGATTTTAAACAATTAATTATGAACAAAAATCTAATGATAAAAACTACTTGAAAAAAAATGCATGCAATTTAAGAAGAATCATCCAAGAAGCTATATTTTATGTGCAATCAACGAAACACAGACATCCTCTTACTGTTGTCAGCTCCACAATAAGGCCCGTCTCCTGGTTGTTCATAACAATCGATTATTTCTAGGATATAAAATAGGTGACTTTTATTTGAGATTTTTCAATTTTTTTTTTTTTTTGTGGTTAATGGAGCCTGGACTGACCAGTGGCATCCATTTCCTGAACAGTTTCAGTTTCAAACTGAATAGATTTCATCATAAGCTGTATCCCAACAGTAGCCAAAAAGTCGACTTAAAAATAGTTTACCATTTTGATGTTATTCTTCGCACTTTCTGACATCTCAAGTAAGATAACAAAACAGACAAAATTTTTAATTGATTCTTTGAACTCGCTTTTTCTCGAAAAACAAACCCATAATATGGCTTCTTTTAAATTGCTCATTTGGAGGCATTACTCATACGCCATGTCGCTCTTTCACGGGTTGCTTTAAATTTCCTGAAAAGTTGCTGCTGAGCTGCTGCGGATTAACATGACTGCAGTTGTCAACACACACAAACACACACAAGCCCACACACACCCACAAAATGTTGAGGTGTCAAAGTTGTTGGGTAAAAGTTTGTGTCTTTTTTAATGGCCACGCTATTTTTGCCACCATTTCATGCGCAGGTAATTCATGTTATTCTTTAACGCTCACCACTGAGCTTGTTGTTGTTCTTGTTGTTTATGAGCTTAGGGGTAGCTAGAACTCTCAAAAAAAATATTCTTTTCCTTTGTTATTTAAGTTTATTTCTAGATAATATCTAGAAATTTCAAGCAAATTCAATAAACTACA
Organism: Chymomyza caudatula; assembly: GCA_035041775.1. NCBI lineage: Eukaryota > Metazoa > Arthropoda > Insecta > Diptera > Drosophilidae > Chymomyza > Chymomyza caudatula. Next base: position 2,473,899 of record JAWNKW010000136.1, on the reverse strand, counting down.
ATATATTGATAAATTCATCATGAGACAATAGCAAATTAATATCTTAGATATCTTATCTCCCTCCAATTTCGTTTTTTTGTAGTCTCTACTACTCTTTTGGCACTGTTTTTGTCAAAAAGTATGAAAGTTATAGAGTGAAATCCTTGGCTGTTTCATTGAATGGACTTGCAGAAAAGTGACCATTCATTGTCCCTAGTTTTTGCTCTTTCCCTTTATCAATTTTCGCTACGATCGAGTCAGTCTAACAGACACAGCAACACAAGCAGCATCATATTTACACTGCCTTAAAAATGGTCGTTTTTCAGCAAAAAATTTAAATTTTTGTACGTTCCAGGATTCTACTCTATTGCTCTTTGGTTTTTGAACCGGTATAACCGGTAAACCGAAACAAATATCGGTGAATCGAATCGAAACCGGTATTATTGAAAAATGAAAACCGAAATAAAACCGTTTACCGGATCGGGAGTACCGGTACTACCGTAATCGTATGCGAAATAAGTTGCTGTTTGAATCCCTGCTGCAAAGTACTACTTTGGGCAGGGAAATTCTAATTATTTAACGCTCGTGACTACCCCTAACCCCTTAAGAGCACAAGTGTCGCGGGCTAAAGTTTTTGCGCACTTTGTGCATTTTTGTGCCACACCGTTGAAATATGCTGCAACTTTAACGCCCCAAAGTTGCAAGGACATCACAACAGCTTGCCGCTGCCTTTGTAAATGTCGCACACAAAAGCCAACAAGAGCAGCAGAAACAACAACAACAACAGTTGCAAAATGAAAACTATTATATAATACGCATTATATATAGTGAAGGAGGAAGTGTTGTAAGCTCTGCTTTGCACCCCGAACCGGGAGTAATGCATAAAAATCGCATTTTATTATTTCACTCGAAACTTGTTTTGTTGTACAGAGTCAAGACTCCAAAGAGACCCCAACGGCATCCAAAATGCATTTATTATTGTGTAATATATTTTAACATTACTTTCTTTATTATAAATCAACAAAATGCACTCAGCGCGGTTAAAAGCTGATATGGTAATTTGTGCAACGGAATATTTCAATTGGTAACAGAGAATACGAAACAGGCGTAAAATAAGGATGAGTTCTAATACTTGACAGTCTTCTGGTTCAAAGCTAAAAACGAAACTTTTTGATTTCACTTGAATTACTATATAATACCAACTGAAACAGACTATTCCTGGCAATGGCATTGAGCAACATATCTAACTTCTGGCGTTTGATATGTTTTAGATAAATGTCAACATAGCAGATGCTAGTTGACACGCTTTTATTTGCACAATGTATCTCAAAAATGCAAATTTGTTTCAAGGATAAACGCATTCCGAGAAAACGTCAGAAATTTGTCAACTGCTGCATCTGCATAATGATGAAAAATGTAGCAAGACAGTCGAGTGAAAAGTAAAACTGAAGTTAATGAAAAGTGAAAATTATTTTTTTTGAAATGGCATGCATTAAAAAGTAAGAAGTGTTACAGCAAAATGCGGAAAATACGTAAATTTATGCATAAAGTAAATTTTTTTCTACTTGCTACTTAAACAGTTTTAGTTCAGCGAAAATTATGGTATAAGTGCTTGAAGAGCACTTTAGAAATATGAACATTTAGCTTAGATTAGATTGATGCTGAGCGAGATGGCTCATCGAAGGAAGTTGTCTCCTTTTCTAGCGTTCTGAGAGCCTTACCCATTGCGCCATACCCATTAGAGAAAGTTAGAGAAAGTAAAAGGATAGTTGAAAGTAGAAAAAGCATATGAAAATAAAGTAGACATAACACAATCTTTTCGAATCTCTTAAGAAACAAAATAGCAAAAAGTGTTTGACACGCTAATCTTTCTTCTTCTGGCAATGAAAATGTCTGGAGGGCTTTGGATTAGGTTCATTCACAAAGTGTTTAGTTACGTTCTTGTACTTTTGTGGTAGGTGGGCGAAGCTTGAGTAGCGGAGATGAGTGGGTGTGCTCTCTCCCTACTCTCCGTTTCCTTCTTAAGGTACGGCATCTTAGTATTACTTCTTGTTGGGGAAAAGGCATGAAGCATACAGCTAGATTCTCATCTATGGATTAAATTATGGAACTGGCGTTCAGCGCGGCGCAATGGTTTTTTGATCGCTGCGGCCATGTTGCTTATAGAAATCCGGTTGTTTTGCGAAATAAGTAAAAAAAAAAACGGTTTACAGCGTGCGACCGGAGAAAGTGTTTTACAGCAGGACGCGGTTGTTAAAGTGGTCACATATGCTGCTGACGAGATGCTCTGGCATTTGCAGTGTGGTGAGTGCTTGCAGAATGATATTCCAGCTGGCCGTATTAAAGGCTGAACGGCTGACCGTCAGCTTCATCGCAGAGTAGGATTTCCAGAGATGATCAGCTCAGGCCCTATCGGGTCTGAAGCCGAGTCTTTGCCGTACCTCGTTGACCAGGAACCCGGTATAGGCTGATTGATTCTGTGTGTATGGACCTCTTTCCATGATCAATCTTGGCGCGCTGACAGGAATGAACGCTCAGTCCTTTTAACGCCGAGCCTTTGTTTGCAGCTCATCTGGCATTTCAATTTCTAGGAAACCTCGGTGACTGACTTTCTTATGACATGAAATCATGTTGAGTCTGGGCTTAAAATTAGTGACCATGACTTTGACATTGTCAATGGACCACATCCCGACTGGGCTACACTAAATATACCTACATCTATCCAATACAGCTTTCTCTTGTAGATATAGTATTCAGAGCTACGAAAGTTCAGTCTGGAAAACAGTTGGCAAACTGCATTTTTTGCACAAATAACTTGAATACCAACCAGCATCGATCTTTCACTGTTTGGACCCGTCTGTTTAAAAATTATTGGTGTTCCACTAAGTATGAATTATAGAGCACTCCAGCTGTCTCGTGGAGAAAACACCATGTTGTATCTGAATGCGAACTTCACTCTTGGCAAAGCACTGTCAGCATGTATTGAGAACATCGGGCATTCTTTTCTCAGCTCGCTGGCTATTAGTGTGTAGCCAGTTCGTTCGTACGGACTCCTTTGTCAGTGCGTCTACTAGCTGCTTTCATAGCCTCTTGTCACACAAGGAAGCACTCGCTTTAACAGTTCGTTGAAGGCGGCGCTAGTGGCAGTGCACATAGCACCCGTGGTCCTAGACTGACGCGCCTGTACAGTCAGGTCAGAAGAGTGACGTTCGTTCAAAAACAACTTCTTCATCAGCATCACCTGCTTCTAGCGCCACTTTAACACTTTTTGCAACTTTTTCCTACAACTTTTTGACACTGATGGCGTAAAACTACGGATCATCTTGTTTTTTGACTTCAACCTCGATTTTGGCATATTGTATATTGATATGTCGTCTAGCTTAAGCAATTAGACTGAACTATTTAACTTCTGCCAAAAATTTCCATTTTTGGTGGATTTTTGGCGGAAGATATATAAGTATCGTGAAAGATTTCACAGCGAAATATTCCGTAACCGCTAACTTTGTTCTAGTTTTATTTGAATTGTTTGGGCATAAACAACAACAGTTACTAGCTTTCTGTTTTATACACATACTTTTGCTCTGATACTGTTCCAGCTTTGTTTTGTATTAAATTCTAATGTTTATTATAGGTTAAAGTTACGTCAATGGTTTGAGACCCTGATTAAAGACAGCATTCGCAGCAATTAAAAGTTTTTTTTATTGAAGTTAGTAGCACATTTAATCTAGGTAATGCAGCAACTTATTACTTCAAGTGTTCTACAAGCTTTGATATGCTTTTCGCAGCGCCTCAATCAAAAACTCAGACACATATGTTACGCAGAATTGTTATGGAAATCCATAAATAAAAGCGTACAGACACATGTTTACACGCTCATCAATTTTACTGCTCGACTGCCGGAGGCAAGTCAGCTGAAACCAAGCAAAAAAGTATCCTGGTTGCTCGACGAATCCGTCGTAGAAGTCGCAGCCGAAGCGGCACAGCTGTAGAAGTCAGGGTCGGAGGCAACGAGTCAGCCATCAGGCCCGGATGTTTGTTAATCTTAGCGGTTGCGCTTCTTCTTCCAAAGCATTCTGCCTCTGCAGCGTTCCGGAGTGTTGACAATAATTCACAGCACGTAGCTGCAATAAAGTCAGGCGTTAGAATTGCACGTACGGATGTCCTTGCGTTGCTTTTTATTACCGTGCCAAAGTCGTAGGCGTGTTCCAGGTGAGCGCTGAACCAGGTACGCAGGTTTGCCAAGTTGCAGTATTATGAAATGATTAAGCATATTTTCCATAAATAATAATAACAAAAGTCCTACGCCAGTTGCGTGTTGTCTGCTCATTGTGGGCGCGATTTTGTTGACATTTGTTAGATTAAGTTATAAACAAATACTAATGAAGTGTTTCACTGTGGGGCGCCCAAAATGTCAACAAGTTTCACTGTGTGAAGCTGTTTATGGCCCGGCGCACGCAAGCCAAATTAAGCCGGAAAACCGTGCGGCCTTTAAGTGAAACAAAAACCAACAATGTTTTGTCTGTCTGCAAAACAGCAAATACCGAATCAACTTGCCATATGTTGAACTGCAGCTGCTATATCTAACTATAAAATGTATTTCAAGGGGCTTTACATTTGCATAATTTGTCAAAACAAGACAACAAAGTGGCAAGCTGGCGGCACACATTGCGTATGCGTGATCTTACACTTGCTGTAAGCACCAACACAAACGCCAATATTGTATCCCTTTTGGTTTTGTCACTGTTTTATCAAGCGAATACATGCAAATCGAATGTTTTGGGTGAAACGATAAACGCCTTGAGGACATTGCCCGATTGTAGCACAAAGTGCAGGAATGAGAAGTGCGACTTAAATCCCACAGACAAATGCATGAGTTTGTCGTGCAAATCCTTTCTTTATGCTCCAATCAAACAACAATGAAGACCATAAGCAGGAGAGCATAAAATGTAAGTCCTCTTTATGGTTATCGCAAACATTTCGTTATGTTTTAGGTCACTTTTGGTGATAATAAGAGGTCGGCGCATATTTAGATATACAAACATAAGCTTTAATATTTAAAGCTGTTGTGGAGAACTCAAAAACACTTAAATGATATTTTAAGCAATTTTGTTTTAAAATTAAGATTAAAGCATGCATGCATATTGCCAAAATGATTAGAAATCAATATTTTGTAATATGCTGGCACACCGCGAATTAAAAAACAACAACATACACATAATGCCACAGCGGCTTCACATACAAGAAAAATAAACTGTTCTTTTTGCTTCTCCTTTACACTCATCCATTGCAATCTACTATGATTCTCACAAATTCACATACAATTTTTTGTTCTTCACTCTCTGCCAACTATTCGTCTTACACAGGGTAGCATCACAGCGAAACTCTCATAAGATTTTGTTTTTCCATACGTATTCTTTATACGGGAAAAGATCACCTAATTAGTTTTACTTGGTTTTCATCATACATCAAAATACATACCTTTAAGATAATGTAAAATATATATAAATCCGATGCTTACTTTGATCCTTTTTTAAATGTAAAGTTAGATGTCTACCGTTATCGAGTCTATAATTCATACTACTTTTTGTCCTGTGAAATCATGATAAATATGAAAACAGCTTAGTTTTTGTTCCACTATAAAACTAAAAGTGTTCTTTTCTTTATGGTTTTTCTTTGACAGCTGATTGTCAAGTTGTAAATCAGCGACGAAAAATTGATTCTGTTTTTCAGTTCCATTGGGATTGAATTGTGTGATGCTCTTGTGATTTCAATGGCTCGCAATGTTACAAATCAAACACCATTTTGATCTAATCGAACTAAAGAACGCGTAGCTGATTATACAAAATGCCTTAAGTAGGTGAACAAGATCGTATAGTAAAGGTAGATCAAAAACAAATTTTGCATTGCTGTTACTGTTGTATCGATGAACTTTGTGTGGTATACATATATAGAAATGAAACCGCTGGATTGGTTTCCATAAGTGGCACAACCCAGTTGGTGCCATTAGTCCCACTTCCAGAGTCAACGCAAAAGATATGTAAGACTTAATAAGCTTTTTGCCAATCCTCGAAGCTCTTCCAGCGATGCTGTGCTATGAAACAATACTTTCATGGTTCTTTTCAGTTTTGGGAACAGGACAAAGTTGAGGGTGCACAAGGTGAATAACGTCACTAAGACATAATATTGTGTTTAGCCAACAAATCACGAACAAGCAACGATGTGTGAGCAGTGCTGTTATAGTGATACAGAACTTTAAAACGTGTTTTGTCACAAAATCCCTCGGATTTTACATATTGCTTCATGCAAACTACAAGGTATTGCTCCTTTTTGATCTTGTGGCAAGAAGTCACCATGCATCAAGCCACTCTAATCGAAGAAAACAGTAAGCACATCCTTCATATTTTACCGAATGTGGCGTGCTCTTTCCGTTATATGCGATGTTTGGGCTTTGGTTTTTATAACACATATATCATAATACGCCTTCATCCTTCTATAGCACCTGAGGGATTCCCATCCCAAAAAAACTTTTTTGTGCTGCATAAAATTAACTGAAGTGATAGACCTCAAGCTCTTCGTGCAATATTGCGGATTAAGCAGCTGCCACAAGCAGAGGTTGTACGGTAGTTCAATCTCCATTTGAATCATTTGTATTTACTAGTGTTCACCTTCTCGTTACTACGACTTAATACACGCTCTCATAAAAGCTGATAACGAAGAGGAAAAATAGCAACATTTGTGTGTATAATGTATTTTGTTGTTTTTTGTCTGACTAAAATGCAACGAATACAGATAAAACTTATATTCTGCAAACCGCAAGCATTTTATCTTTCAAATGGTGTAGGTTTCACCTGGAAACATTGCGTTATTGCGAAGTAATCGTTACCACAATGAATTTTTGCTTTAAATGAAATGAAACCTTCTCGCTGCTCTGGTCCCTCCTGTAATATAGCATCCGATTCACGTCACACAAATCAGGCCATCCTAATCAGGCCACATAAATCAGACCACCTGAATCGCACAAACCGATGACTTAAGTGCCTTTGTTACCTCTAATGTGCAGCAAAAGATGTTTAAAATGAAAAATTTCATTGTTTCAAGAATATTTTTTTCATGTTTTTAAGAATGAGTGTGACATGTGTCACTTTGTTGTCGATACTCTATCAGTACGACGATAACAAACGTATACAACACCAGAAATCTGTGACTTCACTGGTTCCGGGGCGTGGCAACCTTTTAATGGTCTAGTTACTGTAAGAGCGAACGGTGTTACAACAAAAAAAATAATAAGAACTGTTGTACCTTTTGATTCAACGTTTTGACTGCTTGTTTGTCTTTGCTAAACAAGAAACAGCTGAATGGTCACTCTGAAAGCATTAGGGTGAAGCACTCGAAGACGACGCATATAAATCCATCATCAGTTAGCTGCTCAACTACGCTAAGCAGCAGCGTTGCACAATGCAGACAAACCGCCTGGTGTTCATAAATCGCACAGATAGAGTATTAAGAAATGGTTTTGTTGCTGGTAAAATATCACTGAAATATACTGCGAAGACATATGTCGAAGTACATGAATAACTATTCGATTGTCTCTGCCTATCTCCAATTTGTTGCCTCGTCAAGCTTCAGAGTATATTTTAAACTTTTACGCTCTTTCTACGAGAATTTAAGCTCAAAAAGAGATATAAGTTTGTAGAAATATCCCCTTTAACGAATTGGTATGCCATGGCGACAGAAGAGTGTAGAATACCTTGTTTGAAATTCATTAAACTATGCGAATAACAGATACATCAGACTTTTCATAAGCATTTTCTTTACTTGAATGACAATGACAGCAAATATTCCATCATCATGCTAATCATCGTCATCATCAACGCTCGCATTGGCCTGATGACAATTATCATCAACTGGAGTGTACTTTACGCTCACGTAAGTGTCACTCAACGTCAAAGCGAATCTCTACGTCAAGCAAAGCATGAAAGCAACAAAACAGCAACAAAACAGCAACAAAATAGCAACAAAATAGCAACAAAACAGCAACAACAACAAAAAGCCAAACGGACAAGTTGAGGTACAAAAAAAACCGCGCTGCGTCAACAGTATTTATTTTTATTGGCATTTGTTACCAAAATAAAAAAAAATAAACATAAAAAAAAAATAAACAAAAAGTGCGATACGTAAAAATAAACCGAAAATTCCATAAGGAGCAAAAGCTGGGAGTGTGCTTTACGTGACAAGCAAGTGACGAGCATGTATTGCTGCAATGGGAAAGTGGAAAACCTGAAAACCGGAAAAGCAGCGGCCACAAAGAAAATGCCTTTTGCCATAATAAATGCGTAAAAGTTTATTTTATCAGCCACAGACCAGGCGACTTTTGGTGGGTAGGTAAAACGGCAAAGGAAATTATATATTTTGTTGCACTTTATTCCGCTGTTCGACTTTCCAACAGAGAACAACAAGACGAAGTATACCAAAAGGCTTCAGGTGCGTCAATTTCCAAGGAGTCTAAATAACTTATATCACATTAAAAGGCGCATATTTGAAGACGTTCTAAGCTACTAAAAAAAATTTCCCTGCGAATGGAGTAGGCCAGTATGAGAAAGTATAGGGATCTAACGATATATCGATGTATCGATATTATCGATATATGCTTTGTCGAAAATATCGAATAGCGCGATATATTTACGCACTCGTTTTATCGCAAGACATCGATATCTTACTACGATATATGATATATTACTATTACTTTTCTTTATAAGAAACTGGCGAGAACAAAAATGTGTGCCATCCGAATGAAATTGGGTGTATGTATAACGTATTAAGTATTTTCTGATTTAAAAAAAAACTGGCGAGAACAAAAATATGTGCCATCCGAATGAAATTGGGTGTATGTATAACGTATTAAGTATTTTCTGATTTAAAAACACACAACACTGTTTATAAAGTAATTCCACATAATTAAATTGAGTGTGAAGTATATACATATATATTATTATATATCTCTTTTGTAGGAAAATTTCAGCAAAAATGCATGAAAATTGAATAAATTAAACATTTTGTCGATATATCAATAATATCGATATGTGAGGCAGATAATTTTCCCAAGATATTTATTGATATAAAATTCAATGTGATAATTGCTGCGATATGAATATCGATATTTTTACGGTACGATAATCGTCCCTAATATGAGATTGTCACAAATTACTCAGCATATTTGGGACATTCATTATTTTCTCCAAATTCCGGCTTAATTTTGTTTGTTGTGTTTTTTTATACATATATAAATGAAGAATAATAATCCATATATTGCATTCTGATTTTGTTATCAATCATTGAGGGACTTACCCCTTTCTCCCCGTAGCAAAAAAAAAGCATCTGATGAATATGAATACTCGAACAAGGATACACAATCGTTTTGCACTTGAATGCATAACAATACTACTACGCCATAGGACGATGTGTGACTTAAATAGGAATTGGGAAAAAGCAATACTATTGGACAGTCAGGTAACCAGAAAAATCTTCAAGCTGGTTCGGGAAACCCGAATGAAGCTGGAGCTTCTAGGATAAAGGAACATAATCTCACTTCGATGACTAGCTGGTGTGAACAACATCCCCAGAAATGAACTTGTAGACAGGCTGGCAAGAGACTGCCTGGGACGCATATAACAGGACTAGAACCATTTTATGGCATTGGGAGGACTACCGTTGAGCAACTTATAAGAGAAGAGAAAAGAATCTGATGAGCCACGAACTGTACAACTCCAGGCCTTAGAGCTTACTAGCTTCGTTTACCGATATGACCCGCTTGCAACCATCGCATATAATTAGGTTTATATCAGAGATAGGACTGACAGGGAAGCTGTAAGCTCAGCAGGAGGCACATCAGATCTTAAAAGTCGCAGTGCTTTATTCCCCAATAACATTATTCATAGTGCCTCAAGTGTCTAGGTATCTATTCGTTATCACAGAATCGTAAGCTTAATAATAAATTCTATCATATCTAGACACGGAGTTTCTTGTTCCTAGGTTCGTAGGCACTCTTTTATATTTTCGGTACTGGTATTACCATCTAATGTTCTACGTACGATATAAGCAAGAATTTACTTTCTTGGTGGACAGGATATAAAAGATCTGTAATCGAAAAGTTGCATGATACACAGTGGCTTCCCAAAGAGTTTATTGACCTGTGAAGAGCTATGGTCATTTTTTCTGTTCATCGCCATAAAATCATCGTTTTTTTTCTCTATAAGGAAGTGGTGGTGGCCAGTAAAGTTGATCATAGTTGTATTAGATTAGAGAATGCTTAGTCCCTGTCTTAAACTCTCTTGATTCGCATTAAAGAATCATAATTTCCCAATTTGTTTGCAGCTGTGATTTTGGTAAAAAAAAGATTACTTTTTATGAAAACAGAAACATTTAGCTTTCTTTTAATTTTGCAACCAAAAAACTGCTTTATATATTAAGTTTGGGATGATTGATGTGTGTCTCCAACCCTTCATGCTGAATAAGAAAAGGGGCACTAAGAACGGTAGTTCATGTGTTAATGAAATCTTTTCTTGTAATTTTTTTTTGGTGAAAACAATAACTTAAACACATTCCACTTAACGAAAAAGTGAAAATGAAGCTCGACACTTTGATTGGAAGCTTTCGAAGATGGACAGTTTAAGTGTTTCTGGCATGCACTTCTTGGTCAAGCAAATTTGGCATCTGTCACTAACTCGTCTAAGCTGCTTTCTTCTACGCTTTTTGATTTCCCTGGTGCAAATAACAAGCTTGAACCCGTTACTGTCATAAACCTTTTCTCTGTTGCACATGAGTGTCGCACAACAACGCTTAGATGTCCGAAAGGTCATGCCACAGTCAGCTTTTATGAGCCAACACATATTTTGTCGGCTTCGCTTGCCGCAAATGGTCTTTGGCCATAATTTACAAGGTGTTAAACTCATATTACAATCACAATTAAGGCTGGGACTTAAAGTGTTATGAGTGTTCTGCTTATATACTATATGTTTTACTTGAGGAGATAAGCCCGATATTTGTCAGACTTTTGGCATTATATTGCGGTCGCTTAATGAAACAATTTACAAAGCTTTGCGGTTCATGGAATCATATCGTAAAATAAGTCAACTTTAGTTTTAATGCTTTTATATCACTTACATTAAAGAAGTTTCCTAGCTTATCTCTTATATTATAAATTAGAGGTCAAGTATCTTAATTGCTTGCATTATTTCTTGTTTCTGTACAAAAATATTTACTTGCCCATAAAAACTCAAGAAATACTTCGAATGAGGATTTCACAACTTTAATGGTTGTCTATCAATACTAAATTTTAAATTAAAGTTGAATGAAACAAAATAGTTGAAGAGCCTCCAATTTTGATAACTTTTAAGTCAAGTCTTTCATAGTTTTCATAAAAGCAGTGCAAGAGCCCCTCATGCATGTGACTTTTGCTTTTTGTTCCAAGTTTTTGTAGCTCTCTTGGGAAACAAAAAAGGGGACAAAACAATCATAAAGACAATGCCAAAGTTAAATTGTAACCGAAATGAGAACTATATTTATTGCAAGTGCATCAGTTGCTTTATTCTATTGGGCCAGGTACAAATAGTGGCAACGACTTTACTAATGTAAAAACGAATGTGTTGAAGTTCGTATACACTTCTCATATCTGAAAAATCAAAGCCAAGCAAAATATTTCAATTTTAAGAAGGCTTCTTAAGATAGTGTTACCGAGTAGAGCCTAAGACCATTTTGACCATGGCGCTAGTAAAAGGTAGTACCGTGAACATAGCCATAACTCAGCTCCTGACTCACGAATTACTAAGGAGTCTCCAGAAAAGGATTTGCAATGTCAAGGTAGAATTTGGGAAGTCTCCGCTATAAACATCACTGCGACAATCGCATGCGACAGAAGAGTGCAGTTAATCTCTGCTCACATCGATTACCTAGTTTCTGAAATCCATAAACGAGATGACTAACGTACACCATTTCACATGGAACTTCATTAGTATTAGAATAATGGGCAGCCTTAGAAGGTGCATCCATTAAAATGTCACATCATCGTTTGATATAGAGATGAGTTTCTTATAAATGAATTAGTGGATAAGCTAGCATGTTCCAGTGTTACTTATGCTCTTAAGTGGAGAGAGCTAATTTGTTGCATTGGACAAAAAACCCTAGTGATGTTTGACCGAATCAACGAAATAGTTATTGATGATAAAAATGTGGAGTGAAACTTCTTGTTCTGGTCAGTCAGGCCATAGCAATCCCTTACCGGGTTACGGCCTGATGTAGAGCACTCCTACGGGCGTCTTTGCTTCGCTCATGCCGTCTACACTCCGTAGTTAGTGTACCCTTCATCTGCTGTTTCCAACGAAGACTCGACCAGTCAATTCGAAACCTTCCGTCAATAGCCGATTTCGTCTTCGCTAATTCGCTTGACTATACTATTGGCGTCGTAAAGTTCGTAATTTCTTTGAATGTGGTACCCATGTGACTGTTTAAGAAGAGTAATTCCCGATGTTTAATCGCGATAGGGGAAACAAAGGTACGACAGTGGATTTCTCATAAGAAATTGAATTCAAAGATGGTCAAAATTTTTTTGTGACCCAAAATGTTATGGATGCGCCCTATGGAAATGACAGATCTTTTCCACCTAAACAACCCATAGCAGATTTGTAAAAATCGCTTCAGGAATTCCTCTCTATTTTACAAAATTTGCTCCCTCTGACTTTTATCGTAAAGCAAACTTGACGAACCAGATTTTAATGAAGAAATTGGTACAATGGAGACCGTTTAAAATGATAAGCCACCAGGATTATGACGACAATATATGTCCACATCAAGTGGATGGATATATGTATGATTTTGGGAGCAATTGCAGCAAGAATCCATTGAAGGGGGTCAACAAATTTAAACTATCTAATAAGATTTTTGATATATTAGCTCTAAGACGCCAATGTCAAGCGAGTTAACACTCAGCGGCTCCGGTGACTAGGTCATGCTGTGCGTATGGATGGAGAAACTACTGCGCTAAAGGTCTTCAATTCAGCTATTAAAGGATGGCCACGAAGGGGCTGGCCATGCCTACGTTGGAAGGACAAGGATCACCGCCTGGAGGAGTGTTCTATATAAGGCTAACCTTATATTACGGGTTATTATTGCCAGTTAAGAAGAAGAATGCATTTAATTTTTTTTCGAATGTTGGAGTTCCTGACAAGGCTCTTCGTCTCCAATGTCAAATCCGTACCGTGCTATACATAAGCTGCATACAAAAACTGCGATGCAACATAACATCCGATGGCCGCAAATTAAAATAAACCGGGAATGGTGGCATATAACGGTTCAAAAACTGTTGCATGTCGCATTTAGGAAGCGGAAGTGATGCTGAACAGCGTAAAACATGGCTATATTTGAAGAATCTGGCCGTAGATCGAGAAGGATGGAAGATATTTCTTGAAGGATTCATACATATAATGAGAAATCGGATGAGTTTGCCAGAGCTCAAGCTGATCCATCGTAGCTGCAATTCCTATAATCTAATATGATTCAAAAAAATCTTCCAAATGGGCAAATATTCTGCAGACTCCTGACGGTTTTGCCTACTTCACATGGACCAATAAACCGAAAGAACACGTGAGGAAGGCGGTCATTGCTTGTTCTACGAATTGAAACCTTGAGAAGAAACGTTGCTGCGCATACTTGCGGAGTGTGTGTAAACGGAACATCTTACAGTCCAGACAGGGAAGTAGGGAAGGCATATGCTCAGTAGAGGGCACTATAGATGTAAATAATTATATTGTTACTAACTCAGCTTTTGAAGTTATTATAAAAATGAAGCATGCCTATCTTTGCAGGGTTACGATACTTTGTTCTCTGTAGCTAAAAGGTCTTTTTGAACTTAAGCTTCTTTTAAATTAATTATTTACTTTTACCAAAAGCAATTCTGCATTTTATCTTTGCACTGACTCCATGTTAACTGTTATACAACCGAAAAGAGACAATTGTAATTAATTTTCAAATCTGAATTCTCGATGAATGTGTGCAAAGCAATCAAGATGAGTTAATGAAAAAGCGCAATGACGAATTTAATTAAATCCGATGACTTTCTCCTTTCGACTTGTTTGTCTTCAGTTTTGGCATATCAATAAAAGAGAATCGAAAATGAGATTACTGCAGTTTTCATTGACTAATTACAAGTTTGTTGAATTTCCCCAGCATGCGCTCCCACCTCTTCATCCGACATTTGCAGCAAACCTCAAACGAAATCGAATGTTGCAGTGGCATTCCATGCCACTTGAATTAAAACACCTCAATGTGGCATAATGCCAGTAAAATTCCAGGCAGTGTCTTTGAGGTGACGAACAGCTGAAAATTCGTGCCGGAAAGCACAAGCCGCAATGTCTAAGAAGCGTGAATTTGACGCTTCGTTCCTGTGTAAGAACCAGCTTGCGGTGCTTTGCACATATGTGAAGAATGTTCCGCAAATAGGCTCAAACCACATGGCCTAAATGTTGGCCATATGGCACAGTCGAATGTATACATAAAACAGCTTTAAATTCAAGCCAAACTGCAAATTTATGCAAAATTTGTTTGTGTTTTAATGTTCCGTACTCTCTGCTCTGATTGCCACTATGCGATTGGAAATTCAATTAAAGTGACAAACTGTCAGAATTTTTAACATGGGAGGACAAACCCAAATGAATACCCAATGGAGAACACTATTCTATATGCATATTCAATGTGTCCATGTCGAAGGACATGCACAAACAAGTGCAATCACAAAACAAAACAGATCAAAAAACGTATAAATCGCTATTCATGAATTATGAAACGTAATTGAATGAAATTGAATAATGATAGTCTCAGTTAACAAGAAAAGTGAAATTATGGCTAAACGATTCCCTGCTTTTGACCAAAAGGACTAAAGTTTTTACATTTTATTTATTACTTGGTTTGAACTTGAATGCTTCCCCAAGCATGTAAGCCTGTTGTGGAAGTTGTGCTCGACAGATTGAGAATAATGATTACCATGAAACAAACAAAGAAAAAAGTTACTTATGATGCTCATCTCATCTCTGCTCATATCATCTGTGCAGTGATTAAGGATTATGCTTTGGCTTTGAGCAAATTGTAATTAGTTGCACTGCAGCACAAAGTCCTAAAGTAAACATGAAGCACAAAATTGTGTTGTTGAAGTGTCTTATGATAGAAAAAAACCTGGTAAATAAGAGCTTTAGTAAATATAGTTAAAATTATATGCAGTAAGTTTAAAATACTTCAAAATAACCTGGTTTATAAACAAAAATCTGAGTAGTTTAAATAAAACCAATGTTGTATCAAACTTTCAACAGAATTTCTTTAAAAAGTGCCCGTTCGTCTGCCAGAAATATTTAAACAATTCTTAAAGTTATAGTTTAATGTAATCCAAAACCTTCAGGCACTTACTTATAAGTAACACGTGCAGTTCTTGACTTCATCAATTATTGCTGGGCATCTTCGGGGTACGCTTTGCACTAGACAAATTCTCTAAAAAATGTGTAATCTAGTTTTCCGAAAAAATTCTTTTAAAAACTGAAGCGTATGTCTGAAGGATTAAGTACCGGTGCGTCTTCTTATAGCGATACATCAAGAAATTTGTGGATGCACAGTGTGCACTTAGGTTTTGGAGGGAGCACTTTTCTGGCTTGTTAACGGGCAATAATGGGAATAATGCCGCTCCAGAATTAACTTCCCGACGTCTCCAATTATAGATGTTGTGGATATACCACCGGCTAACCATGACGAAGTTAATGTCGCAATCAATAGCAAAGCTGCTAGCGCTGATGACCTGTTGTTCAAGACTGGCGGCAATGAGTAAGGTACACGGACCAGCTCTTTTGCAGAGTTTAGCTTGATGGGAGCATAACCAATGAATGAAACCTTAGTGTTCTTTGCCCTGTCCTCGACAAACCCCACTATGGTATCAATCTTCTTTCTATTGCAAATAAGGCCCTCTCGAACGTATATCCTATATCCTGGAAAGGTCAAATGAATACCAAATCGACACCCACCTACATCTCTTTGTCGATTATAAAGCAGCATTTGGTGGCCCGTTAGGGTTCGCTTATTTGTTGCAGTTGTTGGTGCGGCTATGCAGAACGCACGGAGCTCCTTCAAGATAGGAATGAGCTTTTCCAAGACTTTTGATACCGAGCGAGATATCAGACAAGGCGAAGTTTCCAGTTGCTTACGCAGATGATATAGATATCATTAGTGCGAGCAGTTATCGGAGCCTTTGCAGCTATTAAAAGTGAATCTGTCAGGGTGGTTTTGGCTATAATTATCGATTAGAATGACTCTCGAAAGACTCTCGACTCTCATATTCATGTTGGAAACTAAGCTTTTGATGTTGCCAAGGATTCGATTAGAAAGTCGCTACGTTCGACTCTCACATTCATGTGGGAAACTAAGCTTTTGATTTTGTCAAAGATTTCGTCAACCTTCATTCTTCACGTTTTTCTTTATGGCGCTGAAACATGGCTGAAGACGCACTCTGAAGAAAATGTCTCTGGAGTGTTCGAGCGAGTCAAGCGAATTTACATGCAACGGCTTCACTGGCTGGGGCATGTTGTGCGTTTCAAGAAAGGTCCTCAATGCGGCTGTTGAAAGAAAACGACGAAGGAAAGAAAGAACAAGTGAGAATTTCAGCCGGACCCCTTGGCAGCCAGAATCCAGAAACTAGAGAGCCTCCACTAGGTTCTACCACCGGCTAAAAATTTCCTGACGTTATTCATTTGTTGACTGCAAACAATAAAAATGCTACTGAAGGAGATAAGAGATGATAAATTCATGCCTTAAGTAATATGGCATAAATTTTAAACTTTTTTGTTTAATTTTCAAGCATGGGCTCCTAATAAGAACTGTGGCCAAAACTTATACGTCGAATCGAAAAATGGTCTTTGAAAGAGTTGTAGAAGCATTTATTACCTTCAAATCGAACAAAGAAACATATTGATATTTCAATTGGCAATGGAGATCTAACCCCTGAGATCGACTGAGTACAGTTGTATATTAAGTGAAAGTAGTTCAAACATTTGTACATGTACTCTGACATGAGTATTAAAAGAGTTTGAGTTTTGTAGACTAGTGTATTAGGAACGTCTGAGCTCGCTTTTTAGGCTTTCACAAGAAAAGAGAAGATATAAACCACAAAATGCATTTGGAGAAAAAGATATAGCAAAAAACTGAGCGTTACCTATCAGAGCAAAAAACAAATTGAATAAAGATTTAATCATTAAGTGCAGGACACAACCACAGGAACGCTTCATGATAACCATATTGAATACAAAGTATTTTTATGCGATTTGTCATAAAAACTTGTTTATTTAAACAACATTGGAACAATAAAAAAGACGTATACGCACTGTGTAACAGCAATCAAAAACTGAAACTTGTTTTATACATTCAAGTACACAATAAGCATACGCCATTTGCTTACATTCAAACGCACATTAAGTATACGCCTTTGCTTATTTATTAGCCAATATCCATCGCTACAACTGTCATTTGGCTGCCAATTGAAACAGTAAAAGTTGGCCTATGGCCAATAGTTGACAACATGCTGCAAGTGATTTGGCAAGAACTTCAACAGTAACTTTTCAAATTGAGTTTTAGGTGCAACATTTGGCAAGACTTTACAGCACAATTGCCAAATGCTGCAAAATGTGGCCAGGCAAATTCTGATTTAGTGTCCACTTACGGAGCAATCAGTGACCAAGTGACAGCTGCAGAGCAATAAAATCGTATTTAAATATAGGTATATCTCAATGTGATGAGCATTAGAATATTGTGCTTCCAATCAGCGATGCCAATTGTAATTTGTTGTTGCCTATTGACCTTTAACTGCTGCGGCTCTACTTAGCTTCCGGAGCAATGAGAATAATGGCAAGTGCTTGAAACAAGCCAGACAAATCCTGCATACAAATGACTTTGGCAGTAGCTCGAACTTCATTAGCCCGGCAAATTAAATTGCTGCAATTTGTCGTAGCCAAAGATGGCGGCATGTTTAATGTGGTACGTGGGTTCTTAGCATTTCTTGAGCAGCTTATTTGCACTTCTTAAAGCTCGTTCGTGCGCTTCAATTTAGATTTAAATCAATTCTCATACCAAGCAGAGGGTCAATCAACTGAGTGCCCGAACACCTTACAGTTCATTTGAAGAGCCAACAAACATGGCCGACAGGAAACTGCATGACATTTTAGTTGCATATTACATATAACTCCCGCCGAGGTGTGTGTGTGTGTGTGTGTGCGTGTGTGTATGTGAGTTGGAGTGTCAAACGTTTGATCTGGAACAGATTGAACAATCAATTACGTGCTAGCAGCGCCCACTACTGCAACAGTTTGGCCAGTTGGTGCCAGGTTTGCTGAGCACCTGGGGCTCCACACCTCAGCAGATGGTGTGCGTGGGTGTGTGTGTGTGTGTGTGTGTGTGTGCACAGTGTTCTGCTCTGCTGAGAATAAACTGCGAAAATGGCAGCACGAAAAGAAACATAAAGAAAATTCCTAGATACGTGCCGTTGCCCTTGCTGCAGTTGCAGTTCTTGCTGTTGCATGAAATTGACCCGCGCTATGACGTGTGTGGGTGTGTGTCTTTGTGTGTGTGCACACGAAAAAATTCAGAGTCAATCAAACCAATATTTTCGGTTCGCAAAAGCGCCAAACCACAGAAAACGCTTAAACTATCAAAACCATTCCGACTCCGAGCCAGACATCCATTTTTCGTCCGAGCATTATTTTTTGGCTTGATCCTTGCGGGTACAGTTTTTAATATATGAATCTATACTTAATATAATAAATTCAAAAGTAACGCCTAAGCCGCTGAACCAATTGTTTTGCATTTTGGTGTAGATATAGATAGATATAGATAGAAGGAATAAAAATAGGATATATTTTGTGGAAATATCTAAACCATTTCCCCCACAAAAAAGCGTAAAACTACATAAAATGACACAAAATCTCAGCCTACTTTTTATAAATGTTCACAGAGTGAGGAAACGCCTATTAATAGAACACGCAGAGTAACAAGAAGGCGATCGGAAAGAGGATGAAGGTGAAGAGGAAAAGGGAGAGGAATAAGATGAAGGTAAAGACAAAGACAATGAGAAAGAGGAAAAAGAGCAGGAAGAAGAAGAAAAATTGGAAAAGGAAGAAGCAGAAGAAAATGAGAAATTTTGAATTCTCAAACCATTTGGGAATTCCTAACACGGCTTTCAAATTTAATCTATTTCAACAATTTAGATTTTTTGCGAGTTTCGAATCGAGAAACTTACTTTCTATCCCAATGAATTGCAACTCAATTTAAAAGCAGTTGAAATTGGTTCAAAGTCCGTCACAAAGTTTTGGTCTACATTAGATCAATTAATTCTTTACTAACATTTCAACACCAGTTTGAGCAAACTCGGTAAAGTTATAAGGGAATATCGATTGAAAATTTGATTGAATCCACATTATAACGACCACACTATTAAAAAAACTAAACCCCTTGGCTAAAACTGAACTTTGTCGGTAAAGGAGAATTATCGCATTTTCGCAAAATTTTAGATTTCAAGTAAAGTAAGAAAATCGCATATTAATTGAGGATTTTAATTCCGACCAAAACTAATTGCAACTCAAATTGTTTGTGCTTACTTCGAAACTCGCCTTTCGATAATTCGAAAACTGTAATAGAAAATCTAAAACGGTTACTGGACTCGAAATCAGCGAACTCATATTTATCACATCCAAAAAAGTATGTTTAACCAAGATCTTTGTTTTTTGCCTAGTGTAATAAGACGTTTAATAATTTCTTCTTTCAATTTAGGTCACCGATTGTTTAAATTTTTTAAGTTTTGGACCGGAAGAGACTTATCTTATTCATCACATCATTCATCGTATCATGTTCAATACATCTTCTTCTTCAGTTATCAGGTTACGGCCTGATGTAAATACATTCTTTCATAGGAATTGTGGTTTTGCGTGGTGGGTCCCAAACCCTACGCACGACCTTTTTAAGGCCTACTGGTCTCAAAAGAACCCAGTGTCATTGTTAGTTGCCTCTTACGACAAGCTTTGACCTGCTGAGGTGATATTCTTAAACCCGCTCACCACGCTGGGGTGTTCAATACAAGTAAAAACCTCTATATATAAATACGCTAAGGAAAAATTCAGTGTGGTACCGATTACTTCGCAATTACATATCGTTTTCAGATCAAACCTATACCATTCGAAAGATAAAATATTTGCGGTTTACAGAATATAAGTTTCACCTGGATACGTTGCGTTTTAGTCACCTAACATTTGATTTGAATTAAACAAAACAACAACAAATAACATTGTAAGCACAAACTTTATTATTTCGTGTTTTCTCTTCTTCGTAATTAGACGACAAGGCGAATACTAGTACATATAAAAATATTTTTGCAGTTTGACTTACTGTGAACTCAGTTAATCACTGCAACAACAAAATATTACCCAAAACTATAACTTTAGAGTAACATTGTTTACCTTAAATTAACTGTGTTAGCATTTCTCTTGTAGTTAAATTTACTGTGACAGCAGTTATTAACTGAATTACGTGAGTGTTATAGTTACCATGGTAAATTTTAACTGTTAACACAGTAACAAACCAAATACATGAAATAAGATGCTACTGTAAATGTTGATGGATTTGAACCCGATTTTTTCACGTGTAGTTTAGGGAGTATGTGGCGCTTATAAATGCATGTGTGCACTTGATTCATGTGACTGACTCCCGCTGCAAGCCGTGAGCAACTACGGCGGGGTTATGAGAAATGCAAGAAATCAACGAAACCAAAAAAAGAAGTGTAAGAAAGGAAAAAGAAAAGAACGTGCGATGCATGCAAAAGCTGACGCTTCAACGGATTTCTTGCTTATATATCGTACTATACAACTACGTATCAAAGTCGCTGCCCTTCTGAAAAATGCAATCAACTTGCGGCGGAATTTCACATGCCAAATACAAACTTACGTATTGAGCAGAGAGAAGGGAAGCCGGTGAGCCGCAACGGGCGTCAAACAAATTGCTGCAAAAAGCGGAAAAACACAAAAGAGAGCGCAAAACAGAACACCTGTGGGGCAGCTATTTGCGAATTGGCAAAAGAGCTTTAAGAGGTATGCGGCGATATAGAGATTGCTGTTTTAATGCAAAGTGGGAATTTTTCCAATGTTATAAGAGCATTTTAAGGTGTTTCTTATTTGCAATTCAATTAGTGACCAACAATCGTAATAAGAAGGTGACAACAATAAGAGCGCCATTCGAAGTGTAATTGTTTACCGTACGTGATTGATAACTTATCCCGTATACGCTTAAAGCAAGTGTTAGGAGTGACCAGTTGTGGAAATCAGTCAAGTTGAGTCTTCGTCGAAGGTAAGTACACATATTTGAATTTTTAAAAAGGTAAAGTGAAGTACATTTTTTGTTGATGAAAGAAAAGATCACATTTCCGAAAGTGCAAAACGCACTATTGCGAAATTTTCACAACTCGATCCGATGCTGCAGAAAAGTCATATATTTATTTCACATCGTAATACAGCTATTTAGCTGCAGTAGAGCGTTATCGCGCGCCTATCTTCCCACCCAGCTCTACCCCCCTAAATGATAGTGAGGTATTCTATGTTACCAAAATCCGAAAGGAAACGCACTGCAAATGGCAGGTAAATATAATTATAACCAAGCGATCTCGGGGAGGTAGATGGAAAAACAGAACAGGCCATTGGAAGTACATAATATATAAACCCAACATCTGGAACATGCCGACTACGACATACGCTTCACCCTCGACTACCCACTACACCAAATAAGCTTTTACTGTCAAAGTCTCATTTAAAGGTTTGTCAAATTTATTTTTGAAAGTTGTATAATCAGTGAATATCTGTTGCGGGCATATGCAGTCTATGCAGTCAGTTTTCCAGCGACTGTAGCTTTCTCAAATTCGATTGCAACTAGAGAATGACACATATTTTGGTAAAATATAGAGGTACGCACCTTTGTCACCTGCCTTCAACTGCAACTTTGAAGACTTTCTCGCGGGAACTTCAGCATCCATACGCACAACATGAACAAACCAGTAGAGCCGTTGAATATTAATTTGTAGAGCACATGGCTCGTCGTTCCAACGAATGTGGTAGTCATTGTCAATGCGTAAAAAGCCCAAGATCTTAGGGATCAAAAAACCGCTCAAAAACTCCAAGAGCATTTTCATCAGACTGCGTCATCACCCATGTTGTCGGATGAGCTTCTTGTAGGTCTGGGGAAAGTGGTCTCTACAACTCATTTGAGTGATTCTACGCTTGATCTCCATGCTGGCATCGAACCTCTCACGATGTCGCAGGAGAGGCATCGACCTCTCTGAATCCTCGCTCGGAACAAAAGGATGGGAGAGGTACTATTCTACTTCACCGGAGCTGCGTGTGTTGCTCAACGTCATTCTGCATAGTCCCACCAACTTTGCGGCATATACGCGATCCCACAACGGTCTGTCAAATGCTGCTTTAAAATCGACAAAAAGATGGTCAGTTTCGATTTGGTATTCGTGGGTCTTCTCCAGGATTTGCGTAAGTTGAATAACTGGTGTCTCTCTAAAGCTCTAATCAGTTGGTTTTCGTCTTTTACACAATGCGCTCAATATATGACATAGAAAGAAGACTGATACTATGGTACTTGACTCATATTATGGAACCATCCTTCTTGAGGACAGGGCTGTAAGCACCAAGGTTGCAGTCATTGGGCATGCTCGCATCTAGCCAAATTCTGCCAAAGAAAACGAAAAAATATATACATATATCCTAATAATAGGAAAACTTTTTTTCAAACGGAATAAAAATGTCAATCGAAATACTTTTCGGATAACGATAAGATGTAGAAGTAAGAAAATTTAAACTAATTCTCTTATGCAAGTGCTACTCCAAAACTTAAAATTCTCTCAATTTAAAGCAGCATTTCTCTCGAAAACGCATTTTTTGCAAAAGAAACTCATTAAAGAAATGATTATTGCATGAACATGAATATCATATAAACCATGACAACTGTTAAAACAAACAGTCTTTAGGCCACTGGGACAGCAACTGTTTACAAAACTGGGAAATGAGAATGTGTTATATGGCTTGTTCAGCGACTGTAACAGTTATATGCAACAACAACAATAATGCCATATTATTATAATGTTTGTGTATCAACGGATATGTAGATTCTCGCCAAGCACATCGCCAGCCATGTAAATATATCATATTATTTTTCCCTGGGGGAATGTCAACTGTCTGTCTGGGTTCCCTTAGACTTACGTCTGTTTGGGGCATTAAATATACAGGAGCAGCGACCGACTTAACTGACCGACCGCATTTTTAAATGCTTGAACAGCTGGCAATAACGGTAGACTTACAGTAAAGTTTCTTAAATTTACTCAAAATCAAATTAACATGCTGGAACTAAAAGTTACGTTGTAGCTCTTGCTAAAATCCAGCTCATTAAAACCACAAGAACAACACGTAAAGTCAAAAACTTTTGCCAAATAGAATTTAATGTTTTCAATTAGCTGCCAGAAATCACTTTTTCATCTAGTATTTCGATACGAGGGCAGACTGAAAAGTAATCGGAGAAGTCTGGAAAAGCACATTTTTTTGGGAATTAATAATTTCAGCACGACTTGCAAATAGTACTTTTTGAGGTCCTCCAAATAGACATACGTGTCATAGGGGCATCTCATTTTACTAAATTCTTTTTCCAGCAAGCCAGTTGTTCAGGTTTCGTAGAAGATAATAGTCTTAGATTTGAAGAATATGGTAGCTGGAAAACCAATTTGTAGCGCAACTATTATAATTCTGGTATGACGATTACTCTATCGTTATTAAACTCTCCTCTTTGCCATTTGAGGTGTTTTTTACTTTAAATGAATCGTATCAGTCCAACAGCTCTAAATAATATGGTCTGGTAATCTTTTTCAAGATAAGCGAGAAGGATTATGTCCCATGCACAATAAAACCCATAACAGACGAACTCACCTTGGCCTTCTTTGGTGTCGATTTTCCAAGCGACTCACCTTTGGTCTCTGATGTATTAAGAACCCTAAAGTCATCCACAGTTATGAATCTTCACCAACATTACTCCATATAATGATTAATCATCGCGAAACACTATTGAATTCACACGTTCACATCTTTCGTTTCTCATTTCCAAACATTGGAAAAACAGTTGTCTTGTAATCCTCTGTAATCTCGTTTACCTTCGCTCGTCGACCATCCCTGACTATTTCGTCAATATGGTCAACTATTTCTTGGTGGAAAAATTGATATGGTCGAAAATACATTATATTTCCATTTGCAATGGGTTTGCCTTTTCCCATCCCTATTCCCTTTCCCCCTCCCGTTGCCCTTCCCGATCACCATCCCATTCTCCTTTCCGTTTCTCTTTCTTCTTTCCTTTCTATTTTCTTGCTTTTTTTTGTTCACACTAAGTTCAGTGGCGTGTATTGGCACCAATATACTATACTCTTCCTCATCCCTTTACTTCTCCTCCTCTTCGCCCTCCGCCTCCTGCTGATCCTCTTCCTCCTTTAAGTCTTCCTTTTCCTCTTTCTCTTGCTCTTTAGATTCAGTTTTATATATAAAATGACATTTTCGAGCGCGATCTTGGGATTTTTTCGTTCATCCCTGAGTCATTGGTGAAAAGTTAGCAAGCAAAGAATTAACGAGAATGGAATGAGAAAAAGGATACTCCATTTTAAATTTCGGACTTAATTGCTTTAAAACAAAGAAAATTACCATATTCGAATTTCATTTCCCTGCATCCAGAATTAAGAAATCGTTTGTGGGTAAAATGCCTTTAATTTGACTGGCAATTTAGCCCGATTAATGCCGATCGGAGCTGACTCGTGAAATATACCTGTCTTTTAAAAAACGTATACCATATTCGGAAGCAGCGCCACTAAATTTCCCGAAAACGGCATGATCCAGCGTCACTTTTCAGCCTACCCTCGTATGTACTGTGCATAGAGCTGCCCACCCAAATCAAGCCAATGTAGCAATGAATCTCCCAGAAGCCAGTAAACATTTTGGTTTTGGGTTGTTTGTATGACTTGGTCTTCATACCAGGATGTCGGAGGGATGTTGGGTGGCCTTACGCATTCAGCGTTGATTGTATTGGTGGTGTCTGTGAATAATTTTGGCATTATTGCCTGTGCTTAATTCAAATGAAATTAATTTCACAAGGTAAACTTTGTGACGTGTTGGGTTCACTCCAAACACACAACCCCAAAAGCCCAGCCAGCACACACACGCACACACACACACACACACAGGCATTCCAAGCTCATTGTTTTTGGTGATTTAATGGCACTGCCGAAGAGGTGTGCGTGGGTGTGTGTGTGTGTGTATTGTGCTTGCTGCAAATGAATTCATCCCTGGGGCAACATTTTATGGCATAATTTGAGGCGTCGGAAAGCGTGCATCAGGCACGTCGTGCTTGTTGCCTTAAATTCATATTGGATATTGAGCACAAGGGCCAGAGGTCAGTGGCTGCCCGTTTCTAGTCCTCCTAATCCTGCTGCTTGCCTTCCATTCGTCGGCATGCTCTGCCTCAATTTACGTGCTTGCCACATGGGTGTGAATATTAATGCTTCATATTTTATTTCATTTGCACTCTTCGTGCTGTTTAGCTTTTAATTTCATTGGCCAGCGAGAAGGCGTCGCTTGTTGATTTTAACGCCCAGAGCATTATCCAAAAATCGCTGGCCCTATAATTAAGTATTTGTTAAGGAGCATGGCTAACATTTTGGGCCCAGAGCTGGGTGCAAAGTCTCTAAAATCCTAAACTGAACAACAGGCAGCTTAAGCTCTGGACTTGCTAAGCATTTGTAATGTATTTAAGCCGCACGTTTTAAGCATTCAGCGCACATGATGCCGCTGTCTCTCTCAATATATATCTCTGTCTCGCTCGGCCTCCGCTCCAGCTCACATTGTCTACTGGGAATGCCTGCGCATATCTTGCTGTCTCCCCTGCGTCTGTCCCACGGTCCGAGCGTCTTCCTGTCTGTCTGTGTGATTTGAAAGATATTTTGCCATTTTTTATTGCCACACCATTTGCAGTGCTTCTTCCTTTTTGCCACAACCACGTAGTCTATGTAGGCAGTCTGGGCTGCCTATTCCATAGCTCCATAGCTCCAAGGCTCCAAGGCTATTGAGTAGATTAAAGTGTAAATATTTAATGCACGCGATTTGTGCGGTTTGCGTTTTTTGCTGTGTTTGAGTTATTGTTACGTACGTGTGTGTGTGTGTGCTCTAGACACGTTTCCGGTTCTGCCCTAATTTTATACAAATATCTCAGCTTAAAGCGGATAAGATGTGACCGGTTGTTTTTTGTGTAAATCTTTGAATTTTGAACAATTTTTGTTTTTGTTTCAATAAGAAATTTACACGAAAAAATATTTTATAAATAAAGTTTGAGTACTGACGTCACTTTATATCTCTATCGCGCTGCCTGAAATCTTTATCAATCGAATGTCAGAAATGCATTGTTCTTTCAATTGATTGTCAATACAAAGCGATCCATGTTGTCTCATATATCTCTTTAAGGACAACTAACATGATTTAAATATATTCCTGAAAATTTTAAGATGACAAAATGCTAATTCGACGCTTCATTGAAAGCGCTACCTCTTAGTGTTTTCTCGACAGAGCGGTAGTTGCCAACGAGTAAAGGGCCAACGATTGTACGGAGTACTTTTCACACTAACACTCCAAGGGGATCTGCATCATACTGACTCATCATACTGAAAACTAAGGAACATCTACTGGCGAGTAGTTCTATGCTTGATCTTTCTACTGACTTCGTTGTGACGATGGTAAAGTTTTCAATATCAATCTGAGCGCCAAACCGCCGCATCTCTCTACTAGAAGAAAGCAATACTTTGTCTAGCTCTCAAACAGTAGATTCTCTTTCACTATCATCTACCTAGGCGAGCAACCGTACACTCCTAAGGATATTGTAGCCATTGTTTCACTCATTGCTCAACAATAAGTCTAAGAAATGTTCCCTGCACAACCTTTGTGCACCGTATGCAGCCACTATCAGATTTTCTCCTGGATCTCTAAAGGAAGGCGCCCAGGTACTAAATCCTTGTTCCGCACGCTTGACTTTTTGCATAACCTCCTTACGTCATTCCTTCTGCTGTACACCTCTATCCTTTCGATCTTCTGCTCACGTTCTGAACGTCTGAATAGGCAAATCTCCACCTAACACCTACGTAGCAGCCGTCTGCAGGGTCCTTCTATATACGTAGTTCTTTACTGGAGTGACTAATTGCGGCTCCTGATCGTACCATTCGTTATATATATATACACGCGTTCAAGATACCTCGGCGCTATAGGGTTCGGAGGAAGGTTATGTGAGCTTCTCGGAGAGTTGAGCGGAGAAGACTGCGGAAGTGCGCTGTGATTGCAATTTTGTGATATTCAGCTTAAATCCTACGTTCTTCGTTTTGCTTAGCCGCATCCGAACCTTGCCTGAAACAATGTTAAATGTCAATGTCAAACGATATTGATATCATGGTCTTAGTAATAGACAGAACGCTTTTTTGTCGCATTGTCCTTGTTCTCCGTCGGGGCATACACGCAAATCAAGTCGAAGTTAAAGAATTTCGTCTGGATAGTTGCCAGCCTCTCGTTTACTGGTGTGGACCTACAGACACGGTTGCGTAGTTCCCGGCTAACAATAAATCCACACCCAATTTCGCAGCTCACTCCGTTGCAGCTGTAGTAGGAGGCACAGCAAATATCGGATCTAAACCGGTGTTTGTTTTACGTGACATGTACCTGAAGAGGTTTAAAATCACGGTGTTGGAATATGCAAGCAAATAGCACACATCAAATAGCGATCCCATGGAAATTTTGTGTTGTCAACTCATACTAAACATACACCATAACTGAATATATTATATAGATATAATATATAAATACAATATCTAACAATTACCGATTTCCATATGTACCAAGCGAAGAAGTTGGGTCTGGCAACTTGACTCCTTGGCTTGGCACCAAAACCACAGCCACCACGAAGCTTCCCAAGTAGCCACGTTCAAAAAAATTGCACAGAAAAGTTGCGCGTCCTCTACTGACAGCCCGTGGACACCAGAATAATAATCCTGTTAAAATATCATACCAAAGGCAGCTACTGACAGTTAAAAACTCTCAACGCTTTAAGGCGTCTAACACTTTGTATTGATTGTTTAAATGTAAGTACTAGCAGACGTACGCACTTAGCTGATAAAATGAATCGAGTTGATTCTCGTTAGTATTATCGTGGGCCAAGTGTATTGGAGAGACTATATCTTGAGATGGCTGGCCACCCGCTACAAGTGCATATACTCATTGATATGCTACCGTCACGGCCTACAAATGCTAGCTCGCAGCAGGCTAACCCTCTTCATCGCATGTTATGGATAGCAGTGATAATGGCTGGACATAACTGTAGATTATTGTCCTTTATACATTTCCGATCGCAAACTTTGAGGTGTTCTTATCCAAAACTTTGTATGACTGATTCGTTAGGGGAGTTTGCGCGGCGGGTCGCTGGCCCTACGCACAACCCTTAACTCACCAACACTCTAACACAAAAAGTAAGCAAACGCTGCCAAGCTCTCAAATATTTTGCCATTTTTAACAATCTGAATCGAATATATTTCCGTTTCCTTTAATGTGTGTGTGTATGTTTTAAAGCTCATTAGTTCATACCAACAAGTACTCTACACACATCCACACAAGTACACGGACACAGACACAAACCAAGCCATAAATAATGTTTTTAGCTCATAAATGGCCATCAAAAAACAATAGAAAAAACACTGAACTAAAATAAACCCACGCATAAGTACATATGTATATCCACTCGTGGTATTCTCTCTGAAAGTGCTATGAAATTCAGCATTAAGTTCATATTTCTTTGCCCTAGTTGCTTGCTTTGTTGTTGCTGTTGTATCTGATAGATACAAGTACGTGCAGCCATCAATGTTGTCTGTGGGTTTTTGAAGCCTTTGCAGTTTTCCGTATTTGCCTGGCAGTCCTTGGTGCCGGATTGTGGCAGCCCTGATAAGTATGCTACATTTTGCTGTAAATTGAGTTATCAAACAGCAGCAGCTGTAAAGTGCATATTAAATCAACTGAACTGTATTTAAAATGCAGAATTTGTGGAAGTTATACTACAGTAGTTGTTAATTAAACACTCCAAAATCAAATGCAGTTTTAAAGTGTAAAAACAAATACAAAATTTGCCCAGGGAAATGCTTTAAATTAACACAAAAGTTACAAGCTACTGCAAAAAATCAAAACAAAAAATTATCTGTCAGTTAATTCATTTTAACCAAGTTAAAACACTAACAAATACAAAAAAAAAAAAAAAAAAAAATGTAAAGTTTGTATGCATATATAAAAACAGGAGAAATTTACTGTGCAGCCATTACTATGCATACAACAAAAATTTCAATTGAATTCAATTAAAATATGTGTTGCATTTAAATATAATCTTTTGATTTAAAGTTTAATTGTACGATTTTCAATAAACATATAAAATATAATATCTGGTATATGGAACATTTTATTGTATACAAACGCAGCCCACAATTATTCAATTAATGTGTTTTACAATAACAGTTTCACAATACAATATTCCATTTCATAAAACCGAACACTTTGAATGCAGTGCAATCAGTGAAATTGCACCCATTAATTCCCGAACCGAATCAAACCTTACTTAAATCTGTTCTATTGATATTCCCATAAATGTCTGCAGCACCCACACATACACATCCACGCCTATACTAATTAACTTAGAACGTGCGCTTAATGTTGGCTAAATGAACTAACTGCCAGAAATAGGGGCAACATTAGATGAACAAGTTAACGGCACTCATTATCATTCCGTGCACACCAACCAGGCACAGCAAATTGAACAATGTGCCACACATTGGGATTGGCTCATGTCACACATGCCAAATCGCACACAGGCATGCACACTTAAACACTGAGAGCAAAAGTTGGCTCAGTTGGATGTCAAAGCTTGAAACTCTTACAAAAGCAGGATTTCGATTTATCGGAATCACTATAGGAATTGAGCTAGACATGTATATACACCTTATTTAAAGTTATGTCCAGAAAATGTTTGTACTTGAAACAATCTCTTGGTAAATATCCTAGCTCCGATATGTCGAGCAGTTAATGCTTAGTTGTTACCAGTTACCATCTTCAAGAATCCACCTTTTCTGAAGACCAAATGTTAAAGTCTATTTTATAACATTAATTTTCCATTCTATTACCTCGTTTCTGAACGAGCGAAATCTGATCGAATTTCCCTAGCATGTTCTAAAAGTGTCCTACGAATTTCCTTAAATTTCCGACGCAATAGTCTTAGTGAATTCCCAAATCTTGCAAAGGATGGTAAACGTTTTAAATACAACAAACTAAATACTTATTAGTGAATATAAATTGAAATTATTCTGTTATTAATAACATCGTTATGCACACATATTTGCGAATTGAATTCACGGGATCATTGTTTGAATTCTTGCTGAAATTGAGTGTCAAAACAGCTGCGGGAATCTTAGAAAATAAGGTAGGAACATGAATAGGTCGAATACCAAGCACTTGCGGACACCGAATTTTTTGAGATTTGAACCGGACTGTTTGCCTCATATTGTTGCACAGAGCAACGTAGAGAGAAAATCCGTACCCTTCTAGTAGCCTTTGGGTTATTTTATGGATACTGTCAAAATCGCAATTCATCTTTAGATCCCGGGAACCGAGGGCAAAGTGCAATTTTTAAAGAAAACTTGGTTGAAACCCAAACCCTGTTTTTATCTTCCGATCAAGCCGCTCCTCAAACATACAAAAGTGAAACTGTTGATTCAAAAAACTTAACTTTGAATATTGTATTGACGGTACTAGAATGACAAATAATTCTTCATAAAAATATATGTACTAACTACAAATTAACGATCTATACTGAAGACAGAGAGCTGGATCCATGAAAGACAGCTGCGTGAAGTAACTGTAACGATCAAGCTGCGCTTAGGTGCCTGGAGAGTACTAGCACAATGTCGATTAAGATCATTGAATGCAAAACCAGACACAGGCTTTCGGGACACCGAGGTAACCAGGGAATTAATTAAGTGGTAGATGAGTTATCAAACAAAGGTTTGGCATCACAGCCAAAAGGGCGTGAGCCAATCATTCTTTCTTTCTTCACATTTTATGAACTTATATAACTGAAACTGAAACGGTTTGTTTCTTAGTCTCATGTTTTAACAGGTTCAGAGAAATAATAAAACAACGAATAACCGTCTGGAAGGCGTTCATGCAAGCTCATCATGGCATATACGCGACATACAAGTAGGTTTTACCTGCAATGCGCGCCTTTAGATTAAGAATGACTCTCTTCCAACAAGATGATACTATGTTTTAAGTCAAAATTGATAGTGCAGTCTAAGACCTGTTAAGCGTGAATTCGAAATCAAGAATTTCGTAACTTTATGAAAGCAAACTTAATCTTAAAAAAAAAATTATTTTCAGTGTACACACGTTGAAAGACGCTTGAGTGGCAGAGCACAGATTTTTGGCACAGATTGACAAAATGACAAAAAGGAACGCCCAAATGATTGGCCTTGACTAAAATAATACAGCTCAAAAGGCAGTATCTATAAAAAGGGAGAAACATATTGGGAAGTAGTATAAGACAGAGTGGGTAAAAGCAAGGAAAGATGCTCAAAGCAAGTTAGGTAATTGAAAACAGAAGAAATTATAAATAGTATCTAACGAAAAATTGTCAATGTCTTAAAGGTCTGAAGGTTGAAGGTTTCTGGGCAAATTATTTAGGAAAATGAAACATTTGCTGTGGCACAATCTTCATTCAACTTAATCATAATTATAATCTAGCGCTGCGGGTGCCCATCACACACAGCCACACACACATCCACACACACCCAAAAACACACACACACGTGGGCAAACCCAACTAAATGACACAGTTTTGAGGCTTAGAAGCTGGCATTTAATGAGGCTTTCAAAACAATTATACTTTATATTGCTCATCTGAGTGTGAGTGTGTAAGACACTCGGTTTTGTGTTTGAGTGTGTGTGTATCTAACCATTACTCTGTATGTCTTTGACATTATTATTCTTAATATTTAAGACTATAATGGTCAGCTGCTGGAACAAGGACTCACACAGACACACTGATGATCAAGCGGATTTGTGGTCCATTTCAGTTTGTGCTAGCTGAAAATTACTTTAATAAATTTATTCAATGCTTCCAAGTAAAGGCCTAACTGTGGTATATTATATGCACACATACTTGTTCATATGTATGAAATCATAACGGCCAAAAGGTTAACTGATGTCCTTTAAGCGTGTCAGTTTATACCGTGCATAAATTTGAATATTAAGCTCGAACCCATATGTACGCTAGCAGCAACAAAAGCAACAACATCATTGACAAGGACACCTGCCAGGCACAAGCTGTAGTTTTGCATTTTCCCCATTGTTGATTTATACCGAAAATGTAATTTAATTAAAGTTTTCAATGTTTGGCTTACTTAGCTTGAGGTTCTTTCTTGGCTCACAATGTAAATGTAATATGTACAGTCATACCCTGATTTATGGAAGTTTGCTTAAACGCGAAAAGCGGCATATTTTCATTGATGGTTTTTCAATAGTCCATTGTGTAGATTTACAGCTTTTAAAGTTAATCATTAAAGAGGTAAACGAACTCTAAAGCGGCACGCATACCCTTGCAAGAAGGAAGGCTTCATTAGATTAGAAAAAAATGCACCTAACACATTCTTATTCGACAGTTTGCTCTTAATCTATATACAGAACTCCTTAGAATTAATGCTTTTAAAACTTGGTAAAATACTATGAAATTCGACGAGATTCCATGATTGCAAGTTATTCTTGCAACATAAAGTTTCTGCCAAATCTTAGGAAACCAATGCAGCAGACTAATTGAGCTATAAGATGGTAAGGTCTGCACCATTACGTAGTAAAATAGAACTAGAATTAGAAGGAAAGAACACAACAGCTACAAATGGGGGTTCCTTAATAGTCTTGATCGCATTAAGAAAGATGAAAGAAGACCCAACAACCCGACACAAGCTTGCTCTTCCAAAGAGACATGCAAGCTCCTCGCAGAACTTGTCGAACCATATTTTTATCTGACTACTTTCTCTGGAGGAGAATTTTGGCCATTTGGTATATGGACGTATATGAGCATAATAAACACAACAATGTTGACCTTTTGTCTAAAATAACATACAGCATGGGGATTAGGCGGAGAGTCACTCTGCTCTCAGTAGGCAAATGACTCGTAGAGACCACTCCCGCCAGACTAAACTAACCCTCTATAAAAATCTCATCGTTCCCGTTTTGCTTTTTGGTGGTTATGACGTTTGGATCGTCTTACTCCGTAAGATCTTTGGTCCTTTACGCGTTGGCAACGACTGTCGCATTTGATGGAACGACGGACATTGACATAGTCAAGCGAATGAACATCCAGTGGCTCCGCTGTTTAGGTCATGTTGTGCGAATGGATGTACAAGCTCCTTCGCGAAAGGTCTTCAATATGACTATTGAAGGAAGACGACAAAGGAGCAGGAGATGTCTCCGTTGGAAAAACCAGGTAGAAAGCACACTAACTACATTTGGTATCACCGATTAAAACATGTCAATTATTTTGTAGCTGTTTACACTGCGGCAAGCTGTGTCAGCTACTGTCACACGGGTTGTGTCACTGAAAAAGTATCCATTCGTATGACATTTTGTAACTGTGCCAACTGTGTTGTACCAGTGTGAAAACAAAGTGTGTCGCTTTGTCACCCAGTGTAAGCCCCACGTTACTCTAGCGTGAACCCATACATTGAGGTGCCACTGTAGATACTATTTACTTACTTACCAAGACAAAGCGAATAACCATTCGTATATGAACTAATGCGAATTTTAGCCCTATTATACTGGTATAGCTTTTCCTTAGTCCTGCCCAAGGACTAAGCATTGTTTGTTATATTCAACTGGGTGCTCTAGGCAAGGAAATGCCGCTGTCAGCTGAGGCGTCTGTCAACAGCTGGTGCTTGTCGCTGTCGCTCCGTCTGTCCCTATCACTAACTTATACATTGTCACTTGAGCATTATGTGGGTGTGATTGAGTGCGTGCGGACATGACGCCGCTGTGTCTGCCATTACCCTGTGATAGTATGTGGGTGTGTGTGTGGGTGGTGTGTGTGTGTGTGTGTGTGTGTGTGTGTGTGTGTGTGTGTGTGTGTGTGTGTGTGTGTGTGTGTGTGAGTGCGTGCGAGTGTTTGCTTGTCTTGAATGTTAATATTTGCACTTTCTGTTCGAGCCACTCAACTGACAATTTATCATGATTTTGCTGTGTGTCCCTATTGAGCTTTAAATGATATGAGAGCGACTGTGAATACTCTATACTCATTTACCTCAAAATAATTAATAATGGTCAACATACTTTTGTTTATTAGGCTCACATGAAACTGTTTACCAACCAAGTTTAGTCGCTCTAGCTTATTTAAATATCCATAAAAAGTGTCATTATTGGCCGAAACTTATGGATAATGCAAGATCTAATAGAGCTCATACGATACGGACAGACAGATATGTCTATAAAGACACGTTTAAATTTGCAAATCGAACTGAAGGTCTGCCATGTCACAAACCTATAATACCCTTGACACCATGTGCACACTGTGCAGGGTATAACTATAAAAGAGCAAACGGCCCGTTTTTCTTTTCCAAAAATTTCAAATAATTTGTTTTGCTTTTGTCCGAAAGAACAATAAAAAAAGAGGACAAATGTATGCCTTGCTTTTTGAAAAGACCAACAGTGAAATGCAACTTTTACTGTTTTTTGTGCATTTTTGCAGTATTTTTGCTACTTCCTGCATTTAATATGAATTAAATTTGAAATTTCCATTCATTTTGATGTTTTCTCTGCGACAATTTCTCAACCAGCGTCAACAAAGGCTAGCAAAATGCTATTTCAAAAAGCACATTGTCATTGTTCTCAAAATGGCGACGCCTGCAGAGCTTGCTCACTCTGTGACCGTGTGTGTGTGTGTGTGTGTGTGTGTGTGTGTGTGTGTGTGCGTGTGCTCGAGCGTGTGAATGTGTGTGGTCTGCACGAAATTGCGTGTATGTAAGCCTGTGGTACAGTTTCGCCTTTCACTAAATGTCAGTGAAGCAAAAATGTAATTTTACTGACCACATTAATTTCTGTTTTATTTCAGCTAAAATTTTAATTGTGCAAATTCCTGAAAAAATCGTTTATTTATTTATTAAGCAGTTTAAAGTACATTTTTCTTCTTGATTACTTTTCAAATTTTTTTTTATGTATATCATTGGCTTAGAGTTAATTGTTTGAACTTGACGACCCAACGTTAAATATGCAAAACTACTTCGTTCAAATATTTAGTTTTTGTTAGTTTCATAAAGTTGTTAGCCATCATTTTTGTTCACTCTTTATGTTTAGGAATTCCTTATGGTCCATTAATGATAGTTACCAGTTCAGGGTTAGTACTAAAGTTTTTCTAATTGTTTTTTAAGAGTTTTTTTAAGCTCCAAGACATAGCATATGAACCTTTTCGTAGAATTTATCAAATTCAAATTTATAGAATACCATGAAAAAGAAGGCTAGAAAGTCAGAACTTATTATAAATCGATTCATATCAATTAAGCTGCCTTTTCAAGTTGTTAGATTTTTTTAGAAGCTTAGTAGCGTACTTTTGCAAACTGTCTTTGAGAGAGATATTAGGATGGCTATATAGACTCGACTATTGATGACCATCTTCCACCCCTTCTCATAATCCCCTTATATGCGCAGGGTGCTGCACTTTGGGGCGAAAAAGGTTTCAAGCCCTCGAAGGAGAATTTTATTTTCTTCGAAGTACTTTAGTACATGAAATGATCAAATAGTTAACAGCTCCATTTTCTACGAACCCATTGGAATCCTTTAAAATTTGTATTTATATGCAGATATTTTGCTTATATCCAAATTCTCTTGCTTTGAATAATTTAAGTAACCTTTAACCCTCTTATGCCTGATCCCGCCTTTCGATGGCCTTCACAAAGGCAGACACAGTTCTAAGGGGTTCCGCACCCTTTACGATGCGCTCACCCATTCTCGTGTCTCCCTTGAGGTAGGTCATATTCTTTATCATATTCCTTCGGATGTTAATACGTCCTGTGGATAAGTTTGCTTAACCCCACCAAAAAATGTCAACACAACAATATATGTCATGCTCTTCCAGCGTATCCATCTTAACTCTTTACGAAAGATTTCAATGCTAGAAAGGCTAACAAACTGAAAAGAAAACTCTTCCGACATCTCTCGACGGCTTCTTTATGGTCGTTCTCCTTGCTTTAGCTCGGTTTTGTCCACTTTTGCTCCGCTTTCTCGTCCACGAACCATTAAGTTAAGCAACCCGATTTACATTTCAATAAAACTTTCATCGTAACATCGGCCACAGGCAGTTCCCCGTGCCCATTTCGCTACAAAACTCGATATTCGATAAACGGATAGCATTGAAAGTGGTTCGTAAAAGATATTTTAGTCAAGCAGGATACTTTGGAGGAAACTACAAAGTCGATGTAATGCATAATTTCGTAGCTTAAGAAAAGTGCGGCTAAGGCAATAAATCATAAATTACGGAAACTCTAAAAGACATAGGAATCTATCCCGTACTCGAAAGGGCATAAGCTGTAAAGCATACTATTTTAGTGCTAGAACTTTTCTGCAAAGCATTTAGAGTTCTGCTAAACGCAGCCATTGCATTTCACTTTGCTTGATCGCTCTCTAAAGAATCATCACGTGTTGTTATTCAAAAGCTCCTTTATAGTTCTGCGTATGTACACATATGAAGTTGACTCTACAATGCTGTTTTAAGCTGCCCTGCTTACATAATGACCACGAAATCACCGTTGTACTGCTTTCACCATTCAATCGATTGTTTTGTTATTTTGCAATATACCAAAACGTAAATTGGTAGCCCTGCTGCAACTGACATTTATAGCTATTGAAAACTGGGCACAAAGCATTGGCCATGGCCCCACACTCCCCCTTTCCTCTACAGTTGCCATAGCACTCGATGTTTAATGACTACAATTCATATGCAAGTATCTGCGGACAAAACAATTGAAGCATTAAGCATTTTGTAATACTCAGCTGCATTCAATTGTGGGCAACCCTTGTCAGTATGTATTGTGAATTGATTTGAATTCAACTCAATTCAATTCAATGGCAAGGCAGTGCAAAAAGCTTTAAAGAAAGAGGATTTATTGGCTACATACACTGCCGCCCACTTGATTAGGAACGCAAGGTTTTGTGCCTTTGCGAATCCGTATTGTGAAAACTAAGAAAAATAGCTGAAAATTCAATTTTTTCGTTAGATACAATTCTATTAAATCAGAAACGGATATTTTGTGGTATATTCTGCGAGACTACCACGGAAGAAGATTTGCCGAAAAAGGTGGGTTTTCCCAATAACTAACCGTGCCAAAACTTAAGGGAAAAGTATAAAGGAGCAAGAGAAGAACGAAGCGTGACCGAAGGCGGAAGATGGCGTGTCTGGGGTATGAGAAGGAAAAGGGAAAAGATATATGGAACAAGGGGAGGAGGGAGGTGCATAGAGGAGGAAGAAAGAAAAAGGAAGCATAGGAGACAGGAGAGATGAAAGAGTAATAAGCGACACAAGGAATGAGAGGTGAGTGACGTGTAAGGAATGAAGAGTGGTGAGTGAGCAATGAAGAGTGAGGAGTGAGAAGTGAGGAGTGGACGATTAGCACTAGAAGAAGACCAAAGGTGGCGGATCCCCTTCGTTTTATATTGATTAGGGAGGAGGTGCAAGGGCACGAGAGAGGAAAGAGGGGGTAGGCGAGATGAGGAATGTGTGTGACGTGTGAGGAATAGAGAGTGAGTAGTTTAGAGAGTAGTGGATTTTGGAGTATAAGTAGTAACGCAGATTACTGAACATCCCGAGGATTAGAAAGCAATAGGCAATAAAAGGGTTTTGAACAAGAAGCGTGATGAAAAAGGCTATGATGAACGTTTCAAGGCGCGTTTTGCTGCGAAAGTAAGTTCACAAAAGAATGTTATGAATTATGTGGGGCAGAATCTATATACCAAAGAGTTGTTGCAACATCAAGGCATGGTCAAAAGTCTATCAGCAGCTACGTTTTAAGATGATGTGGATCATGCGATTAGCAATGTGATTGGCGCTAACAATAATATTACACATTTGGAATTCTGTTGCTAAATTGGCTTAACGTGTTACGTTCCGCATTCAGAGCTCCTTACGGGTGGAAAGCACGTTTTGAGAGATCTGGCGGCCAACGTGGACGACAAGCTGCACTACAAAGAGTGACGGCAAGCCTTTGTTGTAGATCGAAAATCATATACTGGATATGTTTGCTTCTTAGCAGTAAGTCCGATACCAGGAAAATCGGAAAAGCAGGACAGCATGGCACTCAGCAGTACGAAAGCTGAGTATATGGCATTATAAACTGTGTGCAAAGAAGCCACAGCGATTCGATAAACTTGGTTTCTGCGACGTGAAGTCGTTTATGACGACATCTTGAGTGCACATCAATGGCGAAGAATCCTGTGATTACCGATGCGCAATTTGGGATCGCTCATCAGTTGTTTTCAATAGATGTTCTGCACTCACGACATTCATGCTCTTTAAATTTGTTGTTACGTTGAAAATGGAATTTCATATATTTACACATTACACATATTTCACTCAGTTTTCTGAGTTTTGAAAGTATGTACTTGCAAATAGACAAATAATTGCGTTCCTAATCAAGTGGGCGGCAGTGTACCTGCATATAAGTAGATTTCAAGAAATTACCTAACTGTAGGATTGCGTACCGATTGGCGCAGAGGTTCCCAATTAGAATTATAGTTGATTTGCTCGGCAACTACTTATTCAGTGTTCCAATCTCTATTGTATGCTGTCAGTCCAACGATTTTGCTGCAATTGCGCCATTTTTAAAGCAGCTTCCCCTCTGCTCCTAGAGTGCTTTAGTCCGTTATGTTGTGTCCTCGTGTGCGTGTGTGTGTGTGTATGTGTAAATGCTGTTGATTTAATTTATGGTTGCAATGCGTTGGCCACCGACCGCCATTTCAGATAAATGTGTCTGTACTTCGACAATATGGATGCCCGGCTGTAGCAGTGCAGCGCTCCGGTCTTCTTTAGCCCGTTTTCGCTCTACGGACGGTAGTTCTCATATGATGCAGTGAAAACTTTGCGGTTAAATTTTCACATGCTGACCACAAGGTAAACTGCAGTTACTTTCTATGTGTGCGTGGTCGCCATGCACGATGACGAAGTAGATAAGAATAATTTATTGTGATGCCCCTTGAGTTGTGTGTACAACATGCGAAAATTAGACATGCAGACAAATTTATTGAACCAACAAATCCTCATTTTTTAGTCTCAACATGAAAAACTATCTACAAAAGTGTTTAAAGTGGTGCTTAGATGTATGGCAACATATATGGAGTTTATGGACAATTAAATTGCTTTAAAAATCACAACTGAGAAATACTCATATTGGTATATTGATTTAAGTGTGAACTTAGTTTAAATTTATGAGTTAAAACATTTGAAAAATGTTAAATAGCTTTATCTTTATCGGCTGTGTTCTAATAAACAAAAAAAAATTTAATTCTTCTTCTTGACTGGTCAAGCACACTCCTATAGGTGCCTCTGGTTCGCGAGCGCCTTTTACAATCGATGACACCAAAAAAAAGTTAGTATGCTTTCTGACTGGTCCTTCCAACGGAGACACAGCCTGCCCCTGCCCCACTGAGCCCATAGTCACATCTTTTAACAAGAATGATATTCAGCTTGATCTCCATACTGACATCGTTTTTCACTGCGATGGTGGTGGCAAGGAAAACGAAAACCTTGACAAAATCAAAAGTATAGTTTTCAACATCATTCTGAGAGTCAAAGGCAACGTCTCTCTACTCGAAGAAAACATTTACTGCGTACCCACCGTATCAGATAATCTTTCAATAGCCACTCGAAATGGCTTTGTAAGCCATAAAAGATGAGTTATAATACGATCATCGGGCTCACTCTCATTCAGCCATATTCTGCAAAAGAACTGGTTCATTTACCCTACTAACTTATTGTAGACAGACTTGAATAACTCTGCTGGTAGATAGTCTGCGCCAGCAGCTTTATTGTTCTTCAGCGGCTGGATTACAAGCCTAACCTCGTCAGGGCTAGGCGGTATATCCACGACTTCATCTATGATTGGGAATGTGGGGAAAGTGACTCATCAGACGGCATTATCCCCGTCATGTTTCGAAAAGCCGGAAAAGTGTTCTGCCCATAACCTTAGTGTACCCTGTGAGAATTTTCTTTATATCTCTACAACAAGACATCCCGGTAGTTGATCCTTGGAGCAGATGCTTGACTTTTGGAAGAACATACTAACGACATATTTGCTGCTGCATATCTCTTTACGTCCGAAGATATGGATCTCTACCTTCCTCAACTCTCGGTAATGATTTCGCATAGATCGCTTAGGAACCGTCTGCAGTCTCGGTTATAGTTTCAAAATGCAATCCATTGCTTATAATCATGGCTTAAATCCCTGCTTTAAATGGCAGATGATTATGAATGTCAATTTTATCTTGTAAAGTACGAACTGTCGGACAACAATTTGTAAAGTTAAAGAGCGTTTTCAGCATTTTCTTGACAATAATTAAGATGTTTTATTACCGGCTTTAAGCAAGCTCTACTTCATTCTATTGCATTTAAGTGCTTCCCCTTAGATAATAAATATCGAAATCTTTGTCTTCACGTTTGCTAATTGCCGCTGATGTCATCTGTTTTGAATTATTAATTTAAATGACAGCATAAATTTAATGTTATTATTGTTATAAATGCATAAATGTTTATGCAGCAATTTCATTTCACTAAGCTCGACGCAACTCAACTGAAAAAAGAACTTGACTCAACTCGACACTTAAATCGCAGCACTCAGAAACATAGTTTATGTATCTGTGTGTGTTTGTATCTGTGAGTTGACATTGTGCCAGCGCTATGAAAATAATTTTAATGCCATTTAATTTACGCAAATACCATTAAAAGCATTTCACTTTGCTAAATCTGATTATTTTCTGCGTTGTTTCGCATTTTGGCTTTTAACGAAAATTATAATTACACTGCACTACAAAATTAAAATTGCTTAAAAGTCAGATAAAATTTTTCTGCTTATTACTTATGTTAAATATAAACGGTGTACCTATAAAATCTTTACTTTTTGTTTCATAATGCTCGATTTTATGGAATACGAATGTGGTGTTTCGTATAACATATATATCATGGCCCAAAGAAGCTTTCTATTCAAACATTTTAAAGGGAATTTTTTGTGCATCCAATAGAAGTCAAACAACATTA
Source organism: Chymomyza caudatula (assembly GCA_035041775.1). Classification (NCBI taxonomy): domain Eukaryota; kingdom Metazoa; phylum Arthropoda; class Insecta; order Diptera; family Drosophilidae; genus Chymomyza; species Chymomyza caudatula. The sequence goes on along the minus strand of JAWNKW010000136.1, from coordinate 2,432,421 downwards.
AGTTTTAGTACTTAGTACTTTGCAATGTATTGTGGATCGCAAATAGGAAGTATGACCAAATAAGCAGTTTCATGACATTTGTGTTCTTGTAGGCAGCAGGAAACTAGAAATAAAGTGAAAATAGCAAGGGGCTTCAGTAATTCGGAACTTTTAACATCCCCAATGTTTTGGGTTACCGTTAAAACCCGTTATTTCTTAATTCAGTCAACTATAATTTGGAGTAAGAACTCCTTTTCAACTCATTCGGTTTTAAAATTATTCTTCTATCTTTTATTTCGAAATCTACTTGACTAGACCTACAACTTTAAATAGGTCACTTAAAAACTTTTTTAATTTTGTTTCTTTATTTTGTAGCACAGTGTAATTGGAGAGCTATAAAAAATCATGGAGATTGAAATGCTTGTGGCGATATATAGCAGGGAATAAATGACTGCATTATATTTTGCTACAAAATGTAAGTCTACCCGTGTGGTGAGCGGATTAGAGAATACCACCTCATAAGGTAAAAGCTTGTCGAATGAGGCGACTTATAATGGCACTCGATTCTTTCGAGACTAGTAGAGCCACCCAGGCCTTAAAAGAGTTGTGCGTAGGGTTTGGGAACCCCCATATAAAATCCTAATTCAACTCCAGAAAGAATCATGCCTACTAGCACTTAGGTAGACATACTTATTGCTTTCATTCCAACTTGTTAAAAAACAAACTGACAAAGGTTGAAACCAGGGATGCAAACCCAAACTTAATTCGAATACGTTTACGATTACGGTAGTACTGGTTCTTTTGATCCGGTAAACGGTTTTATTTCGGTATTCTTTCTTCAATAATATCGTTTTCGATTCGATACACCGATATTTGTTTCGGTTTACCGGATATATAGGTTCCTAAAAAAAAAACTAAGAAAATGGAAGTAATAGAGTGGAATCCTGGAACGCAGAAGTTTTCAAAATTTTTTGCTGATAAGCGGCCATTTTCAAGACAGTGTACGTGATGCTGTGTTCCTGTGCCACTTAGACTGACTCGCTCTTAGCCAAAGTTGAGAAAGAGAAAGAGCAAAAACTAGACACTGTCTTGAGAATTGTGGCTTTTCAGCAACTCGACTAAATAAAACAGCCAAGGATTCCACTCTATTACTTTCAAACTCTTTGATTAAGTCAGATCCAAAAAAAACTACAAAAAAAAGAAGTGGGAGCGAGAAACAGATTGTGTTGTCTAGTGTTTCACTTTTTATGTCACCAGCAGAAGCACAAGCGTAAATTTTATGCGGTCCATACACACAAAAATCGCAGTGTATCGCAGAACCTTATGAAATTCCATGTTACAATCATTTTACATTTTCAAAATATCTACTCCTTCAAAAGTTATGAAGGTTGTCTATAAAAAGTCAGATGGCCCCACTGTGCGAGAAATGCGTATAACTCATTAACTTAATTTTCTATGTTGAGCACTGTAGCTTTGTTAGCTCATCAGCTTAAATGACAAATGGAATTTCACAGCTTCACAGCTGTTAATGCTCTACAATGACTTTCAGCTATAAACACAATTAAGATGAAGCCGAGTGCCAGAGAAAATAGACTTGAACTCTGTAACAAAGAAACAGTAAAATTAACCCAAAGTGGAATAAAAATTATTTATGCTCAGAGGAAACTTACGAATCCGACAAAGTGTTTTGGCCAAATGCAGTGGACACTTGAATAATGAATCCAAATCCATGGACTGCGACTGACCGCAGACGAGCAAAGCATTTTGTATGTGGTTGTGAGTCTACAAAAGTAAAAGGTTTATGTTGTCGACACTGACAGACTGCCGGACACACTGAAAGCCAAAACGAACCTCAAAATGGGCAACATTACAAATGTGCGGTTGACTTTAATGGGTCAGGCACGGCTGAGGTCTCAGCTCAACCTTTGTTAAGTAAACTAAAATTTTATGTTTATACAGTGAGCCAGAGTGTGTACCAGGCGTATGCGTTATGTCAGTTCTATCATTGCTGTTTATGTTATCTTAAAATCCAACATCACTGCAAACTCTCATATAAAACTAAAATAAATGCTGCCAGCTTTTGTAGTATTGATGACTAAATAAGTTAAACTTTGCCAAAATTAAAAACAAATAACAGTTTCAGCACAAAAACGATCAAAATGCATGAAGCGCTCCTATAAAATGTGATGTTGACATTCTAAAATGTGTTCTATAAACATGCTAATGCAGCTGTCAAACGAAAATTGGATTTATAAATTTCAATCTATTTATAATGAAGTCCAGAGAGAAGGAAATAAAGCAGTTTAATTATTGTTTCAATTTGATGTGTATGTTAATCAAAACACTAGAAAAATTACGGCTGAACAACTCCTATTTTTCGTTCTTTCTAATTTCTCTTTTCATTTTACGCTTAGACTTCATTAAGCCTAGTCCGGAGATAAGTGAAATTTTTATTTCACTATCATTCTCCACATAAAAAAACCATGGCGAACTATTATTTCGCATCATTCATTTCCGCGATAAGGAGCAACAAACAAAATACACAAAAAAGTTCTTCTTCCTCTTAACATAGGTGGCCATAAAAGATGTCCTCCGCGCGCCTTCTCAATCGGTGATACCAAAGGTAGCTTGTTTGCTCTCTACCTGGTCTTTCCAACGGAGACATGGTCTGCCCCTTCGTCGCCTCCCTTCCACATCCGCATTGAAGACCTTTCTTTAAATATGGTAAAAGAGTCCCAATCATCATACTTTGAAATGGATGGAATTTCAGAGTAAAATATTCAATTTAAAAATGACAACAAGTGTATACAAACGCAGAACGCTAAATCAACTAGGTAAAATTAAACCTGCCTGCAGAGTCGTTCAAGACTGGTGGCAATGAGTTGATAAGGTGCATTCACCAGCTTTTTCCCAGAATATGGCTAGACGAGAGCATGCCCGATGATTGAAACCTGTCTTCAAGAAGGGTACCCCCAAGGTGTGTGCCAACTACCGTAGTATCAGCCTTCTTTCTGTCGCATATAAGTCCCTATTGAGCGTATTGTGGGAAAGCCTAAAGTCCTTTGCGAAAGATATGATTGGACCTTATCAGTGTGGTTTTAGGCCTGATAAGTCCACCATATTCACACTACGCCAAACCCAGAAAAAGAACGCCGAACACAAAATCGACACCCATCATCTCTTTGTCGGTTACAAAGCAACATTTGAAAGTCTGTTGAGGGATCGCGTATATGCCGCACTGTCTGAAAAGTTGGCGGGCCTTTTAATACCAGACAAGGCGACCTCACTTGCGACCTCTTCAACCTTTTGATGAAGAATGTGTTGCGAAAGGCCGAAGTACATCGAAACGGGACTGCATTTTACGTCGAGCGTACTTAGCAAGCTGTTACCAGAGCCTTTGCGGCCATTGAGAGAATCTGCCAGTGTGGATCTGGTGGTAAATGAGAGCAAGACAAAGTAAATGCTCTCATCTAGTAGAGATACATAGCGGTTGGACTCTCAGATTGGTGTTGTCAAGGATTTCGTCTACATTGGCACCACCGTCACTATATGGATGGATATCCAGCGGAGAACCTCTCTTGCCAATAGATGTTACTTTGGTCTCAGTGGATAAAGGAATCATCATCGCCAGACGAAACTAACACTCTATAAGACGCTCATCCTGATGACGCAGTTTGATGGAAATGCCTTTGGAGTGTTTAAGCGGAAAATACTTCGTAAGATGTTTGGCCCTTTACGCGTTGGCAACGACTACCGCATACGATGAAACGACGAGCTCTATGAGTTCTACGACAACATTGACATAGTCAAGCGAATGAACATCCACCAGCTGCTGGCTAGGTCATGTTATGCGTAACGAAGCTCCAGCGATTCAGTACGATTCTTCTACTAACCAGAAACACAAATAGGCACTTAGTATAGCATAGCATTATAGTAAACTATTTGCAAGGAAAAAGCGGGGAAATCAGGCAATCAACAAAAACTTTTTTCCAACTTTTTTCGCATTGTTGCTAATTTCAAGTCTGTTAAAGAACCAAAGAAGCCCAAGTACAGCAATTCGTAATTGTAAACCGTGTAGCTACAATGGCAATCCGGTATTATTGTAATCCACTTTAAATTCAATCAAAACTCTCGCCCACACTAACTCCGTATACGCTCAGCTCAAAAATCAAAGACTACAGAAGAGCAAGCAAGCAAAGACCTGGAAATCGCAGCAATTATCTGCCAGCCAAGGACCAGGAGCAGCCTCCTACATAGAGCAATTCCACTCAAAATCGCTGAAATAGCAGTGCCAACAAAATGTAACAAAAATCATCACAAAGCCAATGGGAAAAAAGTGAAAAAGCGCTAACAAAAAAAATAATATTTACTTTTGCCATGACAATATCTGTTAGGACTTGTGTGCCACCGTACTCCACTTTGAAGGTTTGCAAGTTGCTCGGAATTACACATAAAAGATAGAAAAAGAGAGCAAGTGGAGCAAAGGGTGTGTGGGAGCGAGACAAAGTGTGGTCCTGTGCCTGTGATTGCGCCTTGTATGTATTATTGGCTTCCGATTGGGGATTATGTTTTTAATTGACAAACTTGAATAGATAACGACGTTGTCAGCATTCAGTATGCGGCAGTGTGGCAACGCTCGAGCAGGACAACGATGCCGGCAAAGTTGACAACTTTTGTGCTGGATTTACCTACACTGCATAGGCACTATTGGGGGGATGCAGGGGGTGCAGCATACGATATTTTCCTGGAAAAAATGCTCACAAACGGATGCATAACAAGCTGCTCGTTGTCGCTGCTGTAAAGGAAATATGGAAATTGATACGTAGATAGTACTAGATACGTTAGTCCACTTCACATTTCACGCCCCGATCCCGCCTTCACCTCACAGATTACTGTTTACTTTGCGTGAGAGCAGGCTTAGCACACTTATTGTATTTGTGGGCGTGGCACACCACAAAGCCTTATTTGAGACAACTTTAAAGGTTTTCCATTAACTTTTCATTGAATGAAAATAGGTATAACATTTTCCACAGACTGCTAGCGCCAACCTTTTAAAAAAGTTTCAGCGCAAAACTAAAACAAAAGCCGCATCGCTTATGCCCTTTGCACGCGCCAAACTTTAACTTATTTACCGCTCTGAGCTTCCCCCCTCCTCCTTCCTTCTATAAACGCCACTCTGGGGCATTCAAATGCCAAATTTGTAAGTGCCGCAGCAGCTGGTATACAAAGTGGGGCAACAAGGCAAACGAAAGTGGTCTGAAGATTTTGGACCAATGGGAATATGAAAGACAATACAAACAAAATCTGTCTATGAATGACTCATGATTTTATTTTGCAGCTTATTGTATATTTTATTCGAAAAGTTTGGCACATTAAGTGGCACAGTAATATGACAGCTTTGACGTAAATGGAGTCTAGTTATGATGCAGGCTGGTAGCATAGACTTTACTCGATTTGTCAGTACTATTCATTCGAATACTCTTTATATATCAATATTTTCTGTGGGCGAACGTACCATAAAGATTGTATAAAGAGGGCGATCATATATTTCAATTTGAGATCAATATCGGACACAGAGAGCCTTATTATGACCTATGCCTGAAAACAGGCAAGGTGCGAGCGAGAGAATATATCCTCAAGAAGGCGATGCGAGGCTTCAGACAAAGCGATGCCCTCTCCTGCAATTTGTTTAACTTTGTGATGGAAAATGTGTTGCAAAAGGCAGGAATATGTTCTATAAGAGTGTCCAGTTGCTTGCATATGATATCGATAACATTGGTCGTACAAAGCGAGCTGTCACTGGAGCCTTTGCGGCTTTTGAAAAAGAGTCTGCCGGGATGGGTCTGGTTGTAAATGAGAGCAAGAGGAAGTATATGTTTTCTTCGAGTAGAGAAAGACGGCATTTAGACCCTCAGATTGATGTTGAAAACTAAACTTTTGATGTTGCCAGGGTGTCGTCAAGCTTGGTATCACCTTCACAATTAAGAACGATGCCAGCATGCAGACTTCGCAGAGAATCACTCTTGCCAATAGATGTTACTTTGGTCTTAGTAGGCAAATGAGTACTATAAGAAATATACTCGTACTATAAGATGCTCATCCATCCCGCTTTATGGCACTGAAGCATTGGTGATGAAAATGCCATTGGAGTGTTTAAGCGGCCCTTTTAGGCCCTTTACTCGTGGGCATTGACTATAGTCAAACAGATTGACATCGAGCAGCTACACTGGCTACGGCGAGAAAGGGCTTCAATGCGGCTTTTGAAGGGAGGCGAGAAAGGGAAAGACTTTGTCTCCGTTTGAAGGACCCCGTAAATAGCACCCTAGCTCCCTTTGGTATCAGAGTTAAGTAAGTAAAGCTAAGGCGCATGGAAGAGTGCTGTACATGAGGCCGTATCCGGTGAAGAGGTTGTTATAGCCAGTTAAGCAGAAGACTTCTTCTTCTTCTTAACTTCTTAACTGGCCATAACAGCCTGTTATCGGGTTACGTCCTGATGTAAAAACATTCTTTTATTGGAATTGTGGTTTTACGTGGTGGGTCCCAAACCCTACGCACAACCCTTTTAAGGCCTGGGTTGGCTCTACTGGTCTCGAAAAAACCCAGTGTCATTGTTAGTCGCCTCATACGATAAGCTTTGACCTGCTGAGTTGGTATTCTCTAACCCGCTCACCACACGGGGGAAGACTTATACAATATTTATTATGATTTGTGCTTTTTTTCAACGTAAAGTTTCTTGTGAAAAAAGATTTGCCTAAGATTACTAATAAGAGGTTTTTCATAACCTGACTTTCTTTTACCTAGTCAAATCTAACGCACATTTAATCCTAGGGAAAGTTCCCAATCTAGCATTCGTTTAGAACTTCGTTCTCGTCGAGACAATCAAATTGCACTGCAGTGCACAAAATGTCCAAAATTATTCGCACGTAAAACAATAAATTTTCATAATAGCTACAAAACTAACCCTACCAACCACTCCGCCCTCCTGCCCTCTCTCTCCTCCACTTTCTCTCACTCTTTGTCTCTTTACAGCTCACACATGTCGGAGCAGGCGCTACGTGTAAAGTTCAAAAGCGCAACATCAGCGAATTGGGCCAAAACAGAATTGGAAAGCTGCCGGAGAGCAAAAGATTACCGTTATTTGTATGCAAAGCAGCAGCCTGAAACCAACAACAAAATGTGACACACATACCCACACACACACACACACACACACACACACACACACATACACACACATACACACACACACAGTCAACTGCCATTCAAAGTCAGAGGTAGAACCCAGACCCAAACCCAAAAAGACGCAAATTCAGCTGCGGCTTATGGTGCATCAAGCCTGGAGTGGAGTACATAAAATGAGTGGGTCTGTGAGGTGGACGAACGTGTTCCAATTTTTATGACATTTCAATGCAGTTTATGCTCTGGATAGGTAAAAAGTGACGTCGCTGCATTTAACTACAACGAACCAAAAATTCGTTACAAATTTGAATATACAAAAATAGTTTTGAAGCTGAAATGTTTTTGAACAGCTTTTAAAAACTTCTATTAAATGTAAAATTTCTTGCAGTTGTCCTTTTCATGACGGGAGTATAAAAACATTTGCAGTCATATGTGTGATATTGCGTATACGTCAAGTTGTGCATAACTTTTGTAGGTAGCCAGGCAATAACCTTTGGTTATTTGCATATCAAACGCGTCATAAATCTTTATAACTCTGTCAACAAGCGTTGCTCATTTTAGTGGTTAGTTTTGATTATGTAGTATCTCTGACTAGCTTAAGTTCATTTCGGTGGATTTTGCAAGGAACTAGCTAATGAGTTATTTATGAGTTGCCCTTTTGCTACAGAGTTGTGAGATGCAACTTGTTAAACGTTGCAGCAACATAAAAATTTATATTTGGCTAATTTGGAAATGCCAATATAAGGCTGATCACTTAAGTCAACCAGCAGATTGAGAGACTGAACCCAATAAGCTGTGCTTTGAATATTTACAGTTGGAGATGCCCATTCCCAAGTTTTTTGGGAAAGATTTCATAAACTTTTGATCTTATTGTTGAGCAGACAAATTTGTACATAATGTTTAAGCAAGACTTTCCAATTGCCTAAAACAGACATACAGCCATTTATGGGAAGACTGTATAACATTGGTACCTCTACTAAGGGTTGTTTGAGCGAAAATTATTCCGTAAGATTTTTGGTCCTTTTGCGCGTCGGTAACAACGAACTCTAAGAGCTCTACGACGATATTGACATAGTCAAGCGAACTAATCCAGCGGCCCCGCTAGCTTGGTTTTGTTGTCCGTATGGATAAAGACGCTCTTGTGAGAAAGGTGTTTAATGCAGATGTGGATGTCCATGTCTCCCTTGAAATGACTAGGCAAAGAGTACACTAGCTATCTTTGGTATTACCGATTGGAAAAGGCGGCCGGTTAAGAAGAAGAGCAAGAAATAGATAATCTAAACGTTACAGCCCACATAAACAGAGTAAATTATAAGTCTTTGCTTATGGTTTTTTATTAGACTCAAGAGCTGAAAATCTATTGCCAGATCAAAGGGCAGTATCTAATATTTTTGTCAGGCTTATTATCTCGCGATTCCGAGTTAAAAAGCTTATTTCGAAAATTCCAATAAAATCAGAATTTATGTTCAAGAAAACTGATTTCTAATGTTTCCCGTGCCAACATCTAGAGTCAGCTGATGGAGGCACACAATTCTAGCTTACTTGAGGGTATGGACCTCCTCATCTAAGCCCAGAATAGACTCGCCACTCACTGTCGGTACTTACTTCATGGATAAGTTCCTTAGCACGTCAACTCTCTCTATGGAAATGAAACATTAGTACAAATGACATGACGAGAATCAACAAATAAAGATAAAGCGCAGGGTAGTATTTTTTATTATATCCTGGATAAAGGAGAGTTTCAACAAAAGTTTCGACTTAGGGATAATAGCAATGTATCGATTTAGAATGTGAAGTATTAGATATATATATCAAGTTAACGCATCTGCAGCTGAAGTACGCACCTAAGAATATCTTTAGTACAGAAGTGAAAAGTTCTGACGAATAAGAAAAAAAATTTGCTTGTAAAACGACTGATACATGCAAAATATGTAGATGCTTGCATTATTCTCTTGAAAAGCACAATTATGAAATATGTATGTATATGTAACCTAACGCTCAAATACAACAAAACACAATAGATAGAATCTGTGATTAGTTGTGACATAAGTTCAATGAAAACAGGTTCCAATTAGTCGCACTTACTACAAGCAAACAACCTTTATATATTGCTCACCCCCAATACTAATGACACTCAAAAGGAACAATTTTATAAAGTCAATTGTATTTGATGAGATCTTAATGACAATGCTGACATATGTCACACGCTCATTAGAATGACATTAAAGCTATCAGCTAAAGTAAATCGAACTGGTGACAGTATTTACCTTGTATGGTTATTGTGAGAGTCCTATATTTAACTATATCAAGAATACATATTATACTATTTGCCTTGAGCCAACCAAAATATATAATATGTACTTCTAATGCACTTATGGTACGTATGAGGAATAAGCAATCCAAAAAAGGAAACCCTAAGTGGCTCAATAAATCTTGAGTTCAAGCAATTGCCATGAACTTATACGTGACGAACTGTATGATGTGTATCTGTGGGTGTGTGTACTTATATGAATGAGTGTATGTATGAGTACGTGTAAGCATATATTTGTTTCAGTTGATTTGCCTGCTCAAAAAATAATGCCACGTACTATAAATTCAAAATGGAGAAGCTGCGACCTGACGGGCATACCTTGCTTTTATTCTAAATCAGTTTTTGGGTGGAACCTTAGAAGATACATATCTTAATATACAGATAACTGTTTTTTATGCACAAAAAACTAATCTGAAATGCCAATTTACAAGAATTGCATAAACTACCATATTTTCAATACACATAATTCTCATGATACAATACCTACAAGGTACGCTATGTAAGAGTAGTTACCTCTTTTAAGTTACCAATTTTTCAATCTACTTCTGTAGGCTGTGGTAAGTATGTGTGCATGAGTACGTATGTATGCACGCAGCTTTGAGCTTTTCCTAAAACAAATTTATTCAATTAGAAGAAGAGTATGTTTACCTTGTATTTATTATATCATGCGATGAGAAGATATCACGACCACACCAACCCTTACGCTCAATAAACAATCTCTTCAGCCGCAACTGTACTTAAACTTACGCTGTTATCTAGGATGATGTCATTTAGAATAAAGGGACAGTCAATGTTGGATGGCTCTTTGAGCAACGTGTCAACGAACCTGATCATCGAAACCTATCGTGCCTCAAGGGCTCTATCATTGAGTCAGATTATATAAATATTTACAAAGTGCAAAGTCATCAGTTATTAAGCTAATATGGTTCCGGGTACCCGTCATCAATTACCTCCCATCAAGAGCGTAAATAGATTTTTGGCTTGGCTACAATTTAATGTGTTTAACAAAGCCTTTTTTTATTCTACATATGTAAAGGAATGTTTTGCTTTTGTATGTGTATGCTTTCAAGTGCTCCAAATTGCATTTAAAGATACCTTGAACCATATTCAGAACTGATACCACAGCTTAAACCGAAAAATTATAATAGTTTAGTTAAATAAGGCTATAAAGCTCCAAATCTCTGATACCACAGCTTAAACCGAAAAATTGTAATAGTTCATATAAATAAGGTTATAAAGCTGCAAATCTCTTAGCATATGCTTTATAAATTGCCTTCCCTTTCTTATTTTATTCATGAAACAGAGAGCAGAGAGTGTTAAGATATTAGATGTAGCAATACCAACATTATAAAAATCAGTTCTATTACGTCTTCGCGCTGAGCATCTCAAAACAGCGGAGCACGATTATACGACGCTGTAAAAACTTTGCCTATGCCACGCATCATGGCAAACGATCTCATAATGACAAACGCTTTACCAGACGCAACACTACACCAACATCGACAGCACGAACTACTACCAACAGTCCAAAAACAACATTGATAACTAGAACCACAAGTTTCCATCTATAAATCGTAAGTAGAGACAATCAAGCAACAGAGCTTGCTAGCCAAAGAACATATCTCACCAGCAGTTCTAAGCTACACGCACGCTCTTATCAGTGAGCTGATAACACAAATACCAACAGTACCAAGGCATGCTTAACAAGGTACTCTCATTTCACTCTCTCTCAATTAGACTTATTTTTATGACAGTGTGAACAATGTATACTTAACAAGGTAACGTGGTCGTTGAGCGAACATTCTTAAAACTTTGGGAAAGGCTGAAAAAGAAAGGCGCAATTTACTCTCGTTACTGAAAAATTTACATATACACACATACAGTTGTAAACATAAAGCAATGCATACACATATAAATATAGCATAAACTGAAATAACATGCGTGACACACAACCTCCCTCATTGAAATTCGCAAGAGAATGAGAAACTAAGAAACTGCGCTGCTGACGTCGCAGCGACGACATTACCTTGTTAATGTGATAGCTTGTGAATGGAAAGCTGCTATAAGAATACTCTGTGATAGATATGCCTTGCTCACGGCTAAAGCTGCAAAACTATCGATAGTACTATCCATATATCGAATTTATTCCTTTGTGTCTCACTATCGATGTTTTTCATTATCCATAGTTTAGACACACGATAAAGGCTGCTTGTGACAAAGAACATAAACGGAAACAATGACTTATTTTCTGTTCGTGTTTCACTTTCTGTCTGTTTCTAGTTTTCTTTTTGTGTTTGTGAATTCAGTTTCTGTATTTTATCACAAACAGCATTAAGCGGCTAAGGTTAGGAAGGAAAAAGACTATCTATAATATCGACTCTTTTCGAACCGATGATACTATCGTATTTTTTTCCTAAAACTATCAAATGGCGCGACTATCGATAGTTTTTCAACTCTCCTCATGGCCAATGTATACTTATGTATAAATACTTGTGCTTAAATTCAATAGGAACCCCTTTCAAGACATGTCCACCACGATAGAAAAAAATTTAGCTTGCTACTACATCGACAACGACAACGCACGAACACAAAAACATCGCCAAATCGTCGAAAAAGTTGTCAGAGTGCTTAAACCGTCATAAAACATAAAATTAGAGATTTTGGTTTTTCGGCCAATCGCAAGACTCTTTTGCGGAGAAGTAATTCAAGGTTTCAGGAGTTGCTGTCATCAAATATCATTGTACTCGGTAACCTTACTGCCGATCTTCTCCGTACGTTTTAATACCAAGCGAGGCTTCGAACAAGGCGATGCCCTCACCTGCAACCTCTTCAACTTTGTGATGAAGAGTGTGTTGCTCCTCAAGTACATCGAAACGGGAATACATTCTAAAAGAGTGTTTGGAGTCTTGCCTTCGTAGGGGATATTGACTTCAATAGTATTACTACAATAAGTGGCCCTTACGCTTTGGCAACGACTACCGCATCCGATAGAACGACGAACTCTATGATCGAATTAACATCCAGTGGCTCCACTGGCTAGGTCATGTTGTGCGTCTGGATGAAGAAGCTACTGTGAGAAAGGTCTTCATTGCGACTGTTGAAGGGTCTCCGTTAGAAGAAGAGAGCACAATGAATTCGACTAATAATATTGAAGAATTTCCAATTAAGAAGCTTAGCCATACTGGTGACTGTCCCAGTTTCGTATTGCCAAAACTTCCAATCACGCATTGTTTAATACCATACAAATGATAGTTACACGCTGTGACTTTAATTGAGACTATTAATCTTCTGGAAAGGTCAGAAGTAGGTGAAACCAGATATCTCTTCTAAAAAATTACAATTCGAGCTTTCGCACTAAAACACACAAAAAATAGATTCTCAGATGAGAATAGTGGTTCCAACGGGTTGGTACATCCTATATAACTGTATCATGCTTTGCAACAAACAAAATTAGTTTTTTTTTTTAACTAATTGTAAAATTTTTTTTTAAGTTTTTGCCTTTGGCTTTTTGCTTAAAAAGTGTAGCATCTGGGAAAACTTCAATGGTTCCGCACCAAATAACGATTTTGGCGAAAATTTCAAAGTATCGGTGTGCTCGATAGTCCAATCGATGTTTTGCCAGCTCCAATTAGTCTGCAGTTGAAACATTCCTACAGTCCTCCTCAATTCTCATACATGGTTATTGCCTACGCATGTTCGTTCTCTCCTTTGCGATTCTCAAACACAGTACTTAATATCATACAAAACTAACATATTTTCATATTTTTTCTTTGTTGTCAAATTTAAATGCTACTTTTTAGGCATATTTATTCGCCATTTTCATATCAGGAAAATTTTGTTTTGAAAATATTAAAGACGCTCTCGAACAGCTTTCCAACAGTATCAAGCATACGTAGCATCGTGATTAATCTTCTTGGGAAACATATTTTTTCTCCCACTTCAATCATTTTAAATCCCCTCTTTAGGTTTAAGTTTCAATATTAAATTGGATTTTATGCCAAATGAAATTTAAAGCATTAAGCTTTAATCTAAGGCATACAAACTACGACAGAGATAACATAGTTATTTAATGGCAAAAGTTAAAAAACATTGCAAATTGATCCCCCAGGATATAGATGCAAAGGGATATGTCAAATAAAAATGTCATATGCCCTTAGTCCATGCAGCGATAAATGAGCAAAGGAGAAAGGGCGGCATACAAACTAAAGTAAACAAAAGAGAATAAGCAAATAGCAGAAGTAAACAGTAAATACTTGCATACACAGAGAGAAAAACGACGTTCTCAAAATGAGTTAACGTGTACTCAATATGCGAACAAGCATTTTTGGGTACACATTTTCAGAAAATACTTCGTACTCAAATAAAAACCAAGAACATAATGTACTTAAATTAAGTACAAAAAACTCAAAATGAGTAGCATTTTGAAATTTTAAAAAGAACTGCGTAATAAATTGACAGTGTGAGCGATTTACTGTTTTTTATCTCTTTTTCTTCTTAACCCAACTGAAATATGTGTACCTATTTGGAAGTGCAGTGTGCTGTAGCATTAGTTACTTTATCTAAGTTGGCTAGCGTGGCTCAGTGGTTAAGTGTTTAAGCCCAATCACTCGAGGTCGTGAGTTCAATTCCCAATATGACCGCGTGTATGTGCTGCTTAACCTCTGATCCACGCAAGAGTACAAAAAATTCTCAAAAACGTAAAAAAACAACTTAATTTGAGTAATTGCAAACTCTTAAATTTGTGCTCAAAATTCGAAATTTTTACTTAAAATGAGATTTTATGTACTTGCACGGCTTTCGTGCACGGATGTGCTCACTTTGAGTACAATATACTTGATTATTTTTCTCTGTGTACAAGCACAAGAACAATGTTGACAACTGCAACAAAACGAGTTTAACAGTTACAGCTACAAAACACAGATACAGTTGCAAACAAATAGTTGCAGCTGGACAAACGGTGCGCCTGACTCCTTAATCAAACAAAATTTACGAGCGGAAGCCGCCGGTTCACTGTGCCACACAAAGCTACGCACAGGTAGCCCAAAAGAGCGAGAGAGCAGGCTTGAAGGCTCCAAGGGCAATCTAGAAGTCATCGTGCCAATTGTCCCAAAATGGTTGCTCCGACAAAATAGTTAATAAAATGGCTGCCCAAAATGTAAATGAAAGTGCAGCTAGAAGAAAAAGACAAAACAACAAAATTGCCCGAAACAAGCACACACTCACACACACCCGTACACATACATATTGAACACTGCGTTTTGTCTGCTGGTCAATTGAACATTTCGGAAATTGGAAATTTCTCACTTCATGATAGTCTACAAATTGACTCCGACATCTAACGGCAGAAAGTGCTCAAACCCCTGGCAGCAGCCAGGCGTAAAACTTGGCCACCTATTTCGGGTTTACCTTAAGGCTGAGGCTGCCCAAAGAGTGGTTATCTCTGTCGCTTTTGTGGTTTTGCCTTTAGTCTTTTCATTTTGGCCCTATTGTCATCCGTTCTACGTTTTCATTTCCCGCCAATTTGTTTGTTACCAGCAGTATCATCAATCAGTTGTTTTTGTGGTTTTCCGTGTGTAAATTACGCACGTAAATCGGTGGTAGTTGCTCTCATAAATGTCATGACGAGTAATTCAAACGATTCCCAACCTACGATGTGTAATAACTGGATAACTCCCGCCTTTAAAGCGCATAATTGTACAAAGAAATCCTTCAAATTTCCAAAAGATGATTTTGTATTATCTTGAAATCTTTCTGTCAGAACGGCGTAGATTTTGAATGAAAATTTAATTGAAGCATTATTGTTGTTTTGCAATCTTTAGACAGTTTTGTCATACTTTGCTTTTCGAATCCCTTTGTTGATATTCATGGTTTAGTTTTGGATTGAATTTCGGTTGACTTATCTGGCACAGCGAATGTTGTAAGCTGGCGAAACCATGTAGAAACTACACCAAAACGACATTTATGGTCCTAGACTCTTATATCTGATATTTTTAAATCGCTTCTAAATCACATATCGATTTGCCTAGGTACTAGCTCAAAGAGCCTGAAAGTAAAATAATGGAATTTAGTCCGTTAAAAAATTAGTACATTTAGCGGTGTGCCAGAAATTTGTAGACGGTTTTGGTCTTAATTTAATTTGAAATCTCTTGAATAATAATTCAGTCAAAACCCTCCAACGCTCTTTGAAATTTAGCTGAAATTCGTTTGAACAGATGTAAAGCAAAACGAAAGATTGGGTTGAAAGAGATTTCTGGCACGCCGCAGATTATTGCCTATTTTCTGTTTAGGCTTTCTTTCGGTTTGTGTCTTTGATGTGAAACATCTATTGCCGGGCCCTGAGAATAAGATCGACTCGTGTGCCGTCACGGAAATCAATTACTACGCTGTTACGCTTATGTATCCTGTGTAAGCAGTGAGAGCGAAAAGAAGAGCATGCACGCTTATGTTAGGTCGTTGTTTTGGCGATTGCATATGCGCACGCTAGATGGTGCCATACTATAACAATTTTCCCTACTGCCGAGTGTCTCGTGACGGCTCAAGACGAGTCAACTTTTACTTTATTCATATTCTCAAAGAGAAATTATACAATTTACATTTGAATTAAAATTTCATTTACGGATTTTTTAATTATAAAAACTTGTCAAATTACTTTGAAGCTAGACAATTTCCATTTCTAACGCATTTTGTTTTATGGAATTGATATTGAACGTCAAATGATTTAATTTGTATTGTTTGTTTTTCAACGAAACTCAAATGCAGCGAGCAACAGTTGTTTATTGATTTGTATCTCTAAGTTGCAGCAGTTTAGCATTATAATCAGATTACTCCTGAATGCAGGACACACACAGATGTGTACACAAACAACCTCACACACACACATGTGTATGTGCAAATGTTATGATTATATTTGATTTAATTTAAAATGCAAAAACAAATTGTCAATCGAATATTTTCAGTTAAGCTGAGATTACAATTTTGATAGGGATTAAATGCAATACCAAAAACTACTGCACTTTTTTTGTTGTTTTTTTTTTACAATTTTCCAAAAAGACATTTTATTTCATTGTTTCTGCACATTACCAATTATCTATTATAAATGAATATGCATATATCCGATTATCTTATATGAAATTTCGCTTTTGCTAATAAGCGATATATACTGTACTGTGTACTGTGATCGTTCGCTTTTCTCTATGCTGACATCGATGTTGTGACTGTGGTGAAAATTACCAAAAGTACATATCTCAACAGCAATTTACAAGTCTAAAGCTCTAGAAACATCTCGCTGAGTACGACCAAAGATGTCAATATCATCTTTAGATGGGATTATGATTTTAATCGTTTTAATCATTCTTCATCATATATATATAGATATAAAGATACATTTGACATGGAGGTAAGCCACAGCTGAATCCCAATATGGCGATTAGAAAACAAAACTGTACAAAGTGCTATACAATGCATCCCACATGCTTAAAGAACTGACGTACTTTAAAGTGTAATCCTTTTACTAGCAGGGCACTTTTTACTATATTTGGCACTTTCCACTTTAAGACTGAAGCGCGAAATTTTAGCAACATAATTGCATTTGCATATTTTTAACATTTCCAAGGAAATGAATGTTGCCATTGTTACGAAAAACTTGGGTTTAATGCTTGAAACAAATTCTGAATGTTGTAACTTATTGTACCAAATACAAAAAAATTATATAGAATATGTTGCTTATTAGAAGAAAAAAAGTCACCATAACACGTGATTTGTCATACAATCACGTGTTATGCATAATTAAGAAACAATGATGTCATTTATTGAGAAAGAAGCAAAGATGCTAATTGCGAATTCAATAAAACATCGATTATGCGCAATTAAATTCGCATATAGAACTAAATAAACGCCATTGATTGAGGCAAAGAAAGTTTAGAAGTCAAACAAAAAGGTTTTGCGAGCGTTTGCAGCGCTCTCTAGTGGCGGTGCAATGTAACACAACTATTTAAGCAAACCATAGATGGCGCTTCCACTAGCAGCAACACTGAAAACTTGCCAGATAGCACAAAAAATAACAATTTAACCTAGTGGCAACTACTTAGTGTGTCACTGTCAAATTCTCAAGCACAATAACAAATTATTCAGCAAGCAAAGCAACTGTTTGCAAAAAGTAAAGTAAAATTTATAATATTTATACAAAATTAAGCAGAAATGGCCGCTAAAGTAGCTAGCAACAGCAATAAAGTGTTTCAAAATGTGAGTGCAACAAATTCATTTGGAAAAAGCCAGCAGCAGCAGCTGGCAGAGCAAAGTAACCTCACTTTGTTGCAGGCGGCGTAGCTGCTGGACATGTTTAGTACGGAAATTTAAACTTAATTAAAATTAACTCTTTTTTGCGGTTTTGCAGCACGATGATGTGCACATTTCCTTTGAGGATCAGCAGCGCATTAATCGCTTTGCCAAACATAATGCACGCATGGATGACTTTAAACTGGAATTGGACATGAAGAAGAATGATCTAAAGTGCGTGGAGGAGGCACTCGATGAAATTGAATTGTTCGATGAGGAAGAAAACATTCCATTTCTAGTGGGTGAGGTCTTTCTATCACACCAGCTGAGCAAAACTCAGGTGAGTTTCATACGCGTGTTGAAAGTAAATTTAAACTTAACACACCCGGCTTTTTAGGAACTGCTCGCTGAAACCAAGGAACAAACTCTCAAGGAAATTGCCAGCATTGAGGCCAAGGCCAAGGTCATCAAGGCTGAAATGGACGAGCTGAAGGCGCATTTGTATCAACGTTTCGGCAGCAACATTTCCCTGGAGAGTGATGACTAATCCGGCTAACCGAGTTACACTACAGCTTTGTTTGCATTTACCATCAAAATAGAGTTCATTATACATTTAATTTAACATCAAAAAGGCATTCGTTGTTACTACAGCACTAAATAGTAGATAATCAGTCCAATGATCAGCAATGTGCACCCTACACCGCCCCAAAATATGCGACGATCCTCAACCAAACGTCGTTCTATCAGTTTCATTGTATGATTGGATAGACCCAGCGTGCTGCCTATAGCTTGTATACGTTTGTGTGCTCCGCTCAGCGTTACACGCTGTGACATCAAGCTTTCCAAAATGCCACTTCCCGAGGCAAGCATGTCGTCAACACCACGATGCGCATTGCCCATTTGTGTATGATGCTGCAGCTCATAATCCAGTTGTACGCACGTATCCCCAGGTGTTGTGCTATTGGCGCTGAAGCGATGACTCAGCAGTTGCTCGCGCTCTGACAGCTCTTGTTGTCGTCGTTGACGACGTTCTCGCGCATGTTGAAGCGAGGTTTGCAAGTGCCTTAAATCGTACTTTAGTTGGTCAACGCGCAATTTCGAGCTTTGACGTTGCGAGGGAGGCACCTTAAATAGCAATACATCCAAGCGGTCACAATAACTGAGGAACAAAATGGGCAATATGATGAAATTATACCAGCTGATGACGGGCGGTGTCGGTATGTGGGAACTCACGCATTAGCTTGTGTAATTTTCACTTGAATGTCGTTTTCCACGTCAAGTGTCTCTTGTGGATTAGTTTGGGTAGGCTGGCCAAGACGCTGAAAGCATTGCTCGATTTCTTTGATGGTGTTGTTTGTCTGATGATACAGCGCCTCCATTATCCTAAACTGCAGCTGAGGCGCAATAAATGGTGTCGGTAATTTACTGTTAATTAATTAATAATATATTTCAAAAAGCTGACGCGTCGCTAATGGGACTGTTGATATGATAGGTTCTATAAAATATCGTATAAATATCGATAATATATCGCACTAAAACATCATTTCAATTTATGCCATCCACAAACTTATCGGTCTGTCTCTTTCCAGAGCACCGAAATCGTGATAGCTGTCTCTCCTTTAACTTCGGAGCAAGCATGAAGTTCTTGTGATTCATCACATCGATAGTTTTTTACTAAAACATCGATGAATAGTTAAGACCTTGATCCACTCAGTGGCGTTGTTATTTTGTTGCCTTAGGGGATTAAATACATAAACTATTGTTCACAATTTGTATTTCCCATTATGTTAATTATACTTTTATGTGCTATAAAACTCAGTAGAACAAAATGTTTGAATTTTTACATTTTAAATTAAGTTGTTTTTATGTGAATTTTTAAAAACTGGATTATTAAAAACGCTCACAAGCGCTTTTTCAATTGAATTATGATTTTCGTAGTTTCCAGGAATTTATCTCGTAAAGCCCCCATTTTATACTAATAACTAAACTATATCGAGTAGTCAAAACCTCCAATTTAGCCTTAACTTTTAACAACCGCTACATATATTATGGTTGAAAAATTTTTGAAATAATACATTAATAAAAGTTTGTTTGTGTTTGTGCTTCATTCCAGATAACTCGAATTATATTGCAGTAAGTCTGTTTCGAAAGCACACAATACTAGAAAATTCATTTTAGAAAAACATGATTAAAATCACGAAATATGACTAATGAGCTAATATTTGACTGTTACTATTCTTCTTCTTCTTAACTGGACATAACAATCTGCTAGCGGATTACGGCCTGATGTAAGGCTCTTCTCCAGGCGTCTCTCCTTCTCCAATCGGTGATACCAAAGGTAACTAGTATACTCTCTACCTCGCCCTTCTACAGAAGACATGGTCTGCCTCCCTTCGACGTCCGCATTGAAGACCGAAGGAGCTTCTTCATCCATATGCACAACATGATTTAGCCAGCGGTGCCGCTGGATGTTAATTCGCTTGACTATATCAATGTCGTGGTAGAGCTCATTGTTCCATAGGGTGCCGTAGTCGTTGGCAAAGCGTGGAGGGCCAAAGATCTTACAGAGTACTTTCTGCTCAAACAGTCCAAGGCCATTTTCAACAGACTGCGTCACCACCCATACTTCAGTGCCATAAAGCAAAACGGTAAGGATGAGCGTCATGTAGAGTGTTAGCTTTGTCTGGCGCGAGTGGTCTTTACTACTTATTTTCCTACTGAGACCAGAGTTACATCTTTTGGCAATAATGATTCTCCGCTTGATCTCCATGCTGACATCGTTTTTCAGAATAGAAAACAGTTCCCTTCCGATGTACTTCGGCCTTTCGCAACGCATTCTCTATCATAGGAGAGGGCATCACCTTGGCTGAAGCCTCACTTGGTATCAAATAGCTCGGAGAAGCACTTTCCTTCCTTGACAGAGCTGCGCTTGTTGCTCAACGTCATTTTACATTGTCGTACCAACTTTACAGGGATTGCAAACTCAGACAGTGCGGCATATGCGCGATCCCTCAACGGACTTTCAAATGCTGCTTTATAATCCACAAAGAGATGGTGGGTGTCGATTTGGTGTTCGTCGGTCTTTTCCAGTGAATATCTGGTCAATGGTTGACTTACCAGGCCTAAAGCCACTCTGATGAGGTCCAATCAATTCTGTTGCAAACGGCTTTAGTCTTTCACACAATACGCTCGATGGGGCTTTATATGCGATAGAAAGAATGCTTTTAGCGCACACCGTAGGGTCACCCTTCTTGACGACAGGTGACTGTAACCATTATTGACAATATGTTTTATGGACAGCAGCACAACATAAAATCGAATATAATAAATATAATTCAAGAATTAAAAACCGAACATATTTTTACATATATACGTTTATTTTTTCATTTTCAAAATGCCTGAAAAGTTTCCTGTTTTTTATGTAGCGCTTGAGAGTTATTGTATTTTCTAACTTTTGCTTATAACTAGCCAATTCAATTTTACACTTTTTATTATTGCAGTTTAAACATTAAACTTAACAGTATTACAGATACATTCCCCATATTTCCCTTAGTCAAACATCATGCTCATAATTTCGATATTCAATGTTCTCCATCTACTAAATGGTCCATGATAAAAATATAAATTACAAATCTTTGTGTACTTAACATAGCTTATCCGATTAAGATTGCCTATCCTGAGCTAAAGGTCTCATAAACATTGGCGCCCAACGTTTTGGACTTCTCAGCCACAACAAAGAAAGTCAGCAGCTGTGTGGGCAGATTATGTGGCAGAACTGCGCTATCGTAGCCATGTGATGTAAGACTACTAATGATGGGTATAAGTTTGGCCAAGGCCACCAATACATTGTTAATGTTCAGCAAATTATTGTTGTCACTGCTTCCTGACGTATCGTCGTTGTGGTTCGTTTTGGCAACAAGCTGCTGCTCTTGTTGCGGCTCTCCGTGTGGCATATGTTGCACTGTGTCTGTCATGGCCTCTGCAATAGCATCGCAGGCGAGCACAAAACCACGGCTAACATTATGCGCACACACGCCACTGGCATCTTCGCTTTCCAGCAGATCCAATGTTTCATTGTAAAGCTGCTGCAGTAAAGGCGAACTGTTTTCCTCCAGGCTGCTGAATGAGGGCAACAGATATTTGGACATCTTGGAATTGGGATCATGCCGCGTATCCGCATTAATGGCCATTTGCAAAGACCAAAAGACTTGCTCGATGTCTGACAGTGTAAGTTGCTTGGTCAGAGACATTGACTTCAGCACGACCGTGACCTGCGTGCGTATATAGCGCACCAAATCGGCTACGCCATCGTTTGTTATAAAGTGTCTAATGAGCGATAGATACTGCTGCTTTAGGTCATCTGTGATTTTTGTCTGCTCCGACATTATGTCCCTATATATATAGCCACCAAGCACATTGAGTTGCACGCGTAGCGCTATGACCAGCATGGAGGAGGCATATACTAAGGTGGTCAGACGCGTAAAAGCCACAATTTTAATTTCCTGCCATAGCTCCAGTTTGTTGCTAGGCTTTTGCCGTAGTTGCTCCAGCAAGTGATCAGTACTACACTCACGCAGCACCGATTGACACAATTCATCGCCCATGGCGAAAATAACCTGATTGCAGGTACGCTCCGTTGACTCAAAATGATGCATGCGTCGTGAACGCTCAAAGAATTCCTTAGCCTGACGTTCCTGCAGCTCCACCAACTTACGCTGTGCATATCGTGCGGCTATCATAGTGCCACCCACGACCACGCCGGTAACAATAAACTTGCGGCGATGTCGAGATAGAAAGTCTCGCAATCGGGACAGCATGTTGTTGAGTCACTCTAGGTTGTTGGTGTCAAAGTTGAAATGTTCTAGCGTGTGCCGTGGGAAACGCGTCAGCTGTTTGTGTTAGTTTTTGGTTGCAGACGTCGAAACCTGGTTACAAACAGTACAAAAAAATGAATATTTAATGTACAAAGTTCAGCTTTAGTATGTAAGAGCGAGCAGGAAAGAGTCGAGCGTTGCTAAGTCGAAAGATTAGATTAGCCTTTGGCGTTTCTCTTGATTGTGTTAAATACTTACAAAGTCGAAAGGTTTTGCTATGTTTGGTCAGCTTTTGAAGCAAAACATGCACTAATTATTTTGGCTACTTATTGATTGTAATTGTTGTTGCCTCTTGTTTTATTTGTTCTTTGCGATTGCTCACGCGGAATGTGTGGTTGCACTTAGTTTAAGTTTTTTATCCTTAAAGAATGTCTGTAATTTAAGTCAGCATACTGATTTTTTTGTACATTTGCATGCAATTAATACGTTTAAAATTTGCTTTATGTAGTCTGCAGTTTGCTTGCCGCGGCACACAAAAAATAGTGTATAAATGAAAATAAGAAGAAGCAGGCCATTTTGGCTGCGCATATGTTTGACGCGGGACTGCCAACTTGCTTTGTTTTATGGCACCGAAAAAATTTTGTGTGGGTGTAGTTTTAAATTCAAGCAGTGGAACGCAGTATTTACTATGGCATCAGAGCGTAAACATATTGTTGTCACTGGTTTTGGACCATTTTTGGGACATGAGGAAATAAATGCTAGCTGGGAGGCTGTTAAACTGCTGCCAGAGGTGATCAGCTATGAGGGCATGGAGTACGCCATAGAGAAACGCCTGGTACCTGTCGAATATGACACGGTGGATCAGGCAGTCAATGAAATATGGCAGCAGCAACCAGAGGCAAGCTATACATAGTTTCACAATGACCTTAGCTATGCTTACGTCATGTCTGTGACCTTCTTTACCACAGCTGGTTGTACACTGCGGCGTCTCTGGAGTTGCGAAGTGCGTATATGTGGAGAAATTGGCTTACAATCACAAGTTTATACGTCCCGACAACAGTGGCCAATGTTTGCCCAACGGCAGTAGTTGCCTTCCTAATAATGGCAAAGCAAATGTTTTGCGCTGTGGCTTAAACGTTGATAAGATTGTAGAGGCTGTAAATGAAATCTGCAGCGATTGTGTTGCCACAACACCGCAGAGTGATAATCATAAAGAGTTGCAGGCCACCAAAGTATCCAAAAATGTGGGAGGTTTTTTGTGCGGCTATATCTATCTGAAGTCTTTGGATATGAATAACAAACGCAGTTTGTTTGTGCATGTCCCGCGCATTGATCAGCCATTTAGCAGTGAACAAGTTGCGGTAATTGTTTATAAAATAATTGAACAGTGTCTGAGGCAAGTGGCAGATTTCGACGAGTGCAACTGAGAGACAATAACTAAAAATGTGAAACCAAGCATTTAAGATGAGTATTTTTGTTAAAAATTTATCATTGTTGAGTATTTGTATTTTTAGAGTTTAAAATAAAGCAAACAAGCAGCCAGTTTTTACTAAACAATTCGCATACAAATAATTACTCATTTTGGGGTCATAGCACGCAGCTTTTGTTTGCTAACATATGGAGCTGCCAGCTGCAAAAGTAAAAAATGACTTGTGTTGAAACAAATGTTAAAAATTCAATAAACTCAAAAAATATTTACTTAACAGAAACTGCAGTTTACATTGTTATTTGCATACATTTGCAATTGGTAGCACAATAGTAAATAAGGGTAGAATTATGCATGCCTTGCAATAATTAAAGACATAATACAATTCTTGAAGGAATGTTTATATCCTGACACAGAGAGTAAAAGGGTATTATAGGCAGAAGGAGGCGTGGCGGACCATATGTCTGCCAGTCCTTCTGTATGAACGTCGAGGTCTCGGCCACCAAAAGAGTTAGAGCCACAAAAATTTTACCAAAAGATGCGCTTCTCCTCTTTAATCAGATGAAATTTCTTTCGATTCATGTAGATTTCTCACCCGTTCACACAGTTATGTTACAGTACATGTTTTGTGTAAAAATTATCAAAATCAGATAGAAACTATAAATTATATATGTAGTAAGGAGCAAAATTCTAGGTCCCTCCTCCTATAACCTGCAACAAAATTCACTTTTTATAGAATATACCAAATTTTGTACGTTAAGCTTATAAACCAAACAATGTTGACATTTTGCCGAATGAACCCCCCAACTCCCGCAGTCCAGTTACTTTATTAACGACCATATCAAATAACAGTATTAAAGTGTTCTTGTTAAATGGAAAGATTCACCCATTATTACTATTTCTAAATTTAAAAAAATAACAAATACCAAACATCTGGGCGTCTAATATTATGTTGTTTTCGTTACAATGACAGCCTTAAAGGCAGCGTTTCTATAATCTGGCTTTTAAGATCCTACCTTTACTACTTTACCTTACTATCTCAGAGAGCTTTTGTACTGACTAAACATTTTGATAGTTCTGAGAATGAAAAATATTAAGTGAAAAATAAATTTGGTAGTTCATCAACTTATTTTTTACTATTATTATTTTGGTTGTACAAATTTCAACTAAATTCATACAGGGACATTCATTAAACGGTGACTGCTCTTTTTATATTTACACCAGGAAGGATGAGTATTTTGGGAACTACTTGAACGATATGTGGCTTCAGAATTGGGCACACATCATCTCAACGGCTGAATAAGTCCGCATTTGACGAATTGTCTTGTTCCAAATAGACAGACGGCCATTGGATGATGGACGGACGCTATACTCAACTTTTTTTCTAAACACTTCAGTACCGTGCTTATAATCAGATAAAAGTCAAAATAAAGTTATTATCGTAGCTCGAATCTCAAAATACGTTTCCTTATTGAGTCATAGTTTTATGAATGTCGGTTCAGTGATCCACGAGAAATTAAGAAAGGAAAAATATGATATATACGAAATTGATTAAATTTGTCTGCTGCAAAAAAACAAAATCGCTCATAGGCTAATAGGCCTAATTAATTTTCACCTAGCGTCACAAATAGTATAGCAAAATAAAGCACTTGTCGTGCAACTTTCAATGGGGAAAGACTATAAGTCCCATTGCCATTTAACTAAGTTTCGCAAACACAAATTAAATAGTGAACTCTTTTAATGAAAATGATTAAACATGTCTTGGATTGCTCTTTTGTAAAAGATTTAAATACATGCGCATATTCCATTACTAATATTTAAATAAATACAGTCAAACCTGGAAAGTTGGCCACCCTCATAAGTTGGCCACCTCCGTAAGTTGAATTTTGTCAATGCAATTGAACCTGGAAATGGCGAAATTTACAACTGAACGAAATTGGTTGCAGTAAACTCGTTGCTTATAGAAATTTTTGAATGAAATCCTTCCAGATTGAACAATTCATTTGTTGAAAAGCTTATAAATAAATAAATTTAAAAGATTCTCTTGTTACACTAAAATTTAAGTGCAAATTTGTATGTACAGTACTCTTGAAACAAACTTCGACTGATTTGCAACTATGAATTTAAACTTTAAATTATATATGTACATATTATTATATGTTTATTTTGATATTATGTGGAGTTTATGGTGAAAGTACATAAACATACACGATTAAATATATTTTTATGTTAAAAGCAATCACTATCCATAAGATAAAGTTAAGATCACTATAAAACATACACCATCATAAGTTGGCCAACAATTCTTGAACCGTGAGTGGCCGCCAACTTAAGCAGGTTTGACTGTAATAAAATGATGACAAAAGAATATCGATGGAATCGACGAATTTCGATAGCTATGGCAAAATAATCTATCGACAGCTCTCCAGAACGAAAGCAAAGCCAACGTCGTATCAGCTCAGCGAAGTGTATTTCATTTGGATTTTAACTTGCAACGATTGCAGTACAAGATTTTTAATTAAGTTGGAGCGTTGTGTGTGTGTGATACACCTACATATAAGCATTTATATATACTAAGTGCCCGCGATGAAATTCCTAATCTGTGCATTGTTTTTGGCGGCGTCTTACGTGGCGCACGCTGCCGAAGAGGTTAAAGTTGAGGAGGGAGTGTTGGTGGCGACAGTCGACAACTTCAAACAACTGATTGCCGACAATGAATTTGTGCTCGTCGAATTCTGTGAGTATTTTTGCATTAAATTAGCATTAATAATTGTCTTGCCGGCCATTTGGTGATTCATAATCTTTGGCGTTGCGGCGGCTACGTGTACTTTGGAGAGCAAAAGGCGAACCGTAGAAAAAAAAGTTGTCTGCGTGGCAGTTCACTTGTCAGTGTGTACATATATATATATATATGCATGTGTGTGTGTGTGTGTGTGTGCATGCGCGCTCCTTTGTAAATCCCAAAGCGAAAGGCTGCCGGGTGAAAACATATTCTTTAGTGGCGTTTGCGACCGGCGCTTTGTGCTCTTGAAAATATATTAGTTAATTTTTCTTGCCTTTTCTAATTTATCGTATTTTTGACGAGTTTATCGGCATATCGATATGTAACTTGCTCTCTTGCTCGCTCCAGTTATCTGGCTTGAGCGTCGTGTGCTCTTCATTATAAGTGCATCTCTTTTGCTCATGCGGCGTCACTCATATAATAATAGTGTGTGCCAAAGAATAGAGACACGTACAAAGCGAAATATGTGTGTATGTATGTGTGAGCAACTTTAAACATTGTTTTTTTTTCTCATTGTCTTTCGCCTTTAAAGCCGTAAATGTTACGGCAAATGCCAAGTCACTTGTGAGGGGGCGAGCGAGCGTTTCCGAAGTTTCCGCTAACTACGCATATAAAGTAGCTGTAACGATTTTTGTAGGTTCTGTTCTTACTTCTCTTATCTTAGCTGGGTTTTTATATTTCTATTTTTATGTTAATTTATGACCAGCCGATAAGACATGCACCCCACAAGGTTCTAGGTTCTAGGCAGCCAAGAGCATAAATTGATGCTTCCATATGCTTCACTTTTATCAGTAAATTTGTACTTTAAAAGTTTGCGGGCGTGGCTACATCCGTCTCGAAACTTAGCTAGTAGCTAATTTGAGCTTAGAAAACGAAAGAAATAAAAGTTGCCATTCAAGTAACTCTCTCTCTGTATGAGAACTGGGTTAGCTAAAGAACTCTATTTGCGGTCTGTGTCAAGATTTGAGCTGCTTTTCTACTTCTATTCCGCTTTCTCTTAACAATGTTCTAATGTGCGCCCGATCTCGGCCACGCAATATAAAGAGTTCATTCAACTCTTTCAACTCGCTCGTATGTAAAAGAGCGAAACAACAAAACTGTTGCTTTGCTTACACTTTGTTGTTGTTATGATTGAGCATGCGCAGCAATATGGCGACTTTGGTTTGTTTATGCCAGCGATTTTTGATATTAACAGTTATTGAAAATTGATTCCGCTTTTAAAATGGTTAATTAACTAAATTCTTGATTGCTGCTACCACATTTTGGCAATAAATTACTGATAACGCTCTTATCTGCAAAATGCCATTATGCGCTTTCAAGTTTTATGCCAAGGCCAAACCTGGCCACGTCAGCGCAAGATTCTCGGCCGCTGCGCTGAGCCGGTGATAAGCACAAGATGTTGTCAAGTCGCATTATGTCACACTTACGCTGCAAGATATTCGAATACACGTGGAACTTGCAGCTGGATTGGCCGTTTCAAATGTAGCGCAAATAATTATGGCATTCTACACGCCATTAAGCTTCTCGCATATTTAATTTTCCAAATGAACGCTTCGAGCAAATGAAACAATTATTAATGCGTATTAATGCTTTACTAAGTTCGATTATTATAATCTAATCTATTTGTGTTGTAACGATCTTTAGATGCGCCCTGGTGTGGTCACTGCAAGGCACTGGCGCCCGAATACGCCAAGGCTGCCCAACAGTTAGCCGAAAAGGATTCACCTATAAAGCTGGCTAAGGTCGATGCCACCGTCGAGGGTGACCTGGCCGAGCAATACCAAGTGCGCGGTTATCCCACGCTGAAGTTCTTCCGCAGTGGCAGCCCCGTGGAGTACAGCGGTGGTCGTCAAGCTGCCGACATTATTTCCTGGGTCACTAAGAAGACTGGTCCACCTGCCAAGGATTTGAGCAGTGTGGCTGATGCCGAGCAGTTCTTGAAGGACAATGAAATTGCCATTGTTGGTTTCTTTAAGGATCTGGAATCCGAGGCGGCCAAGACTTTCACCAAGGTTGCAAATGCTTTGGACTCGTTTGTGTTCGGTGTCACCAGCAATGCTGATGTTATTGCCAAGTATGAGGGCAAAAATGATGACGTTGTGCTGTTCAAGCCTTTCGATGACAAGAAATCCGTATTTGAGGGTGAACTGAATGAGGAGAATCTAAAGAAGTTCGCTCAAGTGCAATCCCTGCCTTTGATTGTTGAATTCAACCATGAATCTGCTGCTAAGATTTTCGGTGGCTCTATCAAATCTCATTTGTTGTTCTTTGTGTCCAAGGAAGCCGGCCACATTGAGAAGCACGTTGATCCTTTGAAGGAAATTGCCAAGAAGTACCGCGATGATATTCTGTTTGTTACCATCTCTTCGGATGAGGAGGATCACACACGCATCTTTGAATTCTTCGGCATGAACAAGGAGGAGGTGCCCACTATTCGCTTGATCAAATTGGAGGAAGACATGGCTAAATATAAGCCCGAGTCGAATGATTTGTCCGTTGAAACTATTGAAGCTTTCGTTAAGAAGTTCCTGGATGGCAAGTTAAAGCAGCATCTGTTGTCGCAGGAACTTCCCGAGGACTGGGACAAACAGCCCGTCAAGGTTCTCGTCTCTAGCAACTTTGAGAAGGTGGCCTTGGACACGAGCAAGTCTGTGCTGGTTGAATTCTATGCTCCCTGGTGCGGTCACTGCAAACAGCTGGCTCCCATTTACGATCAGCTGGCTGAAAAGTACCAAGACCGAGAGGATATTGTCATTGCCAAGATGGACTCCACTGCAAATGAGTTGGAGAGCATCAAGATCTCATCGTTCCCTACGATCAAATACTTCCGCAAGAGTGACAATAAGGTCATTGACTACAATTTGGACCGAACTCTGGATGATTTTGTCAAGTTCTTGGATGCCGATGGTGAGGTTGCTGACGCTGAGCCCGTTGAAGAAACCGAAGAAGAGGAGGAAGAGGCGCCTAAGAAGGACGAGTTGTAAATCAACAACAACTATAATAGCACTAACACACAAAACCAACAACAAGAACCACAAAACACAACAACAAATAGCAACGTACATTCTGTAGTTTATTTGTTTTTTGGATCAATGAGTTTTTATCATTGTCCTATTAATTTAAAGATTACCGCTCCAACTGTTTCGTATAATAATTTGTTGTAGGACTTGCAACGTTTTCACGCTCTCTTCATAACCCATGCCGCAATGGCGAGATCTAAACTGTTTCCAGTACCCTGGTTGGTGATCTCGTAACAGAGCGGAGATATTTTTGTTCAAGAGCGTTTTATTGAAAAAAGTTAAAACAAAAAAAATTTCGTACTTGTAATTTAGTTAGAAATGTTAGGTTTTCTCTTCGGAATTCTTAAAAGAGTACATTCGATTTATAAACAAATATGCATTCACTTTGAAAAAAGAACTGATTAAGAACTTAACAAATAAAGTTGGTAACAACATTAAAACAATGATAATTATTTTACTTGAAAGTATAGCAACGAGTGTCAAGAAAGCAATGGAAAAAATATATAAATAAAAGCTGCTCAGAAGATTCAATGTCACAATTTCGAAGGTTCATCAAATTTTATTAACAAAGATATGATACATGTGTATCATTCTGAAGTTCACAGTGTTTGTAAAATTTTGTGTCGTTAACTTTTATTGTCTGCGAGATCGGGGTGCTGCATATCCTAATAGATATGTGATGCTAACTATTTTTGCAAGAACTTACGGCCTGCAACGCTTCTTCTCCCTGTTACGTACATACATTGTACCAGATGCGTACAATAGGGGATCAATCCTGTACCATGTGTCTACGTACATATATTGTATTACAAATGAAAACCCAAAATATTCATTGTGGTCGAAGTTAGGACAAACAGCTTAGTGAAACGTAAATCGGGTTGATCCACTTTTTAGCTCTTATAATAAAAATGGTTTTTAACAAAAAAAATATTGAAAAAAGTTTAATTTTGGTGGGCAAAAAATTGTTAAACTACAAAAAAAGGCACAAAATCTCAAAGCCTACTATTATTTTTTTCCAAAACTGTGCACAGAGTCTGGCAAAAGCTACGACATTAGGAACGGGAAGAGATGGGCAAGGAGGTTGTGAGCGAAGCGAGAAGGGGCGGAGTCATATTGAAATGAGTATGAAGGTAGATGAAGGAGGAAAGGAATAAGAAGAAGACAAAAAAGAGTAAGGGGTACGGGAAGAGGAATATGTACCATCTCGTGACGGGCACGGCGGTTGGTGAGCGGAGTGGGCAGGAGGTGGATTCCAAAATTGTCTATGTGGCCGATGTTACGACAAACGTTTTAGTGAAACCTGGTTGCTCCAGTTTTTACCTCCTTAAAAGACAGTTGTTTTTTTTTCAAAAAAAAAATTTTCATTTTGGTGGGCAAAAAATTGTTTAATTACAAATAATAACACAAAATCTCAAAGTCTACAATTATTTTCTTCCAAAACTGTGTGATGCTGGCAACGGCTACTAGTGGCAAGCCAGTCAATAGTCACAATTAGTCCGCAGCTGGACTTAAGAGGACTGGAAGAGGTGGAGGAGTATCAGGAAGAGTATAGGAAGATATTGGTACCAATATCTGCAGCTGGACTTAGTATGAGGAAGAGAAAGAAGACCGGGTAAGGAAACGGGAAGAAGGATATGATCTACCTCGAGTGGGGCACGAGGGTGGGCTGATTGATAGCTCAATTCGAATATTGCATTTGAAAAGAAAAGAAAGATCCCTCGGCAGGAAATCTCGACTTTGGCTTTTTCTTGCAGCTTTGCCCAAAAATTACATTTAATTTTAAAAAAGGTCGTTTTCGGTCATACCATTTTTTCTATTATCTTAGAGATAATTTCCCGATTTCCTTAAAGATTGTGAATTTAACTTGATTGGTTGTTCCTATCAGTCGGAATAGGCAATAGAACATTAACGCATGGGAAAGAGTAAAAGAGCATCATCTAAAATTTGATTAATCTTTGATCCCGACTTACTGTTCGTAAGTTACACGCGTTTTGGGGACTTGGAATCTTCAAAATCTTGCTAGAGAAATCAAAATTGTTGTTGGATTAGGATTTAGTCACTCCAAAGTAACAGGAGGGTAGATTTTGTTGGTTAAATTTGTTGCTTAGTGTAATTAATATAATAGCAATAATTCTCTTAATAATTAAATTATAATTCAAGAAAAGAAGGAATTAAATTTTTTGTGTACATATTAACAATTGGTAAAATTATAGATCAGATAGTTGAAGGCGGGAATAGAGTCAATTAAGCCGTGGGGGGCGAACTCCTTTTCTAATTCGCTAAAAATTAAACAATTAAAAATCATTTTTGTGAAACAATTGGAACTAAGTACTTATTCCCTCCTAAAAAGCTATATACTCCATTGCACAAATCTAAATTTAAAAAAATCTTTTATAGCCTATTAAGTTCAGGCTTTAACTCATCTTCCAAATTGCATTTTCTGTTTATGGAAAAACGAAAATTAAAATATTTCATTAATGCGCAGCGCCATCTAGTCGGCTATTATATATAATGTGTACAGTGCTGCCAGATAGATGAAATTTGCTGCGAGTGGCAGTGTTTTGGTATTAAATACTCAAGGAATATATCCTATGCTCGTAGCGCATTTATTGGGTATTTTTTCTTTGCTTACTACT